>OV656758.1:22712081-23377315 GCA_927399505.1 Luperina testacea | reverse complement strand
CCTAACCTAACCTAACCTAACCTAACCTAACCTAACCTAACCTAACCTAACCTAACCTAACCTAACCTAACCTAACCTAACCTAACCTAACCTAACCTAACCTAACCTAACCTAACCTAACCTAACCTAACCTAACCTAACCTAACCTAACCTAACCTAACCTAACCTAACCTAACCTAACCTAACCTAACCTAACCTAACCTAACCTAACCTAACCTAACCTAACCTAACCTAACCTAACCTAACCTAACCTAACCTAACCTAACCTAACCTAACCTAACCTAACCTAACCTAACCTAACCTAACCTAACCTAACCTAACCTAACCTAACCTAACCTAACCTAACCTAACCTAACCTAACCTAACCTAACCTAACCTAACCTAACCTAACCTAACCTACCTAACCTAACCTAACCTAACCTAACCTAACCTAACCTAACCTAACCTAACCTAACCTAACCTAACCTAACCTAACCTAACCTAACCTAACCTAACCTAACCTAACCTAACCTAACCTAACCTAACCTAACCTAACCTAACCTAACCTAACCTAACCTAACCTAACCTAACCTAACCTAACCTAACCTAACCTAACCTAACCTAACCTAACCTAACCTAACCTAACCTAACCTAACCTAACCTAACCTAACCTAACCTAACCTAACCTAACCTAACCTAACCTAACCTAACCTAACCTAACCTAACCTAACCTAACCTAACCTAACCTAACCTAACCTAACCTAACCTAACCTAACCTAACCTAACCTAACCTAACCTAACCTAACCTAACCTAACCTAACCTAACCTAACCTAACCTAACCTAACCTAACCTAACCTAACCTAACCTAACCTAACCTAACCTAACCTAACCTAACCTAACCTAACCTAACCTAACCTAACCTAACCTAACCTAACCTAACCTAACCTAACCTAACCTAACCTAACCTAACCTAACCTAACCTAACCTAACCTAACCTAACCTAACCTAACCTAACCTAACCTAACCTAACCTAACCTAACCTAACCTAACCTAACCTAACCTAACCTAACCTAACCTAACCTAACCTAACCTAACCTAACCTAACCTAACCTAACCTAACCTAACCTAACCTAACCTAACCTAACCTAACCTAACCTAACCTAACCTAACCTAACCTAACCTAACCTAACCTAACCTAACCTAACCTAACCTAACCTAACCTAACCTAACCTAACCTAACCTAACCTAACCTAACCTAACCTAACCTAACCTAACCTAACCTAACCTAACCTAACCTAACCTAACCTAACCTAACGGGGAGTCTGGCTTCAACCGCCGCCCCGAACGCCACGGTAAAACCGCGCTCCGTACGTTAAAAATCCGAAAAATAGTAAAAAGTGTACGAATATACAAGTGTTATACATAAAAACACGCGGAATCGCGCCGCGGTTACAGTGGTGAAAAAAGTGTTGTGATAAGTGAAAGCCCGAGAAAGTTATCACCGAAAAACTGCAAATTCTAAAACACTCAAACTAAAAAGTGAAATAACTTTAAAACCAAAGCGTTGACATAGTGCTTTTAAATTATCATCAGGTTACACATCACAAGACCTGCAATCCTGGAAAATTCCAGATTTTTCCCGCTCAGCCGCGTGGAAATACAGTGGAAAACATCAACCCACAAGACGAGGTCCCTTTCTAGGGCCATTAAAGAATCCCTGATTAAGATCTAGCAGTGCTAACAACACACCGGGAAGGAGGGAAAGGAGTAGACCCTGAAGGTATTTTGAATTTTAAATTTGTGTTAAGGAATACCACTATATAGACAAAACAACTTTACGTGCGGTCGTGAAAACGTCATAAAGATTTTCCGACCTGAAATAATCTAAATCTTCAGCGACGACCCAGGCTGAAACTCCTGGGGAAGACAGCTTGAACGTCCCTTAACCCAGATCTGAAGAAAGAAAAATTTTTAGACTATTAACTTAGAAATTATAATTGATCTACTAGACAACCGAACAAATTCCGGCCGCAAATAGGTTGTTATAGTTGGTAAAATAAAACAGAAAAAATTACAAAATCTTAGCTTTTATTTATTTTTTAATATTGGAACAGTAGCCTATAGTAAATAGTTATATAATTGTGAAATCTTTTTAGTAATTTAGTAATTAGTTTGGAAGTTATAGCCTCTCCCAGATCGAGGGAATTTTCCCCGACTTCAACTTATTTACAAGTTGAAGGATACAGGCTATAACTTCCAGACGAAAAGTCGTAGAGGGAAAATAACAAAAAACTATTAGTTTTCTCCTAAGGGGCTACCCATGGAACTTTATTCCATCCCTCTACGACTTTTTTGAAAAAATTTCGGGGTAACATTACGTAGTATTAAGGATTCTCCCCATTTCTGTGTATTTTCCCCACAATTTACCCATATATTTGATCTTACTCCAGTTTCATGTTTGTTAATTCATTATACCTCTAAATAGATATTTAAACTTGGACCAACTTACATTTTTAATATTATTTAATAAAAAAAATTTTTCCTTTTTCTTTTTAAAAATATTTTTACCAACCGGGACTCGAACCCGGGACTCATAAATATTGGAAACACTCGTATCGCGAGAACAGAGCGAGAAAACTCGATTTAAACGCCACCAAAAATTTTCCCATCCAATTTTGAACCTTATCCTCTAGCGATAAGGTTGACAATCCATTAAAGAAATCTGTATAGATATACCGCAGCACTTCCTTGACTATCCTCCTACGAACCCTCTTTCTTATTTTAAAATAAATTGTATTTTATTTATTCATTTTTATTTCATATACCCCCCCCCATCGGCCTTCACTCTTTTGAACCATATTATTCTTTCTCTTTGCTCTTTGCACATAATTATAAATTTGTAACCCAGTTCTAACATTTTGTACCCCCTTCCATACCTTACCCTAAAATTAGCTTCCCCCCCCATTATCTCGGAAACGGTTGGAAATATCCAAATTTTGATAAAATTTTCCCCCCCCCTATAACCCCCCTCTCATCTTGTACATACATTGACATAAGACCCCTAAACCCCCCCTTTTTTGACCCCCCCCTATTGACCCAAAAATTTTTCTAGTATTTTAATAAATTAGTCATATATTGTATCCCCATAGAGCAAATATCTATCTACAATAAATCCCCCCCCCCCCATCTACCTCACGTTACCTCACCCCCCCGAGCCATATCTTCGGAGCCAGAGGTCATAGACCCACCGAGCTTGGGCTCTCCGAAACCAGGAGAAAAAGATCTCTCCTCTGGCCCCGGAGAAATCGCGGAAAAACTATTCCTGATCTATTTATTCTATTTATTTATATAATAATATATATCTATTTGCCTGGTGCTGGGGTATATCCTGAGTGAACGGTGCGTGTAGTCACCATAGTTATCAAGACTCTTGCGGTTTCGCCTTGAAACATTATTTTTTATTTTTATTTGTTTGTGACAGCATTAAATTGTACGGGACTCTATTCTCACAGAGGCTATATATGTTGACAAATAAATAACTGATTGCCAGCTATATCTTTTTCTACTGACCTACTACTTTCGTAGTAGTAGATCTAACTGGAGTGCGCCTGTTGTCTCACAGTCGCGTACGTAGTTAATTAAGTTGACAAGATTCTTTAGAATCTTATTATTTATTTTGTTGTTTGTTTTTATTTCTGACCGTTATTGTTATAATTATATACACCAGACAGGGGTACTTTTTACAATACCTCATTGACGTCGGACTAGTTCGAACCCGAACCCATACAGGACAAGATGTTCGGTATACACACACCTGTTAAGAAGCAGTCAAACCTGGCAAACAAAAGCCCTCCGAAGCCCACGGAAGAGGCTGGACCCTCCACACAAAGTGTCGAAAAGAGTGTGGGTGAATCGGAGGTTGGGATCCCAGCAAGTAAGGCGAAGCCCCAGGTGACGGAAACCGCGGTAAAGGTGCCGATGAAATCGTCACTGGAGAAGTCACAACAACGATCAAGCCTCGACATTGTCTTCCAGAGTCCGCCGGCCACAAAGCCCAGAATCGCGGAGGCCAGAATATGCCTGAACATAATAAAGGCTCACATGACTAACTCCAAAACAACTAAAAGGGAGATTAAAGAAGAGGTCAAGGCCAAGGCGGACCGGCTCTACTTCCTCATAAAGGAATCTGAGCAGGAGAAAGGAAGAGCCCCACTCCCAAAGACAATAACAAAAACAAAAGGGACACAGGCTCAAGTAGAAGTAGAGGAAGAAAAACAAGTAGTTTCCAGCTCGGGTGCAGATATGGAGTCTTTTAAAAAGGCCCTGGAGGACCACAGCCGAAACCTGCGTGAAAATAGTGAGAAGCTCGATATGCTGAAAGAGGCACTGAAGACTAGCGAAGAGCATATGGAGAAGTTCTCCTACGCTAGTGTAGCGGCAAGTCAGCCTATAAAGCGACCACCAAAGCAGACGGCTCTTCATTCCATAGTGGTCACCTCCACTAAGGAAACCGAAACTGGGGACGAAATCATTGACCACATCAGGAAGGCAGTCAATGCAAAAGAGGGCTGGGTCACAGTGGATAGGATACGGAAAGCAAAAGACAGGAAAATAGTACTAGGATGCAAAACCGAAGAAGAAAGAGAAAAGATCAAGAACAGATTGGCAAGTGTGGGGGAGCTGTTGAAGGTTGAGGACGTCAAGAACAGGGACCCTCTGGTGATCCTGAAGGACGTCTTAACCTACAACACAGACGAAGACATCCTCAAGGCTCTTCGAAACCAAAATAGGGATGTATTTGTAGAGCTTACGAAAGAGGAAGACCGGGTAGAGGTACTTTATAAAAAGAAGACACGAAACCCCCACACCCACCACGTTATCCTCAGGGTCTCTCCAAAAATATGGAGCAGTTTACAGGATCGGCAGGCTGTCCATATAGACCTGCAAAGGATCCGTGTGTCCGATCAGAGTCCACTGGTCCAGTGCTCCCTGTGCCTGGGTTTTGGGCATGGACGAAGGCTCTGTAAGGAGCAAGTGGAGAAGTGCAGCCACTGCGGGGGCCCTCACATGAGGACAAATTGTCCAGATTGGATGGCCGGAACAGCTCCATCCTGCTGTAACTGCGTGCATGCAAAGCAGGACAACACTGAACATAATGCTTTCAGTGACGAATGCCCAGTCAGAAAGAGATGCGAGGTTCTGGCCAGAGCCAGGGTAGCATATTGCTAAGGTGGTGACTAGCGACAGGGCGGCATATACCCCAACCAGAGGATATGTAGTAGCCCAGGCCAACCTACAGAGGAAGGAACTGGCAACCACCGAACTCTTTTTAGAGGCCAGTGAGCGAGCAATCGCATGGGCACTGATCCAGGAACCATATGTGGGAGGGGCTAGAAGTATGAAGAGCTACCGTGGTGTCAGAATCTACCAGTGCGAGGTTGAAGGAAGTGGGAGGGTAAAGGCAGCAATAGCTGTCTTCAATGATGACCTAGATGTCATTCCCCACCCAGAACTCACCACCAACAACATCGTCGTGGTGGGGATCCGGACCAAAGCCTGGGAAATCACGGTAGTCTCCTATTACTTTGAGCCAGACCAACCCATTGGGCCTTACTTGGATCAGCTGTCCAAAATAAAGTTGGAACTGGGCCCCGGAAAACTACTCATAGGAGGAGATGCTAATGCAAAGAGTACCTGGTGGGGTAGCACCATAGAAGACCTCAGGGGAGAAGAGATGTCCGGGACCCTGGAAGAGTTGGAGCTTCAGGTACTGAACACTGGAGACACGCCGACCTTTTACGTAGTAAGAGGCGGCGTAGTATACAAGAGCCACGTAGACGTCACGGCTTGCACGCTCGACCTTTTTGACCTGGTAGACGGCTGGCGGGTCGACACAGGGGCAACGAGCTCGGATCACAATACAATATTATTCGACGTAAAGCTAAAAAGGGAAAAAGGGATTAGAATAAATAGGACAACAAGAAAGTACAACACTAAAAAAGCAAATTGGGAAACTTTTGGAATTAAATTGGGGGAACAAAAAATTGTAAATAACATAAATTTAGATAGTATTAAAGAAATAGTAAATAAACATGAATTAGAAAATATGGTTGTCAAATATTGTAATGTAATTGAGAAAGCATGTGACGAAGCTATCCCAAAAATCGGCAATAAAGTTAAAATCACCATACCGTGGTGGTCCGAGTCGCTCGCTGTGAAGAAGAAGGAAGTTGCCACTAAAAAGAACCGTATCCGCAACGCCGCGCCGGTCCGGAGAGCGATGGTCGTCGACGAGTACCTGAAAGCAAAAGAAGAGTATGAGTGCCAAGCCAAGAAAGCCCTGGTCGCTAGCTGGAAAGGATTCTGCGAAAAACAAGATGGAGAAGGTGTGTGGGAAGGAATTTACAGAGTCATCAGGGCGACCACCAGGAGAAAAGAAGATCTGACCCTAGTTAACGATGGTGCATTCTTGAACCCAAAGGAATCAGCAGCCTTGCTCGCGGAGACGTTCTATCCAAAGGACACAGCGGAAGGTGATAATGCAGACCACAGGCTTATAAGGGAAGCAGCCAGACGGGTAAATGAAAGGTCGCATGATGAGTATCATGACCCGCCATTTACACCGCTGGAGCTGAAGACTGCCGTGGCACACTTTAACCCCAAGAAAGCCCCTGGAGCGGATGGATTTACGTCTGACATCTGCAGTCGAGCGATCTTCCAGGACCTGGACGCTTTCCTTGCCCTGTACAACAAATGCCTAGAGCTAGCGCATTTCCCGGACATCTGGAAGGAGGCAACGGTGGTAGTCCTCAGAAAACCGGGCAAGGAAAACTACACGAACCCCAAGGCATACAGGCCGATAGGTCTCCTGCCGGTTTTGGGGAAGGTCCTGGAGAGGATGGTGGTGACGCGGATGAAGTGGCAGTTGTTGCCGCGGCTCAGTACTCGTCAGTTTGGCTTTATGCCCCAGAGGAGCACCGAGGACGCCCTCTGTACGCTAATAAAGCACGTACAGGACAAGTTGAGGCTGAAGAAGCTAATTGTCCTGGTGTCATTAGATATAGAGGGCGCCTTCGATAGCGCCTGGTGGCCGGCAATTAAGGTCAGGCTGGCTGAGGAAAATTGCCCGGTAAACACCCGGAGGCTACTGGACAGTTACCTAGACTGCAGACGAGTAAGAGTAAGGTATGCTGGGGAAGAATGCACAAAAGAGACAAATAAGGGCTGTGTTCAAGGGTCAATTGGTGGTCCCATACTCTGGAACCTTCTACTGGACCCGCTACTACAAGACCTGGACAAGAAGGGACTATTTATACAGGCTTTTGCGGACGATATAGTTCTGGTCGTAGACGGTGGCACAGCAGCTGAAGTCTCCAGAACCGCCAATGCAGCCCTCGCCCATGTTCAGAGTTGGGGTGTCAGAAATAAGCTTAGGTTTGCACCGCACAAAACCTGTGCGATGTTAATAACCAATAGACTTAAGTACGACACTCCAATTGTGAACATGGCCGGGGTCGACATTGGTATGGTTGGGAGCATGAAGCTGTTGGGTCTGACCGTCGACGACAAATTAACCTTCAACGAACACACAGCAAACGTCTGCAAAAAAGTGGCTGATATATATAAGCAACTGTCGCGTGCGGCAAAAGTCAGCTGGGGTTTAAATAGGGAGGTTATCCATATAATCTACACAGCCACCATCGAACCCATTGTCACGTACGCGGCTGCAGCCTGGGCTCCCGCTACGAAAAAGCTGGGTATACGGAAGAAGCTAGGCTCTGTTCAAAGAGGATTCGTCCAGAAGATCTGCAAATCTTACCGCACAGTCTCACTCAACTCTGCACTGGTACTGGCTGGGATACTACCTCTGGACCTCCGCATACAAGAGGCAGCCGCCCTGTATGAGGCAAGGAGAGGGTCGTCCCAGTTCGTGCCAGGAGACAGGGAGATTGAGAGTGTGGTGGGATTTGCAGAAACTCCGCACCCTGCTAAACAAATGGCTCTGGAGTTCATGAGCCTGGCAGACCAACAGCTTGTGGACAGTTATAACGTGCAGGCAGTGCGAATTTTCACTGACGGCAGCAAGATTGAGGGGAAGGTCGGAGCCGCATTATCCTTATGGGATAATGTAGGTGAAACCAAGAACCTCAAGCTCAGCCTCGCCGCGTACTGCACTGTCTACCAGGCTGAACTACTAGCCATTTGCAAAGCAACGGACGAAATCCTCAAGCGCAAAGAGACGAGCTATGGGGTGTACAGCGACTCAATGTCAGCATTGCAGTCGCTTACATGCCATAGCTCTCTCCACCCCCTGGCAGTCCGCGCACGAGCCAATTTGGCTCTGGCGTTGGAACAGAAGAAAGATGTTTCCTTCTTCTGGGTCAAGGCTCACGCGGGCCTGCCCGGGAACGAACGCGCGGATGAGTTGGCGAAGGAAGCGGCATTGTCGTCACGGAGGAAGCCGGACTATGACCGGTGTCCGGTTTCATTCATTAAGCGTCAAATCCGTTTGGGTTCGCTTGATGAGTGGAACCGGAGATATGTGTCTGGCGAGACGGCCTCGGTGACGAAAATGTTTCTTCCAGATGCCGTAGCAGCCTACCGTATTGTGAAACAGGTGAGGCCAACAGGCGTGCTTACACAAGTCTTAACGGGGCACGGTGGGTTCTCGGAATACTTAAATCGCTTTGAGTGTAAAGAGAGCTCATCGTGCCACTGTGACCCTAATATAGCGGAATCAGTCCCACATATTCTACTGGACTGCCCAATCTACGCTAAGGCAAGATACGACCTAGAGCAGCAAATAGGGAAAAGACTGCAGAAAGAGACCATAGCGGAAATAATGTTAGGAAAATGTAGAAATGAATTTATAGCCTACTGTGAGAATATAGCCCAAAAAGTTATTCAAAGTAATAAAACATGATGAAACGACTATGTTTCTTATTATATTGTAAATATAAATAGCAAGCATAGGACAATAGTATAGTAAATTAAATAGGATAAGCAGTAGGTTAAGAGTGATGTAAGATTAAATGGATAGATAGATATATATAAGTTTAGATTCTGTATAAGTTAAAAAATGTTGAATGTTACCAAACCTGTTTTAAAATAAACCCATAGGAGATAAGTAGAACATAAATATTAAATAAAGTAAAGCAATGTATGTATAATTAGTTAAGAAATATGTAAATAAGTTGAGTTGAAGTGTACTAAATAAAAACAAAAGTGTAAGTCATTTCCCCGAACATAAGAAAATAAAGAAATAAAGTAGAAGAATAGGAAATAGGTAAGAGTGGGAATCCCACCCACTGGATAAATGGTGATGGATGACAGAAAGACATTGTATGAGGCATGGAAGTACGAGAGGCATGTAAGCGAGAACTTGTATGGAAAAGGTTGCGATATAAAATAGGCGCCAATTACGTTGGCGGAACTAGTCCGTAAAAAAAAAAAAAAAAAAAAAAAAAAAAAAAAAAAAAAAAAAAAAAAAAAAAAAAAAAAAAAAAAAAAAAAAAAAAAAACCTAACCTAACCTAACCTAACCTAACCTAACCTAACCTAACCTAACCTAACCTAACCTAACCTAACCTAACCTAACCTAACCTAACCTAACCTAACCTAACCTAACCTAACCTAACCTAACCTAACCTAACCTAACCTAACCTAACCTAACCTAACCTAACCTAACCTAACCTAACCTAACCTAACCTAACCTAACCTAACCTAACCTAACCTAACCTAACCTAACCTAACCTAACCTAACCTAACCTAACCTAACCTAACCTAACCTAACCTAACCTAACCTAACCTAACCTAACCTAACCTAACCTAACCTAACCTAACCTAACCTAACCTAACCTAACCTAACCTAACCTAACCTAACCTAACCTAACCTAACCTAACCTAACCTAACCTAACCTAACCTAACCTAACCTAACCTAACCTAACCTAACCTAACCTAACCTAACCTAACCTAACCTAACCTAACCTAACCTAACCTAACCTAACCTAACCTAACCTAACCTAACCTAACCTAACCTAACCTAACCTAACCTAACCTAACCTAACCTAACCTAACCTAACCTAACCTAACCTAACCTAACCTAACCTAACCTAACCTAACCTAACCTAACCTAACCTAACCTAACCTAACCTAACCTAACCTAACCTAACCTAACCTAACCTAACCTAACCTAACCTAACCTAACCTAACCTAACCTAACCTAACCTAACCTAACCTAACCTAACCTAACCTAACCTAACCTAACCTAACCTAACCAAGGCAATCCTGTTTGAATTAAAATTACAAAAATCACAAGGTATGGACATAGTAAGAACAACTAGAAAATTTAATACTAAAAAAGCAAAATGGGTACAATTTTATGGGAAATTAGATGAAAATTGGGAACAACAAAACATAAACAAAATAGAAATAGATAAAATAACAGAGATAGAAAATTTAGACAAGGTAACAGAAAAATACACAGAAGCAATAGAAAAAGCATGTGAGGGAACCATACCGAGTGTTAGTAAGAGAAATCAGACAGGATTGCCTTGGTGGACCGAGGAGTTGACTCGAATGAAGGAGGAGGTAAAACGACGGAAAAGGAGAATCTCCGGAGCCGCACCAAGACGCAGAGCATGGGTTTTGAGTTTGTATCTCGCAGCCAAAGAGGAACTCAAACAAAAGATGGAGAGCACGCTGACATCCAGTTGGAAGGAGTTCTGTGGAAGGCAGGAACGAGAGACAATGTGGGACAGTATTTACAGGGTGATAAGCCGGACTGCTAACAGGCAAGAAGATGTACCGTTAGTACAAGACAACCGCGTACTTAGCAGCGAAGAGTCAGCCCGGATGCTCGCGAAGACGTTTTATCCTGAGGATAAAACGCAGGATGATAATGCGGACCACAATAGGATACGAGAGCTGGCAAATAGAGTAAATGAAAACACAAATGATGAGATATTTGATCCTCTATTTACGGTGGAAGAACTAAAGTGGTCTGCATCCAGTTTCAACCCGAAAAAAGCTCCGGGTATTGACGGCCTAACAGCGGACATATGCATGGCGGCTATTACCCACAACCCACAACTGTTCCTGGCATTGCTCAACAGGTGCCTTAGTCTGTTCCACTTTCCGACCATCTGGAAAGAGGCAGTAGTGGTGGTCCTGAGAAAACCCGGTAAGGACGACTATGCGCACCCCAAGTCATACAGGCCGATTGGGCTATTGCCTGTACTGGGGAAGATCCTGGAAAAGATGCTGGTACGCCGAATCAGATGGCATATATCTCCACAGGCAAGTAGGAACCAGTACGGATTTGTGCCCCAGCGCAGCACCGAGGACTCCCTCTATGACCTAATGAAACACATATCAGACAGGCTAAGAGAAAAGAAAATAATTGTCGTCATATCATTGGACATAGAGGGAGCCTTCGACAATGCCTGGTGGCCAGCAATGAAATGCCGACTGGCTGAGACGAAATGCCCAGTCAACTTGCGTCGTCTAGTAGACAGTTATCTGCGGGATAGAAGAGTAAGGGTACGATACGCGGGAGCAGAACACGTACAGGAAACAACCAAAGGTTGCGTACAAGGGTCTATCGGGGGGCCCACTTTTTGGAACCTGCTCCTGGATCCCCTGCTCCAGGAACTAGATCGGCGTGGAGATTACTGCCAAGCCTTTGCGGATGACGTGGTCCTGATATTTTCGGGTGACACAGCGCTGGATGTCCAGAGACAGGCGAATGCAAGTCTCGCTCATGTTCAGAGGTGGGGAATCGGAAACAAACTCAAATTTGCGCCACACAAAACTAAGGCAATGGTCGTAACAAACAAGTTAAAGTACGACTCACCGCTTCTGCACATGGGCGGGGAGGACATTGTCCTGTCTCGGGAGATCAAGATTTTGGGGCTCACAATTGACGATAAGCTGACGTTTAATGCTCATGTCTCGAACGTCACGAGGAAAGCATTAAACCTGTACAAACAGCTGTCAAGAGCCGCCAAAATCAGCTGGGGCTTGAAGCCCGAAATTATCAGGACCATATACACCGCAGTGGTGGAACCGGTCGTTATGTACGCGGCTAGTGCTTGGGCACCGGCTGTTAATAAAGTCGGAATTAAGAAACAGCTCAATACCGTCCAACGGGGCTTTGCGCAAAAAATTATCAAGGCGTATAGGACCACATCGCTGAACTCGGCCTTGTTACTCTCCGGACTGCTTCCGCTGGATCTGCGGATTCGAGAAGCAGCCTCCTTTTATGAGGAGAAAAGAGGATACTCCCGGAGAATAACAGGGGACCGAGAGATCGAGAAACCGGTCCCTTACACCGAAATACCACATCCGGCCAGTCAAACCGGCATAGAGTTTAAATGCGTGGTGAACGGTGCTGAGATGGACCAGCAAGGCCATGCTTATCCCAAAATATTCACCGACGGAAGTAAAATTCAGGGAAAGGTTGGTGCAGCGATAAGCCTTTGGGAAAATGGGAAAGAGGTGAAAGCCCAAAAATTCAAACTGGATCATTTCTGCACCGTTTACCAGGCCGAACTCTTGGCCCTGCGCAAGGCCTCGGAGCTGGCCTTAAAACACCATGCAGCCGTTGTCGAAGTCTACTGCGACTCCAGATCGGCCCTGGAAACGGTTGCCCGAGGCGTTTCCCTCCATCCCTTAGCATTTGAAACGCGGAAGAATATCCAAACTTTGACAGATAGCGGGAGAACCCTTCAATTGTCCTGGATAAAGGCGCATGCGGGGATGGAGGGAAACGAGAGGGCGGACGTTTTGGCGAAGGAGGCAGCCATAGGAAGCAGGACGAGGCCACACTATGACCTGTGCCCGGCCTCATTCGTCAAGCGACGGATCCGAATGGAGTCGCTCGACGAGTGGAATGCGAGATACAGGTCGGGAGACACCGCCTCCACAACTAAAGTATTCTTCCCGGATGCAATGGCGGCGTACCAGGCCATTAGAAAAATAGAACTGGACCCAATTGTAGTACAAGTGCTCACAGGGCATGGCGGGTTCTCTGAGTACTTGAATCGCTTCAAGTGCAAGGAGAGCCCGGCATGTCCTTGTGACCCCTCTGAAGATGAAAATATACAGCATCTTATCACAGAGTGTCCAATATTTGCAATCAATAAATACAAAATTGAAAATGAAATAGAAATTGATATAAAATTAGAAAACATACCAACAATTATGGAAAATAAAATAACAAGAAATAAATTTTTAAAATATTGTAAGGAAATAGCTGAGAGTGTAATAAGAAAGAATAAAGTCTAAGCAGAAGATATACTTTAATGTATTATGAGAATATATTAAAAGTAATCGTGGTAAAACTGAAAAATTGAAAATCGTAAAAATAGTCTAAAACCTTAGTAGTAAAATTTAGCGTTAAGAAAAAGTGAGCAAATGGTATTTGAAGTAAATTGGAAGTGTCAAAGTAGAAAAGTCGCAAAATGTAAGTAGATTTAAGATGGCTGTAAAATAGATAAGATAGTATAAGAATGATGAAACAAATATGTAATAGCATTAACAAATAATATAGAATAAGAATAGTTAAATTAAATTTAGTTAGAAATAAGTACAGAATTATATAAGATAAACTGTAAAATTGGAAACACAAATTGTAATAGTATAAGAAGTAGAAATAAGCTAGAATAAGATTTAATGTAAACAATAATAAAAAACAAATGTGTCCAGTGTTATCCCTGAAATAAAAATAAAAATAAAAGAGGAGTAGTACAGAATAGGAAAAGTAGAAGGGAGTCCCACCCTTAAGAGAGAAAGATGAATGGATGAAAGAAAGATCAAGTATGTGGAATGAAAGTGCGAGAGGAATTAAAGCGAGAACTGGTATGAACGTAAAGCAATAGCATAGATAAGGTCTCTGATGACCAATGTCAGAGGAACACGAGACATAAAAAAAAAAAAAAAAAAAAAAAAAAAAAAAAAAAAAAAAAAAAAAAAAAAAAAAAAAAAAAAAAAAAAAAAACTAACCTAACCTAACCTAACCTAACCTAACCTAACCTAACCTAACCTAACCTAACCTAACCTAACCTAACCTAACCTAACCTAACCTAACCTAACCTAACCTAACCTAACCTAACCTAACCTAACCTAACCTAACCTAACCTAACCTAACCTAACCTAACCTAACCTAACCTAACCTAACCTAACCTAACCTAACCTAACCTAACCTAACCTAACCTAACCTAACCTAACCTAACCTAACCTAACCTAACCTAACCTAACCTAACCTAACCTAACCTAACCTAACCTAACCTAACCTAACCTAACCTAACCTAACCTAACCTAACCTGAGCGAACCTAACCTGAGCGAACCTAACCTGAGCGAACCTAACCTGAGCGAACCTAACCTGAGCGAACCTAACCTGAGCGAACCTAACCTGAGCGAACCTAACCTGAGCGAACCTAACCTGAGCGAACCTAACCTGAGCGAACCTAACCTGAGCGAACCTAACCTGAGCGAACCTAACCTGAGCGAACCTAACCTGAGCGAACCTAACCTGAGCGAACCTAACCTGAGCGAACCTAACCTGAGCGAACCTAACCTGAGCGAACCTAACCTGAGCGAACCTAACCTGAGCGAACCTAACCTGAGCGAACCTAACCTGAGCGAACCTAACCTGAGCGAACCTAACCTGAGCGAACCTAACCTGAGCGAACCTAACCTGAGCGAACCTAACCTGAGCGAACCTAACCTGAGCGAACCTAACCTGAGCGAACCTAACCTGAGCGAACCTAACCTGAGCGAACCTAACCTGAGCGAACCTAACCTGAGCGAACCTAACCTGAGCGAACCTAACCTGAGCGAACCTAACCTGAGCGAACCTAACCTGAGCGAACCTAACCTGAGCGAACCTAACCTGAGCGAACCTAACCCGAGCGAAAATTTTAATACACGAACAGAATCAATCGACAAATTTTCGCAACTTTTAACAAGAAATTTATTCCGGCAAGAATAAATTACCTTTCCCCGTCGCTCGCCCGGCGAATCCTTATTCCAAAATTTAGACAGTAGGTCAATCACTTTACTTGCCAATATCACGATGTCTCTTCCGTAAAGTCTCCTACGTTTGGAGGAGCGTGAAGTGTAGTGCGCGCGCGCGTGTGTGTGCGTGTGTGTGTAGTGTGTGTGTGTCTGTGTGTAGTGTGTGTCGTGTAAGTGTATCGTGGTCCTGCTGAACAATTGCGAGAAAGTTATCATCGTTGATTTTTCGGTAAATACAAATATTACAGTTCTGTTTTTTTTTTGATGTGAAACATCTATAGCCGCACGTAAAACAAATTTCTGGCGTGGCGACGCATGCCGTGGCGACTCGTCGCCACGCTATATGATGGTGTATATGTTGCAGTCAAAACTCTTAACCAGTCAAAAGTACTATTGACTAGCAAAATCAGTCAAAAGTACTTTTGACTGAATAGGTTGGTCAAAAGTGGTTTTGACTGAAAATTATTGGTTATTAGTACTTTTAACTGCAAATTTGAGGTTAAAAGTACTTTTGACTGACGCTCTTCGTCAAAAGTAGTTTTAACTGCAATAAAGCATCAGTCAAAAGCACTATTAACTCGTTAGATGTGAATAAAAAAGAGGTTCACCCTTGTTTGGTATAACAACTTTTGATGTAATGTTACTAATTCGAACAACGTTTAGGAAAATAGGTAATCAATTTGTATAATATCGATTAACATAATTTTCATTTCATCGAATATTTATTTGCGATAACAACATTTGCGCTGTTGATCAAATGGTATAATGTTCATTTGATGTAATGTTCCCACCCCGAGGTTCGGTTTTGTTAGGTTACTTTAAACCCTTTTCACAGAAATAGGAGCCCCGCGAAGCGGGGCTCCGTCGACATTGGATGCAAGTGCGAGTGAATGAGAATACAAATACCTTTAGGTACCTTATATCATATTAAACAGGCAAATTAGTGCATTTGAAAATTCGGTCAAATGACATTATTTCAAAGAAATAAAAATGCTAAATAATATGCTAAATAATTTTTAAGAGTTTTGACTGATACAACCAGTCAAAACCACTTTTGACGGAATCACTTAGTCAAAAGTACTTTTAACCAGCTCCATTGGGCAAAAGTACTTTTAACTGTTATTTTAGTCAAAAGTATTATTGACTAAAGCATACGGTCAAAAGTACTTTTGACTGATTTTGCTAGTCAATAGTACTTTTGACTGGTTAAGAGTTTTGACTGCAACATATATATACAGTCACAGTCTTGTGTACTGTGTGGCGACGCGTCGCCATGCGCAATGTTTCACATCTGCCAGGCGTCCCGTGTTTACGAAATAAATCACATTTATGGGTACTAATTATTTGTATACTTAGAATAGCTGTAGCGTGGGCCCTTTTTCGGCGCTCATGGTGGTCCTGCTGAAGGGAGCGTGACTACCGCAGGACCACCTTCAAAGTCGATTTTCTCGAAAACTCCTAAGGTACCAATTTTGTTGTTCGAGTACTAATTAGTACCTACCAATTGAGCACTAATTATTTACCGCATATGGAAGCGATTGGCGTTGGTGGTCCTGCGGTAGTCACGGACATGCCTATAACTAGGTACCTATTTCACTCGTGTCTATCACTTTCCTTTACTTTAATCACTTTATTTATTAATCCAGACATCTTTTTTTCGGGAGATAAAAGGAAATACTTATCCATTAAAAAGACACACATTATTAGGTACATAATGTGTGTCTTTTTAATGGATAAGTATTTCCTTGCATCTCCCGAAAAAAAAGATGATTAGATTAAAGATGATTTATGCAGGTGTACCTACTACACAATAACAGTGCCTGTAGCGTTAAAAATTTATATACCTATATGTATTTTAAAATGACAGTGTCACTTTTTCAGCTCAATCGGATACCAACAATGAGGTCTTTTCAATAGCATGATTAAAAAAAAAAAGTTTTCAAAAGCTCCCATAGATGGCTCTAGTAATCATTATCGTGATGTACACAGCACGGGCTAGCCATGTCAGATCAACGTAGTAGATGTAGGCAGTTAAAAAAATATATTTAATGTTGCTTGAACTTTTTTCACGGCTGATTGAATTGAAACTCAGGTTTGAAAACAACTTTGACATTTTAGTTTTAAGCTATGCCATCTATCGGGGATATAGAAAACTTATTTTTTTTTCTTATGTCAATTTGAAAAGAGCTCATTGGTCGAAAACTGGTTTGCAAATTTTGACGGACAACTTACATACGAACAGTGCAAGCTAAATAAAAGCTTGTAAAAATTTAAGTCATTTACTAAATAAAGCTTTATTAAGATTTTACAGTTTACTCGGTAATAAGTAGCAAATAATAGGTAAGGGATGAAACTAGTTAACCTACCTAAACTTTGTTTCTCAAGTTTTACCTGGTAACTGTAATTAATTATTATTAAGGAGTAAACTGTAAATCAATAATTACGCATAAATTTTTACATCACGGTAAAGTAGGTATGCCCCGCTTTCCGAATTAGCTATAATCGCTCACAGCGCTCACATCAACTCACATGCGTTCCGTTTTAAATATTACGATTATGACAGCTGAGACCTGTCAACAATTCGGAACACTCGTGAACGCGCTCACAGTGCTTACTCAATGTAAAAACGATATTATTACAGTATTTCTCTGTATAGATACCACATTTCTTCTGTTCTTCTTCTTTGGTTAGGTGGCGACTGTCAGCCAGAAGCACAATTTCGAAAATACCACGTTAGTTTAATTTAAAGATATGATGAACTCAAAACAAAACACACACTGACACATCCAGACACATGCACACACACACACACACACTGTAATATTTGACAGCGCTCACGGTGATATTATTAGAAGGCATGGTCGGCGTTATCGCAAGATGGCGCATGTCATGACGTCATCTATGACGATTCACGGGACATCATTATCGCGCTCACGCTAATTCGGTACGGGTTTTAGCACGCTCACATCGATTTATTTCCCAACTCGGAACGCAGGGATGGTGTATTGCGCGCGCGCGCAAGCGTTGCGGCGGCGGGCGGCGGCATGTTTTATTAAACGGTTTTATTAAACGGTTTTTTAAACGGTTTTTTAAACGGTTTTATTTAGCTCACCCCGTTTGTTTTATTATTAAATTCTTGGGTCATAATTTTAGTAATTCAAATTTCACCCTCTTCCTGTCAACCGATTAATCTGAAATTTTGTATACACTTTGGATTTTGGTGACAAGTGACAATACAATTATGTTTATTCATTATCATTATAAATTCAAGATGGCCGCCGCTACAAAATGGCGGATAATTTATGTTTTATTAATCCCATCAATATGGGTAATTGAAATCCAAGATGGCAGCCGCTACAAAATGGCGGATAACGTAGGTTTTATCAATCCCATCAATATGGGTATCAAATGAAAGGGCTCAACAAGCAGAATACAATATACTATAAAAAATTTAAATACAAGATGGCGGCCGCTACAAAATGGCGGATAACGTAGGTTTTATCGATCCCATCAATATGGGTATCAAATGAAAGTGCTCAACCAGTATAATACAATGTACTATATAAAATTAAAATCCAAGATGGCGGCCTCTACAAAATGGCGGATAACTTAGGTTTTATCAATCCCATCAACATGGGTATCAAATGAAAGGTCTCAACAAGTAGAATACAATTTACTATGCAAAATTGAAATACAAGATGGCGGCCGCTAAAAAATGGCGGATAACGTAGGTTTTATCGATCCCATCAATATGGGTATCAAATGAAAGTGCTCAACCAGTATAATACAATGTACTATACTATAAAATTAAAATCCAAGATGGCGGCCTCTACAAAATGGCGGATAACTTAGGTTTTATCAATCCCATCAACATGGGTATCAAATGAAAGGTCTCAACAAGTAGAATACAATTTACTATGCAAAATTGAAATCTAAGATGGCCGCCGCTACCAAATGGCTGATAACAATTTTTTTTCAAGCACTAAATGAATTAAACAGAATGCGAAATAAAAACTAAAAACTAGAAAATAAAAAAATAGGTAAAAAACTTTTTCAGTTAAACGGTTTTATGTTATATTTCGTCAGTTCGCGCCGACAGAGAACAGCGCTTGCGGGGTAGGCTACTACAGTACTAGGCGCACAGAATTAAGGCTCCTTCAAACAGGCGCGACACTAAACTGACTGCATGTTTTTTTTTTAGTAAAGCGACGATTTAAGGCTCCTTAAAACAGGCGCGATACGCGATATAATCGCGCGCGACACAAAGGCACCGCAAGTCGCGCAATGAGCGGTGCATTTGTGTCGCGCGCGATTGTATCGCGTGTCGCGCCTGTTTGTATGTGCCTTTATGCGGCCGTAAAAAATAGAAGACATCATCATCATCACCGTTTATTAAAGATATTAAACATTTTATTCCTTAGCTCATTACGATCTCAGTGGGCGGTGTGTCGAGGGGGTTCGCAGTGTTTCGCTCAGTGAGCGGGCGCACGACGCGGGGAGCGCGCGGCTGCAGGTCGTTACGAAGCACCATCGCCACAGCTTCCGGCTCGCGGCCCGCGTCCGCCGGCGCCGGCTCGTCGTCCGCGTCCGCGTCCGTGCCCGCGCTCCCGGACTGCAGCGAGAGCGTGCGCCCGCCGGCCGGCGGCACGCGGCGCCGGCGACGCACGCGCCGGCGCCGTGGCCGCGTCGTTCTCTCCGCAGCACTGCCCGCCGCACGCTCCGCCGCCACGGGCTCGGCGCAATACTGCTCCAGCATCATAAGCGCCTGTCGCTTGGTTTCTGTGAGATCATCCGGATACACGGGTGACGGCGAGCACTGGTGCTCTTCTACGGTAGCCACCTGCACCGCGTCTACGGAATCCACAACGTCTCGGGCGTCCGCAGTGTCCTCGGTTTCTGTGCCGTAGCGCTGCGGGGGGCACACGATGGGCACGCACTCCACGGGGTCGTCGGGCTGTAGCAGCGAGAGCGGCTCCTGCGGCGGCAGTAGGTGTCCGCGGCTGAGCAGGCGCAGGCGCGGCAGAGCGAACAGGCGGCGTAGGCGGCGCGCGAGCCAGCGCACGCGGCGGCGAGGCGACACACACACGTAGGCGCGCGCGCGCACGTCGCCGGCGCTGTAGAACTGTTCCATGCACACGCGCACGCGGAAGCACGGCTCGGGCGCGTGGGACGCGCCTTCCGATTCGGACTCCGACCCTTTATATTTCACCATTATGAAAACACCTGAAAATGTCTTTATTTATTGGAACATTCTGTACCCTTCTTCATAAATCGATGAGTCCAATAAGTTTTCTGCAAACCAAAGGATTTAATAAACAATTGGTTTCTCAAGGCATGCACCATGTTGTGACTACTCAAGTTGTCGAGTTCAAAGTGTCTTATTTGAAAGGACTTGTTCACTCATACGGCAAGCCTAACCCCTAGTTACTTATTTGAAAACACTTGTTCACTCATACTATGGCAAGCTTAACCCATATTTACTTATTTGCAAGGACTTGTTTACTCATACTATGGCAAGCTTAACCCATAGTTATTTATTTGAGATTACTTGTTTACTCATACTATGGCAAGCTTAACCCATAGTTATTTATTTGAAAGGACTTGTTTACTCTTACTATGGCAAGCTTAACCCCTAGTTACTTATTTGAGATTACTTGTTTACTCATGCTATGGCAAGCTTAACCCCTAGTTACTTATTTAAAAGGACTTGTTTACTCATACTATGGCAAACTTAACCCCTAGTTACTTATTTGGAAAGACTTGTTTACTCATACTATGGCAAACTTAACACCCAGTTACTTATTTGAAAGGACTTGTTCACTCATACTATGGCAAGTTTAACCCCTAGTTACTTGCACAAAGGAAATCACATAACTTGCATGGGGGTCTCTGTTCTATGTTATGGGGTTTGGTTTCCGCACTTAGTCCTTCATATCGTCGTTGAAGTTCTAACACCACGGAAGTCAAAAATAGCAACTTCTTTTCAGGATAGAGAAAAATCTGCATAATGTTTTATAGATACTATAATAATACAAATTTACTATTTGTGTATACTTAATTATAGTTCTATTTAATGTAGAAACAGTAACTATTTATTGTCTATGTATCTATGTCAATTATTTTAGAAAAAGTAACTATATAATGTCAAAACTGCCAAAAATGACTTACGTGGTGTTAGAACTTCAACGACGATATGGACCATTGTGCATGCTAGCATGGGGTCTTTACAGAGCTCAATTGGTCAGGTCAAACTGTATGGTTCATTATTCTTAATTAAAATGAATAAATAGCTATTAAAAAATACTGTTTTAAAACTATAAAAGAAATACAACTTGAACTAAAATCTTTGTGAACCTGGACACTAAAACAAAAAATAAAAAGGTCTAAATTAAAGTATGTTTTTGGAACAATATAGAGATCAAGGGTTCAAATATTACAACTTTATTATAAGCTATGTGAATTTATGTCATCACACATTTGAAAGTACATACTGCACATTAAAAAAAACTGCATTTGCTGAATAAAAACAAGATATTTTTATCGTCTGTTTGCCACAGGTTTTTTTATCATGTTTGTTTTTGTAGGTTTGGTTCTATTTACAGTACAGAAACAGAAAAAATAATATTAACAATCCAATTAAAATTACTTACCTGTTCAAACATTTAAACAATTGGTACTCAGATTGGTAACAGATGTGCGATGTATAGATTCACAGATTTCTGGATGGAAAGTATAGATTCACTGTTTGCTGATAATTAAGTTTATAACAATGTAGGTAGAGGTACCTACTTTAAATATAGGTAAATAATTATGTTAATCATACCATAGTATGAGTAAACAAGTTCAACAGAATTCACATTCAAATAAACAAGGCTCCACACTTGGACTTCTAAACAAACAGCATTGCTTATCCTACAATATAATAATTGATTATGACATAGGCATCTCCAATCGCATGGCATTAAATAGACCAAACTAGTAGAATCAATATACTTATAAATATTTCATCTGATTACCATTCCAAAAAATCCTGTGGAAAGCTGGATGTTTACAAAAAAAATCCGGTCAGTGGGTCGTCTCCGTTAATTTTAATTCATCATTTTAGCTAGGTACCTACGTTATGGATAGCTTATGAACTTGAACTGCCCCTAAGACGACCCACTGACCAGATTCTCAATTGCAAGAAGATAGAAAGCAAAAATTAAATTGTTAGCGTTTTATTTACCTATGAGTACTTCGGATGTTTAAAAAAGCTTGATTTCCTTTATAATCAGTATTTATCGTCATCGATGCTTATCACAAATTCACAACATAGGTATGTATGCCTCCGTTTACTGTCACTTACAAGTACAAACTAATGACCTACTTATCTATATCGTAAAAAATAGGTAACAGTATTTACTTGTATTTATCTACAAATGGAAAAAATTACGATCACTTTAGTAACCGTAGTAAAATGAGAGTATTTAAAATATTCTTTCATAGTATTCATACCTTTGTCAGTGCTTTTTTTTTTGTTTCACAAAATTTTGTTAAAATCTTGACAGTACCTAGTGGTGCGTTCCGAGTTGGGAAATAATCGATATCAGCGTGCTTTTAACCTGTACTGCGCCCATTACACGGTAGGTTTTGCTGGCAGTTTTACCACAATCTAGGATTGTGTGTGACCGTGTAATACGGTGAATGATAGTTGCATGATCGTGATTGAGGAAATAATTATTTTGATGTTTGCATCATGCAACCATCAATCATGACTTTTGAGTGAACGTGTAATGGCATTTCGTCAATCGCCGTCAGTCAGCGTGCGGCTGCGGACAGCGATGGAGTCGGAAATAGATGACTCTGAAGAAACGCTTGCGCACTCGCGCAGCCAAACACCATCACTCCCGCGTAAATTGCTATAGCCACAGAAAGATTTGGTTTTGACATTTGAGATGCGCCCCCTTAGTTACTCGCGGGATACCACGAATCCTCAATACAAAAATAAATACAAAAGGTGTTTGATTTTTATAATTAAACGGTTTTTTAAATGGTTTTTTAAACGGTTTTATTTAGCTTACCCCGTTTGTTTTATTATTTATTCTTGGGTCATATTTAGTAATTCAAATTTCACCCTCTTCCTGTCAACCGATTAATCTGAAATTTTGTATACACTTTGGATTTTGGTGACAATACAATTATGTTTATTCATTATCATTATAAATTCAAGATGGCCGCCGCTACAAAATGGCGGATAATTTATGTTTTATTAATCCCATCAATATGGGTATCAAATGAAAGGGCTTAACAAGCAGAATACAATATACTATAAAAAATTGAAATCCAAGATGGCAGCCGCTACAAAATGGCGGATAACGTAGGTTTTATCAATCCCATCAATATGGGTATCAAATGAAAGGGCTCAACAAGCAGAATACAATATACTATAAAAAATTTAAATACAAGATGGCGGCCGCTACAAAATGGCGGATAACGTAGGTTTTATCGATCCCATCAATATGGGTATCAAATGAAAGTGCTCAACCAGTATAATACAATGTACTATATAAAATTAAAATCCAAGATTGCGGCCTCTAGAAAATGGCGGATAACTTAGGTTTTATCAATCCCATCAACATGGGTATCAAATGAAAGGTCTCAACAAGTAGAATACAATTTACTATGCAAAATTGAAATCTAAGATGGCCGCCGCTACCAAATGGCTGATAACAATTTTTTTTCAAGCACTAAATGAATTAAACAGAATGCGAAATAAAAACTAAACACTAGAAAATAAAAAAATTGGTAAAAAAACTTTTTCAGTTAAACGGTTTTATGTTAAACATACATTGCAATGTTTAAGATAAATGTACTAAAAACCAAAAAATAATAAAATAGATACAGTCGTGGGAATTATAAACATATGCATAGACTAGACTAAAATAAAACCGTGGGGCACGTCAATTGTCTACATTTTAATCAACGATTGTTTGTTTATAGTTAGTTAGGGGCCCATGGCTAAATAATAACAGCCGCACAGGTCGATCGATCAGTCTGTGGATGGGTGACCATATTTACATACCGAGACTTCTTCGTGCCTCGGAAAGCACGTTAAGCCATTGGTTCCGGCTGTCATTTGTGGATCTTTGACGGTCGTTACGGGTCGTCAGAAGCCCGAAAGTCTGACGACCAGTCTTACCAAAGAGTATCGTATTACCCAGTACTGGGTTGTAGAAGTCAGATAGACAGTCGCTCCGTGTAAAATCCTGGTATTCAGCTGCATCCGGTTATACTAGAAGCCGACCCCAACATGGTTGGAAAAGGTGTTCCAACCCAACATCTACAGACCTGTCTGAAAGAGGACTTTTGGCCGAAAGGTGTCGTATATCGTAGTTTCAGAGGACGGTTACGAGACACCACGCAGCGAAACACGACGCCGACAACGTTACGTGTATACCTAATCATAGTTTTAAGTTTTTTTTTAATATGTATTAGTTTATTATTGTATAAGATTATTTTGTGTATTTTATCTATGGGCCTTAGTTGCCTGATAATAAAATGATGATTATTATTACTTTTAGAGAGTTTTCTCTTCTCAGCTCTTTGGCTGATTTTTGCAACATTTACGGACCGAAGCCAAGTAAATGCAGCTTGTGGTGTGTTACGTTCAAGGGTTACGTTAAAGTTGTGTTGTGATGAGGACCTATTTCGTTTTCATCTATTTTGCATGAACTTTCTGACAAGGCGACATGTATTTAAAATTGCAGCTTTTGTAGGGTGATATATATAAAACAAATGAATTTATTATGTAATTACTTTCGAATTTATAACATTAGTACAAGTATCTATAATTAACTTATTTTATTACAAACTATTTACACTAGATACTAAATTAAATGACTAACTAACTTACTATACAAATAAAAACAAAAATAAAAGACAAATTAGGCGTCGAAGTACTCGTCCGCATCGCTGTCATCCGGAAACGTGCCCAGAAGACTGGCAGCATTGCCACGTTGAATGGCAATGCCAATTCTTTGGCCAAAGAACGACCCAGCCCTCTGGTCACGTGAAGCGTCGACCAGTCGGCGAGAAATTTCCTTAAAAAGGAGACGCGCACTCGGGCCCCATGACCCGAGCTTTTCGACCCCAAACGGCTCAAAGCTGTAATTGCCCAAAAGGTTACAGTATTTGCGCCGCTTGAGGGTCTTAGCAGCCGCAGCAGCGGCGCCAGCACAGCTCGCCGTGCTAGGAACATGAGATGGCGCAAAGGTATCGAACCACGTTGCGTCCCATACCAGAGGCCTACCTGTTTGGATAATAATTAATAACAGGGTTGTGTGAGGGACTGAGGGCAACACCAAAAAAAGAAATGTCAATCAGAATTACATTGATTCATCATGGACGATACTTGTTTCAATTCTGTTTAAACATGGTGTCAGGTGAAAAAAGCGTATGTATTTTATGAAAGAAACATTAGAAAGAAGTCATAGTAGGAAGGATAGCTTAGTGCAAGATAAATACATAAATACTAGATGCCAAACGAAGAAAATAAAGTGACAATAAAAATGGAGGGAATTAAACCCCCAAAAAATTTGATATTATCCGGAGAACAAGCCAATTTCAAGAAGTATAGACAGTTATTTGAAATCTATCTGGATGCAGCAGGCTTAACAGCGGCGGACGAGGCGAGGAAAATTGCTATATTTTTAAATGCAGCAGGTGAGGAAGCTGTGGAGGTTTTCAACAATTTCAAGGTTAAGCCGACAAAACTTGTGTCTCTTCTTGACCAATTTCAGCTATACACCCAACCGAGGAAAAGAACGTTGATAAATACTTATGAATTTCTTCAATTAAAGCAAGAAGATAGTGAGTCTATAGATCATTTCATAACTAGAATAAAAACCCTGAGTAAGCATTGTGATTTTGCCACTCTAGAAGACAGGTTGATTACAATGGTGATCATAATAGGAGTAAACGATAAGGTTCTAAAAGAAAACCTGTTAAGAGAGGAAGAGATTTCCATGGATGAGGCAGAAAGAATATGTAGAGCGTATGAGGCCAGTAAGCAACAAATAAAATCCTTAGAAAAGGGTGTAGAAGTCCATGCCTTCAAAAAAGCTAATACTGTCAACCAACAAGGTAAGACAGAACAACATCAAAAGTGTTCTTGGTGTGGGCAAGCACATGTAAGAGGAAACTGCCCTGCTTATGGAAAAAGGTGTGCATCGTGTACTAGGTACAATCATTTTGCAGCAGTGTGTAGAAATTCTAAACAGAAAGAGATGGTGAGGACTAATCAGGCAGCTGGACAGTCGAGGAACAGGAGAATGATGTTAATGGAAGAAGAAGAGGATAAAGAAGAGTTTGCATTAGAAGGAATATATTGTGTAGACAGCGTAGGTAAAGTGCAATGGAAAGAACTTGTTGAAGTCGAAGGAGTAAATTTGCAGTTTAAGCTGGACACAGGAGCAGAGTGCAATACTTTATCTCGGAGTGACTATGTAAAGTTGAACAAAAATACCTTACTAGAAAGCCAAACAGTGTTAGTGGTCTACAATGGTGAGAAAATTAAACCTCTTGGATGTGTTACTTTGAACTGCAAAGTAAAAGGAACAATTACTAACTTAAACTTTAATGTGATTGATTTGCCTGTACAGTCAGTATTAGGATTGAAAGACTGCATCAAGTTAAACTTGTTGAAAAGAGTAGATGTAGTAGAAAAGGAAGGTCAACCAAGGAAAGAAAAGTTTGTAGAAAAGAATAGAGATGTTTTTACTGGGTTAGGAGAGATAGGAACTTATAAGTTAAAATTACAAAAAGATGCAGAGCCTGTTAGTAAGCCCATTAGGCGTATTCCGGAGAAAATTAAAGACAGATTGAAACAAACTTTGGATAGGTATGAAAAGTTAGGTGTGTTAGAAAGGGTTGATTGTCCTACTGCTTGGTGTAACAATATTGTCATTGTGGAAAAACCAGATAAATCCCTTCGATTGTGCTTGGATCCAAAAGAACTTAATAACAATATTGAAAGGGAAAAGTTTTTAATTCCATCCCCAGAGGAAATTTATAGTGCTTTGTCAGAAAAAGAAGTTTTTACTGTTTTGGACCTAAAGGATGGGTTTTTTCAGGTTTTGTTAGACGATCAGGAAAAAGTGTGTACTTTTGCCACCCCATTTGGAAGGTACAGATTTTTAAGAATGCCCTTTGGCATATCATCTGCCCCAGAGGTTATGCAAAAAATAAATTCAAAATTATTTGGTGACATTGAGGGGGTGCAAGTATACTTTGATGATATTATTGTGGCAGGAAAAAATAATCAAGAGCATGATGAAGTACTAGAAAAAGTTTTAATCAGGGCTAGAGAACACAAAGTTAAGTTTAATGAAAGAAAGTTACAGTACAGATTAGATCATGTTAAGTATGTAGGATTGATAGTGTCAAAGTCTGGTATACAGGTGGATCCAGACCATGTGAAATCAATTACAGAACTGAAACCACCAAACAATGTGAAAGAGTTGCAAAAATTCTTAGGAATGTGCAATTATTTGTGTAAGTTCATACCGCTGTATACAAAAACTACTGAACCTTTAAGGCAGTTACTAAAAAAAGAAGTGGAGTGGGTCTGGGAAGAGCCACAGGCCCATGCATTTCAGGAGCTAAAAAACAAGTTATCATGCACACCTACACTAGGCATTTTGACAAAAGAGGGTTCAGTGGTTTTGCAGACTGATAGTTCAAAGGATGGGCTAGGAGCATGTCTCTTGCAAAAAGGTAGGCCTATATCATTTTATTCTCGTTGCTATACTGATTGTCAAAAAAGGTGGGCACCCATTGAGAAAGAGCTTTTTGCTATATGTGCCTCGTTAGAAAAGTACCATCAGTTTGTTTATGGTCGAAAGATTGTGGTTGAAACAGATCATAAACCTTTGGAATCAATTGTAAACAAAGATATAAATAAAATTAGTTCAAGATTGCAAAGAATGGTACTGAAATTAATAAAGTATGATATTGAGGTTAGATATGTGCCTGGAAACAAAATGTTTGTTGCCGATTACTTGTCTAGGAACTTTATTAAGGACAATGCCAAAGTAGATCCAACTTTGCAGGAGTTGGTTCACAGTTTTGAATCACAATTAGCAGTGGCAGACAAAAAAATGGCACAGTTTCAAAATGAAACATTGAATGATCCGGATTTAAGGCAGATTATTAAATGGTATAATGAAGGTTACCCAAAAAATGATAGAAAGATTATTGGTAAAAATTTGAGTGTTTATTACAAACTGAGAACTGAGTTACATGTAAAAGATAACATTATCTATTATAATGATCGCATAGTAGTGCCACAAAACATGAGGCAAGGGGTGCTAGAAAGCTTACACACAGGGCATGTAGGAGCAGGCAAATGTAAAAAAAGGGCTAGAAATTTGCTGTATTGGCCAGGTATGTCAATAGACATTGAGAGGTTCACCATGTCTTGTAACATTTGTGAAAAATATAGAGTTTCTAAGCCTAAAGATCCTCTCATGTCTCATGAGGTTCCTGACCTACCATTTTATAAGATTGGAATGGATATTTGCACATTTGGAACTAAAGATTATATAGTTGTAGTAGACTATTATTCGAGGTGGATTGAAGTAAAGCCTTTGAAAGATAAAACAGCGGGTACAGTAATTGAAAAGTTAAAAGTCATTTTTGCAGTTCATGGGTTTCCCAAGGTCATTGTTTGTGACAACATGCCTTTTGCCAGTTACAATTTTAAACAGTTCGCAGAATCTTGTGACATGCAACTAATTCATTCTAGTCCTAGGTACCCTCAATCTAATGGTCTAAGTGAAAAGGCAGTGGGAATTGTAAAGAACATGATGAGGAAGTGCAGAGAAAGTAACACTGATTTTAACGTTGCTATATTGAATTACAGGGCTACACCTGTAGCTGGATTGGATTACAGTCCTTCAGAGCTTTTAATGGCCAGAAAATTGCGCACTACATTACCATGTTCTGAGAAAAGCTTAAAACCTGCTGTACCTAAACTGGCATATGAAAAAATGCTACAGTTGAAACAAAAGTCTAAGTTAAATTATGATAAGTCTGCCGTTGACAAAAAGTCATTTAAATGTGGAGAGAATATTAAAATGCAAAATCAACCAAATAAAATATGGGTGCAGGGGAAGATAGTTAGAAAGGAAGGGCCTAGGTCATTTGTAGTTAAAACGGAAAAGGGAAATGAAGTTAGGAGAAATGAAAGACATTTGATGCATAGTAGAAATGTGTTTATTGAAAAACCAATGATTATGTATGTACCTAAAAGCAAGGATAATTCACAAAGGGTAAAAATAAATGATGATCAGCCCTGTCATTCTGGGCCATTTATGTCGACTCAATCTGAAGCTAGTGATAGTGGTACTTCTGAAGTCATGCAGACTACGAGATCAGGTCGCTCAGTGCGTCCTCCTATTAGACTTGCAGATTATTCTTTGTATTAATTTTTAATGTGATTAGTCAGTGCTAGTTTATTAAGTTAAGTTTAATTCATTTAAGTACCTAATAGTATAGTTGCTGTCCCATAGTAATTGAAGTTTGTAAAAGGGGGGATGTTTGGATAATAATTAATAACAGGGTTGTGTGAGGGACTGAGGGCAACACCAAAAAAAGAAATGTCAATCAGAATTACATTGATTCATCATGGACGATACTTGTTTCAATTCTGTTTAAACAGAATGACAGGGTACACCTTCCAAGGCAACAACGTCATACCGTCTGGTCTCTTCCCATCGTCACGTACCAAGCCGTTTGGTTCTAACACCGCTGGTACGCCGGCGGAGACAAGGGCTCGACGAATAATATCGTTGATGCTGGCGTGCCGTGCTATGCGACCGGCGCTCCTGCAGCAGGACAGGCCATGGTGTCCGAGACTGTCGACAGCTTCACCGCAGTGACATCGATGCGGAGCAACACAAAGTGCGCCCAAGCGGAGACACGTAGCGAGCCGAAACGATGAGTCATTCATCATTGTGCCTATGGTGGATGATGGGAGCGCCTGAAGCCATAAGCCTGACTCCCATTCTCCCACAGCCAGCAGACGGGCACGCTCAACAGTATTACGTGACGTGTTTACAAGGGTATTCCGTATAATACTGCAGAGCGGCACGTCCCACCGTCTCTGGGAAGACGGGTTATCGGGCAAAACCGTATTGGGACAAGTCATTTTCCAAGCGTTCAACGCATCGGTCAAACACGGTACTTCAAAATCGACCAGTGAGGAAGATAAGACGTTCCTGGTTAATTTATCGGTACTGTGGACCGAGGAGAGGAAGGCTGGTAAACTTACCTGAAATTTTGCGGACGCCGAGACCGCCCAAGCGAATGGGTAGTGTGGCTTGCTGCCACGCACGGTCGTCCAGGGCCACATTTAGGATGGAAGTTAGTGTGTTTCTAATAATTTGGTCTACTTTTTACTTTTATGATATATATTATTATTAAAGGCTAGGCAGATGATGAGTTAGTTAGTTTTATAGTTTTTCAATATCATCAATGAGCCGCTAATTTATATTATCTTATTATACAGGTAGTTTAGAAGCTGAGTGCAAAGCTTTAAGGCAGTAATAGTTGACACCATTTACAACATTTTGAGCCATACATGTCTTAGACTAAGAATGTATTTTTTTTTTCCAATTATAGTTGGTTGACTAAAAGTTTGCTGTTATAAAAAATCATACTTCGTCTAAGACATATTTGGCTCAAAATGGTCTAAATGGTGTCAAATATCACCCCCTTAAGGTTTTGCATCCAGCTTCCAAACATCCTATATTTTATTTTTGTCCTGACACTCATGTTAAGTCAATAAGAATATTTTCAACATGAACTACGTATAAAGTATTATCATTTAGACCCACAAAATATCTCCCAAAAAAGCATACAGGATTTTCTTTTATGATTTTATGAATATTCCATTTATAATCTTGAGTAAACACGTGTGTTCTCTGTGAAATTTTGTGTTAAAGAATGATTCTATTTGATGGGCAAGTGGACTGTATCTAATAGGAAAGGTAGAAGGGACTGACCGATGCTCGCTGAAGAGAGCCGGCTGGCTCCAATTACCTGATGATTTTATGCTGTGGGGCGCCCCAATTCTTGTTTTTTGTTGATTTGGATGAGTATGGGTTGATGGCACACACAATTTGTCTTCAATATCACTTGATTGCAGTGTTTCACGATAATTTTTGTGGAGTCGTTTTTTCATGAAATCATCATTCTTTGGACTTACGTGGTCTTAGTCCAAAGAATGATGATTTCATGAAACAGTTATTCTTCGGACTTACGTGGTCTTAGAGAGTTATGTTGATGACTTTAATGATTATAATTCTATAAACACATATTTCTTACGGCCGCGATTCATATATTAATCAACGTACAACTTAATACTGACCAGCAATTTCCAAAAAACCTAAAAAAATTTGAATTTCGCGGGCTACCCTGGCGCTTTCGCCTTAAGGCATGGTAGGCGTCTTCGCAAGATGGCACATGTCATGAAATCATCTATAGTGATTCACCACAATCACCACGGGACATCATTATCGCGCTCATGCTAATTCGGTTCGGGTTTAAGCACGCTTAAATTTATTACATGACATCGATAACATTCCCAACTCGGAACGCACTTTAAATCGGAACGCATGTGCTAATTAGTCGATTTTGATGTGATTTTACTAATGATCTTAATAACCATAGATTATATAATTTTTTTTATTGTAAATTGTTTCTCGTTTGTTGGTGGTGGTTGTTGAATTACATCCCTACATTAGCTAGCTATCTAATCTGTGCCCTACATTGATTGAAATTCGTTCAAATTCGTTGTGAATTCGTATTCGTTTCGTTAGAGAAGTAGAAGTGTATATTGTTAAGAATAGTGATTTTTACGCTGGGCTTCTCTAAATTACAGGGTTGCTTCGATAATTAATATATTTCCTATAAAATATCGTGTCTATCGTTTTATAATTTGCAATTCAGAATCGAAGCCACCAATAGAGCGTTCAAGTGTAGAGCTATGGTGTCCGGGAAGTACAAGATCTCGGTTTGAGCGTTCAGAGGAGCTCGGCTCAGCTATAGGCTCGCGGGGCGCTCGGCGCGGGTGCGGCAGACGGTCTGAGTAGCAGTGGCGGCGGCGGCGGCATGTCCAACGTGGAGAACGTGTGCCCGCAGACGTTGCGCGGCGTGGCGCGCGAGCTGCGGCGCCTGGCGGCGTGTCCGCCCGCTGGCATGAAGCTGCTGCTGCGCGACGACGACCTGACTGACGTGGTAGCGACCATGGAGGGGCCCGGTACGCACCGCACATCACATACCACCCCATCTCCTATTGTAACTCACCTTGGTCACAAGATTTCAACTGGCTTTTGTTTCTAAATACTGGGCCTTTCTCAAGCAGTCTATACTTGACTTACTGTTGTGAGCCTGCTAAGAAACATTGATATTTTATGAATACTTTGTGTTCATGGTCTCTTTTGTGGTAGGCAACTGCAACGGACACTTAACAAAGTAGTGCCCATTTTTTAATGTTGACTTGTTTGCCCAATTTAGAAGCACATTCTTACTGCAGTCCTCATGTCACTACATCAACTGCGGCTGTTGCCGCTACTTGTAGATTTAGTTTATTGTATTACTGTTCAAATACAGTAGGTATTTAAACAGTAAGGTTCAATTCACACCGGCAGTGATCAATAGTTGTTAGAATAGGTACATGTAGTGCCACTACTTATAATATCTTTAATTGTATAACAATACAATATTCATGTCTGAACTATAAACCAAATACAAACTATGTGATGTGATTATGAAGGTGTTACAGTTCAGTTTGAATTTGCTAACTGTAAACAAATATAAAACAGGAAATGATTGAATCAGAATCGCACGCCAAGGGCAGTGCCCCTCTTTAAAAAAAATCCATCCTTCCTTCCTCTTTAAAGAAAAGTATTTATAGGATTTTTTTTAAAGAAATTTTCTGTGCCATAGGCTTCTGCTTCGTTCAAATTTTATAAGCAATAACAGAAAGAAAGAATGGTAGCTAAGTAATAACAGCCGCACAGATTGATCAATCTTAATATGCTATACTTGCAGTGTTCAACTGAATCTGGTTAAACTGAAAAACCCTAAAATAGTTTGAAACAGGCTAGGCAAATGATGGTTTTGTTTTTTTTGTTTCTTTTAAATTATCATTGCTTCGGACTGCATTAGTAAGTTTGTGAAGTGTTTTTGCTGATTACTTAAAAACTGGGCATTATTCATCATCATTAGCTTGGTAAACTTTGGAGATAAGCAGGCAAAATAGTATTTATATGGATGTGTTTACTGACTTAAAAAAAGAAGCTGACTTATTGATATAAGCTATGGGTGTAGTGTCAAAGGGAAAACATCTTAAAACGTTGGTCAAATTCTAGTGCAATATTTATAAAACTATTAAGTACCTACTTATTACAAAAAAATATTCCAGTTTTTATTTAAAACTAAAAATTAAGAAATAAAAAGTAATTTTTTTCTTTTTTTTTTTTTTTTTTGTTCTTATCTGCTATCAGTCATCCCTGACTATGATCAGATGTGTGGAAAGATACATCACATTTTTATAGAATCAGGACCAATGTCCAAATTCCACTTTAATCAGGCAGCACAATATCAGCTTTCTTGAGCCTCTTGATATGATTTGGCATCAATAGCAGGCTCCTCTTATCCATTGGGCACGCTGGGCAAGTGCCCAGGGCCCTGCGATCGACGGGGGCCCCGGCCTGACCACGAAAAAATCATTTTTGCAGCCGCCGCCGTCCCATTCTACACATTATTAGTACCCAATTCAATAACAAAATAATTGATTTGCAGTGTGATTTGCAATAAGTTTCTAATACCAACATACAAACGTATAAAATATTAGTAGGTATTACGTTTCTTTTATTGGTTTTGTAGCAGAATATTTGAAAACTGATCATAATGAATTACATATCTATTACTTATCTACTCTCTACTTACAGGGGCCCCGTGATTCTTATGTGCCCAGGGCCCCCAATAGTTTAAAGACGGCCCTGATCAATAGTGAATGTGAGAGAGGATTTGGGTGGTTGGTTTGAATCCCATAGGTCCATATTGGTTTTATGATAGAACAATAAACTCTAAGTTTGTTACTAAGGGTGAGTGAAGACTGTCTGCCAAGTAGCCAGAGCAAGTTCTTGAATCGGTAGTTTATTTCGGTTCTTTTTTTCTTCAGGTGATCCTTCCATGTCAACCTACGATCCAAGTAGAATCCCAGGTACTTCACACTTGATGACTGTGGTAGAGTGTCCTGACCCAATTTGACCGGGGCGCAATTTCCATGTTTGAGTGCAAAGGTGATGTGATGCGATTTGGGCGCACTTGCCTTTATACGCCATTTGTTTAGCCAGTCATGGGTCCTGTCAAGTTGATTTTGCAGCATGCTGCTCGCCATGTTGGCATCCTGGTCACAGGCCAGGAATGCGGCATCATCAGCATAGGTTGCTACAAATACGTCAGGGCATTGAGGGAGGTCGCTAGTAAATATATTATATAAAACTGGACCCAGGACGGAGCCCTGGGGTACCCCTGCTAGGCATCTGGCGAGAGGGGATCTAGCGTCTCGTAGCTTTACTTGAAATTGTCTATCACCAAGGTATAATTTCATTAGCAAGTAGAATGAATGGGGCAGGAGCAACTTTATCTTGCATAACAGTCCTTTATGCCACACTCGGTCAAAGGCTTGTTGGACGTCGAGGAATGCTGCCGAGCAATACTCGCTTCTTTTCCATGCATTGTCTTATGGTGCGGTAGACTCGGTGTAATGTTGCTCACGAAATCCGAATTGGTGATCAGGTACAACTTGGTTTTCTTGTAGGTGAGGTTTCAGCCTGTTCAGGACGACCCTTTCCCATACCTTCGATAGTACTGGAGTAAGGCTAATAGGGCGGTAAGATGAAACTTCATTTTCCGGCTTTCCAGGCTTATGGATCATTACGATTTGTGATATTTTCCAGAGAGCAGGGACGTAAGAGGAGCTGAGAGAGGCATTAATGAGGTAAGTGAGAAAAACTACTCCCTTTCTTGGCAGCTCCTTAAGAATTTTCGGAGTAATAAGATCGAATCCGGGAGCCTTTTTGGAGTTCATCGTAGATATCAATCTAGACAGTTCCCGTGGGGATGTTGGTCGCAGTGGGGCACAAAGTTGCAAGTCCTGGTTGAGAATGGCATCAATTTCAGGATCATCAGGAACAGCAGATTCGTTTGGCTTGAAGACATTGGCAAGGTGAGTGGCGAAAGCTTCTGATTTTTATTAAACGGTTTTTAAACGGTTTTATTTAGCTCACCCCGTTTGTTTTATTCTTTATTCTTGTGTCATATTTAGTAATTCAAATTTCACCCTCTTCCTGTCAACCGATTAATCTGAAATTTTGTATACACTTTGGATTTTGGTGACAATACAATTATGTTTATTCATTATCATTATAAATTCAAGATGGCCGCCGCTACAAAATGGCGGATAACGTAGGTTTTATCAATCCCATCAATATGGGTATCAAATGAAAGGGCTCAACAAGCAGAATACAATATACTATAAAAAATTGAAATACAAGATGGCGGCCGCTACAAAATGGCGGATAACGTAGGTTTTATCGATCCCATCAATATGGGTATCAAATGAAAGTGCTCAACCAGTATAATACAATGTACTATATAAAATTAAAATCCAAGATGGCGGCCTCTACAAAATGGCGGATAACTTATTGAAATCCAAGATGGCAGCCGCTACAAAATGGCGGATAACGTAGGTTTTATCAATCCCATCAATATGGGTATCAAATGAAAGGGCTCAACAAGCAGAATACAATATACTATAAAAAATTTAAATACAAGATGGCGGCCGCTACAAAATGGCGGATAACGTAGGTTTTATCGATCCCATCAATATGGGTATCAAATGAAAGTGCTCAACCAGTATAATACAATGTACTATATAAAATTAAAATCCAAGATGGCGGCCTCTACAAAATGGCGGATAACTTAGGTTTTATCAATCCCATCAACATGGGTATCAAATGAAAGGTCTCAATAAGTAGAATACAATTTACTATGCAAAATTGAAATCCAAGATGGCAGCCGCTACAAAATGGCGGATAACGTAGGTTTTATCAATCCCATCAATATGGGTATCAAATGAAAGGGCTCAACAAGCAGAATACAATATACTATAAAAAATTGAAATACAAGATGGCGGCCGCTACAAAATGGCGGATAACGTAGGTTTTATCGATCCCATCAATATGGGTATCAAATGAAAGTGCTCAACCAGTATAATACAATGTACTATAAAATTAAAATCCAAGATGGCGGCCTCTACAAAATGGCGGATAACTTAGGTTTTATCAATCCCATCAACATGGGTATCAAATGAAAGATCTCAACAAGTAGAATACAATTCACTATGCAAAATTGAAATCCAAGATGGCAGCCGCTACAAAATGGCGGATAACGTAGGTTTTATCAATCCCATCAATATGGGTATCAAATGAAAGGGCTCAACAAGCAGAATACAATATACTATAAAAAATTGAAATACAAGATGGCGGCCGCTACAAAATGGCGGATAACGTAGGTTTTATCGATCCCATCAATATGGGTATCAAGTGAAAGTGCTCAACCAGTATAATACAATGTACTATATAGAATTAAAATCCAAGATGGCGGCCTCTACAAAATGGCGGATAACTTAGGTTTTATCAATCCCATCAACATGGGTATCAAATGAAAGGTCTCAACAAGTAGAATACAATTTACTATGCAAAATTGAAATCTAAGATGGCTGCCGCTACCAAATGGCTGATAACAATTTTTTATCAATCCCACCAATATGGGTATCAAATAAGTGGCTCTTATTAGAGTAAGATCTTTGCAGGGACTACGTATAGAGGAGTTAGACTGCAATAAACTAACGGGCAAGAAACCTTGCAATAATGAAGCACTAAATGAATTAAACAGAATGCGAAATAAAAACTAAAAACTAGAAAATAAAAAAATAGGTAAAAAAACTTTTTCAGTTAAACGGTTTTATGTTAAACATACGTTGCAATGTTTAAGATAAATGTACTAAAAAAACCAAAAAATAAAAAAACCAAAAAATAATAAAATAGATACAGTCGTGGGAATTATAAACATATGCATAGACTAGACTAAAATAAAACCGTGGGGCACGTCAATTGTCTATTGTTGTTGTTGATTGACGTGCCCCACGGTTTTATTTTAGTCTAGTCTATGCATATGTTTATAATTCCCACGACTGTATCTATTTTATTATTTTTTGGTTTTTTTATTTTTTCTTGATCTGTACGAGCTCATGAGTTTTCTGATCTGATAGGGGGGAAGCTTTGCTGAGGTTGTGCTAAGTTCTTAGTTGCTTTCCAAAGGGAGTGAGTTCCTTTAGCTTCAGGGGTTATTCTCTCTAGCCTGTGTTGTAGGGCATCATTGTTAGATTTCGCAAGAAGGTCTTTCAGTTCCTTAATGGCGCGGTTAAGGCGGGTTTTGTCCCGTTCATTATGTGATGACTGCCAGATTCTACGAAATCGTCTCGTCTAAAAAGTAATTTAATAAAATTAAATCGACTTCAAAAATAAATTTACTCAAAATTATGAAATAACTTTAATTTCGGAAGTCGGTGGCAAAAAACTAAATCTAAAATACAGATCCCAAGCCACCAACTTCCGAAATTAAAGTTTTGAGTTAATTTCTTTTTGAAGTTGGTTTAATTTTTTTATGTAACTTTTTTTTTCATTATAATTAAAATAGCATAGGCGAATATAAAAATAGGTTTTTGACCCCATTTTACCTAACCACTTTTTTCAACTCCCCATTTTGGATCCGGTTGCAATGAAACTACTAACAATTTTTTTTTTTAGTTCTATCGAAACCAAAATGTTTTATTTCACATAAACCTACATGGGCACTTATGAAAAGTCAAAAGCTAGGTGCAGGGTTCCAATTGGCATGTTTCCTATGGAGAAGGGCCAGCAAGAAACTCCATGATCACACCCTTTTAAACATTATTAGCTTTTACAATGTTTTCAAATTACAGTGTTAATTGGTATGGGAGGACAGCATAGCTGTCGACAAATACCAGGTACTTAATAAAATAGAAAATGGTCTACAAATCTAGTCTACAAGGCCTACAAAATTCTCACATTCACAAAATATAAAAGAATCTATTTAAAAGATAATTGATGAAATTGCTATTACAACTACTGATAAAGAGTTAAAATTAGAAGTACAGTTCGTGCCACGTAAGAAGAGACTTGAACCCGCCTCCCCGCCTCTTTCCGCCGCCCCGATGACGCCCGGTCCCCGTCCCGCACCGGGCATCATCGGGGCGGCGCACTATGGGCCCGATCCGTGCGTACCGTCTCAAAAATCTGTAACTTTTATGTTAATTGAAATAAATAGCTCTTTGGCACGTAGTATCTCGAATATATATACAATCCAATTATTAAACATGTTTTGTCAAATGTGGAATTAAAAATATTTAAAAAATAAAACAAAATTAGAAATTTATTTTTTTAATATTAATACCATCGTTTGTTTAGCTTATTCAATTACAATTTTAAAGTTTTATGATATTACTACTATATAATATATTTTTTATTATATATAAATCTAAAATTTAATTAAATAACAAATATAATATATAATAATTAATTCCAAAAAACTATATTTTTTAATTAATGTAATACCTACTTCTACTTAAATATCCAAAAGGTTCTTGGCTTCGTCTAACAATTCCTTGGCAATAGTCACTGATGGTTTTCTGATACTTGATACATAAGGATCTGATGTAAATAGCAGACCATGAATACGTCTTTATTCGTTGCTGATCTAGAGCATTTTCTTGTGTGATACAATCTGACTTTTTTGTAATCTTTATTTCGAGATTCTTGGGCATCTTCAGATAAATTACCTATAGGCAGAACAGCAAAATGTCTAATTATACTTTCTAAAATAATCATATTATTGAAGAATTAGAGGTCAAAAATAATCTAATTGTTCAAAAATCTCATCAATCACAACTTAAAATATTTTGTATTTCCCCCGATCTGGGATTTTTCGATTTATTTCAAGGGGGGCAGATTCGGGCAGAATTTTTTTTTGCCCTGACTTCTGTATAAGTTGCTCTATGTAACACTACCAAAATTACGTCATGGGTAGACACGGCTAACTGTCAAAAGTCTATTTGAAGTTTCTAATAAGGTTAAAATATTAGGCCCCGAAACAAAAATTCTATCCCTTTCCAGTTTTCACAAAAAACTTCACTTCTCCAAATTATTCATTTCGCTTGGTTTAGCCCCACACACTGTACACACAGCTCCAGAACTTGTGTCAGTTAAAACTTGTGTAACTTTTCCATCCACCATAGTTAGGAATAGCTCATGCCTTATTTCAATGACCTGTTCATCCTTGTGTATCTTTGAAGTTCGCAAATTTTCAATTTGACCCCTAATATCACCAACCACTGATCGGGTTTTCTCAGGGGTTTCTTTAGCAAATTCCATCAGGATTGGTCGGCAATAACGAATAGAAGAACAAGCCGGGTTTTTCCAAATAACTTCATTCGTTTCTGCGTCAGTCAGCTTTATCGGTACCAAAGACGCTATAAAGAAATTTGCATCTGAGACTAAGTCACTCTCATCTGTTAAAACTTGTTTATACTCACTTTGTCCCGATGAACCATCACATCCCCACTTGGTAAATTAACCACCATTTCCTCCCTACATGAGAAACTTGTAATTTACAGTGACAATAAAACATTAACTTCATGTGTCTTGAAGATAAAAACAAAAAAAAAAAATATTACCCAGTACTCCCACTTTACCTAAATTTTTTGTAAATAGATAATATTATTGAACAATTAGAGGTCAAAAATAATCTAATTGTTCAAAAATCGCATCAATCACAACTTAAAATATTTTTTGAAATATTTTGTATTTTCCCCCCATCTGGGATTTTTCGATTTATTTCAAGGGGGGCAGATTCGGGCAGAATTTTTTTTTTGCCCTGACTTCTGTGTAAGTTGCTCTATGTAACACTACCAAAATTACGTCATGGGTAGACACGGCTAACTGTCAAAAGTCTATTTGAAGTTTTTAATAAGGTTAATATATTAGGCCCCGAAATAAAAATTCTATACCTTTGCAGTTTTCACAAAAAGCTTCACTTAAATTATTTTTAATTAGAGTACTTCCTAACGATTCTAACCATATATCACACTTACACATTTGCTGTGAAATTAATGAAAATATGACCATGCGAACTGGAGGAATTGTGTTCTACATAATTCACATAATTTTAACCGTCAATTTGCAAGCCTTAGTCTAATAGTAAAAAAATAGAAATAATAGATTTAAACTACTACATAATATACATTGGACATTTAGGTAGACGTGTGCATTAACGAAATATTCAATATCGAACATTATGAAAACCTATTTTTGAGACGGTACGCACGGTTCTATCCCATAGTGCGGCGGAAAGAGGCGGGGGTGGCGGGGTCAAGTCTCTTCTTAGGTGGCACGAACTGTACAATGCGTGCCACGTAAGAAGAGACTTGACCCCGCCTCCCCCACTCTTTTCGCCGCTCCTATGACGTCCAGTCCCGTCCCGCACTCAGACCTCATACCGCTAAAGATACCTAAAATCGTGTTCTGCGCATGTCAGACCACGAGTGGTGTGTCAAGTCTCTTCTTACGTAGCACGCATTGTACCTACATTTATTTATTTAATTATTTTTTTAAATTAAAACAACTATTTGTAAACATTCTAAACTTCAAATCAATAGCATTATTAGTTACTGAAATAAGCAGCTGTGACAGACGGACAGACAGACTGACAAAGTCCTACCATGAGAGTTCCTTCTTTTTACCATTTTAGTGCAGTATTGGTTGCAGAGGTACATACTTAAATTTTTCTGTATTACTTTGAAATGAATCAGTTGATGGTATCTAAGGCTCACTTGCTTAAAACATAATTCTGTTTCTGACAAATCATTTGAAGGTGACAGAAACAGAATGATGTATCGTTTGTGAAGCAAGCGGGCTGGTGTAACTCGGCGGAAGAGTCCCTACTCTGTAGTAATGTGTGTGTTTGTTCCGCAGCGGGCACGCCGTACTTCGGCGGCACGTTCCGCGTTCGGCTGGTGCTGGGCCGCGAGTTCCCGGCCGCGCCGCCGCGCGCCTTCTTCCTAACCAAGCTCTTCCACCCCAACGTGGCCGTGGACTCGGGCGAGGTGTGCGTCAACACGCTAAAGCGCGACTGGCGGCCCGAGCTGGGCCTAGAGCATGCACTGCTGGCCATCAAGTGCCTGCTCATAGCGCCCAACGCCGAGTCCGCGCTCAACGCCGAAGCGGCCGCGCTGCTGCGGGACCGCTACGATGACTACTTCGCGCGCGCCAAGCTGCTCACCGACATCCACGCGCGCGCGCCCGCAGCCGCGCCCGCGCCGCAGCGGCGCCGGGTGAGTCTCGCGCCAGCCGCCACACGCTGTGTTCGCGGCGCACACTAACGTCGGCATGTCTGCAGGAAGGCGGCCCCGAGCCCGGCAGCGCGGCCGCGGAGCCGAGCGACAGCGGGCCCCAGGCTAAGCGCGAGCGGCGCGCGGGCCCCGGGGGCCCCGGGGGCGCGTCGGTGAAGGCGACGCGGCGCGTGCTCAAGCGGTTATGATCGGCGACGTCGCGCGCCTCGCCGCCCCGCGCCGGTCTCGTCTGCACCCGAGGCTGACACCGTTTGCATTGATTTTCTGGTAATGACATCTAGTTGAGTTCTCCGATGTTCGGCGACTAGTAGCAATTGTAAATAAAGGTATTATTCTGTTCTTAAACTATTTTGCGCCATCTAAGAACATAAGTATGACACCCGCCGCGATATAATTACTTATGGGCCGTCGTTAAATAATTAAGTAGGTATAGTTGTAATAATTATGATATTTGTATTGCTGTAGACTAGACTAGATTAATAATATTATAGTTTCAAGACCGTTTTGTTTTATTCGTAAACTGCCGAAGCAGCCAATCTATTCTGTAAAAATCTCACCGTGAAAACCTATGTGAAGTGAGCTGTCATTCAATCTGATGCTAGGGATTGACACTATTGACAGCTCACTCCAAGCTCACTTCACCTATGTTTACACTGTGAGATTTTTACAGTATAGCAGTACTGGGGTCTACTCCCTAAGCACGAAATCCGGCCAAAGTTACGGGCATTTCCAAGTCCGTATCCTCTACGTACATGAGGTTAGTTCTCAGCCCGAACCAGGGCCTGATTTAAGACTCCTACAAACAGGCGCGACACGATATTATCGCGCGCGACACAGGCACCGCCCGTTGTACGACTTGCGGTGCCTTTGTCGTGCGCGATATTATCGCGTGTCGCGCCTGTTTGAAGGAGCCTTTACCCACAGGCTAACTAGGCTCGAGCCTAGGGCGCAAGGACCGAGGGGGCGCTGAGCTTATCCTTACAAGCACCACTTATTCACAGAATAAAACTTGGTAATCTGAAAATACGCGCCTAAATACTTGATTTTGAATTGAAACTATTCCGGCCGCACTGTCTCACCCACTGCGCGTACACAGAGCATGTAATTTTTGACGTGACAACGTCTAATAAACCGATGAAGCTGGCTGCACACACGAAAAAGCATGACTCATGTAGCGTTACCTCGCGGCCTCGCTCTGTAGCGTTCCATGGCGGCTTGAAGTGCAAGCGAATATTAACAAATGCAATGCAACTATTCCATCAGTATTTTCTTATGACGTTGTCACGTTCAACTATCGTCAGTAAACCGACTTTACAGGCAACCGATTTTTTTTTTGGGATTGGCATATCGCTAAAACGTACGAAAAAAACAAAACAAATACATATATAAATTCTCACAGTTAAGAGGACAGGTACAGGAGGGTACAGTACCCGGCAATAAATATTGCACATCTACCTTTGGAAAGAGACAATCGGCTAATTTCGGCTTCGTGGAGCGTTATCTCTGTCGCACACTACCTATGTCTATGTGACGTTATGTCAGTCGTTGTTCTAATGCGATAGCGTGCGTTCGCGTCCAGTTCAAAATATATATTTAGAGTTGTTAACGTCCCCAAATTTAAATAATTTAAAGTTGTACTATGGCATCTTTAGGAAAAAGAGGGAAACCTTTACGAGGTCAGTCACGCGAAATTATCTACAATGTTTATAAATATTTTGTAACCGAAGCTGACAGATAAAAAAAAAATGAAGATGAAAATGTAAGTTGTTATTTTAAGAAGGTTCAAGAGCGAGTTGCAAATGCCAATGGAATTTCAAGAAGAACTTTGAACAATATATTAAACGAAGTCAGTACTGAAACACATTCTACTGAAATTAAGTTCAGCACTCCAAAAAAGCAATTTCGTTTGGATATGGACGATTTTGATTATGATGTTGTTCGAAGAATGGTGTATGATTTTCACTTACGATTTAATGAACTGCCAACAATAAAATAATTAAAAGCTAAATTATCTGAAGCTATTAATTACAATGGGTCTGAAAAGACGTTGACAAAAATACTTCATGAGATGGGATTTCGGTTCACTAAAATGGAAGATAATCGAAAAGTTCTAATGGAAAAGCACGGTGTAAGTCTCAAACGAATGGAATACCTCGATAAAATACGCAAATTTCGCGAATCAGGAAAAAATATCGTCTACATTGATGAGTCTTACATACATACATCCCACACTAAAGGGAAATCTTGGAGTGATGATAAGAAAAATCGGCCAAGAGCGTGTCGGGCCACGCTCAGTGTAGGGTTTCGTAGTTTCCCGTCCGTCACATATTATTTCTTTTGTGAGAGTAATTAAAACACCACGATTACGATTATTCACGTCATCTTTAAACGTTTATTAATCGTTTTAACTTATTTGGAAGTAATGCGTCTAGCTCCTATCACATGAGCGGGATGAATGAAAGAACGATAGAGGGCACGCACATACAGAGCTTAGTTGTTTTGAAACTTTGGTTTACATTAATTTTTGTAACTAATTTATGAAGAAATTCATGAATTAGTTTTGTTCTAAATTGCCTTAGCGTGTTCCTGATAGAAGTTTTATGTAGTTATAAGATACCGCCAATGCCAAGGAGAGATCAACCGAACAATTCGATAATACCCGACCCAATGTAATAAGTACCTACAGCGCCATCTCTCGGGGAATTGGGTTACTAATTAATACATAGACGTGCCAGAAGTTTTCGGTGGTAATTTTGGATTGCGAGAACCGATTTTAATAATTCTTTTTTTGTTTTTGTTTGAAAAAAGATTCTTTGAAAAAAGGTTTTTTGTTTGAAAAACGTTCGGATAATAAAATATGTAAACGAAGTTAAAAAAATGCTTGCATAAGTATACGATTATACTACAAACTTAGTCCAGAAATGATTTTGTACAACTTTTTGTCTTTTTTGTACAAAAACTGTTGTTTCCATCAAGTTCAAAATGATTTTCCTAGAAAGTCCTTATAAAGTTCTACTTTTCAGATTTTTTTCATATTTTATAAACTTCTGCTTCAAAAGTTAGGGGACACATTGTTTTTTACTTTTGGAGCGATTATTTCCGAAATTATTGACATTATCAAAAATTATTTTAGTAATCCCCTATTCATTTTTAAATACCTTTCCAACAATATATCACACGCTAGGGTTGAAATAAAAAAAAAACACTTTCCACTTTACATATAGGGGGGCTACCCTAATAAAACATTTTTTTCCAATTTTTATTTTACCACTTTGTCGGCGTGATTGATATACATATTGGTACCAAATTTCAGCTTTCTAGTGCTAACGGTCACAGAGATTAAGCGAGGACGGACAGACAGACATGGCGAAACTATAAGGGTTCCTAGTTGACTACGGAACCCTAAAAAGGAGTAAAAAGGCCAATTTCAAAAGGTCAACGTTTGATAATAGTTCATGCGGGAAATGAAAAAGGCTTTGTAAAGGCTTTGTAGGCCTTTTTAACGTATAAATCCACGGACACTACCGGTGACTATCACAATGAAATGAATAACGATAACTATGAAAAATGGCTGGTTAATCAATTAATCCCAAATATACCTAGTGATTCTGTTCTGGTTATCGTCAACGCACCCTATCACAACAAATATGTTGAAAGACCCCCCAACTCAAACACCATTAAACAGGAAATGATCAACTGGTTAAACAGACACGAAATTCCAGTTGATCCAAAATTAACAATAACCCAGATTTACGCTATTATATGTCAGCACAAGGAGAGATATACAGAGTTTTCCGTGGACAAAGTACTTGCCGAACATGGGCACACTGTGTTGCGATTGCCACCATATCATCCGGATTTTAATCCAATTGAAAATATATGGTCTCAACTGAAAGGCTATGTAGCCTCTAGAAATGTGGGTATGAATTTAACTACAGTAAAAACATTATTGACTGAAAAAGTAAACATGATCGGGGCTGAAGAGTGGAAAAAGGTTTGCGATCATGCAATCAAATGTGAGAATGAATATAGAAGCATCCAACACGGTTTAGACGATTACACTGATAGACTAGTGATAAATACGGCTGACAGTGATATGGACCTCTTTGAGAGCTGCTCCAGCATCATCAGCACCAGATTTTGCTGCACTGATGATGATGCTGCAAGAGCAGGCCCGTCGACAGGAGGAACAAGCTCGTCGGTTAGAAGAGCAGCTCCAGCGGGATAAGGAGGAACAGGCCCGCCGACAGGAGGAACAGGCTCGCCGACAGGAGGAACAGCTCCAGCGGGACAAGGAGGAGCAGGCGCGCCGCCAGGAAGAGCAGATGCTCCTTATAAAGGACCTTCACGCTACCTTCGGGAAAGACATGAACGAGGTGAAGGATAAGGTTGCTCAACATGACAACCGTCTGTCGGAAGCTGAAACCCGAATCGACCAAGTGAATAATCGGGTTGACAACGTGATGGCTGACGTGAAGAAAACCGTGATGGCTGACGTGAAGAAAACGCTGGATTACCTTAAACTGGGTGATGGAATCGCAGCTCCAGTAGCTATAACACCTTCGCTACGTGGATTCAAAGTCCCACCGTTTGACGGAACTTCTTCCTGGTCAGCCTACAAAATCCAGTTTGAGGCTGTCATGAAGGCGAACGAGTGGAATAAAAGACAGGCCATGACTGCCCTCACCCTGGGCCTGCGCGACCACGCCTTAACTGTTCTGGAAGCTCTCGGTAAGGAAGTGACTTACGAGCAGCTCCTTGAGGCATTGGAGGCTCGGTATGGCGACGCTCACCTGGAACACGTGTTTCGTGCTCAGCTCAAGGATCGCGTGCAACGCAGCAACGAAAACCTGCAGCAGTGGGCCCTTGAAGTGGAGATGCTGGTTCGCAAAGCTTACCAGTCCGTACCTGCGCTTATTGATGGGAACCTGGTGCAGGCATTCATCGACGGCATCCGCGACCTTAAAGTTAGAGCTGCTGTGAGGCTCGGTCACCACGGGACGCTGAAGGACGCCTTGGCCCATGCGATGCCCATGTTTGAGACTGAAAACCAGTACTTACCTGAACAACAAATATTTGTGAAAAATCCCTTCGCCTCTCGACAAAAGATATACCCACGATACCGTCATGGCTGACCTACCAATACATATATACACCCGAAAAAAACGTGGACCCATTGCTAAATCCAGATTAAAGAGAGTGCCTAAAAGTGCCCAATTGTTACAGGACTCCTAGTACTTCATCTACTCCTGCATTCGGCTTTAACACAGGAGGTAAAACTTGAAAATCTTACGATGGACCTGGTGTATTACCTTTCAAACTAGGTCCCTGTAGTATAGTATCTCATTACCATTCATTTTTACAACATGTAAATCTTCAGGAATTACAAGATAAAGTTAGTGTCGTTCATAATCAATTAAGAGAAATAAGCCCCAACCTTAATAATAGAAGCCTTTCTCTATTCCAGCCTCATATTGAATACTTAGAGGACCAGCTTCAAACCGTCCTCGACCAATTGCAACCATTTGAAAAAACCCGTTCTAAAAGAGGTCTCGTAGATGGTCTCGGTTCCGTTGTCAAAAATATAACCAGTAACCTTGATTATACAGATGCAGTACATTTCAATAATGCCATAAAATCTCTTCAAGACAATGAGAACAAGTTATTAACGGAATTTAACAATCACGTGAATCTGACCAAAACTTGGGTAACTCAGCACTCTAAAATAGTTGATAGCATGGTAGATAATCAAAACAGATTAACAGCCTTAGTTAGAAATATTAGTCAGAGGTTGGACAAAGGAAATCATGACTTAGTTCAACATGCTCATCTGCTACAAACCATTTTAATAGTTAGTGACAACGTTGATAGGCTGTCGCAAGAGATATCGAAGTTACAGAACGTACTAGCATTCATAAGAACGTCTACGGCACACCACGACGTTATTAGTTTAAACACCACTAGATCTATAACGAGCAAATTAATTAAGCTTTATAGATAGTAGTAATAAAGTATTAGATATAGGAGCTCGAGAATATTATGACGTCATACAGTTAGGTTCATATTATGTAGGACCTACATAATATGAACCTAACTGTATGACGACCTACATTGTAGGTAATGAAATAGTTATAGTCTACAAATTCCCTATCATTCTACCCCAGATATTATGATCTGTATAAAATATCCATAGTTCCTAACAAAAACCATGAAATCCTTGTCCCTCGCTTCCAATTCCTTGCAATCCATTCGAAAGATCTCAAGTACATAGAGGCTGAATGCCCGAAGATCACTAAAGGGTATCTATGTGAAGAGATACACAACGTAAAAAGCCGAACATCGCCAGACTGTATTGGAACCTTAATCACCACGCAGCAGAGACTTCCCGAGTGCAAACCAGTCACAATATCTCTTCAAAAACCAGCCTACGAGAAACTCTACGACCGCCATTACACCATCAGCTTCCCGACTCCGACGAGAATACGTCTATCTTGCGAACAATATCTCCACAAAATACTGCAGGGAAGTTATCTCGCCATACTTCCTCTCAACTGTTTTATCCAGACAACAGAGTTCACCATCTCAAACTACAAAGATCGATTGAAAGGTCAAGCCTTGAAGATAATAGATGTCCCTAAGGAAGATATACCCATTTTTTTTTTATCGTGGAGAAATGCTCATGCATACTGCACTACCACGGGGAGATAGTGCAGTTATGTGGGATTCTAACCCACTAAAACTCCACGGTGTCCTCTGCCGCTTACGGCGGGAACACGGGCACGCGTTAGCACTCATCCGTGAACCCGCCGCGGCTGTCCGTTACCGGACCCTCCTCTGGGGAGTACTCCCCATCACCGGCGCACCAGAACACACAGCACGCCGCGACCACCCCAGGGACCAAACCAGCACATGGGCGCCAGACGACCCCGTGTCTGGGCACCCTTGGTCCCCCTGCGACGGGTCAGGACATTGGCCCCGCCGCCTGCCAATTTTCGGCTGCAGAGGATAGAGAGAGCGGCCACCGTAATACCGACACTCCTCCTCCCCTGCAGACCCACCGCGTCCGCCATCATACGGTGGCGACCCCGTCAAGGCCGCGGAAGGTAGGGAGAGCGGCGCACTGCAATACCGGCACTCCTCTCCCGCCGCGGCCTCCAATCCTCAGCCGCGATGCCTCCGATACGACATCGCGTTGCGATGTCGCCCAAGCGGCACTGCAACCTACTTTTGGCCGCTACGTTGGCTTGGCAGCAAAAGCCCTGAAGAGCGGCCCCTCCTCGGGTTCCTCTTCGCTTCACCGTGGGTGTCCAAGCCACGGCTATTGAGCCCCCCCGCCTCGACAATGCGGGAACCCACCGGGGGGGAAGGAAGATATGTATATCCAGCCCAACAGCATGCGCACCATTCAAACTCAACTCTATTAACTTGGATGATCTTCACGACTACAGTGAAATCTTATTGGTAAATAAGGAGATTTCACTGCAGTCGCCAATACACTTCGATACACACTCAGATAGCAGCCTATATCACACAACCATACCGCTGTATCTGTTACTACTTAGTGCATTTGCACTAATCGCATACCTCACTTATCGAAGATATTATCCGAAACAAATCGATCTTATGAAAGAATCCTCCAATGTCAAAGAAGCTCAACCGCACAGCATCTACACCATCCCAGAGACTCAAAGGGATGGAACAGATCATCTTCCAGCGCAATTTACGACCAAGGTCTTCAATAGTCGCTGTTCTTCAGGGGAGGTGTTACGCAAGCATAGCCGAGGCAAATCGCTATAGTATGCATCGCCCTGATTCCACATGACAACAAGAACGCAATACCTAGGAGCTGACGCTGCAAACCTGCCTCGTGTCACGCGAAGCCGACACCGTTGACGCCAGCAGCCCGATTCCTATATTCATGGGAACATTCTTTGGACAATCGTCGACTAGATAATACATAAGTAATTAGATTTAAATATAATTGTAATTTTGGTACTTTATTAAAATTGTATAAAATAAAATCGGTTTTTTTGCATCCTCCGCTGCCACCGACCTTAATTATTGTACCTACACCAGAAAATACATAACAAAAAAAAATATATATACGATTATGAATACAAAACATACAATGGCGGCCTTATCGCTTAATATTCATTGGTACAAATAATATTTCATGAACTATGTATAATAACAGTAATTTAATTTATTTCGAAAACAAAGTAGCAAAGGCTCTTGTTGGTTTGTTCCTGGTATCCGACGCATAGCGTTTTGCATGTGTGTAGCGTACCTCATTAGACGCACACGTGCGCATCCGTTGCCGTGCGCCGTCGAATTTACCTAAAACTGAGCACTTCGATTTTGTAATAGCGCTCTTAAAATGGGCTTGTTTTTAGCAGTTTTTACTTAAGGGGGAAGCGCTAAGGTAGCCCGCGAAATTCAAATTTTCTTACGTTTTTTGCAATTTGCTGGTCAGCATTAAGTTGTACGTTGATTAATATATGAATCGCGGCCGTAAGAAATATGTGTTTACAGAATTATAATCATTAAAGTCATCAACACAACTCTCTAAGACCACGTAAGTCCAAAGAATGATGATTTCATGAAACAGTTATTCTTGGGACTTACGTGGTCTTAGAGAGTTGTGTTGATGACTTTAATGATTATAATTCTGTAAACACATATTTCTTACGGCCGCGATTCATATATTAATCAACGTACAACTTAATACTGACCAGCAAATTCCAAAAAACCTAAAAAAAATTGAATTTCGCGGGCTACCCTGGCGCTTTCGCCTTAACCAAAGTTTTAAACCGCAGTCGGGTATTATTATTTTTTTAATTACTTTTTTTTACAAAGTATAGGGCTCAGTTGTTAACTTAAACAACCAAGAAGCCAGTCTGGAAGACTAGATTTGGTAAATATTAATTGGATAATTTTTTATAGTTAAAATATGTACTTTGATCCCTAGACATTTGATGTGTGGACTGTGTGGTATCTTTTGCTCTGTTCACCTGAATAGTTCCTAATGGTAGAACTCCATTCTTATGCAAAAATGCCATTAAGAGGTAGACTTGTATACTTACTTACCATCATTCAGAGGTAGACTAGTATACTTAGTTGCCATCATTCGGAGGTAGACGACACTTTTGATGTGTGGTATCTTTTGCTCCTTCCTTCTTCCACAATCGGTCCCTCATTACTGAGGATCGTGGTCACTGGACCCTTTTAAGCGGATAATCTGCCTCCATCTACTCCGGTCCAAAGTTGCCATCACCACCTGCTGAAAATTGCTTGAGGACGTAGCTTCTTTCACTTGGTCGGACCATCGTGTTGGCGACCGGCCTCGTGCTCTCTTTCCTTCGGTATTGCCAACAATAACCAGCTTTTCAAGGCTGCTATCCCCCCTTCGCATTATGTGGCCGAAATAGGTCAGAATACGCTGTAGGCATATTGTAGACAATCGAGTCTTGACATCGAGTTGGGAAAGGATAGACACATTTGTGCGTCTGGCTGTCGATGGTATTCGGAGCATCCGCCTCCAACACCACATTTCGAATGCATCTATCCTCTGTCTTTCTCTTGCTCGGATTGTCCACGTCTCAACTCCATAGAGGAAAATCGGGAAAACTAATGCTCTGACTAAACGGGCTTCTAATCTTTTGCTCTGTTCACCTGAATAGTTCCTAATAGTAGAGCCCCATTCTTATGCAAAAATGCCATTAAGAAGTAGACTAGTATACTTACTTACCATCATTCAGAGGTAGACTAGTATACTTACTAACCATCATTCAGAGGTAGACTTATACAGTATGTTAACTAACAGAGGGCGTTCCTGTTAACCCGCAATAGTATAGCATCCATACATGCTAAAAAAAAATATTACCATTCGAAAATAAAATGTTTTTATTTTTTTTATATTAAAATATTCACTAAAAATCGTAAATTGATACGTTAAAGAAACACTCTGTACACGCGTACTTGAAGGACAGCAATGTCGGAATTTATTTAATTAAATAAATTAGAATTAATTAAATAAATAGAGTATCAATTTACGATTTTTAGTGAATATTTTAGTATAAAAAAATATAAAAACATTTTATTTTCGAATGGTAATATTTTTTAGCATGTATGGATGCTATACTATTGCGGGTTAACGGGAACGCCCTCTGTTAGTTAACATACTGTATACTTACTTACCATAATTTAGAGATAGACTTGTATACTTACTTACCATAATTCAGAGGTAGACTAGTATACTTACTAACCATCATTCAGAGGTAGACTTATATACTTACTTACCATAATTTTGAGATAGACTTGTATACTTACTTTCTATAATTTAGAGGTAGACTTGGATACTTACTTACCATCATTCGGAGATAGACTAGTATACTTACTTACCATCATTCAGAGGTAGACTTGTGTTGATTGGTGTTGAAATAAAGCGAACTAATATAATTAATTGAGCTTATAATTAACACTTTAATACAGTACAAAGAAACAAGCGTGCGTGAACGGAGTGAACGAGAGTAGTGTTGCAAGCACAGAGCTGTAGTAAGAAGGCGGGAAATTTAAATACATTTTACACACTCACCAAATTAAAGCCTTCTCATTACTAACATACAAATGTAGAAATATAGAAATTATGACAAATCATACAGATGTTTAATAATAGTATGCTGATATGTTATCCAATTATATTGATAAAAAGAACTATTTGTTTAAAGTTATACCAATTTTATCTCTGAGATATTGAAATCTCACACGAGCAAGAACTTTTGTAAACATGTCAGCACACTGTTCAGTAGTACATTAGTACTTTACATATATTTCTTTTTCTTGACACTTTTTTTGAATAAACTTATATTTAACATCAATGTGCTTACATCTTTTATGAAAGTCCATATTTTTAATCACTGATATTGCACTTTGATTGTCCACATTTAAACTGATAGTGTCCTGATTATATGCACCAATATCAAGTAGTAGTCTTTTGATCCACAATGCCTCCTTTGTAGCTGAACATGCAGCCATAAATTCAGCTTCTGTTGTAGACAGGGCTATGCTCTGCTGTCGCTGAGTTGCCCATGTTATAGCTGCAGCGTTCTTAGTAAAAACATACCCAGTTGTAGATCTTCTTGTGTCACTGTCAGCTGCATAATCAGAGTCACTATAGCCCTCTACTATATTCTTCTTCACTTTTGAATATAGTATGCCCATTTCTTTGGTTTCTTTTAAGTACTTTAATATTTTTTTAACAACAGCCCAGTGAGTACCATCATAACAGTCTAGATATCGACTTACTAAACTTACTCCAAACATAATATCTGGTCTACTCACTATAGCAAGATGCATGAGCGAACCTACTGCTTCTCTGTATGGTATCTTTTCTTCAGGTACTATATTTTTCTTCTCCAGTTTAGTGTGGGGATCTATTGGAATATTATTTCCATTTGCATTAATCATATTAAATTTCTGTAGTAATTTTTCAATATATTGTTTCTGATGAATTAATAAATTGCCATTTGACCGTTCTATCTGTAATCCCACATAATTTGTAGGCTCCATGGTTTTTATTTCAAAATATTGCTTAAGATCATTTATAACTTTGTTAATAGCATCATCATCTCTAGATATTATCAACCCATCGTCCACATACAATAAGAGATATATTTTTATTTTGTTTATATGACCAGTAAACACACATTGATCAGAGTGACTATTAACAAAACCAAATTTATGTAATACAGATTTGAATTTGTTATTCCAACATCTTGGGGCTTGTTTTAAGCCATATAAAGATCTGTTCAATTTACATACAAAGTTTGGTGGCGATTCTATTCCTTCAGGAGGATTCATATAAATATTTTCTTTAATATCTCCATAGAGAAATGCTGTTTTCACATCAAACTGTATAATTTTTAAATCATATTGACATGCTTCTGAGAGTAATATTCGTACAGAGTCATATCTCACCGTGGGAGAAAATGTTTCAGTATAATCTATTTGATAATGCTGAGAACAACCTTTAGCACAAAGCCTGGATTTGTATATTGTACCAGAAGGATCGTTTTTAATACGGAACACCCACCTGCACCCAATTGTCTTCACTCCAAGAGGCTTTTCCACCAGGGTCCATGTTTCATTGTTCTCATGTGCTTTTAGTTCCTCCTTTATAGATTGTTTCCACATCTCTGCATTTGGTAACGATATGGCTTCACTGTATGTCTGTGGCACATCTATTTCTGAAATTCCTTTACAGAGATAAGTATTATTATCTTGTTTCCTTGCTTTAGATTTAGTTGTAATATAGCTGTCTAAGCTAATTTCAGTTTCAGGAATATACAGAGAGTCATCATTTGAATGAAATGAATTATCATTGCTGGAGCTTACAGAAACATTTGATTCAGAACTGTCATTTAAATTTTCTTGTAACTCTGGACTAAGCATTATCTGTTCATTTTTATTAACCTCATTTTCATCTGTAATTAGGGGCACAATTATATGGTTTTGGGTTAATGAACTTTCCATAAAAACAACATCTCTGCTTATTACTACTTTCTTTGTCTTTGAATCTATGAATTTATAGCCTTTAGTAGTATCACTGTAGCCAATGAAAATCATTTTACTTGCCTTAGGATCCAATTTTTGAAGCTTCTCTTTTGGTATTTTGACCATAGCCTCACAGCCAAAGATTTTTAGATGACTTACATCAGGTTTCTTCCCTGACCACATTTCCTCAGGTGTAGCATATGACAGTGCACGGGTAGGGCAGCGGTTGGTGATGTAAGCTGCTGTGGATACTGCTTCAGCCCAATAACATTTCTGTAAATCAGAGTTAATTAGCATACAGCGTGCCCTTTCCATAAGTGTTCGGTTCATACGCTCAGCTAATCCATTTTGTTGAGGTGTGTATGAATTAGAAGTCTGATGGATTATGCCTGATTTCTTTAAGTAATTGGAGAAATCATTACTTAGATACTCTCTACCATTATCAGAACGTAAACATTTAATTTTGAAATTAAGCTGATTCTCTACTAAGGCTTTGTATTCTTTGAATTTTGAAAATACTTCTGATTTATTATGCAAAAAATATACATATACTTTCCTGGTATAATCATCTATAAATGTGAGAAAATATCTGGCCCCTCCAAGTGATTTCACCTCCATGGGTCCACAGACATCAGAATGTATCAACTCCAGAGGTTTCTGCGCTCTGGAACCTTCAGAAGGAAATGGCAACCTGGATTGTTTTCCTTTTTGACACAGCTCACAAACCATTTCATTTTTATTTTGAATTAATTTCACTCCATCTGTACAGTTACTTAATTTATTTAAATCATGAAAATTTAAATGTGCCATCCTCTTGTGCCACAATAAGAAATCAGTCTCATTCATTTTACAACTGTATGCTGTGATAGTGTCAGTATTCAGCCGGTACATGTTATTGATGAGATTTGCCGCTGCTATTTCAGTATTCATCTTGTTGAATATTTTACAGCCCTGTTTTGTAAACTGTATGGAGCATCCATTCTTTATAATTTGGCTGACAGACAATAAATTGGTTGTCAATTCAGGTACATACAGAACATTTGTAATTTGGATAGTTTGTTTGATACTATTTGGACCAATTATATTCAAGTCTATCTTGCCACAACTTTTCACCGGAAGCATTTTGCTATTAGCTATTTTTATACTTGTGATCGGAGGGGGTACTTCATCATACAGCCAGTCTTGTCTCATGGTAAGATGCATTGAAGCACCTGAATCTATGTAGAACCCATCATCATACTTAGTTGCAGCAGAGAACACAGCTACATAACCTGAATCTTTATTTTTGTCTTGTTTTGCTTTCTTTGATTTGCAATTTTTGCTTATGTGTCCATATTTATTGCAAATAAAACATCTTGGACCTTTCTTTGGGATGTGCTGGGAATCTTTTGAGTTATTGTGCTTTGTGTAAAGTACTGTAGTATTTGTTGAATCAACTGACTTTACTTCTTGGAGTAATTTTGTCTTGATCAAGTCAGAACTAATTTTTACACCAGAGCTTTCTATTCCCATAATCATCGGCTTGTAGGAATCCGGCAAACCGGCCAACATTAATGTTCCTAGCCACTCATCATCGACATTAAAGTTGATGTTTCTCAACTTGTGAGCGGAAGACATTATTTTATTGACATATGATTCTACACTTTCACTCGTCTCTAATGTTGTGTTAATTAAGTCCTTTAATAAGCCAACTTTTCTAGTTAATCCACTGTCTTCAAATGCTTTTGTGAGGTTATCCCAAACTTGTTTGGCATTTTCTGCTTGTTGGATGTGAACATATAAGATTGGATCAACCAATAATATTAATTTAGACTTCGCTTTAACGTCATCCTTCACTGCTTTTAAATCATTGGGATTTGGTTCTGACGATATGCAATTATGCAAGTCTTCGTGCTGTAGGTAAGCTTTTACAGCAAAACTCCACGTAGACCAATTTTCCCGTCCCGTCAGTTTGGGAATTGACATAGTTATGTTATTCATATTGCAATAAATCTGAAGTAGCTGAAATATAGGAAGAACTCGCGAACCGGTAACTTTATTGAGGTTATGAACGCGTGGGCACTTTCCAACTTGGATTTTTACTGTTCGACTTTACTGCACTACTGTTTACTTTTGCAAAATAACACGTTAGAACTAACTGGGCCCATAACCTGTTGATTGGTGTTGAAATAAAGCGAACTAATATAATTAATTGAGCTTATAATTAACACTTTAATACAGTACAAAGAAACAAGCGTGCGTGAACGGAGTGAACGAGAGTAGTGTTGCAAGCACAGAGCTGTAGTAAGAAGGCGGGAAATTTAAATACATTTTACAACTTGTATACTTAATTACCATCATCCAGAGGTAGACTTGTACCTATACTTACTCACCATCATTCAAAGCAGGCCCTTATCCCAATTTATTTGGGGTTGGCGCAACATGTATTTTTCGTCCATTCTTCTCTATAGGTCGGAAGTCACCCTCGTTTTGGCAAGGTTAGACCTTGCCAAAACGATGGATGGACTGTGAATGACACAGTCCATCCATTGGTGCTACCCGACTGTAACAACTTTATACCATGCATAAGGCAAATAAAGACTAATTGTCTTATCTCGAAGGACGTTGACAAGGAGCCTCACTTCTTGTTAAAAATAGCATAGGCTTATGTGATTTTGTTATAAACAACAATGAAACAACTTACAAAGAATTTCAACCAGTGTCAACAAACTCCATAATGTCACAAATAAAACCTATTTAATAATAACCTCTGTAACGTTGTACGTGATCGCTAACACATTTGAATCGTAGCTACAAACAGAAAAATATAAAATCAAATAGCTATTTACGTTCGCAACTGAAGGTACTTTTATATTGGAATCATTATTAACATACCGTCGCCATTGATATATAAATTGTATATCAATGACCGACCGTCGCAAAACTCGCGCACGGAACTGGTTGTGGGTGAATGATTTTCCTCTCCATACCGCACACCTAACGTTCGCGGATTCCCAACGGCTCGAGGAACAAAAGGACGGTCTCAACCGGCGGGGGACGCCACTTCGCACTAAACATCGGCAGAGTGATCGTGTGTGCACAATACTTAATTTTACCTCTGCCAACCTCCTCATCGTTATTGCCTTGAACATATTTATAAAAATTGCCATACTATATTATACCTGTTTTACAACTATTTAAATTCAGTGTAACCCCGATCGGGGTTCTTCCGTACCGGTCAACTATTGATTAGCTGCCGCTGCAGGGACTGTGGCTGGACAACCCTGCATGCTACGTACGACCCTCAGACTGGAAGACCGACCTACCTACCTGGCTACTATCTACCTCCAACGTTCTGGAACCTTCAGGATAGTGGTTTTCTTTAGGTGGTCTAGAACCCAACACGGGCTCGATATTGAGAACCCACGCCAGTCTTCTACTGGGGTGGTTATAGAAGTCTACTTACCCTTAATTTTATTTTTTATTAATACTTAATTAAATTTTGTTATACCTACTCTTCCGAGTTTTATTTACCGGCTGAGCCCTAACCGTTACACCTCTTCGTATGCAACAGTAAGTAGGTACTTTACTAAATTACGAGCTGATCTGACCAACGGGAAAACAAATCCCGTTGGAAAGACTAGTCTGACCATCAATCTGACCACTGGGTAAAACCCGCTGTTTGGTAAACAATAAATTGTGGTTATGTTTAGTCAGAACAATAACTAGAAAAACTGGCCAGGTGCGAGTCGGACTCGCACACGAAGGGTTCCGTACCACAAGGCAAAAACGCCGAAAAAAACGTTTGTTGGATGGGAGCCCCCCTTAAATATTTATTTTATTCTGTTTTAAGTATTTGTTATAGCGGCAACAGAAATACATCATCTGTGAAAATTTCAACTGTGGCTATCACTGTTCATGAGTTGTATCTCATGAACCTGGTGACAGACGGACAGACAGACAGTGGATTCTTAGTAATAGGGTCCCGTTTTTTCGAAAAAACGGGACCCTATTACTAAATCAGATCAGAGAAATTTAGGGTTCCCCTAAAAACAAAATGGCGGTGATCTGATTTTGACGACGCGCCAAAAATCTATGTAGGGGCAGCTACATTCGTGAAGAAGAATCATGACAAGAAAAGAAAATTCATGACATCTCAAGAAAAATCATGACAGATCTGAGTCCTACCACTCAGGACTGAAGACTGTCATGATTTTTCTTGAGAAATATGACTGAATAAAATCAATTTTTTTTTCAAATCCACGCAGAATTTTTATAATCTGTACAAGTATTACGAGTGATGTGTGGTTTTACTAATAAAGATTTCAGAAACGATAACATAAGAATCTGGGATGAGTAATAAAAAATAATAAAGTATAAATTAGAATGCTTTATTTAAAAGGTAAATATATCGTCATGTGAGGTAGGTGGGTATAACCTAGGCCTGGTCGTGTTTGTCGTTGAGCGGTATGTCGACATCCCTGGCCGCGCGCTTCGCGAGCTGCGGCGTCAGCACGTAGCGGTGCAGCAACGCGCCCAGCGCCGCGCCGCCCAGCGGGCCCGCCCAGTAAACCTGCACAGTGCACACACATACACACTAACACTTTGCCAACACCACGCCTCGGGGCTGGGTCTCACTCGAAACAACCGTCCCTCGTGGCTTTTCGAAGGAATGTGCCGTAATATCCACCACGCGGGCTCAGTGTTGGTCGTCGTCGTAGGTCATGCCAATTTTCTCATTCTCACTATGTATGTTTTGAGAACAAAAATAATCAATAACAAGTGCATGGGGTTTTCGAAAATTGACTTTTGACGGAGCAAAAAGTGGAAATTAGATTTTCAAGGGGATTTTCGACTTGATTAATTTTAAAAAAAGTATAAATTGATCTTGATACTTGGTACAAATACTTATGTAAATTATACAGTTCCTGATTTTTTGGAATTCTAAACTACCTACCCTAAAGGGCGATTGGTCATGGGTGTCAAATTTTGTATGGAAGAATTTTAACGCGCGGTCCTATTAACTCGAAACTCAGTATGTAAGACAAAAATAAATGTATAAAGTGTTTGAGGGTTTTTTGAAAATCTACCCCTGACGTTGTGAAGAGAGGTAGGTACCTTGTCAATTTCACAGGGCAGTACTTTATTACGTGGCTTAATTGACTTGAAAATTGACCTACTAGTAGTTACTAGTAGGTAGTTTAGTTATAGAAACATCCCAGACGATTTTTCAAAATTACACCCCTATGGGGATAAAAAGAGAGGATATAGTTTATATGAAAAATCTTCATTTGGACAAATTTGAAAATTGGTCTGCATTCTAATTTATAAAATTACTTATAATTATTAATTTATATATTTTTTTTAACAAACTTATTTATCTAAATAAATTATAAAGATCATAAACATACATTTTCGAATTTTTTTGAGAAAACTACGAAATACCTACACGCGGACGAAGTCGCGAGCAAAGTGCTAGTGTCTTATAATTTGCTTAATGCTGTCTCCTGAGACAATTATAAGACAGCACTAAGCAAGCCATGTCGAAAGAAAGAAGAAGAAATACCTAAATAGGAAAGAAGGAACAAATTCTTTCGCTATGTCATATTAGTTATTCTGTCAAACTCAAAGCAATTTCAATTAAACCTTGTAAAAATGTTCTTTATTAGGTTGACACCGGAGTCAGTGGTAGAACGCCCTTTGGTGAAACAGTACCTACTGTTGTTCATGAAAGATGGAATTTTTATTAAAGTGGCGTAACATTTGATTCCACTTTTCAAACACCTTACGCTTGCAAAGGGAAAAATCTGAAATAATTCTATGTGATAGAAGTTTATATAAAGATTACAGGAAAAATAAAACGATGTCTCTAAATAGCACACTTTTTCAGAAATCTTCAACAAAAGTTATACTAGTTCCACTATCGGTCAAGAGATGGCGCTGACCTAAGACACCGCCGCCCATGTGCAGTGTTAAAATTTTTTAACGAATATAGGCCTCGCCGATGAAAATTTAAAAACATGATGATATGGAACCCTCGGTGCGCAAGCCCGACTCGCTCTTGCCCAGTTTTTTTCGTTTCTATTCTACTGCAATTTGAAAAGTATAGAATTAATCTCCATTAAATTATCTATACAATGGTGTAGGTATAAATTAAGTAGGTTCTGTGTACTAGTAGGAGTATAACAATAGAAACAGTTGTCTTGAGTTGACTCACCCATTGATAGTCCCAGTATCCGTGCAGGAGTGCGGGTGCGAAGCTGCGCGCCGGGTTGATGCTGGCGCCCGTCGCGTGACCCTGCAACCAGACGCCGCCCAGTTAAGGCTCGTACACACAGGCGCGACGCGACACGCGACACAAAGGCACCGCAAGTCGCGCGACGAGCGGTGCCTTTGTGTCGCGCGCGATTCGCGTCGCGCGTCGCGCCTGTTTGCAGGAGCCGTTACTCAGTGAGCAGTTCCGTGTCCTGTCGATGGACATAACTGCCGAAACTTTCACAGCCCTTCGGGAAGAGCCGGCGTGTGATATAATTTGTTTAGATTTAGATAGTCGGTGGGTTACCCCCGCGTAGACGAGCCCGGCCACCACCAGCCCCAGCTTGATAGGCGCCGCGGGGTCCGGGCGCGAGGGATCGTGCGCGCTCCACAGGCCGCAGCACGCTAGCGCCAGCACCGCGGTCAGCGCCGCCTCCAGCAGCGCCGCGCTCAGCGCCGACACGTGCGGCGCCGGCAGCGTGCAGCCCGCCGGCGCCGCGGCCGCAGCGCTCGGCGTCGTGCCCAGCAGCGCGCCGAAGCCGAGCAGCGCGCCCAGCAGCTGCGCCAGCGCGTAGCCCAGCGCCGGCAGCGCGCCCAGGCGCCCGTACAACACCGCCGCCAGCGTCACGGCAGGGTTCATGTGCGCGCCGGACGCCGGCCCGAACGCGCACGCGTTGCCGATCACCACGAAGCCGAACGCCATGGCGGGGTGCGCCAGCACGACGGTGCCGGGGCCGCGCACCGGCATGGTGGCGGCCACGCCCAGCCACACCAGCAGCGCCGTGGCCAGCAGCTCGGCCAGCAGCGCGCGCCACCAGCGCCGCAGCCACGCGGCTGCGCCCGCGCCTTCTACTGTCTCTGGAACGTAAGCACCAATGTGTGAACATACAATAACTACTCAAACGTAAGCGTCGAGCCATCCAGTTAACAGTAACGACTACATACCTACATAGGTACTACCTTATGTCTATACTACTTTCTACCTAGCAGGAGGTACAGTCAGCAACACAATTCGATTAAAACTTAAGTTTTTTTAATTTGTTATTGAGCAAAATATTTGTTCAAAATGGAATGGTTCTTCTGTTGCAATTTTGAACAAATATTTTGCTCAATAATTGAGATTTAAAAAAACTGAAGTGTTAATCTACTTTTGTTGCTGACTGTACTAGAACCGATTATCTAACAGTAACCACTACGTACAGTAACGGTCATAAGTGGACTGCCACCAGAATGCTCATTTTAGCCAGCACGCTAGATCTGCGTATGTTTTAATGTAGACAGTAACGCGCACACGGTAATAACTACGAAAGCGCGATGTTGGTTGGTCAGATGCATGTGTGGTCAACACTAAATAAAGATACCTACCATATTTTATCGACCACAGGGCCTATTTAAAAGCAATGCTAAAATTCGAAGTGACAATTATAAGCAGCGATGGCAGGTTCGCACAAGTGGGTGGCTGTTATTGTGTGTGCGTGAAGTGGAGAAGGTTTGAACCTCAGTGCGCGCTTTCAACTCTTTTTGTTCTTTTCGTTTTTGTGTCAGAGTTCAATTATTTATTGTTTCGGTAACATAATGACAATAGGGTATAGAGGGTAAAAATATGTAATTTAATGAAAAAAAAAAAGCACAATTATTATCTGTTTGTTTGTTTTTATTTGTTTATTTTTGGTAAATAAATTAATGAATAAATGAATGAAAAAAAGCACAATTTTTCCTAAGAACATTAAATTTATTGATTTTAATAACAACCTTAAAAACATAAACATATACTTATTCCAAACTTTGCAATACTTACATAAAATAGCTAATTTGTTCATAAATCATTTTTGGTTGATACTAAAACGGGATGTTTTTGGTTTATTGAGGTTACAGCTTAATTTATTCATTTTCTCAAGGAAAAGAAGATTGAAACTAAACCTCAATCTTACAATCATTCACTAGTTACTATTATATTATGGCCAGTGTATCCCCTGAATTCCACTGATAGCATTTATTTTTTTATTAATGTTTAGTGTGACCTCCGATAATGGAAGTGATATTATCAATGCAGTCAAGAAGACGTCGACGCATGGAGGCCACAATATTACTGCAAATATCTGTGCCACGTAAACTATCCCACAACTCCATGCAATGAGATTTGAGCTGTTCGAGACATCTTTCGACTCGCACTTCCCAACTTTGCACCATTAAACCCCATACATTTTCTATAGGGTTTAAATCAGGGAATCGCGCTGGCCACGGAATAACTTTAACATCCGAATGCTCAGTAAACCACTCACGAACAATACTAGTATGATGTATCGGACAATTATCTTGAACCAAATAAAATTCACCAATTTCATCCACTGGATAAACATTTCAAACTCAAACCATTTATTTCAATTAAATCATTTACAGGCACTTTTGAATTGTCAAAAAGTCGGTCAGTCAGAAAATATGAAGCTAGTTGCCCATTCCAAACCGTAGGTACCTATGGAGAAGAACGGGCAAGAAACTCCATGGACACTCTTTTAAATTATAGTTTTACAAAAATAATAGGTACCTACATCAATAATGTGAATCTATAATTATATGTGAGAACGATGTAAAAAAGACGTACGCGTTAAAAGTGTCCAGAGTACAGCAAATGGTAAGAAAACAACAATTCAATATTAAAATAATTAAAAATAAGCCGAGGCAGCTAAGTGATGACCAGCCCCAACTGACGGCGCCCGTTCGCGAACATGACGCATAGATCGGCACCATTCAGCTCAATCATTTTGAAGGGAGCTAAATGATCCAACAAACACGCCACCGTCAGCGAGACATTTGTGTGAGCATGACATACTATCAGCCGCCAGGGCACATTCAAGTCAATGAAAGACACATTACCCGGTAAATGGTACATAGTGTATAGTATATGTACATAGTGTACAGTATATGTCTTTGGTGCCTGGCCCTGACATCAACAAAATTGTCAACATTTTCTAAGCTTGAATACGAGGCTTTTGACTACGTTGAGTGTGTATTTTATGTCTTACTTTTTAATCATTTTTAATTTTTATTTGCAATGTGCGTTTTTGTTTGTGCAGAATGAAGGCCTACTCAAACCTGAGCGATATTCGCTGCCGCTGTGGGTAGAGGTACATACCGCGCGGGTTTCGCTCAGGTATTTAGTATCAAGTACCGCGGCGAAACTCGACTACCGCGCGTTATTCTACCCACAAGGATAGCGAAATCCGCTTAGGTCTGAACAGTAATATTACCGCATACCCACTGGGTTTTCTCTGCCGCAGACGGTAGCGAATACCGCTTAGGTCTGAATAGGCCTTAAACAAATTTTCTTTCTTTCTTTCTATATACATAGAACTCACATCTGTGCTATGCAATTATACAATACAAAGGAAATTGAGTTTATACAATGCAAAGATAGTCTTACAATCTTCAGCAGCTCCAACAGAATCTTCAAGTGTTAATCAATTAGTTGTGGTTGTGGAGCAGGACCAGCCTTGAGCCAGGCATTTTTATCAGCGATGTAATCCCCTAACTTATAATATGCCTGACTGCATAGTGTGCGTTTTATACAAGACTTGAATTTTGTCTCATTCATTTCAAGAATGTGGGGAGGTATTTTATTATAACATTTTAAACAGTAGGTACCCCATAAAAGATGAGTCTACTTTAGCCAGTCTGAAACCTGGTTGAACTAATAGGTCCCTATTTCTAGTACTATAATAATTATGTCTTACACCTCTTTTACTAAAAAGATGTAAGTTTTTTCTTACATACCTACATGATATTTTCGTAGATATATTGACAAGGCACCGTCATGATGTTAATTTCCTTAAACAGTTCCCTTAGAGAATCGCGCCTGCGGAGAATATAAATGGCTCTGATAGCTCTTTTCTGCAGAATAAAAATAGAATCGATGTCTGCAGCCCGTCCCCAAAGTAAAATACCGTAAGACATGATAGGTACTATGAAAGTAACTAAAGTAGACTAGTCTCGCGGTATCTACATCAGTAAATTGACGGATTTTTCTGACAGCATAAGCTGCTGAACTTAGCCGTCCTGCAAGAGATGTTAAATGAGGACCCCATTGTAGCCTTGAGTCGAGCGTGATCCCTAGGAAAACAGTTTCATCGACGAATTCTAGTTTCTCTTGATTCAATATTATCTCACAATCACTACTCTTGACATTTGGTAAAGAAAATCTTATATTTCGAACAGTAGGTAGCATTATATCGCTCAAAACCTCGACGTAATTAGAGCTGTTGACCCGCGCCGGTATAAATGCCAACTCACCCGGCCCTTGAGCACTAATCCACCCCCACATATTTACACTAATTCTTCCTGACTCCGTATTATTTATAATATTACTGCCAGACCAACGTGTATTGTCTCTGCGCCACAAATGAAGTCTTCCTTTTTGGCTCGATTTGAAAGTCTTCTCGTCAGTAAATACAGTCGTCTCCCAATCAAAGTCTAAATATTCGCGAGCAAAACGCAACCGTTCCTCCTTATGCCTTTGCGTTAAAAACGGTTTTTTCGTTGGTGTTCTATGATGAAGACCTTCGGCATGGAGTGCATGGCGAACAGTGCGCAATGACGTATCAAATTCTTCGGTAAATCGTTTTGTAGGTATGTTACCATGCGTTTCATATTCCCAACCATAAAGCGTCGCTGAGACTGGTCAATAAGTGGCGGCCTACCAATTCCCTCTTCCTCAAATCTCCGCACCCAACGTCTCACAGTATCTCTCTAAAAAAAGGAATTCTTATCCTTATTACACATTTTGAAGCGTCACTTATGAGAACAAATAAAATCAATAACAACATAATAACTTAGGTACACAAAATCCGCCGGTTTCATTGGATATTTCAGATTTATATTAAACCCATTGTTATACAAGGCTCTGGTTTCCATATTTATATTTGCTTGCATTTTCAATAAAAATCTTCAAACTCAACACCAATCAATAACACAAACGCTCATAACTAAGTTCACTAACCAACAACGTCATCGTCATACCATTATTACTACAGTCAGTATATTAATTTTGTTTTCAAATCTACCCTCAACTTTTATGTGATTACGATTAGTTTAAAATACTCGCTGTCTTTTTCTCATTACCATAATTAGAAAAAGACTGCGTGCCGCGATAGGCCTATGATGATGATCATATACCGCGCTTTTTCTGTTTCGTACGTGATGAAAGAGTGCAATATACGGGTGTGTATGTGTGTGTGAAATGCCTAAATAGAAGAAAGTCTCAAGTGCGACGAGTTACGATGTGATAGTTTTGTATTGCTGGCATTGGAGTTCTGACCGCTACTGCACCTACATAGGTAGTATCTATACTACTTTCTACCTAGCAGCAGGTACAAGAACCACCTACCTACATAGGTATAAGTATCTATACTACTTTCTACCTAGCATCAGTTACTAGAACCGATTATGTAACAGTAACAACTACGTACCTACATAGGTAGTATCAATACTACTTTCTACCTAGCAGGAGGTACAAGAACCGATTGTCAAACAGTAACAACTACGTACCTACATAGGTAGTATCTGTACTAGTTTCTACCTAGCAGCAGGTACTTCGAGGTGCAAACGCGCAAACCAGAAGTCCTACAGCTCGCGTTCACTAAATACATCACTAAAATTTTAAGCGAATTGAAACATTTCAACGGCACATAGCAAATACAAAATATGTATATTTATAAAATCGGTTTTTGATGCTTATTTATAGTATTTCTCAAGCCACGTGCGCCTGTAAAATCGGTTTTGTAATAACTCATTTGGTTAAGAAGATAACAAAATCAGCTATGTAATTTTGGTCAAAAACGGATTTGAAAAACCCCCTATGTGTGCAGGAGACACATAGCGTATTTTCGGTTCAAAGCGAGTCCCTTGGAATTGCGCTTTGAAATGACACATAGCGGGTTTATCAAACAGGAGTCGTGGCACGTGGTGCAATGTTTACGAGTGTATTTTATTTTAATTAAGTAGTTTTAGATGTTAGATAGTACTACAAAACTCATTATAGATACCTGGTTTGGCGTAATGTAGTAGCCACCGAGTCTCTAGGTGAATTAAACCGTGTAGAGCCGATACTACTAGTCTAATTTGGTAAATCCGCTAAGTATTCTAGGAAGCACAAAAATGCAAACTATTTGGTAAAAGCATAAATCCGTCATGTGATGAAAAGTCAGGTACTTAGCGGTAATTACGACCCGAAAAAAACCGCTATGTGCCCAAATTCACTTAAAAAAATTCTAGCTCCTGGAATATCATAGTAAATGGCGAAAAATAAATATTTCTGAATGTCCCGACATAAAGTCTAATTTTCTGCATATTTAGTTTTAATATAATATTAACAGTTTGAAAAAGAAACAGTTTTTTGCTTCTCCTGAAAAGTTGAATTTTTATCCATAGCGGATTTTGCAGGCGCAGCGACGATATATACATGTAAGAACAGTGTAGACCTTGTAGTAATGAGACCCTCTTGCTACAACTACGAATCACTAAATGCGTTTAACTTATTTCAATAATTCTTATTAAACAGAGTGATGTCTCAAGACGAGCCAAGCGAAGCGCAAGGGCACTACCTACCGGCTGTCATTCATGGATCTTTGACAGTCGTTACTGTCAAAGATCCTCGAATGACAGCCGGGATCAACGGTTTAACGTGCTTTCCGAGGCACGGAGGAGTCTCAGTATTACATACCGAGGGTCCTCCGTGCCTCGGAAAGCTGATGAGATGGTCACCGATCCACAGACCAACCGACAACCAACCTGATCGATCGACATGTGCGGCTGTTATTATTTAGCAACGGGCCCCTCTATTTAGGTCAAAGTATTTGGACATAAAATAGCAATATCTCATAGATATCAATAAATCACTTCCTACAGGCCCTACAGCCTACTGGTCCATTAGGCTGTCTTCAAAATGGCTGTTTCCTTAAATTGCCTCCATAGCTTATGCGAGATGTTAGGCAGATAAATGCGTTATATCCTTTATTATCACTTAAATGGGATGGCATTTATCAGATATTTTTCCCGTTTTTGCAACATTTTCCATTGACGCTCCGCTCCTATTGGTCGTAGCGTGATGTTCTACAGCCTAAAGCCTTCCTCGATGAATGGACTATCCAACGCAATAAGAATTTTTCGATTCGAACCAGTTGCAGTAGTTCCTGAGATTAGCGCGTTTAACCAAACAAACAAACTCTTCAGCTTTATAATATAGATTACCTATTTAATTACTTACAAAAATATAATTTTTTGGACTTAAAAATTAAAACACTAGTATTTTAGTATGTTGCTTGTAAAATAATCTGACAAAAAATCAGATTGTATATACATAATAGTATGGTTTTTATTGTAAAAAGAAAGTTTTTAGAGGTATCTTCACGATTTTTTTCTATCGTATCAAATTATTTGCACTATCTACCTAGCATATATCCTGAAGAATATCATATATTTTTCTGATTTTGTTTACTGTAGTCGATCATATACTTTTATTGTTTCTAAAACTTGTTTTTTTATGTGTTTAAGCCCCTTAAGTACTAGTCGAAGGTGTAGGTAGGTACCTACGTTTTTTTTAATATCATCAAAATGATTTCATGCCAAAAGGAATCCGCGGGCCATATGTTTTTATTAATCGTCTGAATTGTCCTTGGTCCCAAAATGAACTATTTACCATACGGCGAAAGCTCTAATGTAGCCCGCGAAATTCAAATTTTCTTAGGTTGTAATGATCGATACTTCAGTTCTCAAGTCCAATACTAGATGGCGTTACTAGGCTCGCCACAATACTTTTAAGAACGCATTATTGGACAACGGACAAGTGACGGTAGCGGGAAAATAATAAAACCGGAGTGAGGTCAATGGGTGAAAAGACAGAAAACTAACGCGTTGCTCCGTAATTATTTGCTTAATTTCTGTAAATTAAAGACATCATTATTTGGACATTATTATGGAATAAACATACGTATTGTAGTTAGTGCAATATTGTGAATTTGTGTGCGAGTAACGAAAGTAACGGGGTAAGTGTTTGCGTCTATTTAACGAAGTGTAGCTTAGCTTATAATTATAATTGGAGATGTTTTGCAAGGCTGACTGTTCTCATCTTGTCCTCAGCTTGCACAAACGCCCTTATGGTTCAGGCATAAGTATCCCGGCCTCAATTGACAAGGCTGCCTAATTTCGATTCGTCGCGAAATAGTGATCGACATATTCGCCACGGCATACAAGAAACCAGTTGGTCTCGGGCCATAGTGCCCGCTTAAGATTTCTCGCTGTGGGTTCGATCTCAGTCTGAGGATCTTCTTTGAGTCAATCAAGACATTTTGTTTTATTTTTATTTCGTTTCTTTTGGTATAATTTGTTCTATTTTTAATTGTTTTTTGTATACTTCGCTTTATGTTTATGTTGTTTACTTTTATTTGTTTCCGTTATTTAATATTTAAGGTGTTAGTGTTTAGATTACAAAGAAACTTGGAAACTTGGAATTAGTTGAGTAAATTTGTTGATACTGCCTTCGTCTTCCTTTCTTTAATCAGTTTGCTTGGAACCCCGGTCATTACAAGGTTTTTTGCAATTTGCTGGTTAGTATTTAAGTTGAACGTTGATTAAAATATAATTCGCGACCGTAACAAATATGTATTTACATAATTATAATCATTAATACATCTTTCTAAGTTAGATTTGTTCCATACTTAAGGACAAATCTCTTATGGAATAGTGCTTATGGAACAAATCTAACTTAAGGGGCTTACAGTACCTAAACACAAAAACCCAAGTTTTAGAAACAATAAAAGTACCTATACATATGATCAACTACAGTAAACAAAATCAGAAAAATATATGATATTCTTCAGGATATATGGTAGGTAGATAGTGTGTTGAAAACATAATACAACTAATTTGATACGATAGAAAAAAATCATGAAGATGCCTCTAAAAACTTTCTTTTTACAATTAAAACCATACTAATATACATACAATCATTCTGATTTTATGTCAGATTATTCTACAAGCAACATACTCAAAATATTAGTATTTTAATTTTTCGTCCAAACAATAGATTTTTTGTAATGAAATAAATGCCTGATATTTTGCAATAAATTACCAACGTTGTGTCATTGCGCTTCTCTTTCTTTTCTATGCAGACTGACAGTGACCGCGCTTTAGGTCATGTAAGCCCCTTAAAGAGATATAATAATGATTCTAATGACTATATAATCCTGTAAATACATATCTGCAGTGCGATTCTGTAACCATCTCACCGTGAAAACTTAGGTGAAGTGAGCGTGGAGTGAACTGTCAGTGTCATCTTACCAGATACTAGGGATTGACCAAGCATACATTTACAATCATAAAAGAGATTTTAATAATATTTTTTTAGCCTAATCCTATTGATATTTTTATATAATTCAAAGCTAGTATTTTAGTGGTCAAAACATTAATATTTTGTGGAGTTTTACTTACAATAAAATAGCAAAACAGAAGCGCAGTCAGAATCTCAATCCTGTTTTTTTTTATTTTTTCTCTAGTCTATTAAGTCCTTATAAAAACTGAGGCGCGAGCGCGTCACGCACGAACAGTAAATAAAATTAAAACATTCACGTTTATGACAGCTAGACTGATGAAAATACGCATCGACATTGTTTGGTTATTATGAGCAATTGTAGATCGAGTCTAGTAAAGACTGCGACGATGTTCAGCGTTGTTATTAATCCAAAACTATTGAATTAGAAGAGATAACCGAGTGTGTCAAGTCATCGAGTGCTAACGGATGCCTAGTTGACGGACCATAGAATGTAATCCCACGTAGTTTGTGTGGCGTGATCACTTCACCCGATTCACGACACTAAATGTCGTAAATCGGGTGAAGTGAAGGTGAAGTGATAAGATCACGCCGCGCTTGCGCGTTAATCACTGTCATTATCACATTGCAGATTGCGTGATCACTTCACCTTCCCTTCACCCGATTCACGACATTTAATGTCGTGAATCGGGTGGAGTGAAAGTGAAGTGATAAGATCACGCCGCGCTTGCGCGTTAGTCACTCATCACATTAGAGATTTGTTTTTACATATTTAACTTGTAAGGCGTCATGTATAAGAACATTAGGAAATTATGGTAATAATATTAATAATTAATATAATACACCATGGCGACCCTGCCTTAGAGTCTGCCAAGGGGCAGATTAAGCAAAGTTTTCGTTGAGCGATTTTCAAAATGTGTAACTCTAAAGTAGAAAAAGACGAGGTATTCCGGTATTCGTCAATCAAAACGCGGCTGGTGGAGGTATTGTTGACGCCGAGGTGGTGTTGCCATGGTTACGAGATTCGAGTGGAGTGATATATGGTACATTCCGAATTGCACTGTAATCGACTACAGCGTGCTTACACCTTGACCCCAATTCTGCTGTATGGTATTTATCTATTATTCCCCGCATAATCTTACCACGCCGTACGTTTGTCAAGCGTGGTATTTTGACAGTTCAAACCGGTTTCGGTCATTGTGTCATAGAGAATACGTTAATAGCAGATGTAGTGATTTGGTTATTAAGGAATTGACGTGGTTTCGAAGTAACGAATCATTAAGTGGTTATAGTGAATTAGGGCCCTTTTCTGAATTAACGTGAACGCGATAACGATGTCCCGTGAATCGACATATATGAAGTCATGGCATGTGCCATCTTGCGATAACGCCGACTACCGACCATGCCCTAAAATTTAGGGCATGGTCGGTTTTTCATTTAGGGCCTAAATTAATAATTATCACAGATCTTTAAACTAACGTGGCATTTTCGAAATTGTGCTTCTGGCTACAGTCGCCACCTTACCAAAGAAGAAGAAATTCGTGGTGTATACACAAATAAATACTATAATCCAACCATGAGTAACTATTCAAGTGAATAGGTATATTACTGACTCTCAGCTGCCATAGTGGTGATTTATCTAAATCGGAAAGCAAATTATTCATGTGAGCGATGATGACTTAATTCGGAATGAGCCATATTTCACGCCGCGCAAGCGCGTTAGGCGCTGGCGCTGTCTGGCTATATAAGGACTTACTAGTCTAGGGAAAAAAGAAAAAAAAAACAAGGTTGAGATTCTGACTGCGCTTCTATTTTGCTAGTTTATTGTAAGTAAAACCCCACAAAATATTAATGTTTTGACCACTAAAATACTAGCTTTGAATTATATAAAAATATCAATAGGATTAGCATTAAACAATATTATTAAAATCTCTTTTATGATTGTAAATGTTTGCTTGGTCAATCCCTAGCTTCAGTAGGATGACACTGACAGCTCACTCCACGCAAGTATTCACGGTGAGATTTTTACAGAATCGATATGCTGTTATGATAATAGTCACGAATCATATTTTAATCAAGATACAACCTGACACTGACCTACAAATTGCAAAAAACGTAAGAAAATTTAAATAGCACGGTTTACCACTGCGCATTCACCTTAAATTGTCCGTGGCCTCTCCCGGTACCAAACGGAAAGGACCCTGAATGGCGTTCTATTATTGCGGATTCTCACTGAACTAATGTATATTTCTATATGCCAATAGTACTTTCTAATTCCATACTAACTAAACTACAATTTGACATACGACAACATTACGATCATTTTCGTACCACTTGCTCAAAAAAGTGACATTCTATGCCACAAAAAGCGAACATAACAATAGTCATTTTTAATCTGTTAAAAACAGGGAAAGAAAATTGTACTGAATTTCATTCATCCTCTAGGGGGAGAATGTGATTTAAATTTGGAATACAAGACTTACCGAAATTTATACTGAACTACATCTGTGTTTACACCATTGAGTTTGTATATAAAGCATTATACATCTTTTTGAAAAAGGAATACGCATTTATTATGCAGTTATGATTATTAAATAAAATTACGAAATCCGACGAGGCCGTATGAGCTTTTTGTCTTTGCTTTTCCGACAAAAAAATATTAGTATAGGAATTTGCCGCGTTTTTGTTTTCTTCAAATACATAAACGCTAAGTTTATATTAATTTATTTTTAATTGTCATTATTTTTAATAAATGCTTATCTCATATTATTATTGTGTTAATTTTTTCGCAAATGGTACGAAAAGTAAAGTATTTTCCTCGGTGATAAAGCTGTCTTAGTCTTGGGTGAACTTAAATCCCTCGCTACACTCAGGACTCGTCTTAAATCCCTCGCTTCGCTCGTGATTTAAGTTTTTAACACCCTCGCTACGCTCGGGAGTAAACCTCGAGTCCTTCGTTACGCTCGCGATTTAAATCGTCACCCGCGACAGAAGACACTGCTTTATCCCCTTGGTTAATAATCTACTATTCCCACTTCAATACTCTCTTTACTTTGTACAAATATCTTTTCTTTATACAAGGTGTAACGTTAAATGCGCAATACCTCTTAAGGGGCCATTGTACTCATCATTATGAATAACTTTTACTATGGGACCCAAGCTGAAATCGCGCAAAAAAATTCAGTTGTTCCCTACATTAATTTATGCTCGCATAACTTGTCAAAAAGTACTAAACAGCTGATTTTTTTTACGATTTCAAGTTTGGTCCCATAATAAAAGTTGTTCATAATGATGAGTACAATGACCTCTTAAGAGGTTTTGCGCATTTTAGGGGGAAGCGCTAAGGTAGCCCGCGAAATTCAAATTTTCTTACGTTTTTTGCAATTTGCTGGTCAGTATTAAGTTGTACGTCGATCAAAATATGATTCGCGGCCGTAACAATTATATGTATTTACAGAATTATAATCATTAAAGTCATCAACACAACTCTCTAAGACCACGTAAGTCCAAAGAATGATGATTTCATGAAACTGTTATTCTTTGGACTTAGGTGGTCTTAGAGAGTTGTGTTGATGACTTTAATGATTATAATTCTGTAAATACATATTTCTTACGGCCGCGAATCATATATTAATCAACGTACAACTTAATACTAACCAGCAAATTGCAAAAAACCTAAAAAAATTGAATTTCGCGGGCTACCCTGGCGCTTTCGCCTTAACGTTACACGCTGTATAAATACATAATTATAGTCTTTCGTCATTGTATTTAGCTCATTATTCTATCCGTTATAAATACTGATCCTATTTGTAAATAAGTATTATCCCTTTAACTCGTTGTAATGAATTCGAATAATAATAGTAATAAATATGTTTGTTTCCATAACTTTGTTTTATTTTGTAATAAATAACAAAACGTGACATTGGCTAAATGCACAAACCGTGCGAAGCCAAAAGAAGAAAAAAAAAACACTGCGATCAGTAAAAACTAATGAACATTATTATTTGTTTATTACCTATCATACCTATACATATTATATTTTTTTTTATCACACCTGCTCTGAAAATACATACTAATTATACCAATTAGAGGGAAGAAACGCCTTTATCCCGCCCTTCAAATCCTTTCATCCCAAGGTATGGAAGTTTGTATGAAAATCCTTCCGACCCAAGGGTGGGAAGTATGTATGAAATTCCATTACATACCCGGTTTTTCTTTTTTTTTTTAATTTGTCAGCAGTCATACTGCCAAGAGACTTTAACTGTCTACTAATTAAATTTCAAGTAAATTGTTACTGGATACATACAGTTTTTTTTTACCAGTTACCAACCTCCTTGGTGCATACAGAAAATTAAAAACGAAATTATTTATAATAGCTGCACTTTTAATAATTGTACTTTTAATTAAATATAAACATTTCTATGCATTTATGTCCATAATTTTCCTCGTAGGTGTAATAAAAAGCACTATACATCCCTCAGGATAAAGTACAGTTCCATACCTCAAATGGTTTGCGCCCCTCGCAAGCTCGTGGCGCAAATGCCATAATCTCGGTATGGAACTGTCACTTTCTTCCCTCTGAAGTAATGTACTATTATAGGCTGTTTAGCGGTTAAACCCAGTGCCTTTATTTACACATACGCGCGCAACGCTAGCGCGGGCGCGCGGAGAAACAAAACCAGCGCGCTATTTTCCACAGAAGTTGATAGTTCAATGCTTTTTTCCTCGCAAGTTTGTTGAAAAATGTCGTATGAAACGCGTGTGCATTGATCGAAACACACTCGGCTTCGTTATCTCGGGTAGGTATAATGGTCAACATATATTATCACATATTATGTATCATAATGTATGTACTATTAATTAACCTTGTGACCCCAATTTAAAATTTAAACACCCCGTTTAGAGGGGCCCGTGACTAAATGAGGGGCCCGTGGCTAAATAATAACAGCTGCACAGGTCGATCGATCAGGTTAAGCTACGCTTGCCGCGGTTAGTCTGTGGATGGGTGACCATCTTTACATACCGTGACCCCTCACGCCTCGGAAAGCACTTTAATCCCTTGGTCCCGGCTGTCATTCGTGGATCTTTGACAGTTGTTACGAGTAGTCAGAAGCCCGAAAGTTTGACAACCAGTCTTAACGAGGGGTATCGAATTACTCAATAACTGCGTTGTGGAGGTAAAATACTGTTATTCAGCTGCATCCGGTTAGACTGGAAGCCGACCCCAACATAGTTGGGAAATTGAACGCGTATTATTTTATTATATTTATTCCAAACAACTCTATAGCATTACTCAGCATTTAGAGTTCCTGAAAGAAGTCGCAACATACGTGTTCCTTTTTAAGGTTCCGTACCTAGTAAAATAGGATCAAAAATAAGTCGCTTTTGTTGAAAAATGTTTTAGACGGAAACCAAAAAAGTAGTCCGGAACATTTAAAAGCGTCACACTGTCGATGTCGTGACGGTAAACTACTTAGTATAGATCGCCGGGGGGAGGGGGGGAGTTTGATTTCACTTCACAATTCAAACTAGTATCTGAATATACTTACGAGTAAATAGGTATTTGATATTTGACTAAGCCATTTAAGGGGGAAGCGCTAAGGTAGCCCGCGAAATTCAAATTTTCTTACGTTTTTTGCAATTTGCTGGTCAGCATTAAGTTTTACGTTGATTAATATATGAATCGCGGCCGTAAGAAATATGTGTTTACAGAATTATAATCATTAAAGTCATCAACACAACTCTCTAAGACCACGTAAGTCCAAAGATTGATGATTTCATGAAACAGTTATTCTTGGGACTTACGTGGTCTTAGAGAGTTGTGTTGATGACTTTAATCATTATAATTCTGTAAACACATATTTCTTACGGCCGCGATTCATATATTAATCAACGTACAACTTAATACTGACCAGCAAATTCCAAAAAACCTAAAAAAAATTGAATTTCGCGGGCTACCCTGGCGCTTTCGCCTTAACCAGTAAATGTAATGTAATGTACCTATATGCACACGGAAACGATATAGTTATGTAGGTACCTATATAAAAAGCTGTTGTCGCATGCTAATGTGGTAGAGCGGTGCCGACTGCGGGGCCTCGAGGCGGTGAGATCGAATAACATAATCGCGGACACGAGCGCCGCACCGAACTTTGGATACCTCGCAGTCGGTACCTCACCTGTGACACAGACTAGGTGGAGTCGGGGTTTTGCAGAGATTCGTTTCTGTCACTAACTTTTGTAGCACAACATATTGACTTTGTAAGATAATATTTTAAACCACGAAGCCACGAAGGCCTTTTAACCTAACCTATCCGAATCAGAATTATATAATTATTTAAAACGATATACCTAATAATTTTCGATTAAGGCGAAAGCGCCAGGGTAGCCCACGAAATTCAATTTTTTTTAGGTTTTTTGGAATTTGCTGGTCAGTATTAAGTTGTACGTTGATTAATATATGAATCGCGGCCGTAAGAAATATGTGTTTACAGAATTATAATCATTAAAGTTGTCAACACAACTCTCTAAGACCACGTAAGTCCCAAGAACAACTGTTTCATGAAATCATCATTCTTTGGACTTACGTGGTCTTAGAGAGTTGTGTTGATGACTTTAATGATTATAATTCTGTAAACACATATTTCTTACGGCCGCGATTCATATATTAATCAACGTACAACTTAATACTGACCAGCAAATTGCAAAAAACGTAAAAAAATTTGAATTTCGCGGGCTACCTTAGCGCTTCCCCCTTAAATAAACGTTACATCCAATAACGTTATACGAAATAAATTTTAGAGTAAGTTTACAAATGTTATATGTAAAGAAATTTTATCAAGAGTTGTGAACGTTATTGAAATGAAAATATACCAAATAACTTTATATGATATGGGACGCACCTCAATTATATCACTAGAAATAGGGACCAATTCGTTCAACCAGGTTTCAGGCTGGCTAAAGTAGACTCATCTTTCATGGGCTACTGTTTAAAATGTTACAGTAAAATACCTACCCACATACTTCAACTGAATGAAACGAAATTTAAATCTTGTATAAATCGCACACTATGCAGCCACCAGCCAGGCATTCATGAAATCGTCATTCTTTGGGGTTACGTGGTCTTAGAGAGTTGTGTAGATGACTTTAATGATTATAATTCTGTAAATACATATTTGTTACGGCCGCGAATCATATTTTGATCGACGTACAACTTAATATTGACCAGCAAATTGCAAAAAACGTAAGAAAATTTGAATTTCGCGGGCTACCTTAGCGCTTCCCCCTTAAGAGTAACAATTATGCCATGAATAATAAATAATTTAGCTGAATTACCAAATACTCGGTCAAATATTCAGCGCGGCAGTTCGGGTGCGTGCGTGGGTGTCGGGCAAACGGTTTTCTATCTTTATCCAAGAATGAATACTTACCAAATATATAAGATTAATTGAAGTTTTGGAGTGTAGGGGCTATGATCAGAAAAAACTTCAACACACTACATAACTTTTCTTTCGGAAGTCGGTGTCTTTGGATCTGTATTTTAGGCCGCATTCTGAATTAGGTATAATCGCTTACAGCGCTCACATCATCTCACAAGCGTTCCGATTTAGATATTACAATTATGACAGCTGAGAGCTGTCAACAATTCGGAACGCTCGTGAACGCGCTCACAGTGCTTACTCAATGTAAAAACGATATTATTACAGTATTTCTTTGTTTAAACACCACATTTCTTCTTCAGTTCTTCTTCTTTGGTTAGATGGCGACTGTCAGCCAGAAGCACAATTTCGAAAATGCCACGTTAATTTAATTTAAAGATGATGCAACTCAAAACAAAACACACACTGACACATCCTCACACACATACTTACTGTCATTTTTGACAGCACACACGGTGATATTATTCTAAGGCATGGTCGGCGTTATCGCGAGATGGCGCATGTGGAGACGTCATCTATGACGATTCACGGGACATCGCTATCGCGCTCACGCTAATTCGGTACGGGTTTCAGCACGCTCAAATCGATTATTTCCCAACTCGGAACGCAGCATTCGTTTTTTGCCACCGACTTCCGAAATTAAAGTTATTTTCCACTTTGCAGTGTTTTTTTTTTGCTAAAAAGTTGTTATTTTTCGCTTTTTAGTGGGTCTGTTTTTATCTAAGTTACAATTGCCTAATGTCAACTTGCTCATCACCTTTTACAAAATATTGCTTTTCCCGATGCAGGGATGTTAATAGTCGAGGAGTTCTCGTATTATTTCACCATCAGCCCCACTTCACCATTCGCAATGTGACGAGCATAAATTGCTTAGCAACCATATTAACGTAATCGAATCGCAACCCGTGAAATACTTATTATTGGGTAGTTCCGGTGGCCGTCTGTGGTCTTTATCATCAGTTCCACTTCACCAAATGGTGCTTTCCGAGAGCAAATGCACGAGTTACTATAAAAATAAACACTTAATAAATAAATAATAAAAAAAGAAAAAAACAACCGACTTCAAAAAAAAAACTAAGTAGGTACCTAGGTACACGAAGTGAAAAATAACTTTAATTTCGGAAGTCGGTGTCTTCGGTTTTGTATTTATTCAGTATGTAGTGTTTTTTTTTGGAAGTTGGTTGTTTTTTTTTTTGTCAAAAAGTTTTTATTTTTCACTGGTACCCCATACCAATTGCTTCGTCATAATCGCTTAACTATCTTAGTCAAGATATTATCTTATCGCCACCCTTGAAATACATATTATCATTGAGGAGTTTCTGTGGCTATCTGTGGTCTCCTTCGTCATTTCCACTTCACCAAATTGTACTTTCTGAATGCAAATTGTTGACTTGTTGATGAAAATATCAAAATTGCTATTATGTATGCCTATAATATTTGAGGAGTTCCCTCAATTCCTCATGGATTTCATAATCAGAACTGGATTTTGACAAAAATGGGACCAATCTGGAAGCATATCCTCTTAAATAAAAAAAAAAAAATTCACTTCAGTAGCTCAAACATGTAGGTTTTGCTGCGTGAAATCAGTGAGCAAAATGCGATTTTGCTCACTGAGTGAGACAAAGTAACTTTTTAATTTTTTTTTTCAGAAAGCCGCGAATTTATTATTCAGCCTTGGGTTAATCATACAATTCGAAACATTCACACTCTATCTCTTTCCCGCCATTAGAAAGAGAGAGAGAGAGACAAAGACCAGCCCTTTCGAAGTTCGGATTTTGAATTCGACCTCAAAGACAAACACGTTCGGAATTTCGTACTAACTAAAGAAATTTTGCAAAAAAAAATTATGTCTTTTAATGTAATTTATTGAATTTTTAACTTATTGTTGTATTTAAACGAAAATAAGTATTTACTGCAAATAAAACTGATATTTAACTTGTAAATATTTATTTCTAGTTTCAATAAATGTTAGGTACGTAATATATTTTGAATAATATAATATCATGGGTGCTATTTCCGAACACGCCTTAATTTAAATAAAAGAGCGAGAATAAAATTTCGTGACTGGCGTACAGAGTTGAATAAGTTAAAAAATATTAAAATATACGTAAAATATGAGTGAAACTAGCGTCGAGAACAGTATTTTAACACCGGAAGAGTTAAAACAAAAAGTTATTAATGCAGAATTAAGTTTCCTACCTGAGAAGTCTCGCGAGAAATATCTGAAAGCATACCATGTCTTCAATGAATGCGCAAGCAGTTTTTCGGAGATGGTGTTGCTATCTTATTTATTAGATTTTATGGAATTGGTATCTACCTACAATGTTCATTATTTTGATTCACAATAAATAGTTATTTCAATCTATTCCTGTTTATTATTTTATCTCCTAAAGTGTTCTCGCTGCTGAAGTGAAAAGTTATGTGTGTTACACGAGAGCAAAGATTTTTTGCATCTCGTGCCTTTGAATCCCTCGCCACACTCAGGATTCAACTTTAGAATCACTCGCTACGCTCCGCGCTCGTGATTCAATCGTTGAATCCTTCGCTTGCTCGGGATTCAAAATCAGCACTCGCAGCAAAAAACTACTTTGCTCTCTTGTTGCACAAAAATAAATACGTAAGTAACTACAATATTTTAATACCGTTTTAAAGTAATATGTACAAATATTATTACCTATAATGTATTAGTAATAGATTTGTAATTTTAGTGTTCGCGACTGTACCAAAACAAAATGTATACAGTAGAGGTTCAAGTGTTTAACATACTTCTACATAACTAGTAGGTAAGTAGAAATTGACAGAAAACGACTATTGGGTGAAAACGACTACATATTTCTAGACTATTTTTTGACACCATATTCAAATTCATAAACGTAAGCGATCCACGCTAATCAGGTGAGGACTGTGGCGAGAAAGGCTCACCACGTAATCCTCACCAAGGCACCTTTATATCTCTGGAATCATTTATTGACTATGGCATAGCCTTACGACTCTTTCTTGACTATTTTTGGAATTGAAACCAAGTCGATATTCCCAGCCGTTTGGTTGTGCTAGAGGTGAGGATTGTGTGGAGACCTTCACCACACCATCCTCACCAACCTATAGCTCTAACTTCAGAATCATAATGAGATTATTTTTTTGACTTTCGTAACTGTTTATGACTATTTTTTGCCTATTTTTGGCGTTCTCAAAATTGATTTTCATGAAGTTTTGAAAGGTGAGGATTGAGTGGTGACGGACACCGCGGTTGGCGCGCGCGTTTACCTACTGCTCCAACCAACTACTCATCCCAACAACCATGTATCTATACGGGGACACGTTCACGTACTGTACCAGTGACTTGGCATAGGTACATGACGCATATTAGGACAAACGGAAAGAAAAAATCACGGCAAGTCAATTAGCGAAACATACCTGGAGCCTACTTAGACTTAATCAAGATTTGACAATGCGCACTGCTTTGTCAGGTTGTTCTTTTCGTCTGTTGGCATTTATGACGTTCCATATTCTAAACTAATTATTATATGTCTCCAAGTTTGCCTGGAGTGCTTGCACAATAGGTATCGCAGTTTCACGGACTCAAAGTCCGACCGCGAGGTCGGACTCAAAGTCCGACCGCGAGGTCGGACTCAAAGTCCGACCGACCTGAACGGGCGCCGTCAAAGGACTGGTCATTTCTTTGCTGCCATGGCTTATTTTAATTTAATATTTGAAATGTTTTTTTTTCCGTCTTTTCATTACGGACGCTTTTAACGTGCTGCATCGTTCTCACATGCATTATTTTTAACATGAATTATGTAAACAAGACTTTGTAACCATATTATTTTGATTTAGAAGAGTGTCCATGGAGTTTCTTGTCCGTTCTTCTCCATAGGTACCTACACTTTGGAATGGGCCACTAGCTTGCATCTTTCTGACTGACCGACCCCTTGACAATTCAAAAGTGCCTGTAATTGGTTTCATTGAAATACATTCTTTGATTTTGAGTTTTGTAGGTACAAGAGACTTCAACGAAAACCGTTATCATTTCTCTAGCTCTCCGTATCTACGAGTATGTCAGATACTTTTATCCAGTCCAATTCCAATATTCCAAGCGACGAATTAATACCTACGTACGATGCTCATTCTCATTCAAATGTAGGTAAGTACTTACATCCCAAAACTAAGTGCAACAAAAAGAACTCGTTAATTAAACGTATTATTTGTGAACAATTTTATTTTCCTTCCAGTTACCGATAGTTGACGTCGAACTGGTGCAGGGTCACGCACTCAGGCTAGGTGTGCGTCGGTGCGCGCCAGCAGGCGGTGCATGCGTGCCGTAGAACACTATTAGGTACCCTAACGGATGCGTGCGCGCACTCCGACCAAGTGCAACCGACAAATTTCAGCGCCTGCTCAAGTGAGGACTTGGCATCAGCGATGAACGATGACAAACAATGGCGCGCGGCGGCGGCGGTCGACATCGTCGTCGCGAGAGGCACGCGAGCCGCGACCGCGAGGCACGCGGTGCGGCGGCGTGTTGCGTCGCTCGGGAGATATTTTTAAATTCATAATACACAGCGGCTCGTTCGTCGCGGTTACTGACCGTCTGACGGCATGAGGCGTGCGTCGCTGTGTGTTGCCGGGCAGACGTGGAGCGCGGAGCGGCGTCGCGGATAGACTGCGGCGCCTCCGCAGCGCGGCCATGTGCTGGCCCCGGTGATGCGCCTGGCCCGTGCGCCGCCCCACGGCCTGTGCGGTCACCAACAGCGCGGTGCCCGCGCAGATCCTCATCGAATGCAACTCCTCATTTGTACCAACGTACTTTTATATTTAGGTACTTGTGAACTAGATTTTACATGTGCATGTAAAATATAGTTCATAAGTATAAAAAAACCGGGCAAGAGCGAGTCGGAGTCCCGCACTGAGGGATCCGTACCATCATATGTTTTTAAATTATCATTGGCGAGGCCTATATTCGTTAGAGAATTTTAACACTGCGCACTGCGGTGTAGAATATTGCAGTTTTAGGTCAGCGCCATCTCTTGACCGATAGTGGAACTAGTGTAACTTTTGTTGATGATTTCTGGAAAAGTGTGCTATTTAGAGACATCGTTTTATTTTTCCTGTAATCTTTACATAAACTTCTATAACATAGAATTATTTCAAATTTTTCTCTTTGCAAACTTCGGAGATAAGGGGGGAGAATTCCTCCCCCCCTTATCTCCTTGTCTTTTTACACTTTTCATCAAAACTCGAAAACTATGCGGCCTAAAAAAAAAGAAAAAATGTTTCAGAACGTGCAAACTGCGTTCTTTCAATTATTATGATGCCTAGTATAATAACCACATGCCCTAGTAGCCTCACTTGGAATTTTTCAGACTCCCTTTTAGTCCATGTTGCAAAAAAAAAAAAATTTTTCTTTCTTATTTGCAAAATAGTTGGGCAAACGTCATCTAAAATTATTCCAAATTTCAAGTTGATCTTGATAGCATTAGTAATTCTTGAGATATCCATCTGTGACAGACAGACAGACAGATAGACTGAGTCTCACCATAAGGGTTCCTATTTACCATTTTGGTACGGAACCCAAAAAACGGTTTCAAAGAAACTGAAGAACAAAGTCTTTCTCTACGGTTGTAACTATTTACAACCGTATATCTCAAAAACTTTACGACGCGCGACGTATCTTTTTGAATATCACTGTAATTTGGGAAATTTTCAAAAGTACATAAAAATATTTTTCTCGAGTCCCATGAATTTTTGCTTAGGCTATAAGGGGTGCTTAATTGTTGCAAATGGGTCACACTATCACGTCCTGGAAGGAATACGTCGAATTACAAGTAACCCACTTCATATTCATGAAAGAAAAAAAAGGAAAACTAATAGGGACAAACAAAGAAACAAACGGGATCAAACAAACAAACAGGATGTCCTAGTTTAGGAGTCGGAACCACATTGATGTAACGTTTACTGAAGTTTTAGTTTTATCTACGTACGTATAATTTATATTTGAATAAAAAAATGTGGTTCGCCGTTGTCGGTAGCAGGATCCAAGCTACCGGTGGTTAGGGCTCGAGACTGGAACCTCCTTACATGTAAGCCGTATCGAGGCCTGCTCAGCTGCCTAACGAGAGCTTCCTCAGTTGTGAGGCTATTGGCTATTAAGCCATTGGCTATCACGACTACAATGATCGCTGAGTCCACCTCCTTCATACCTCGCGAAACAAGTTAAGATACTTGATTTGCTTATCTTTCTCGACTTTTACGAGGTTCCTGTCATGCGGAACCGTTTTGACCGTTTTGTCTTTATTAAAGATATAATAATAATTTATTACAAAAAAAAAAGGAAAAGATAAAAGTGTTTAAAGATATGCATGTCATAGTGCCAAAAACTTAGATGAATGATTGGTCTCGCTGCACTCGACGCAGCGAGACCAATCATTCATCTAAGGCCAAAAATAAATGTTTAGCTTTTCAACTAAAGGCACCTACAGTAAATTCTGGAAAATAACAATTTGGTAGAACTTAAAAAAACATTTTGAAATACCAAAAATCTTTATGAATGTTTTTTTAAGTTCTACCAAATTGCTAACGAAACATCTTTTCAATTCTAACAATCCCCCACACGCTCATGTACCTGAGGTCCAGCCCAAGCCCACCAGCTCGGGAGTCAACACGCTTATGTCTCGCGACGTGTCTCGGCTCTCGGTGACTGCTTACCGTGATCGTTTCTAGCTTATACCAAGGTTAGGCCAAGCCGTTACGAAGCTGATTTGTGCGCGCTGCAGTATGGAGTTTCATAGGGAAAATGCAGAACGCCGAACGAATCAAGTTGAGGTGATGCTGATCCGGAGCCGGGAGCCCTGCTGATAAGTTGAGGTGATGCTGATCCGGAGCCGGGAGCCCTGCTGATAAGTTGAGGTGATGCTGATCCGGAGCCGGGAGCCCTGCTGATAAGTTGAGGTGATGCTGATCCGGAGCCGGGAGCCCTGCTGATAAGTTGAGGTGATGCTGATCCGGAGCCGGGAGCCCTGCTGATAAGTGTGCGCTGACGTGACAGCGCGCCAGAAGATAATAATATTCCAACTAATTAATTAAAACAAATAAATGCAAATACAAATAAGGGAACTGGTATTATCAATTAACAAAAATGCAGTGCCGGAGCCGTGAGTGTGGCGCACATAGCTAGTGTTTATCGATCGTCATTTGTTAGTAACTACATAATATATTTGTATTCAGCTTCATTTCAGTGCCAGTTCGAAAACACCACACACAAAGACTTAGAGAGAGAGTATTCTATTCTAAAGACTTGTATCCAGAAAATAAAATACCTACCTAACGAATGTTACAATGTGGGTCCGTCCTATATTGTCCTGGACGTGTGAAGTTATGTTTTTACTACATCTTTTTTGTTCGCAGAGTCTTAATATCGATAACCTTACATTGAATGTATATACACTATAGATAGTGGATTGGGTACGTATGTAGAACTATGGAAGGAGTATATCCTCTGCCTGACCAATCCCAAGTAACAAGTATTTTAGGTTTTAGAAAGGTTTTGAAAAGGTTCTAGAACCTTTGGATGGAAATCAGTTCGTAAGTCTTAATATACTTAATAACGTTATATTAAGCTTATATTAACCTCCTGAGTGCAAAAAGGGCCCAAGTTTTAGAACCTTTCTGAGAGCTACAGCAAAACCTATAGCTCAAATTCAAAACCTTTCAAACTTCTTACACAGAACCCAAATATAACCTTCATAACGTTAATATATGACCTAACAAGGCAGCTTTTAAGTTCTAAATTAGTCATGGATGTAACTCAATGACAACTTAAAACCTTTTTGATGGACATGAATTAATGCCTTTCCAGGACTCTCAGGTTTTAAAATGTTTCTGTGTAAGATTTATTTTACACAGAAACACAAATCGTGGATTTAAATACTTATTTATAATGGCGCCATTCCCTGTCATTATACCAAGTTTCAAAATGGCTAGATGTAAGTGTTATTATATTCATAAAAAATAATAAGTTGCTTGCTGAAGTCAGGAAAAATCAAAAAAATAGTGCGACTGGCACTTTATCGTGAAACTTTAGGATAATAGTGCTGTTTACGAGACGGGCCTTTCGTAAGTAAAAATTTGAAGATATTTTAATGAAATAAAAATTATGTATAAAATTAGGTGGTTGGTAGTAAGTTGCATTAGAAATAAAACTTCTATTCATATAAAAATCATATATTTTAAATCACATAGCACACGTTACTTAATTTTGCCATGATGACTTAAAATATTGCTTTTTGTTTAGTTTTTTTTTCATTTCAGTAAAAAAATATGGCTGGCGTTAGGAAATTACTAGAAAGCATTAAAATTAACCTTTTCAGAACTGTAACAGCTAAAAGCTCTTAATGTTTGCCAAAATAAGAGCTACAGATCATCTCGCGGAGCTACTTAAAACTACAAGGCTGTTTTCGCAGCTTTAAGGTTATCGCCAGGAGTAGTTCAAGACTTGCGAGTCGCGAAAACAACCTCTGCGCATAATTAGTTGCTTTTAAGTTTTGGTTGTAGGAGGACGTGCGTTCGACGGTTTGACAAGAGTGCTGAACAAACAGCTACAGGCTGCTCTTAAAGTAAGTTTATTTTTCAATGATCTATAAAAATAGTCAAAATCGAACAGCCGAACAGCCTAGTTTTAATCAATAACCCATGAAGACCCCATGTCAAGATGAGCCATACTTCTCCATCTTTCAAACTCAAACCATTTAATACAGGCACTTTTGAATTGTCAAAGAGTCGGTCATTTAGTCAGAAAGTTGGAAGCTATAGTTCCCCAATTCCAAAACATAGATCGAAGAACGGGCAAGAAACTACACGGACACTATTACAACATTCTGGGTACATTATTCTTGTTGCTAGAAGTGAGATCAATGTAAAAAAAAAATACTTAAAAACAATTCAAAATATATGTACCTACTTAAGATTAAAAATAAGCCCTGGCAGTTAGGTGATGACCATGGCAGTCTTAACTGACGGCGCCCGTCACGACCATGACGCGTGGATCAGCACCATCCAGCTCAACCATTTTGTAGGGAACCGAATGTTCTAAGGTCCTGGACACATCACCACGGTGCGGCGCCGCCACTGTGAAATGGCACGACGTCGTGCCGCGACACACACGGTACACGCACACGGCGCACGGCAGCAACCATCGCGGCATCGTTTCAAACGTGTACTCAAACTTGCAGTTTTTGTCTATATAATTCCGCGAAAAACATTTTCTTCTCCTGTTATTGCTAAGACGCCGAATGAAGAACCGGACGTGCCTCCACTAATGAAAAAGCAAGTCAACACCGTTATTATCAGCCATATTTTTTTGCACTAAACCGTCGCGACACCGCCCCGTGAGCCGGCGCGGCGCACCGTGCACGGCACAGTCACAGTATAAATAAAGACATACAGTATTGTATCTCGGCCGTAACCTTGAAGTAAATGCCTACAGCCGCGCGGTACGTAAACATGCGATAGGGCTGCCCGCCTCCAGTATTTTAATTACATTTGCCTACTTTGTGTTTCCATTTAGTTTTGTTATTGTATTTTACTGGGTGTACATAAATAATAAAATAAATAAATAAATATACTTCTTTTTATATAAACAAATAAAATACTTTGTGAATTGAATACAGTGTGCATTCACAGATTGATTTTATTTAAAATAAAAAAAAACTGTTTATTCGGTAATTTAAAAACTTGGCTGCATGCTCTAGTGTCTTTGCCAACATTTTCACGCAGCCACGGCAGAAAATAATCCTCGCGCCATTTTTCTCAAATTTTCTTTTCTTTGTACTTGTATTGTGAAATGTTTTTTTTTCTGTTTCCTCGCAAATGTGTTAAAAAACGTCGTACGATATACGTGTGTATTGGTTATAACATGCTCGGCTCAATTACGCCCTCGCCTTCGGCTCGGGCTGAAATTCCGCCTCGCATGTTATAACCATCTTAACGCACTAATAACGTAATGTACTATTACAGAATTATAATCATTAAAGTCATCAACACAACTCTCTAAGACCATGTAAGTCCAAAGAATGATGATTTCATGAAACAGTTATTCTTATTACAGTAACAGTTATTCAATAAAAATAATTAATTTTATTCATAAAAGTATGCAATCATTTCATTAATGTTTTGATGTTGTCACGTTAAACTATCGTCCGTAAATCGACTTTACGGACAACCAATTTTTGTCTAGTATTATTCATACACACAGTACAATAAACAACTATTATTAATAATAAAAACCACGTCTTTACTTTGAATTATACAAACTAACAAAACACACATGCCCCGAGGTTTTAACACCAGCGTACCTACCGTTTAATGATTCATAAACCGCCTATAACTACCTACCTCACTCGTGTATCACTTTCCTTTATTCACTTCATTATTAATCCAGACATCTTTTTTTCGGGAGATAAAATGAAATACTTATCCATTAAAAAGACACACATTATGTACCTACCTACAAGTAAGTAAAATTATTTTATAGTCTTACCTTTCAGAGTTTCCAGGTAATCTAAAAAAAGTTATCTCTGGATGCGTTATTGACGAATTCATGCAACCAAAAACAGCACAATATAGCCTACTCGTCATATTAAATATGTACTTGAACTTATTTTTAGTGAAAAAATCGCGCGGTTATTGTTAAAAAAAAAAAACAACACACCGTCCGTTCGTCACTGCGGCACAGTCGCGACTGTCTGCATGCTGAGCGCATGCCGTGGTCGAGGCGCGTAGGTATAGCTCGCGTTTCGTCCGTTTGTATGAAGACGACGTACTGTATGTCTTTATTTATACTGTGCCACAGTGGCGCGGTACGACATCGTGCCGTCCCACTCGTTGTGATGTGTCCAGGCCCAAGCACTTTGTCTATTTATAAGGGCTCTTACAGATCTGCAACCCGACGCGGACGGTAGTCGACAGCGATAGCTGACGGTCGCCGACCTGTAAGAGCCCTAAGTAGTCTTTACCAGTCACCACAATACATAACTTAATAAATAACAAAAAGAATAAAAACTTACCGATGTATTAATTATTCGTAAGAAATTTTTACGCACTTTACGTTTAAAACTTCCACTCCATTTTTTTGATAACACCCTGTGTCGGTTCATCTTGCAATACAACGGAATGCTTTGAAGTCGCGGACACAACTAACATTATTTGAGAATGCCTCTAAAGCTTTAAAATATTCTTGTAGGACTTTAAGCATGCCTCCAGCTCATAAAAATAGCTTATTGGTTTAGGTTTTCACGACGCAGTCCTAATTTGTTTACGTAGACAACTATAACACTGCCTATAAGTTTTAAGTAGGTTTTAGAAATTACTTATAAGCAATTTCAACATTCCATAACTTTATGGTTATATCAAAGTTAAAAATTAAACCTTTAGATCTCACTTTAGCATAATGCTAGCCTTTCCAGAACTTAATCAAGAGTCTACGACAACTATAAGTTCCTAGGACTCTTGAAACACAAGTCAAAATAACGCTCCAAGGTTGTAATAATAAACAATTAGTTTTAGGACTTATTAATCATTCTCAAGTACTTAATATGACTAGATAGCAAAGCATTAACCTTTTTACGGCCCTTAGAAAACCTAAAGACATTTTCTACAACCTAGGCCCGAATGAAATGTTACTTGGGAATTGGGATGATAATATTATAATATTTAAGGAAAAAAATGGCAGGGGGTATGCAAGTGCACCCAACGACAACAACCCCCGGTTGGTGTAAGACTATTGCAGGAATTGATATTGAAACAAATGCCTAGAATAGAATAGAATACTCTTTATTATGTACACCATATAAATTACAGACATAAATATAGAAACTGTACAAAGGGTGACACAATGGGCGGTCTTATCGCTAAGAGCGATCTTTTAAAGACAACCTTAGGATGGATTTAAAAGGGGAAGGACAGACAAATACTGTAGGTAGTCCGCGGTGTAGCATTTACATAATACAATAAATACATACATATAGTATATTATACTAATCTAAATAAATATATACACATACATATAAATATATCCATATAATAGAAAACATGAAACAGGAGCAGAGAAAATATAATAATGATGTTTAAGGAGAGAGGAAGTCTGCCCTGCCAATCCAATACACTGTAACTTTTGAAAACCACATGTGAGATTTTTGACGATATAAGTTTTTGACAAATAATTGCTTTTTTTTATGATTACTGTTCAATATTATATTATTTTATGCATTCTTTAGCAGGTGTATATCTCTAACTACATAGCCAAGCAGTTTTTTTTTGATAAATTTAGTAAAAATAAAAGATATTGTCACTAACTTGTATTGTAAAGACAGAGTAGCCAAGTATAAGTTTATTATAACAATGCAAAACACTGTAAAACCAATTACAGTGTTTTGCCTTGTATAAACGTAAAGTAACTTATTACGCAATAACACTGTATTCAATGATACAGTGTTTTAAAAAGATCAATAATTATATTACATAAACATTATGTATCGAGTGCAGGCTGTTAAGTAAGTCTGTTAATGTTAAGGTAAGATCCAAATAAGTCAATAATATCAAATACAATTTGATAAAATAAACTTTAATGAGAGTTTTTAATTTTCATGACGAAAATTTTAATAATTGTATGAACTTATTCATAACTAGCTGTGCCCGCGACTTCGTCCGCGTGGAATAGTGACTTTTCGGGCAGCATATTTTGAATGATATATACCGTCGTTCGGGTAGCTAAAAATTTACTTTACAGTAATGCTTCTCTGTATACGACATTTGACGTATGGCCATCGGGGATGAAAGCATACAGGCTCCTAGGATTACTAACCCGTGACAGAGCCACATACAACTAACCGTGCGGAAACAGCTGATACTTAGATCTACACCCACAACTTTCAGCGTCTGACCTTGGGCTTTATTTATTGACATCGCAAAACATAGGCTGTCTGGAAACTAGACTCGTTTAAAACTAAATGGAAAATTGTTTGGAATGAGAGGAATCCGAGGAATGAAAACACTTTCACCTTTTCCACACCCTGTTAAAATATCTGCTTCTATCAGATTTCGTTGTAAATTGGTCACTTTTAACCTGGTGCCTTGTGCCTGGTGCCTCTAAAAGATAGTCCCTCATGCGTCTGCGATCCCAACTGCGAAGAGACAGTCTGGCACTTGCTCTTCGAATGCCCAAGATTCTGTCAAGAAAGAATGGAGTTGGAGGTGAAAATTGAAACCCCACTTAGCCAGTCCACACTCCATACCATCATGGGGAGACTGGCTACCAGGACTCCATTTCTGGCATTCGCGAGCAAAGTCGCCACAACAGCAGCGGCGGCCAACAAATCAGACGCAACCCTGCGTAGTCGACCTTCCACGCGGACACACACCATAATAGCAACATCCACACCAACGACTACACTTATAACAACAACCACACCAACGATTACACAAACAATAGCAACCACACCAATTACTACACAAATCACAACACTCACGACATCAACCGACCCACAAACCTTACGCACACACACCACCCAACAACAAGTGCCAGAGACACCAACAGCAGCAGTGGGAGCCAGCCTACAACCAGCCCCTACAACCATGTCCACCACACAATTCCTGGCATGTGGAGAAGACGGGGTCCCAGGTATCAGACTTCGCGACGTGGCCCTGTTCATGAACAGAGACCAGGAGAAGTTAGGCATAGGCTTCTGCATCGGCTCCAGTCGAGCTGCGGCCCGAATACCCATCTCGCCAGGCCTCGCCGCCCTGATCAACGGTAGCACTACCAAGACGAGCATCAAAGGCAGTAAGTACGCTGCACTGCCCCAGGTGGAAGTGGCCTCTCACCGGTGCCGTCTAGTGCGGGTCAAAGGAAAGACGATCGCACTATTCGAGTGGGGAGAGACCACTCCATTTGCTCAGGCGAGCTCATTGCTCCAAAGGATCAGGGAGGCAGGTGAGTACACGGCAGCCACAGCCCGAACCATTAGTGTGGACGCAATGATGGTGGGAGGAGAGAGAGGAGACGTCGCAGACCGCTTCGGCTGTCTAAAAGCCTCGGAACATCACGAGGTAGTTGTCTACGAGGACCGAGGGGAAACTTTAAGTTTTCTCAAAGCCCCCAGACAACCAACAGCCAGCGTGACGAGCCCCAACACAAACCCCACCACCACTCTAAGCGGTTCGGAGAGGGCCCAGCAAAAGGCGGCAGCCGAAAAAACTGCAAAGAAGCAGAGCACCACCACAAGCCCAGAGCACCGGGCCCAGTCGAGGAGTCGCCTGAAAGCCTTCGGCACTTTCCTCAGCGCTCTGCTCCCTGGCACCAGCCGAGCATCGAAACAAGAGAAGGCAATACAGCGGTTCCTCAAAAAGACTCCGCAGGAACCAGCCCCACAGAAGCCTAAGCCTACAAGAGCCGACAAAGGGCAAGTCAGCCCGCCGTCCCTCGTAGAGAGGTCTGGAACCACGGACCACGTACAGAGCGCGTTCCTTGAGTACGTAGCGATCGTGAGAGCGACCAGGGAGGTCAATCTCATGACATGCAAGAAGATCCTGCAGACCTTCCATAGAAATTCAGAAGGACTGCTAAGGGTACTACTCAAGGAATCGGAGGCAGCGGTGTACGACAACGCCACATCCCAAGTCATCACGGGGGAAATGACGGGATCGTACATGGTACTGGTTTATGAACCGATTGACATGAAATAAACACTAAATGTTAAGTGAAGCTTACTTCAATATATTAGTGAAAACCGCATCTAAATCGAATAAGCGGTTTCTGATATTAGCGTGCACAAACACACAGACAAACAGAAAAACCGACAAAAAAAAATTTAATTAAAATTTCGGGTTCGGCATCGATATAATAACAACCCCTGCTACTTTTTTTTTATATATTTCCATTGTACAGACACGCAGCTGGTGGGTAGGTATCAACGTGCGAGTTACGCGTCCGTCAGTTCAAAACACTGTATCTTCAACGACACTCGTAGTTTGTTACGGCAAAATACTGTAAGCTTTGTTACAGTTTTTTAGCATGTTTAAACCATAACTTGAACGTAATACAGTGTTTTTTTGGTTGCCTTATCTTGCCAAATGTACATTGTAATGAAAAAAATGTTGGTCAGGGGTATTAAACAGACTCCAAGAAACTGAATGGGCTTTGTTAAGCTAAAACACTGTAAGTCGACTTACAGTCTTTTGGATTGGCAAGGCAGAAGTGCTTTTTTACCATAATTTTAAACGTGGACAAAGATTGAGCACGCCTTACCGACACGGGCAAGTCATTCCATAACCGTACTGCTTGAACAGTAAAAGATTTGTCATAAAAACTGGTGGAATGCATCGGCATCTCTAGTCTCAGGTTTTCCGATGACCTCAGATATCTATTATGTGTGTCATGAAGGAACTTGAAACGTTCTTTAAGATAAGTGGGGGTTTTAGGATTAAACAAAATACTGTAGAGCTGAAACAAGATATGTGAATTCCGGCGAAGACGTATAGGAAGCCACTTGAGCTTTGTACGAAATTCTGATATGTGATCATATTTGCGCAGGCCAAATATAAATCTTATGCAAAAGTTTTGAAGTCGCTCAAGTTTATATAGTTGTGCCTCAGTAAGATCAGGATAACTGACATCAGCGTAGTCAAGGATGGGAAGTAAAAGGGATTGTGCAAGCGCAGTTTTAGTGGCAGTTGGAAGAAAGTTCCGGAATCGTCTCAGTGACTTACCAGATGCAAAAATTTAGCGACTTACGTCCTGTAGCTGAGGACCCCAAGAAAGATGTTTGTCGATCCCAACACCAAGGTTCTTAACCTTTTCGCTGAATGGAATCGCTGCAGTTCCGTTAAATTGAACCTGGGGAAGCTGCGACCAGTTTATCTTGGGGATCATCAATGAGTTGAGTCTTCGATGGATTAACCTGCAACCCATGCGCCTCACTCCACTCACAGATTGAAACCAAATCCTTTTTGATAACATGAACGGCATCAGCCAAATTCGAGTAGTCAGCTTGCTTATAAATTTGCAAATCGTCTGCATAAAGGTGGTAGGAAGAGAGAAGTTTTTTGGTAATGGAGTTTATAAATATTGCGAAAAGTAAAGGAAATAAAACGCCACCCTGAGGTACACCGGCAGAAGTATAGGGTCGATCTCCAGAGGCCTTTTTTTTCGTGTCGGGCTGGATAAACCCATGTTAAAATCGAAAAAGTTTTCAAAATATTTTTTTATATACAGTTCGGTGTCTAATCTACTTGATACAAGGCTAATATTATGAACTAGCTTCTGCCCGCGACTTCGTCCGCGTGAAATTTCACTTTCCCCCATTCACCCTCTTAGGGGTGGAATTTTGAAAAACACTTCTTAGTGGATATCTACTCTTTACAAAGAACACACCCCTTCAAATTTCATGTCTCTAGGACCAGCGGTTTAGGATGTGCGTTAATATATCAGTCAGTCTGGACTTTGAATTTTTAAGACTATCTTTATAGAAGACCCCTAACACGTAGCGCCTACCTACACTTATATGTATATACCAATAAATAAGCAAAATCCCTAAAAACTAATATCTCTACGAATGACTAATCCTACCTAAGAGCAATGATGTATAAAACTATAGATACGTTGTCCGCACTCTAAAATGGCAACATGAAATGAAGCCAATTGCCACATTTGCGCTCAGTCACGCACCAACCTGTCGCGCGACGCGACGCGACGTATGTTTGTTTTTAATTTATATCGTATGTGAAAACCTGTGCAAAACATAAAGAAAATATGCCGTCGTGTGTTTTCAGAGGATGTAAAAATTATACCCCAAAAGTTAAAGACAAAAATGTGTCATTTCACGCGTAAGTTTACAAAACTAGATTATTTTATTTTATTTTGTACGACGCTGCGTCTAATGGCGGCCGGCGCATGAAGTGACTCTGATAGCTACGCCACTCATGCGCTCGACCAATGAGCATGTAATTTGACTATTACTTATCCTGTGACGTAACTGAAGATGTTTATTTATCTCCCTCTAGCAACAGACATCCCGCCGTACGGTGATATATTTTCTTTCCCTTTCTTTACGCGTATAAGTAGTTATCTAGTATTTTCGCCGTTTTTAAGCGCCGAGATGTTGGTTGATAACGTGTCTATATATAATACGTCATTGCCTAAGAGTACTAAAATAACCTACGTTACACACTATAAAATATACTACCTATACTTGAAATTAAAATCTATACGGTCTACGCCTTATAAAAGTAAACCTAAGTACCTACCTAATTAAAAAAAAAACTCAATAACAGAAAATAAGGGTATTTCGCGTATTTGGTGCATATTCCATGATATTTTTAAATTTCAAATTATTGTCAAATAACATTGTTTTTTTTTCTAATATCATTAATATGTAGACAATCTTTCAACATTTTGTGGATTAGACCTTCTTTCTATAGGTAATAAAGAAATCAGTATTATGTATTTAAATTACGGGGTGCGACGGTAATGAGAGTGTTAGAGAGGGTAATGATATTGAGTCGCTCATTGAAAGGATAGGTATAACAATCTAAAATATACAATCACAGGCTTGTTTTAATAAGAAAAAAAAAACAAATTCACGGGCGGGAATAGAACCCACGCCAATATACTTGACAGATATAACTAATTTAAAATATTTGCGAAATAAAAAATATTAATGAATTTTCTTGTTGAAGATTCTAATTGCCATCGTTTTGACCTCATTACTATCGCTCAAAAAAAAAACGACGGTAAACGAAGGCAGTGAGGATGAAGGTAATGAGGTTTGAGAACTTTATAATTTTTTTCTTAAATAATATCAACTTAATGAATTACATGCATATTCTAAACTACGAAGGTAATTATTTAAATTAATAATTGGTAATAAAATTTACAAAATCATAAATATTTACTCAATAATACGTGCGATAAGAAAGAGAACGTTTCCAAAATATTCACCTGACGTGAAACTTTACACGTAAATATTTTTTTATTAAGAACAAGCGTCTACCCCCTGAGACGTTTGCTGGCTGACTGAGACGTGCGCGGGGGAGCAGATGACGGTAGCGCCGCACATAAGGTTATACGCACACTATAACTTAAATTTTCATTCTGACCGATGGTAATCAGAAAAAATATATGACAAATATTTAAAAATAAATTTTCATTATATTATTGAGTTATTGCTATTTATTTTAGGTGAAAACGTTGTATTTTTTAATGTAGTTTTATATGATAGTTACTTTGTTTATTTTCAGTATGGATATATTTTGGTAAAAAGCAAATTTATTTAGGAAATTAGTAAATGGACACCGAAGGAAATGACAATTAGTGAAGGTTTTCATTTATAATTCAATAATTGTATTATTTTGATCAGTAAACGTTCCATGCATGTAAGCACAACTTTATTTTGTTTGGTTTCCTATACAAGGAATAGAGATATTTAATTAATAAATATTATTTTTTGATCTGGACATGTAATATGCACGAAATTTGAGAAACACCCATAAAATACCTACCTACCTAAATAAACCTATTTCTAATGATAACTAATCTAAACCTAATAAATAAGCAAAATCCCTAAAAATTAATATCTATACGAAGGACTAATCCTGCCTAACGCAGTATTATAAAAAAAAAAAATCGGTTGTCTGTAAAGTCGGTTTACTGACGATAGTTGAACGTGACAACGTCATAAGAAAATACTGATGGAATAGTTGCATTGCATTTGTAAATATTCGCTTGCACTTCAAGCCGCCATGGGACGCTGCAACGCTACAGAGCGAGGCCACGAGGTAACGCTACATGAGTCATGTTTTTTCGTGAGTGCAGCCAGCTTCATCGATTTATTAGACGTTGTCACGTCAAAATTGGTTGTCTGTAAAGTCGGTTTACGGACGATAGTTTAACGTGACAACGTCATAACAAAACATTAATGAAATTGCCGAACGCGGAGGCCGATTCGGCAGCGTTCGACATCATCTGTCTCTCATCGCTCGTTCCGCGCTCTCGCTTGCACTTCAAGCCGCCATGGAACGCTACAGAGCAAGGCCGCGAGGTAACGCTACATGAGTCATGTTTTTTCGTGTGTGCAGCCAGCTTCATCGATTTATTAGACGTTGTTACGTCAATAACCTACGGTCACTACGTACACTAACAAATATACTACCTATACTTTAAAATTAAAATCTATACCTACGACTTATAAAAATAAACCTAAATAACTCTACCTTAAACTGTACTTAGTAAAAACTAAAAGGAATAAAAAGGCACGGGTAGCAGTTAAACATGCAATTTATAGAATGATAATAAGAACGAACGCTCGCCACTCCACACGTCCGTTCAAATCAAAGTTCAAAAAATGAACGCTCAGACCACTTTTTTTTTTTTTTTTTAAATGGCATCTCGTAGTTGACCTTGAGAGGTCGTGACTACTTAACCGGACAATCCTGCGGCTGCCTTGAGAGAACTCAAAGCCTCCAGCCAGGGGCTTAAAACTAACTAAATAAACTAAGCGACTACACGCTAAGGGCACCCCCTGCGTACGTACCCCCCTAGGTACGAGCCTCGGCTTAGGGCGTCGCTGGGGGAGGGCAGCAAGTTGGGACAGGCTGGATCGAATTTTGATTATTTAACGAACGATGGGGCCGGCATTTCCTAATTGACTACTCTGAGAAGAAATGCCGAAACAAACTCAGAGGTCAGAGTCGGGAATTTAAATCTACAGGCTCAGCTGCGGCGCGGGCTGGCACTACATCGAGCAAGGGTCGGTGGGGGGCATTTACATGGGGACGTCGCGAGGGACCTCGTCGGCGAGGCTGGTATTTCTTGTGTTTGTTTTTCCTAAGTGTACTGGTTGCCCTACTGCTCTCTTGGAGGAGGGTTATGGGGTCATCTGGGTCGGTGAGAACATGCCTTGGACGGCGGAATTTGCTAATTTTGGAGGGAGTATATCTGGCGGCCTCGACAACCAGCGGGTTTCGATGGTTGGGGGCGGAATCGAAGAAGTGCTTTGAAAGGCGCTTCATGAATTGGTGGATAGTGGGGATTTTGAGATCGACATGGAGGATCTCATTTCGGACGAACCAAGGGGCTCCCGTAGCCTTTCGGAGGACACGGTTTTGGAGGGTCTGCATCCTATGGATGTGGTGGGGCTTTGCGTGAGCAAAAACTACGCAGGCATATGTCATGATTGGGCGAATGCACGCTGTGTAGATACGCAATTTGCACTTGAGTGACAATTTGCTGCGTGCATTGAGCATCGAGTGGAGGCTACCGAGAGCAAAGGCGGCGCGCGAGCGAACCGCCTTTATGTGCTCTGAGAAGGAGAGGTGCCTGTCGAGGATAACACCGAGATCTTGGCTTGCTTCTCCCAAGGTATCGGCTTGCCGAACATGGTGATAGGTCGGGGGGGGATGGGTTTGTGTCGCGGTTTCGAATAGAGAACCGCTTGACTTTTGTCGGGGTTCACTTCTCAAAGTCAAAGTCAAAGCATTTATTTCAAATAGGCACATTAAAGGCACTTTTGAACGTCAAAAATTACAACAAATAGAATTGATTCTAGTCGCCCATTCCAAAAGGTAGTTTTCGTATGGAGAAGAACGGGCAAGAAACTCCACCGTTACTCTTTTAAAATATTTTACAAAATTTTGCATACATTAATTATATAATAATAATATGTGAACACGATGCACCTAAAATAAAATTACTATACCACAATAGGTAAAAGACTTAAAAATGAAACCATGACATATATAAATTAATTATCTGATAGATACATGGTGCTCACATATTTACAAACATGGTAAAGGTAAACGATTTTCAAAAAAAAAAAAAAAATAACAAGTAATAAGTCAGGGTGTGAGTTAAAGTAGTTACAGAATGTAAATCAATGTCAAAAACAGTATAAATTTACAATTAAATTAGCAACCAGTTTGATTTTGTCTAGGCTCCAGATTGTCCTATGGAGCAGGACCAGCATGTTTCCAAGCGTTCTTATCTTGGATATATAGGAAAAGGTAAAGTGTGTGTCATTATTATCAGGCATATCTTAATTACTGTGGGCGTACTAAGTGGGTAGTGTTGGTTAATGCGCAATAGAAACACGGTTTGCACTTCACATCAGATTATAATTTCATGAACAATTTAATCACATTAGCAAATCAAGCACTATAGGTACACGATACAACCAGATACGAACGCGATATAGTTTCTGAGCACATGATGTCCGTACGAAGTCCAATGGTCAAGTCCCCTGCCGCTTCGTTGCTCGCTGTTTTATACTGGTGTCAAAACAAGTCGAGCAGTGGGGCGGTGGGAGAAGTCGAGTGACGTACTTGTCGGTGGCGTGATCGTCGGTGCATGTGTTGTTTTCGACAACGCCGCCGACACGGCCATACTGACGTGCGGACGTCCTCGTGCGCTTACAATTCATACATCTGTAATAAGCATAAATCGTTCGATTATCCTGACCAAAAATCGTACTTTACAATCTGGACCGGTTTATCTAAACCCTACAGACAGGCTGGTAAGAATTAGTTCTGGACCGGTCTTCAATGACCCTTCAGATTAACAAGTTCTGGTCCGGCTACAAGCCCTACAGATTAACAAGTTCTGGTCCGGCTACAAGCCCTGCAGATACAAGTTCTGGTCCGGCTACAAGCCCTACAGATTAACAAGTTCTGGTCCGGCTACAAGCCCTTCAGAATTTATTTTATCTTATTTTGGCTAGTCCGGAATATTATTATTCCCTATAGCCGATTTATCATTGGACCGGTTTAACCCTACAATGATTATTGCAATTTAACTGTCATCATTAGTTTTATGGACATCAGCTCGCGTTACTATTGATCGGTTCCGAATAAACGGACATAAAGTGCAACTTGTGCCCCGTCATACACTTTACGGGGTGGAAAATCCTCATGGATGTCCTCCGCCACGGGGCGGACGGAGGGGTCTGTCAGACTCTTACTGACTAAAAACCACCCCGGTGTTCCATCTCACACCTACGCCAGGGGTCGCGGGAACGTACGATGCTTCCGTAACGTACGTTCACCGTGACACGCCAGAGCCAAGACTGTCTCGTTATACCACTGCGCGCTCTCTTCCACTCCACACGAACTCAGGCTAGACTCTGTCGAGCGCCGCCGGGTGACACTGGCGTTCAGAATAGTCAATGAATGACGCCGACACGACCATCTTGCTCGCACACATTCTCGTGTGTTAATCTGCAAAGAAACATACCCCGCAAAGTATCACATAGTTCGGAAATTCGCACAACATAAAAAAAAAATTGAGTTCAGAGCATTAATCATTATTTGATTACTTATTACGATTATTACAATGTTACATCTAAAGCATGAAAAACTGATTAACTACCGTTTGGTCATTCTGCTATTGTTTCTGGTCCGGTCAAGTTAGACCCTTCAGATATTTAACCACTTGGTCCAGTCAGCCATGACTCTACAAGACTTGTTTCTTGGTCCGGTCAATTTCTGACCCTACAGGATTAGCTTCCTGGTCCGGTCAATTTCTGACCCTACAAGATTAGCTTCCTGGTCCGATCAGTTTTTGACCCTACAAGATTAGCTTCCTGGTCCGGTAATTGTTTTGCCTTTCGGGTGTGTCCCTACAGTTAAACTGGACCGGACGTAGCTAGGCCGAACAAGTATCGTTCCTTTAGCTTAATTAACAAATAGCTCAATATTTTGGTTGATGTACAAGTACTTCTGTTATAATGGTAATTGACTCAGGACCAATTGATTCCACTGAAGTAGCACGTAAACCAGGGTTTCTACAATTTGCATTATTATGAGAACTGGTAGATATAGTGGGACTTTTAGCAGACATGGTATCACTATTGGCAGACATGGTATCACTATTGGCAGACATGGTATCACTATTGGCAGAGATAGTATCACTATTGGCAGAGATAGTATCACTATTTGATTCCCAAATCTCAAGATCACAAACTAAATAATCAACTAAACATGATGGAGCAGCCAATAAAACATCCTTAGAGCATCACAAAACACAGCAGGAATCTTATTCATGAACTGTGGCTTTTCATTAAGCCCCTACAACAAACTTCATCTTTGTTTCTTTGAATTCATCCTGAATTCCGAGTCCTACGGGCTCTATGGTCTCTACAAGACCCTGACCTCCGCCAGAGTTAAACACGCATCGCGCACCCACGGACTACTTGAGTTGCCTCAAGAGACACCGATTTCTACAGGGCTACGACTATGTAACAACTACTGGTATGGTCCCCGACCAGCCGAACTAAGATTCACCACTATCACTCGACTTAATTTCTACTGTTTCATCAACAAGACTTTTACTTAGCTTTCCTCAAATTCGTCATTAATATTCTGATCCCTTGGCCTGTGCCATGGCATATGCCTTAGCCTCATTAGCGTACTTGATTCAACCAGAGCCATGTAATCAAACTTTAATTAATCATAGCAAAAAAAATATCAACCAGAGCCATGTACCATCGTTATCCACATTACAACAATCTTTTTCACTAAGAGTCTTAGACACCTGGAAACCCACAGACGAGTAAACCACTCTAACGCCACGGCGCTCCGGCCGACCAGCAATCGCATTGCTCTCACCCATCCAGCGCATGGATCCATGTGCATCACCCTGTGACTACACACTTTTTACTACGGCCGATAGAGAACCCCTACTCGCGTGGTTCCCACTACTTAGGCTTGCTCATAGCTCATCACCACTGTGATTACCATCTATTTCGACTGGTACATGACCTACTGGCATCATTCATAACCTATCGTGAGCGTATTTAAAAATTGCATCGTTAACTAGATTGGGCTATACCTAACAATGTAACAGTTTTTTTTTTTTTTTTTTTTGCTGTTGTTTAGCAGGGTAGCATTCGGTACCAGAGTCTAAACATAATGAAAACGACTCACCAAATCCAGTAGACAATAGATCTGTAGCTGGCTTAATGGCTGTAGTGGTTGCAATCCACAGTCTCCCCGGCAGAAGTCTTGAAACTCCTCGCTCGAAAAGCACCGTCCCTGATCAGCGACCACTCGTACAGGCGATCCAAAGAGCGCAGCGCCGTCCCCCACTGTCATCCGGCTTGCACAAGTCCTTGTGTGTTAACCTGTAACAAAAAAAAATCAACAGCAGTGCATGTTCCCCTCGGCCAATTCTGACCACATTTAATAAAAATAATAACAATCATTGATAACAAAAGATTCCTCTAAGCCCTGGCAATAATTGTTCAGGAACTGCATCAACTCACGAGTAGATCACATACAACGCTCATGGCCCGGCTGCCTCAGCAGCTAGTGACACTCATGCCACCCATATCGTCATCACCTCAAGTGATACGACCAACACATTATGAGTCTGCGACTCCCAGGTCAGTACATGACCAACACAACAATAGTCTCCCTTGAGACCCAGGTCCCCACTGCACCACCAGCTGCCCATCGCTCCCTGAACAACTCACAAGCGAGTTGCAGTTACGACTACAGACAAGTACGTACAGTGCGACCTAGCCATGGTATGTGCTCTACTACTCGGTGAAGGAACTATCCTCACCGCCTTCTACGTTTAACACGTTAGGAACACTACTTAGAGGCATCTTTCGTATGCGATCGTGAGCATACTAGTAAGTTCGGTTAGAATCTAAAGGTTATGACGTATAGCGATCACTTGTCAAAACTTCCACTACCTTAAATGGACCTCTGAACTTCCTATCTAGATTAGTCTGATAATCTGATTTCACTCTTCGTTTTCTAATAACACAAAATAGCCTACCCAAAATAATACTTTGCAAGTAAATGTCGTGTAGAAACGTAATAGAATCTCAAGTTGTGACTCGCTATTCGCAACGCTTCTTATGATTTGTTTTGTGCTGAATACACGCGTTTAACCAATACCAGTCAACGCAACAACATTATTAACTCGTTTGCCACTTAATTTGGCTGCACAACTCGCTTTTACTAACGAGCATTCAGCACCAGAATAGTAACAAAACAATACAGCTGACCTTTATGTTCCAACGTGCCTGCGGGTAGCTGTACGACGCAAACATCCACTCGCCGCTGCTGCTTGCAGCGCGTGCTCCACCTCCACCTCTGCTTGGCTGCCACTTCTCGTGCACCGGGCCGCAACATGTCCTGGATTCCCTCACTTGCAGCACACGAAGGGCTTCACCGACGGCTGCGGGCTGCTTGGCTCGATTCTTGAAGTCACCTCACGTCACTGGTAGCTCCACGCTACGTCCATCGTACTATTTACGATAGCCACGTTGATACTGCTTCCTTTGTGCGCCTTAATGACGGCCACAAGTTGACCTCCTTGCAGTGAATTTTCAGCAAATCACAAATCAGCTGTCGTATTGTGTGCTGATACGTTTGCACACGCGTCCTATCGCATTTTCTAATTACGGAACACTTTTTTTCCTAACATGGCGGTAGGGCGCAACTGGCGCGTCACTGGGCAAAGGTATTTCGGCATACAGCCTATGCCCAAAACTATATTCATTATGATCGCGCATCCGTATCTGGCTTGTCTGGGTTCAACTCTAACAGGTCCACACGATTATTTAATAAGCGTTCGCCGTTTGCACTTTGTTTTTTAAAATGTCAACGGTCACTTTCACTTTTAGCGTTTTCATTTTGCGCATGAACCAACACGAATCCCACTTCTGATATAGGAAAAGGTAAAGTGTGTGTCATTATTATCAGGCATATCTTAATTACTGTGGGCGTACTAAGTGGGTAGTGTTGGTTAATGCGCAATAGAAACACGGTTTGCACTTCACATCAGATTATAATTTCATGAACAATTTAATCACATTAGCAAATCAAGCACTATAGGTACACGATACAACCAGATACGAACGCGATATAGTTTCTGAGCACATGATGTCCGTACGAAGTCCAATGGTCAAGTCCCCTGCCGCTTCGTTGCTCGCTGTTTTATACTGGTGTCAAAACAAGTCGAGCAGTGGGGCGGTGGGAGAAGTCGAGTGACGTACTTGTCGGTGGCGTGATCGTCGGTGCATGTGTTGTTTTCGACAACGCCGCCGACAGATATAATCTTCTAATTTATAGTATGCTTGTTTACAAAGTGTACGTTTAATGTGAGTTTTAAATTTTCTTTCATTTAACTGCAATATATCACATGGTATTTTATTGTAACATTTAACACAGTACCCCATAAAAGATGTATGTATGTACCTTGGCTAATCTGAAAAATGGTTGATGTATTTTATCTTTATTTCTTGTATTAAAATTATGTCTATCGCTTATTTTATTAAAAAGATGTAGATTTTTTCTTACATACATAATATTTTCATAAATGAATTGGCAAGGTACCGTCATAATATTAATCCTTTTAAAAAGTTCTCTGAGAGATTCGCGGCGACGTAGATTATAAATGGCTCTGACAGCTCTTTTTTGCAAAATAAAGATGGATTCAATGTCAGCAGCTCGACCCCATAGTAAAATGCCGTACGACATAATGCTGTGAAAGTAGCTAAAATAGACTAGACGCGCGGTTTCTACATCAGTTAATTGTCTTATCTTTCTAACAGCATAAGCGGCCGAGCTAAGCCGCCCCGCAAGAGATGTTATGTGAGGTCCCCATTGTAATTTGTCGTCTAGCGTGATTCCCAGAAAAACAGTTTGATCAACAAATTCCAGTTTTTCTCCATTCAGTATGATGTCACATTCACTACTTCTAACATTAGGTAATTTAAATCTAATGCATTTAGTTTTCTTTTCATTTAGTACCAAATTATTTACCGTAAACCAATCTTGGACCTGAAGAATAGAGTTCTATTCTCCACTTCCTAAACCAGTCAGCGAGTTTGTTGACTGTGTTTTGGAGGATGCGAGAGATCTCGACTAGGCTGCGGCCAGTGTACAGAATGGCAGTGTCGTCTGCGAAGAGAGCCAACTGGGTCTTTCTATTTGTTGGGATGTCGCTGGTGTACAGCGTGAACATGAGCGGGGCGAGCACAGAGCCCTGGGGGACTCCTGCTCGGATCGGGTGTGGAGAGGATATAGCTCCTTCTACTTTGTAGCGGAAGGTGCGGTTCGACAAATAGTCTCGAAGGATGAGCACGAGACGGTCGGGCACACCGAGTTGGTATAGCTTATATAATAAGCCATTGTGCCAGACTTTGTCGAAAGCTTTTGCTATGTCGAAGTATAGTATCACACCTGTCAAGTATCCACGCAGGATCCCTGCGTGGATATGTTCGGTGATGCGGTGGACTTGCTGCACGCTAGAATGTTGGGTTCGAAAACCGAATTGTTCATTTGGGATAAGGCCCTTGGTTTCGGCATAGTTTCTAAGACGCTTATAAATAAGCCTCTCGTAGACCTTGCCTAGTCCATTGAGCAGACTGATGGGGCGGTAACTCGTAGGTTCCGATTTGGGCTTGCCGGGCTTGGGAATGCCAATGACTGTGGCTTCTTTCCACTTCTGTGGGAAAATGTTGTTGCTCATGGCACCGTTGAAGATGGTGGCCAGTAGCACAATTAATTGGCCAGGGAAGAGTTGAATCACTCTATTGGTGATTCCATCTGAACCGGGGGCTTTCTTAGGAATGAGACCCTTTATGATGTCCTGTACTTCGTCTGGAGTGACGGGGGGTAGAGGATTTTCGGGGTCTTCTACTGGTGGGAGGGAGGCTCTACGCTCGACTTCCGCGTCGACCTCAGAGAGGTGAGCTTGGTCTACGGGTAGGGAGCTGGGTGTACACTGGGCTTCAAGGCTGTCAGCCAAGCATTCTGCCTTGTCTTCGTCGTCAAAGGCGATGGTATTGTCGGGGCGGATCAGTGGGGGCATGGAGATGATGTCTCGAGATCTAAGTCTCCTTTGGAGTTCCCAGAAGGCCTGGTGATTGGGTTCAAGATCGCTCAGCGTCTTATTCCATTTGACTTCACGCCACTCCGATATGCGAGTCCTCACAGTTCTCTGTAAGTAACGCATATGGGCTTTGTTTGGGCCACATGGAAAGCTGCTGTAGGCACGGACAGCCGCGTTCTTCTCGTTCACCAGTTCACGCAAGTCGTCAGGCAACTTCCAGCGATGGTCGTCCATCTCTAGAATTTCCCTTGAACAGTCGTTCAGGACTGACTGTACGTGTTCCGTGAGCGAGTCGATCGCCGCCGTCGTGTCCGCGATGGAGTTGAACTGATCGGGGATGGAGTCTAAGTGGGGGGATGTGGTGGATTTCAGGCATTCGCTTACTTTCCTCCAGTCCGTTACCACTTTAGTTTGAGGAGGTTGGTTGGGGTCGGGGAGACCAATGCGGGGGGCCATTTTGATGATGACTGGTCGGTGGTCTGAGGAGAGCTCTTGTACCACTTCTATGTCGGTCAACCGTAGGTTGACGTTCTTTAGAAGTGCCACGTCGAGGACGTCAGGGGTATGGTTGGGGTTGTGTGGGAAATGAGTAGGACTCGTCGGTCCGATGACATCGAAATTTAGAATGGGAGAAAGGTCAAACAACTGTTTGCCTCTGGTCGATACCCTGGTGCTGTTCCAGGCGTGATGCTTTGCGTTGAGATCGCCCGCTATGATAACGGAGTCACTCAAGCCTAGGAGCGTGGAGAGGTCGTTAGAGAAGAGTTGGGAGTTCTCTGTCGACGATGGGGGAGGTAGACCGAAACTAGAGTGATCGGTTGGTGCCCTGACATGCCTAGCCGGCAGATTGACACTTCAAGTCGTGAGAGTGGGGGAGGATCTATTGGGATGCAGTAAAGTTCCTTTTTGTAATAAATGAGTGTGCCTCCGTTGTGGCAACGCACCCTATCATTGCGAACCATGCGATAGTTTGCAATTGAAGGGTTACGGTGATGGGGCTTGAGGAAAGTCTCTTGAACGAGGAAGATGTCAATTTGATGGTCGCGTAGGAAGGTGGCGATCTCATCTCTTTGACCTTGGATGCCATTGGCATTGAAATGGGCCAGGTTTAGGGATCGGAGTTTGGTTCGTGAAGTGATTCCTCTATCCATTGTTGGGCTGAGCAGTGAAAGAGGTGAGGATCCGGGTGATGTCAGGATAGGCATTGTAGATTGCCTGTATCCTGTTCAGGTCGCAGGAGTTTCTGGCAGCGAGAAGTTCGCTTGCCATTTTCCTGGCGCGGGGGGACATGAAGGCCGTGAATGTGCCTGCTATGATGTTGAAAGAGTCCATTGGATTAGGACCGACAGTTGGGACCGGGGCCGCAGTGTAGGCGGCGGGAGCGGCCATTGGAGTGGGCGCAGCGGCCATTTCGGTGGGCGCAGGGGTGGCGGGGGGCGCGGTGGTGGGCGCGGTGGAGCGGATGAGACGAGGGTCCATCCTAGCGGGAGTGGGTGGGGGAGGGGCTGATGTGGCCATCAGAGCTGGGAAGGCTTTTTGATGATTTAGAAGAGTCCAGGGGCTAGGCCTTTGAGGGCTTAGTCTCGCTGGAGGTGCGGTCGCAGTCCCTTGGGAGGGGGATTCTCTTTGTTGGCGGGCGTCTGCACGCTTGGCCAATTTGGGGGAAGAGGATTTGGGGGCTTTGGAGCAGCCCCTGTAATTTGCCGGGTGAGCTGTTTCGCCGCATAGCACACAGCTGGGCGGCTCTGTGCATAGAGTGCGGTCTTTTGGTCGGGGGCAGTTTTCGGTGCCGTGCGCGCCCAGGCACTTGACGCACCTGGGTGTTGCGTGGCAGAACCGTTGGGAGTGACCATAGAGCTGGCAGCGGTGGCACTGGCCCACAATGCCGCTCCTCCATGGTTTTTCAATCTCGATGCCGGTGAGATTGCATATGGACTTTACAGTAAAAATCGGGTGGTGGCGGCCCTCAGAAGGGGGGCAGACTACCAGGACCATGTCGTAAGCGACTTGGCCCTTGGAACGGTGCATGCGGTGCACCTCGGACACTGGAACCTTTTGGGCTTCCAGATCCGCCTTGATATCTTCGGTGGCGATCTCTTTCGGGATCCTGCGGATCACCACTCGGGTCATGCGCTCCTCGGGGAGGGAGTACGTGTGGAAAGACACGTTTCTCTGCCGAAGAAGTTGAGTCAGATCCCTGTAGTCTTTCGACGTAGGGATTTGCACTTTGATCCCCTGTTGGGTGGATCGGGCATTGGTGAAGCCAATCTTGCGATCGGCGCACCATTTGGACACATCGGTCCATTTCCCCTTGTCCTGGATGAACACGGGGGGGGGAAGGGGTAGTTTCCTCGGGGCGGAGGAGGTTTCAGTACTGGAGTTGGGAGGTAAGTCCTTCTGAGAGGACGAAGCGATCGGAGTGGGGGCAATGGTGGGGGGAACCAAGGGAACGGGGGCGGGGGTAGGAGGGGTTGAGGACGCGTCGGTCGCGACCACTTTTTTCGATTGCGCGGAAGAGAACTTCTTCCTACGCTTGTTGGATCTCCCTGACGCCAGCGTAAAGCCGTCGTCGTCGGAGGAGGGAGATGAGTTGGTGGAGTTTTGAGACTCCACGTCGGAGGGCGGGTAATGAAGCCTCTTCACCGAGAAGTCCTCTGTGTCCATAGAGTCGGGCACAGAGTCGGGTGAGGCACTACCGGGTTCAGCCGGCGTCGACTTTTGCTGCAGAGCAGCGAGTTTCTCTCCGTATTTCAGGAGGAAATCGGGGTCCTTTAGGAGGACTTCCTTGACGAGGACGACTTCCTTTAGGAGGACTTCCACTATGATGGCGTCCATCTTGATTAATGGGGGGGGGGGAGACTAAAACATTAGTAAGAGAGCCCTAACTCTAACTCCCCGGGTGGATAGGCCCGGGGGTGTGTACCCTCCCTGTCGGGTATAGACAGGGAGGTGAGTGCCTAAGGGTGAGCCCTAAGCTTGTAACCCGACGCCAGTCTTAATGTGCGTACGGGGCCCTGACCAGTCTAGCGCGAAGGGTGTAGAGACACCCTAAAGACACTAGGTGTGTAGCTGTTGAGGAAAAACTGTCATCCAGCGTCGACTAGGAGACCCCCCAGCTCAGACCACTCCGTGACTCCGTCCTTATATACGGTAGCGATCCGTGGCGGCCGCGTGCCACGCGTGTGCTGCGAACGGTGCAAGCCAAATTCAACCTTCAGCACTACATTTACAGCATAACTTAGGGGCGCTGCACACGGCTAAGATACTATAATATTTTATCTTAAGATACAATATCGCTCGCCATACAAATTCATCTTAAGATACGAAAATATGAAATATTATTTATTATCTTCGTCGTGTGTGATAGTCCATTGAATTGTATGGCGAGCGATATTGTATCATATGATATAATATTATAGTATCTTAGCCGTGTGCAGCGCCCCTTTTTTTTTTTTTTTCAGGATGGGAAATCATCAAATGACTCCTCCCGCTCTGGGTGGAGCGGAAGGGAGTGTCAGACTCTTACTGACTAAAACCCACCCGTGTTCCTTCCTTCGCCCTTTATGTTCCGGGCCAGCGGTAACCCTTTCGGACAATCCCGCTGACCCGGCAGGCTTCGGCCCTTCTTTTAATGCTGACATCTCTTTGAGGCGCGCGTGGAACACGTACGCGCCGTCCGGCACGGGCCTGGTCCTGATCGGACGGTGAGCTACCCATTACTCTCCGCCCGCAGGCCCGCGCCTACGGTGGCCGGGAGTCGTCGCGCGGCTCCCGACGCCCGGAGCGTCTCCCGCGGCCGCTGGGACGGGAGGCTCTCTCCCTCAGCCGTCCCGCCGCCTCCTTCGCTAGCATGACTGCTTCGCAGAAGGAGGCGACTGCTCCCCACTCCCTCTCGCCCCGGACCATGACTTGAACCAGGCCCGGACGCGAGAGGTCGCCGCCGCTGCCAATCACCTCTACGAGGACACGGCGGTGCTCCGCCCAAGCGGGGCAGACCTCCACCGTGTGCTCCACCGTGTCCTCTGGGCGATCCTGGCAATGGTGACACCCGGGCGTTTCCTCCCGCCTGATTATGTGCAGGAACCTCCCGAAACTTCCGTGTCCGGTGAGGACCTGCGTCAGGCGGTAGGTAAGGGCGCCATGACGCCTCTCTAGCCACTCCTCAAAGAGGGGTCTTACCGCCGCTATCGTGGCGTACCCTGCGCTGGGTTGCGACAGTCGCTCTTTCCATGCCGCCATGAGATCGCGCCGGAGGTCCGTCCGCTCCGCCGCAATTTGCTGCGGAAGCGGAGTTTCCCCCCGGCGTAGTGCCTCCGCGCGCCACTCATACAGGCGCGCGAGGACTATCGCCTCCAGATCCCATGGCGGCAGTCCGGCAAGGAGGCTTGCCGCCTCGCCCGAGATCGTGCGGTACCCCCGGATCAGCCTAACGGCTACCACCTTCTGGGGCGCGTTCAAATAATGGGCGGCTCGCCGCCTAAATAACTAAATAACGATTTTTTTAAATGTCTCATACCCTAAATGCAAAGCTCATTTTTAACGCGCTTGACTGTTCGAATGCAATCAGAGTTATTTTATCTACACTTTAAAACAGACAATCTTTACAGTACCTACTTACCTACTTAAATTATATATTTTTCATTTTATCATTGAATTTTAGCCGTGCTATGAGGGCAGAGGTTAAGGGCAACAGTTGAATATCGAAAAACGCAAGCGAGTTTATCACAAGTCAGGATTTATCTTTAGACCTTACTCTTGTTCAGTTGAACTCGGTCCCCTATCCAACCGACAGACTATACAAAGAGGCAGCACTTCTTGGGGTGCGGAAACTGTATATTTCAACAGTTGTTTCAAAAAGTCACTTAAAATGTTTAAAGAGAACTGATTTAAAAATCCTTCAAAGTAAAAGAAAATTCAGAACCCCGAACCCTAGAGTAAACTGTGCGTTCGCCCAAAGACTTCCATCATTCCTACATACTCCCATCTACAATAAGGTAAACTCTGTCCTTAAGATCCATAACTCCTCCTACACCCGAATGAAACACACAGTTAAAATTTGGCTCTTGGAACAATCATACACTTCTACTGAAAAAATCCTAAGTATAACCAAATAAACTTAACTCGCACTGCACCAACACAAAGACGCGTATACACCGCACACTACAGAACAGCAGCACAAACGGAAATTATACCAAGTTTCACTTTTATATTTAAATTTTATTATAAGGATTCTATTGTTTTTATTTTTTTTAATTAGTTATTTTGTTTGTAAACTTAGTTTCGTTGGCCAGATAAGGCTAACTAGCTCAACTTCTATGTTATTTTATTCCAAAAAATTATCATACCTATTCAATGGTGTATTAAACGGAAATCATACCAACTGTTATTTTATCTTCTAAATCTCAATTTTTTTTATTCTTGATCTTAGCTTTCCCTTAATTAGTTAGTCTATTTGTTTGTATCTACATTTAGTCTTGTAGTCCCGATGAGGCTAACTAGCTTAACTGTAGCCAATTTCAACTTTACTATACTTACTTATTTTGTATGAAAATTATCAAAATGTTGTACCTATGATGGTGCCTAAGACACAGGCCGTGCCTAGTTTAGGACCAACGATACCTTTGTAATTTTGAATTAAGAAATAAACGATAAATTATTGTTATTGCATGGTCCCGAGTTATGTAAAATAAAAAAAATAAAGTTTTTTTTATTTTACATAACTCGGGACCATGCGGTCCCGGTCCTTTGGAAGGCGTACGAGGGGCCGAAGCCAACTCGCAGAGGCTCCTTAAGAAAATTTAATGAAATGCTGCACCAACCGACGATTATCCCTGTATGCACTATGCAAGTGCACTTAAGGATAACCCCAGGTTGGTGCAGGACTATTGCAGGATATGGAAAAATAAAAACTTGGACTATGGGTTTGGGTGGATAAAGTGGACTGGTTACCAAGAACTATGGAAGACCCCTGCCTGATCAATGTTTTATATATACACTGATAAAATAGCAGGGGGTGACTTGCACACTCAAACTCCCCGGAAACAGCCGCTAGCACATAGTGGCGTAGCGACAAGGGGGCAACATATCCTGAGGTGCTTATGAGGAGTGGAGAGGTATTCCACGGCTATCAGGACAATCCCGGAAGTACGGTCAAGATCCCTTCCAGCATCTTACTGGAATACTTCCTTCCTCCAAGCACGTTTGCTCTTGCAAATCTCCACTCAAGCCGGCCAATAAAGGCAAGGATGAGGTGGGAGCTCTGTTCCTCGTCATTGCTCACTCCAGCCGGCCAAGAAAGGCAAGCCAGAGGTGAGGAACAAGACTTCTCCCGGGAGATAGGGTCCATGGGGTTACTACTGCCCAACAGCTCGCCACATGCTGCCCTGCGGGTTTCTGTATCCCTCTTGGTCTGGCTCCTCACCTTAGACCTGTTCCGGCAAAGTAAACTCTTCCGGCACAGGCCTAGAGTTCGGAGCGCGCAAGCCCCCACGACGTCAACGTATCAAAACGGTACGATACGGTGATGAGGTTATATTATTATTATACCGACACGCAGCTAGGTAATATGTAAACTTTAGCCAATTAATTAAACAAGGCCTTGTTAAGCAAATGTATCTTTGCAATATCACCAAATCATTCGTAATCGTAGCCACTCAACACGATGGGAGTGTCTACGGATAGCAGAGATTAGATACAAAGCGGAAACAACAAAAAAAGGACTGGACGACTGGGCGACTGGTGGACAGTTGGTTATTTTATAAGTGTAAGTTGGATGTGGGTCAATCTCCAAAACGGGCGTATTCGTGTGATCGCTCTGGTGCTTTTCAGATATTGATATTTAATGGTAATTATGTATCTCATTAAAAAGAATGATATTCAAATAGTACATTTTTACTATTGGCCTTCAATTTACACAAACAGTTATGGAAATATTTAAGTTCAACAAATTTCGCGACCAGAGCAATCATAATTGGTGCCAGAGCGATCATAAATGGTGAAATCAGTGAAACAAAAAAAATATATTGATAAAATATTATTTATTTAGCCGTTTTCAGTCATATTCAGTGTACGTGTAACAAGATTATATTAATATGTAAGAGAAATGTATTATTTTAGAAAAAGGTCAAGGCATATTATCAGCATACATATCAAAAATACGGAATATCTATAATATAAAAATGAATCGCAAAATGGTAAGCGCATAACTCAACAACGCCTGGACCAATTTGACCAATTCTTTTTTTTAAATGTTTGTTGAACATCAAGGATGGTTTTTACGGCGAGAAAAATTAAAAAAAATGCCTGGATAAGTCTAAAAACAACACTAGGATACTTTTTTTTTTGGTAGGATTAGGGTAGGAGTAGTGTAGGAGTAGGTTAGGAGTAGGGTAGGAGTAGTGTAGTAGTAGGGTAGGAGTAGGGTTTAGGGTTATGTAGGTATTTTTTATCTTGACCATTCTACGACGCTCAGCCAATTTCTTCCTAAGACGTTTTTCTTCAATAGATACCTAACTTATTTCGAGGCATGATTTCAATCTGCAACAATAGTTAGTTGCCATTAAATTTTAGAGAAGAAAGGGTTATAGTTGTGGTTAGCTAAATGCCAATATAATAATATCATCAAGGTAAAATACGTCAAAATCTGTTTATGGGTTTAGATTACCCAAAGAAACCCAGGAAAGGCTATAAATTAAAGGTTATATGCATAGTTCATCGTTTGTCATTGTTACAGTCCGGTACTACTACTTAAAATAGGTTTATAACGTACAATAATTGCAAAATATCATCGCTCTGGTCTTTTTGGACAGAGCAATCACAGCCATAGCGATCACAAAAAGTCACAAAATCATAAATATAGCCGAATTTAAAAACAGCAGAAAGTTGTGATTACGTCTCATAAAAAACATCATAACGATCACTTAATTCACGTAACAAACACATTCACAAGCTTACTATTTAATTTAAATAACGTGCCATAGCAATCATAAAATTCGAGAACCAAATCCAGAGCAATCATAAACTTACCTTCGTAATGTTGGAGCGCGGGAACGTGGCACACAGGTATCCTCCTCGGCGGTTAGACCACTACCGTCGTTGCCCCGCGGGAGGGGAATAGAGTGTCTATAACGCGTAACTAGGGAAGAGCGCGATGTTTTACCTCAGCGCAGAGCGATGAGATAAAATGCCCGGTCACGATTTTAAATTCAAATTGTGGCAAAAGTATTGCTAATATAACTAAAAGTATTTTATTACCATGAAGATTAACTATTTGTTATGTAATCTAAATAAGTTGTTTCATATGAACCTTCTCATTAAAAAGTTAAAGAATATTTTTTTCATTCAATCGGGAGTTGGGTCAACCCAGAGCGATCAGGATTTTAGGGTTTAAGATTTTTTTTTCAGCCTTGTACCATATAGATTAGACACCGAACTGTATATAAAAAAATATTTTGAAAACGTTTTTCGATTTTAACATGGGTTTATCCAGCCCGACACGAAAAAAAAGGCCTCTGGTGATCGACCCATGTACCAAATTATGTTGTAAGGACACCTTTTGTCGCATTTCTAGCGGTATGGCCAGATGACATGACCAACGCGTTCGCGTACGTTATTCAGCGTGTTAGAGCCCTTTGATGTGGCGAAAACCGCCTACCGAGTCATCGCTTAAGGTCTAGCGTCATCGCAATTCAACAGCCGTGTAATGCTGTCTTAGAAGCATAAAGCCAATGAAATATCGTTAATAGCGTCAATCGGCGGCCAAACAGCGATGGCGACCGCGACCATGATTTATAACACAAATATTGATTTTACGAATTTTTAAATTTAATGTGTGCGTTAGATATCGTTATCTAAATATTTTTTCAACACACTTGCTCGTAAAGTGGATCTTAATGAACCGCTTTTAGGTCCATAATGCAGTGTATAAACACGCGTGCTTTTTACCACAAAACAGAAAGATAGGTACAGAAGTCAATCACATGCATGACACAATATGTACATATGTGTACTTTACTTTTCATGCTCGTCGGTCGCGCTAGGGTTGTCAAATTTGGCCTAGGCACAAAAAACTATCGTGGTAGTGGCACTCGTATCTAGTTGTTTGATTTATTGTTGAGAATGAACCAGGAAGAAAGGAAATATAAACCAATAATAACTACAAAAAAAAAAATGTTATTGTTATACAGTATGTTAACTAACAGAGGGCGTTCCCGTTAACCCGTAATAGTATAGCATCCATACATGCTAAAAAAAATATTACCATTCGAAAATAAAATGTTTTTTTTTTATATTAAAATATTCACTAAAAATCGTAAATTGATACGGTAAAGAAACACTCTGTACACGCGTACTTGAAGGACAGCAATGTCGGAATTTATTTATGAATGACGGGCCTCGTGTGCGGCGATCTAATTGATGCGCCTAGCCCCCCCCTGCCCCCGAATGCCCACCTAATTTTATTCGGAACTAATCTCACGCGCTGACCGGACGTGCATTATTTTCGCATTGCAACATCTTACGTCATTCTTGAGTGAGAAATGCTGCGTTATCAGTTCAGTGGTCAGGAGTATGTGAACATGGTGCTCATTTATGCTGAGTGTAACTATGATGGTGCATGTGCTCTGAGGATGTATGCTGACAGGTACCCCAATGTACATCAACCGCGGAATTCTCGTGTTATGTATTGTGAGTGCCCTAGTGCGTATTCGTAACAATGAACCGGTAGTGCCACGTCGTTCTGGTGGCCCCCGACCCGTGATCTCTGTGCGGCAGGAAGAGAACGTGCTAAGGCATTTTGAGGAGGAGCCCGGTTCAAGCACTAAAAGAGCCGGCCGCCTGTTTAACATGAGTCACGTCGCAGTGTTTAAAATTTTAAAGAAGAACAAGCAGCATCCGTACTCACTTCAAAAAGTGCAAGGTCTGCTTGGTCCAGCTGACTTCGAGCGCCGGTTAACGAGACCGACGACGAGCGACGAGCGACGTGTATTCTGTATTTTAATTTTAATGTTATTGAAACGCGGCTTAGATAGGCAGGTACATGAATTTATGTTTTTTTAATTTACTATGTTTGTGAATAGGTCCTTCCAAGCCCAAGGTGCCTTAGTGACGCGTTCCTTTGTCACCGGCTGACATTTGAGACGGGTTGTTAAATGTTATTGCTAAAACTAAACATACATAATGTTTAATTTTACTGATAACAACGCGACGACGTCTTTGTAATTCAATAAGCCGCCTTTATGAGTCGCCGCTCGCCATTCAGCGCGGAGAGCGGCGCGGGCGCGGGGCGGGGCGGGGCGGCCGGCTGACTCGGCTTCGTGAACTCTCGGAGACGCTCGGCCGGCATCGTGCGCATTGCGTTTGGGCAATACTACTACGAATACTATTCCGCGCTACTATTTTGATTTTAAACAGGAGGTTTCGAATTTATTGACAATTAATTATTTTTTTGAATTCGGATTATTTTATGCTTATTTTTCTATGCTGATATTTTTATTTTAATCTATTAATGATATAGATTAACGAGTTTAAGGGAACGCCCTCTGTTATTTAACATACTGTACTATTACAAATTTGTCACAGCAAATATCTTGCGACGATTTCGACATTGGCGTATTTTTTAGCTTATAGGTACTACAATAAATACCTAATAAAAATTGTAAAAATATTCAAGGCCACAAAGTCATGTTCCTTATTACGGCGCGGGGCCGATGTGAGTGAACTTAGCAGATCATTGTCCAGCAGATCAAAAATAAAAATGAGTTCTCTTCGCATGCAGCTGAGTTCTACAGTTCCTGGTACTTTTTAGAAATAGTTCTGGCGTTTTCACCTTATAATGTCAATTGGCATAATGATCTGCCAACTTCCCGTAGCAGATCATTTTGCAGCAGATCAAAAAAAAATTGGGTTCTCATCGCATGCGGCTGAGTTCTACAGTTCCTGATACTTTTTAGAAATAGTTCTGGCGTTTTCACCTCATAATGTCAATTGGCATAATGATCTGCCAACTTCCCGTAGCAGATCATTTTGCAGCAGATCAAAAAAAATTTGGGTTCTCATCGCATGCGGCTGAGTTCTACAGTTCCTGATACTTTTTAGAAATAGTTCTGGCGTTTTGACATTAAAAAAGTCAATTGGCAAAATGATCTGCCAACTTCCCGTAGCAGATCATTTTGCAGCAGATCAAAAAAAAATTGGGTTCTCATCGCATGCGGCGGAGTTCTACAGTTCCTGGTGCTTTTCAGGAATAGTTCTGAACTCACGTCCACGTGCCAACAACTCAAGTCAGAACGTTTAAAAAGTCGAAAAATACAATTTTTATCGTTTCAAACAATTCCTGAAAGCTAGAACTCCTTCGTTTTTTGCAGGTTAATATCAGAACTGCAGTCTAAAACTCGATCCAAGTCCAGAACTCACGTTGGAATACCAGCAGATCATGTCAAAAGGTTAAAAAGTCGAAAAATACATATTTATCGTCTCAATCATTTCCTGAAAGCTAGAACTCCTTCGTTTTTTACAGGTTAATATCAGAACTGCAATCTAGAACTCGATCCGAATCCAGAACTCACGAAAAAGTCGAAAAATACAATTTTTATCATTTCAATCAATTCTTGAAAGCTAGAACTCTTTCGTTTTTCACAGGCTAATATCAGAACTACAATCTAGAATTCGATCCGAGGCCAGAACTCATGTTGGAGTACCAGCAGATCATGTCAAAACGTTAAAAGTCGAAAAATACAATTTTTATCGTTTCAAACAATTCTTGAAAGCTAGAACTCTTTTGTTTCTTACAGGCCAATATCAGAACTACAATTTAGAACTCGATCCGCGCCCAGAACTCGCGTCAAAATGCCAGCAGATCATGGCAGAACGTTAAAAGTTGAAAAATACAATTTTATCGTTTCAAACAATTCTTGAAGGCAAGAACTTTTTTGTTTCTTACAGGCCAATATCAGAACTACAATTTAGAACTCGATCCGCGCCCAGAACTCGCGTCAAAATACCAGCAGATCATGGCAGAACGTTAAAAGTTGAAAAATACAATTTTATCATTTCAAACAATTCTTGAAGGCTAGAACTCTTTTGTTTCTTACAGGCCAATATCAGAACTACAATTTAGAACTCGATCCGATGCCAGAACTCATGTTGGAGTACCAGCAGATCATGGCAGAACGTTAAAAGTCGAAAAATACAATTTTATCGTTCCAAACAATTCTTGAAAGCTAGAACTCCTTCGTTTATTACAGGCCAATATCAGAACTACAATTTAGAACTCGATCCGCACCCAGAACTCGTGTCAAAATGCCAGCAGATCATGGCAGAACGTTAAAAGTCGAAAAATACAATTTTATCGTTTCAAACAATTCTTGAAAGCTAGAACTCTTCCGTTTTTCACAGGCTAATATCAGAACTACAATCTAGAATTCGATCCGAGGCCAGAACTCATGTTGGAGTACCAGCAGGTCATGTCAAAACGTTAAAAGTCGAAAAATACAATTTTTATCGTTTCAAACAATTCTTGAAAGCTAGAACTCTTTTGTTTCTTACAGGCCAATATCAGAACTACAATTTAGAACTCGATCCGCGCCCAGAACTCGCGTCAAAATGCCAGCAGATCATGGTAGAACGTTAAAAGTTGAAAAATACAATTTTATCGTTTCAAACAATTCTTGAAGGCAAGAACTCTTTTGTTTCTTACAGGCCAATATCAGAACTACAATTTAGAATTCGATCCGAGGCCAGAACTCATGTTGGAGTACCAGCAGATCATGGCAGAACGTTAAAAGTCGAAAAATACAATTTTATAGTTTCAAACAATTCTTGAAAGCTAGAACTCTTTCGTTTCTTACAGGCTAATATCAGAACTACAATTTAGAACTCGATCCGCGCCCAGAACTCGCGTCAAAATGCCAGCAGATCATGGCAGAACGTTAAAAGTTGAAAAATACAATTTTGTCATTTCAAACAATTCTTGAAGGCTAGAACTCTTTCGTTTCTTACAGGCCAATATCAGAACCACAATTTAGAACTCGATTTGAAGCCAGAAATCATGTTGGAGTACCAGCAGATCATGGCAGAACGTTAAAAGTCGAAAAATACAATTTTATCGTTTCAAACAATTCTTGAAGGCTAGAACTCTTTCGTTTCTTACAGGCCAATATCAGAACTACAACTTAGAACTCGATCCGAAGCCAGAACTCATGTTGGAGTACCAGCAGATCATGGCAGAACGTTAAAAGTCGAAAAATACAATTTTATCGTTTCAAACAATTCTTGAAGGCTAGAACTCTTTTGTTTCTTACAGGCCAATATCAGAACTACAATTAAGAACTCGATCCGAGGCCAGAACTCGCGTCAAAATGCCAGCAGATCATGGCAGAACGTTAAAAGTTGAAAAATACAATTTTATCGTTTCAAACAATTCTTGAAGGCAAGAACTCTTTTGTTTCTTACAGGCCAATATCAGAACTACAATTTAGAACTCGATCCGCGCCCAGAACTCGCGTCAAAATGCCAGCAGATCATGGCAGAACGTTAAAAGTCGAAAAATACAATTTTATCGTCTCAAACAATTCTTGAAAGCTAGAACTCCTTCGTTTCTTACAGGCCAATATCAGAACTACAATTTAGAACTCGATCCGCGCCCAGAACTCGCGTCAAAATGCCAGCAGAACATGGCAGAACGTTAAAAGTTGAAAAATACAATTTTATCATTTCAAACAATTCTTGAAGGCTAGAACTCTTTCGTTTCTTACAGGCCAATATCAGAACTACAATTTAGAACTCGATCCGAAGCCAGAACTCATGCTGGAGTACCAGCAGATCATGGCAGAACGTTAAAAGTCGAAAAATACAATTTTATCGTTTAGAACAATTCTTGAAAGCTAGAACTCCTTCGTTTCTTACAGGCCAATATCAGAACTACAATTTAGAACTCGATCCGCGCCCAGAACTCGCGTCAAAATGCCAGCAGATCATGGCAGAACGTTAAAAGTTGAAAAATACAATTTTATCATTTCAAACAATTCTTGAAAGCTAGAACTCCTTCGTTTCTTACAGGCCAATATCAGAACTACAATTTAGAACTCGATCCGCATCCAGAACTCGCGTCAAAATGCCAGCAGATCATGGCAGAACGTTAAAAGTCGAAAAATACAATTTTATCGTTTCAAATAATTCTTGAAAGCTAGAACTCTTTCGTTTTTCACAGGATAATATCAGAACTTCAATCTAGAATTTGATCCGTGGCCAGAACTCATTTTGGAATATCAGCAGATCTTGTCAAAACGATAAAAGTCGAAAAATACAATTTTATCGTTTCAAACAATTTATTCTTGAAAGCTAGAACTCTTTCGTTTTTCACAGGCTAATATCAGAACTACAATCTAGAATTCGATCCGAGGCCAGAACTCATGTTGGAGTACCAGCAGATCATGTCAAAACGTTAAAAGTCGAAAAATACAATTTTTATCGTTTCAAACAATTCTTGAAAGCTAGAACTCTTTTGTTTCTTACAGGCCAATTTAGAACTCGAACTACAATTTAGAACTCGATCCGCGCCCAGAACTCGCGTCAAAATGCCAGCAGATCATGGCAGAACGTTAAAAGTTGAAAAATACAATTTTGTCGTTTCAAACAATTCTTGAAGGCTCTACTCTTTCGTTTCTCACAGGCCAATATCAGAACTACAATTTAGAACTCGATCCGCGTCCAGAACTCGCGTCAAAATGCCAGCAGATCATGGCAGAACGTTAAAAGTTGAAAAATACAATTTTATCGTTTCAAACAATTCTTGAAGGCTAGAACTCCTTGGTTTCTTACAGGCCAATATCAGAACTACAATTAAGAACTCGATCCGCGCCCAGAACTCGCGTCAAAATGCCAGCAGATCATGGCAGAACGTTAAAAGTTGAAAAATACAATTTTGTCATTTCAAACAATTCTTGAAGGCTAGAACTCTTTCGTTTCTTACAGGCCAATATCAGAACCACAATTTAGAACTCGATTTGAAGCCAGAAATCATGTTGGAGTACCAGCAGATCATGGCAGAACGTTAACAGTCGAAAAATACAATTTTATCGTTTCAAACAATTCTTGAAGGCTAGAACTCTTTCGTTTCTTACAGGCCAATATCAGAACTACAACTTAGAACTCGATCCGAAGCCAGAACTCATGTTGGAGTACCAGCAGATCATGGCAGAACGTTAAAAGTCGAAAAATACAATTTTATCGTTTCAAACAATTCTTGAAGGCTAGAACTCTTTTGTTTCTTACAGGCCAATATCAGAACTACAATTAAGAACTCGATCCGAGGCCAGAACTCGCGTCAAAATGCCAGCAGATCATGGCAGAACGTTAAAAGTTGAAAAATACAATTTTATCGTTTCAAACAATTCTTGAAGGCAAGAACTCTTTTGTTTCTTACAGGCCAATATCAGAACTACAATTTAGAACTCGATCCGCGCCCAGAACTCGCGTCAAAATGCCAGCAGATCATGGCAGAACGTTAAAAGTCGAAAAATACAATTTTATCGTCTCAAACAATTCTTGAAAGCTAGAACTCCTTCGTTTCTTACAGGCCAATATCAGAACTACAATTTAGAACTCGATCCGCGCCCAGAACTCGCGTCAAAATGCCAGCAGAACATGGCAGAACGTTAAAAGTTGAAAAATACAATTTTATCATTTCAAACAATTCTTGAAGGCTAGAACTCTTTCGTTTCTTACAGGCCAATATCAGAACTACAATTTAGAACTCGATCCGAAGCCAGAACTCATGCTGGAGTACCAGCAGATCATGGCAGAACGTTAAAAGTCGAAAAATACAATTTTATCGTTTAGAACAATTCTTGAAAGCTAGAACTCCTTCGTTTCTTACAGGCCAATATCAGAACTACAATTTAGAACTCGATCCGCGCCCAGAACTCGCGTCAAAATGCCAGCAGATCATGGCAGAACGTTAAAAGTTGAAAAATACAATTTTATCATTTCAAACAATTCTTGAAAGCTAGAACTCCTTCGTTTCTTACAGGCCAATATCAGAACTACAATTTAGAACTCGATCCGCATCCAGAACTCGCGTCAAAATGCCAGCAGATCATGGCAGAACGTTAAAAGTCGAAAAATACAATTTTATCGTTTCAAATAATTCTTGAAAGCTAGAACTCTTTCGTTTTTCACAGGATAATATCAGAACTTCAATCTAGAATTTGATCCGTGGCCAGAACTCATTTTGGAATATCAGCAGATCTTGTCAAAACGATAAAAGTCGAAAAATACAATTTTATCGTTTCAAACAATTTATTCTTGAAAGCTAGAACTCTTTCGTTTTTCACAGGCTAATATCAGAACTACAATCTAGAATTCGATCCGAGGCCAGAACTCATGTTGGAGTACCAGCAGATCATGTCAAAACGTTAAAAGTCGAAAAATACAATTTTTATCGTTTCAAACAATTCTTGAAAGCTAGAACTCTTTTGTTTCTTACAGGCCAATTTAGAACTCGAACTACAATTTAGAACTCGATCCGCGCCCAGAACTCGCGTCAAAATGCCAGCAGATCATGGCAGAACGTTAAAAGTTGAAAAATACAATTTTGTCGTTTCAAACAATTCTTGAAGGCTCTACTCTTTCGTTTCTCACAGGCCAATATCAGAACTACAATTTAGAACTCGATCCGCGTCCAGAACTCGCGTCAAAATGCCAGCAGATCATGGCAGAACGTTAAAAGTTGAAAAATACAATTTTATCGTTTCAAACAATTCTTGAAGGCTAGAACTCCTTGGTTTCTTACAGGCCAATATCAGAACTACAATTAAGAACTCGATCCGCGCCCAGAACTCGCGTCAAAATGCCAGCAGATCATGGCAGAACGTTAAAAGTTGAAAAATACAATTTTATCGTTTCAAACAATTCTTGAAGGCTAGAACTCCTTGGTTTCTTACAGGCCAATATCAAAACTACAATTAAGAACTCGACCCGCGCCCAGAACTCGCGTCAAAATGCCAGCAGATCATGGCAGAACGTTAAAAGTTGAAAAATACAATTTTATCGTTTCAAACAATTCTTGAAGGCTAGAACTCTTTTGTTTCTTACAGGCCAATATCAGAACCACAATTTAGAACTCGATTTGAAGCCAGAAATCATGTTGGAGTACCAGATAATTAAGAGAAGAAAAGAGTTTCAAATAATTAAGAGAGAAAGAGAAATAAAAGAGTTTCAAATAATTCTTGAAAGCTGGAACTCTTTCGTTTTTCACAGCATAATATCAGAACTTCAATCTAGAATTTGATCCGTGGCCAGAACTCATGTTGCAATATCAGCAGATCATGTCAAAACGATAAAAGTCGAAAAATACAATTTTATCGTTTCAAACAATTCTTGAAAGCTAGAACTCCTTGGTTTCTTACAGGCCAATATCAGAACTATAATTAAGAACTCGATCCGCGTCCAGAACTCGCGTCAAAATGCCAGCAGATCATGGCAGAACGTTAAAAGTTGAAAAATACAATTTTATCGTTTCAAACAATTCTTGAAGGCTAGAACTCCTTGGTTTCTTACAGGCCAATATCAGAACTACAATTTAGAACTCGATCCGCGCCCAGAACTCGCGTCAAAATGCCAGCAGATGATGGCAGAACGTTAAAAGTCGAAAAATACAATTTTATCGTTTCAAACAATTCTTGAAAGCTAGAACTCCTTCGTTTCTTCCAGGACAATATCAGAACTACAATTTAGATTTCGATCCGCGCCCAGAACTCGCGTCAAAATGCCAGCAGATCATGGTAGAACGTTAAAAGTTGAAAAATACAATTTTATCGTTTCAAACAATTCTTGAAGGCAAGAACTCTTTTGTTTCTTACAGGCCAATATCAGAACTACAATTTAGAATTCGATCCGAGGCCAGAACTCATGTTGGAGTACCAGCAGATCATGGCAGAACGTTAAAAGTCGAAAAATACAATTTTATAGTTTCAAACAATTCTTGAAAGCTAGAACTCTTTCGTTTCTTACAGGCTAATATCAGAACTACAATTTAGAACTCGATCCGCGCCCAGAACTCGCGTCAAAATGCCAGCAGATCATGGCAGAACGTTAAAAGTTGAAAAATACAATTTTGTCATTTCAAACAATTCTTGAAGGCTAGAACTCTTTCGTTTCTTACAGGCCAATATCAGAACCACAATTTAGAACTCGATTTGAAGCCAGAAATCATGTTGGAGTACCAGCAGATCATGGCAGAACGTTAAAAGTCGAAAAATACAATTTTATCGTTTCAAACAATTCTTGAAGGCTAGAACTCTTTCGTTTCTTACAGGCCAATATCAGAACTACAACTTAGAACTCGATCCGAAGCCAGAACTCATGTTGGAGTACCAGCAGATCATGGCAGAACGTTAAAAGTCGAAAAATACAATTTTATCGTTTCAAACAATTCTTGAAGGCTAGAACTCTTTTGTTTCTTACAGGCCAATATCAGAACTACAATTTAGAACTCGATCCGAGGCCAGAACTCGCGTCAAAATGCCAGCAGATCATGGCAGAACGTTAAAAGTTGAAAAATACAATTTTATCGTTTCAAACAATTCTTGAAGGCAAGAACTCTTTTGTTTCTTACAGGCAAATATCAGAACTACAATTTAGAACTCGATCCGCGCCCAGAACTCGCGTCAAAATGCCAGCAGATCATGGCAGAACGTTAAAAGTTGAAAAATACAATTTTATCGTTTCAAACAATTCTTGAAGGCTAGAACTCCTTGGTTTCTTACAGGCCAATATCAAAACTACAATTAAGAACTCGATCCGCGCCCAGAACTCGCGTCAAAATGCCAGCAGATCATGGCAGAACGTTAAAAGTTGAAAAATACAATTTTATCGTTTCAAACAATTCTTGAAGGCTAGAACTCTTTTGTTTCTTACAGGCCAATATCAGAACCACAATTTAGAACTCGATTTGAAGCCAGAAATCATGTTGGAATACCAGATAATTAAGAGAAGAAAAGAGTTTCAAATAATTAAGAGAGAAAGAGAAATAAAAGAGTTTCAAATAATTCTTGAAAGCTGGAACTCTTTCGTTTTTCACAGCATAATATCAGAACTTCAATCTAGAATTTGATCCGTGGCCAGAACTCATGTTGCAATATCAGCAGATCATGTCAAAACGATAAAAGTCGAAAAATACAATTTTATCGTTTCAAACAATTCTTGAAAGCTAGAACTCCTTGGTTTCTTACAGGCCAATATCAGAACTACAATTAAGAACTCGATCCGCGTCCAGAACTCGCGTCAAAATGCCAGCAGATCATGGCAGAACGTTAAAAGTTGAAAAATACAATTTTATCGTTTCAAACAATTCTTGAAGGCTAGAACTCCTTGGTTTCTTACAGGCCAATATCAGAACTACAATTTAGAACTCGATCCGCGCCCAGAACTCGCGTCAAAATGCCAGCAGATGATGGCAGAACGTTAAAAGTCGAAAAATACAATTTTATCGTTTCAAACAATTCTTGAAAGCTAGAACTCCTTCGTTTCTTCCAGGACAATATCAGAACTACAATTTAGATTTCGATCCGCGCCCAGAACTCGCGTCAAAATGCCAGCAGATCATGGCAGAACGTTAAAAGTCGAAAAATACAATTTTATCATTTCAAACAATTCTTGAAAGCTAGAACTCCTTGGTTTCTTACAGGCCAATATCAGAACTACAATTAAGAACTCGATCCGCGTCCAGAACTCGCGTCAAAATGCCAGCAGATCATGGCAGAACGTTAAAAGTTGAAAAATACAATTTTATCGTTTCAAACAATTCTTGAAGGCTAGAACTCCTTGGTTTCTTACAGGCCAATATCAGAACTACAATTTAGAACTCGATCCGCGCCCAGAACTCGCGTCAAAATGCCAGCAGATGATGGCAGAACGTTAAAAGTCGAAAAATACAATTTTATCGTTTCAAACAATTCTTGAAAGCTAGAACTCCTTCGTTTCTTCCAGGACAATATCAGAACTACAATTTAGATTTCGATCCGCGCCCAGAACTCGCGTCAAAATGCCAGCAGATCATGGCAGAACGTTAAAAGTCGAAAAATACAATTTTATCATTTCAAACAATTCTTGAAAGCTAGAACTCCTTCGTTTCTTACAGGCCAATATCAGAACTACAATTTAGAACTCGATCCGATGCCAGAACTCCTGTTGGAGTACCAGATAATTAAGAGAAGAAAAGAGTTTCAAATAATTAAGAGAGAAAGAGAAATAAAAGAGTTTCAAATAATTCTTGAAAGCTGGAACTCTTTCGTTTTTCACAGGATAATATCAGAACTTCAATCTAGAATTTGATCCGTGGCCAGAACTCATGTTGCAATATCAGCAGATCATGTCAAAACGATAAAAGTCGAAAAATACAATTTTATCGTTTCAAACAATTCTTGAAAGCTAGAACTCTTTCGTTTCTTACAGGCCAATATCAGAACTACAATTTAGAACTCGATCCGAAGCCAGAACTCATGTTGGAGTACCAGCAGATCATGGCAGAACGATAAAAGTCGAAAAATACAATTTTATGTTTCAATTTTATTTTTTAATATTATGTTTGTAGTTCTGATATTGGCCTGTAAGAAACCAAAGAGTTCTAGCCTTCAAGAATTGTTTGAAACGATAAAATTGTATTTTTCAACTTTTAACGTTCTGCCATGATCTGCTGGCATTTTGACGCGAGTTCTGGACGCGGATCGAGTTCTAAATTGTAGTTCTGATATTAGCCTGTAAGAAACGAAAGAGGTCTAGCCTTCAAGAATTGTTTGAAACGATAAAATTGTATTTTTCAACTTTTAACGTTCTGCCATGATCTGCTGGCATTTTGACGCGAGTTCTGGACGCGGATCGAGTTCTACATTGTAGTTCTGATATTAGCCTGTAAGAAACGAAAGAGTTGTAGCTTTCAAGAATTGTTTGAAACGATAAAAATTGTATTTTTCGACTTTTAACGTTTTGACATGATCTGCTGGTATTCTAACATGAGTTCTGGCCTCGGATCAAATTCTAGATTGTAGTTCTGATATTAGCCTGTGAAAAACGAAAGAGTTCTAGCTTTCAAGAATTGTTTGAAACGATAAAATTGTATTTTTCAACTTTTAACGTTCTGCCATGATCTGCTGGCATTTTGACGCGAGTTCTGGACGCGGATCGAGTTCTAAATTGTAGTTCTGATATTAGCCTGTAAGAAACCAAAGAGTTCTAACTTTCAAGAATTGATTGAAATGATAAAAATTGTATTTTTCGACTTTTTCGTGAGTTCTGGATTCGGATCGATTTCTAGATTGCAGTTCTGATATTATAACCTGTAAAAAACAAAGGAGTTCTAGCTTTCAGGAATTGATTGAGACGATAAATATGTATTTTTCGACTTTTTAACCTTTTGACATGATCTGCTGGTATTCCAACGTGAGTTCTGGACTTGGATCGAGTTTTAGACTGCAGTTCTTATATTAACCTGTAAAAAACGAAGGAGTTCTAGCTTTCAGGTATTGTTTGAAACGATAAAAATTGTATTTTTCGACTTTTTAAACGTTCTGACTTGAGTTGTTGGCACGTGGACGTGAGTTCAGAACTATTCCTGAAAAGCACCAGGAACTGTAGAACTCCGCCGCATGCGATGAGAACCCAATTTTTTTTTGATCTGCTGTAAAATGATCTGCTACGGGAAGTTGGCAGATCATTTTGCCAATTGACTTTTTTAATGTAAAAACGCCAGAACTATTTCTAAAAAGTATCAGGAACTGTAGAACTCAGCCGCATGCGATGAGAACCCAATTTTTTTTTGATCTGCTGCAAAATGATCTGCTACGGGAAGTTGGCAGATCATTATGCCAATTGACATTATAAGGTGAAAACGCCAGAACTATTTCTAAAAAGTATCAGGAACTGTAGAACTCAGCTGCATACGAAGAGAACTCTTTTTTATTTTTGATCTGCTGGACAATGATCTGCTAAGTTCACTCACATGACCCACCCCCCCTCGACCTATCACCATGTTCGGCAAGCCGATCCCTTGGGAAAAGCTGTGAAGTAGTTTGCCAATAAACTAAAAAGAAATGATAATGTGTCTATGGTAAAATGTGACAGTGAAGTCTACTATTGTCTATTGCGGATTCAAGTTTCCTATAGAACCATCCTAATTAATTTTCTCCACCGAGTTATAATAAATAATTTACTACTGCGCTATTGTTTTACTCTGCTAGCCCTTAATTTATCACAAAAGCAAACCAAATACCTAGGTGTAATACTCGACAGGCAACTCTCCTTCGCAGAGCACATAAAGAGTCAACCCTCTGATTGTACTGCCGGGTCAGCGGGATTGTCCGAAAGGGTTACCGCTGGCCCGGAACATAAAGGGCTAGGGAAGGAACACGGGTGGGTTTTAGTCAGTAAGAATCTGACACTCCCTTCCGCTCCACCCAGAGCGGGAGGGGTCATTTGATGATTTCCCACCCTGAAAAAAATAAACCCTCTGATTATCGAGGCCGCCAGGTATACTCCCTCCAAAATCAGCAAATGCCGCCGTCCAAGGCATATAATTCTCTCCCACCCTGATGACTTCATAACCCTCCTTCAGGAGAGCAATAGGGCAAGCTATTCTGTAAAAATCTCACCGTGATAACTTAGGTGAAGTGAGCTGTCAATAGTGTCAATTCCTAGCAAAAACAAACTCACTTCACATAAGTTTTCACGGTGAGATTTTTACAGAATCGACCGGCTGTACACAAAAAACAAAAAGAAATAACCGTCATACCGACCTCGCCGACGAGGTCCCTCGCGACGTCCCCAATTAAAGCCCCCCCCGATCCTTGCTCGATGTAGTGCCAGCCCACGCCGTAGATTTAAATTCCCGACTGTGACCTCTGAGTTTGGCCTTTCTTCTCAGTGTAGTCAGTTAAGAAAAGCCGATCTCATCAAGCTTAAATAATAATAATCTGATCCAGCCTGTCCCATCTTGGTACCCTCTCCCCAGTGATGCCCTAAGCCGAGGTTCGTACCCCACAGGGGGTGCCCTTAGAGTGTAGTCGCTTAGTATACTAGATTTTTGCCCCTGGCTGGAGGCTTTGAGTTTACTTAAGGCAACCACAGGATAGTCCGGTTAAGTAGTCACGACGTCTCAAGGTCAACTACAAGATGCCATATAGGAAAGAAGGAACGATCACTCGCAGAGTCGCTTAGAAGGCACAGTGGTCGATAATCCCGCAGTCGCCGCTGTTGTCTTGAACTGAGCGGAGGCCCCGTCACCCTCAGGAACGACATAGCTAGGAGGTTAAGGGATAGGATAGCCCCGCAGTCCATCCCTGGAACCACACATAGGTTTGGTCTAGACAACTTTTCTACACCAGAACTTAAGTATTGTCTATAGTGAATAAATTCCTGTCATCGTTGAATTCATCAACCGCCACCATTTTAAACCTAAATTACATCAATAGCTCTTTATGTTAGATTTGCACCATAAGCACTTTTCCTTATTAGATTTGTTCTTATGGTACAAATCTAACTTATAAAGATGTATTAATGATTATAATTCTGTAAATACCAGGCCACTCAGAAAGTATTGCGAAAAAAAGTTTTTATGTATGAGAGACTGGTCAGTTACCTATAATCTATTTTGAAAATATGATTATTTGTAAGTAAAAATAGGGACGTTCCAATTTCAAAATTTCCCTCCACATTGTTTTAAATTAGGTATCGTGCACAGACTTTTATCGTGTTTCATTAAAAAATGGATCTGCGCCAATGACATATTTATCGTCATTGATCTGCACCGGGAACATTTTCGCGCTATGATTTTTTACGATTTCAAGTGTCGCCTGAAACCGGACGAATCGTACGATAGACTTCAAATGGCATTCAAGGATGAATGCCCTTCTAAGGAAACCGTGTATCGTTGGTATAATGAATTCAAGCGCGGTCGACTAACTTTGGGGGATGAAGAAAGAAGTGGTCACCCTTTGACAGCTGTTACGGAAGACAACGTGCTAGCAGTGAAAAATTTAATCCAACACAAGTACAGGGTACAGGCGAGTCGCGTATCAAGAAATTCAGCACATACTGCAGGTTGGATCGGGAAGCCTTAACGAAATTCTACACGTGTATCTTCGCGTGAGGAGGATAGTTTCACGCTGGGTGCCGCACAACCTCACCGATGCTCAGAAGCATGCACGGGTGGAGTGGTGCCGTGATATGATAAACAAATTTGAAGCAGGCTCGTCTCGGCGTGTTTACGACATCATTATAGGTGATGAGTCTTGGATTTATCAATACAATCCAGAAACGAACGCCAGTAGACGGTTTGGGTGTTTCAAAACGAATCAACGCCTACCAAAGTAAAGCGATCTAAAAGCGGGGAGAAGATTTTAATCGCGAGCTTTTTCAATTTGACTGGCTACTTCGTGTCAATTCCTTTACGAAACCAAAGATCATCAGCATCAACGTTGAATGGTATACTACTAAATGCTCGGCAGACGCTTACTTTGTTGTGAACAACAAGCGACCAAACACAGGGCTCCGCGGGCTACTGCTTCACCACGACACCGCGCTCAAAACGAGGGACTTCCTGGACAGCACACCGGTCAAACTCCTGGGTCACCCCACCCTCCTTACAGCCCTGACCTAGCACCGTGTGACTTCTTTTTATTCCTGAAAATGAAAAATCAGCTCAAAGGGATACAATTTTCGTCGCCGGAAGATGCGCTGTCAACGTTCGAGCAGGCTGTAAACGAGGTGTCTGCGGCGGACATAAAAAGGGTTCAAAAACTGGTTCAGACGCATGAAACTTCGTATAGCTCGGCTAGTAGAGAGTACTTTGAAAAGATTTATTAAAAAAATATTTACCTATAGAACATTTTTTTTTATTTTCGCAAAACTTTCTGAGTGTCCCACGTAGGTAGGTACCTTCTTATAGTAGCGAATTATATTTTGGTCAAGATACAACTTGACACTGACATGACATTTGCATAAAACGTAAGAAACGAATTTCGCGGGCTACAACTGCGCATTCACCGCCAAGTATGCTAAAAAGCTGCCTTGTGATGTGTGTACATATATCATTTCTAAAGTTGGGTAAACGGTAGTTTTACATTGTTTAGTTTTATTAAAACTCAAAGCATTTATATTTACAGGCACTTTTGAATTGTCAAGAAGTCGGTCAGTCAGAAAATATGAAGCTAGTTGCCCATTCCAAAGCGTAGGTACCTATGGAGAAAAACGGGCAAGAAACTCCATGGACACTCTTTTTAAATGATATTTTACAAAAATATTAGTTACATCATTACTTTTGATTTTAAAATTATATAATGTGAGAACGATGTAAAAAATTAAGAAAAACGTACGTGTTAAAAGCGTCCAGAGTACAACAAATAGTACTTAACAAACTACAATCGAAAAATAAATTAATTAAAAATAAGCCGAGGCAGCTAAGTGATGACCAGCCCCAACTGACGGCGCCCGTTCACGAACATGACGCATAAATCAGCACCATTCAGCTCAACCATTTTGAAGGGAGCTAAATGATCCAACACACACGCCACCGTCAGCGAGACATTTGAGTGAGCATGACATACTATCAGCTGCCAGGGCACATTCGAGTCAATGAAAGACTTATTATTACCCGGTAAATTGGTAGCTACAGGGTACATAGAACTCACATCTGTGCTATGTAGTTATACAATACAAAGGAAATTGATTTTATACAATGCAAAGATAGTCTTACAATCTTCAGCAGCTCCAACAGTATTTTCATGTGTTAATCAATTAGTTGTGGTTGTGGAGCAGGACCAGCAGCATTGAGCCAGGCATTTTTATCAGCGATATAATCCCCTAACTTATAATATGCCTGACTGCATAGTGTGCGTTTTGCATTTATGTAAGTAAATAAATAAATAAATAAGTTAAGTATTTTCCGTTTTAGTGATTATAATAAACCTGATCAATGTAAAACTACTGTTTATAATAATATTAACGTAAAATCTTGTGGAGCACAACTTAACGTGCTTATTTTCTGCATTTTCGTTCTAAAATAAAAGAAATAACCAAACAAACGATGAGGGCGCCACTAGGCGGTCGGCGTAGCCTTAAGGCGAAAGCGCCAGGGTAGCCCGCGAAATTCAATTTTTTTTAGGTTTTTTGGAATTTGCTGGTCAGTATTAAGTTGTATGTTGATTAATATATGAATCGCGGCCGTAACTAACATGTATTTACAGAATTATAATCATTAAAGTCATCAACACTACTCTCTAAGACCACGTAAGTCCGAAGAATAACTGTTTCATGAAATTATCATTCTTCGGACTTACGTGGTCTTAGAGAGTTGTGTTGATGACTTTAATGATTATAATTCTGTAAATACATGTTAGTTACGGCCGCGATTCATATATTAATCAACGTACAACTTAATACTGACCAGCAAATTGCAAAAAACGTAAGAAAATTTGAATTTCGCGGGCTACCTTAGCGCTTCCCCCTTAAGGTAATTATAGATATAGACTTATCTTATCATACTGCCCGTCACCCGATACCGAGTGTGGAACCTAAGATAGAAACAAGCTTGTACCTACGATACGACTACATACAGAAAGCACAGCTAATAGAAATCTCTATTCCTAGACAGCACGTTTCGCCGAAAACTTTGTGGATAGAAAACATTGTTTGTAGATATCTCGGTACATAGAAAGCACTGTTGACAGAGATCTCTGTTCATAGATCTTCTTGCCGTAAACTTTGTTCATAGAAACCACTGTTTCACCTTGGTTCAAAGAAAGCGCCTTTGGTTCACGGAAACCAATTAGATCATTATTTTTAAGTAAGCTGGTATTCTCATTCGCTCGCTCTTGCATCCTACGTTGCGCTTTTGTGAAACAAGGTATCTGGAAACAGTGGTTTCTATGAACAAAGTTTACGTCAAGAAGTGCTATCTATGAACAGAGATCTCTGTGTTTTTAATTTTTAAAAGTACTACAAATAGTAGTAGTAAGACGGTCAGAATGAGACAAAATTCAAGTCTAGTATAAAACGCACACTATGCAGTCAGGCATAAGTTGGGGATTACATCGCTGATAAAAATGCCCGACTCAATGCTGGTCCTACTCCACAACCACAACTAATTGATTAACACTTGAAAATACTGTTGGAGCTGTTGAAGATTGTAAGACTATCTTTGAATTGTATAAACTCAATTTCCTTTATATTGTATAATTGCATAGCATAGATGTGAGTTCTATGTATGTATGTACTATAATCCTATGTACCATTTACCGGATAATATGTCTTTCATTGACTTGAATGTGCCCTGGCGGCTGATAGTATGTCATGCTCACACAAATGTCTCGCTGACGGTGGCGTGTGTGTTGGATTATTTAGCTCCCTTCAAAATGGTTGAGCTGAATGGTGCTGATCTATGCGTCATGTTCGTGAACGGGCGCCGTCAGTTGGGGCTGGTCATCACTTAGCTGCCTCGGCATATTTTTAATTATTTTATTTTTGGATTGTTGTTTTCTTACTATGTATTTGCTGTACTCTGGACGCTTTTAACGCGTACGTCTTTTTTTACATCGTTCTCATACAGGGTGTAAGGAGAACGCTCCCGAAGCCTGAACGTAGATTATATACAACCTATATGCAAACGGATACCAATAACCTTTCGCTTGAAATTGATTATTTTCAAGATTTCGTATTTCGTAAACACGCAATGGAAGCCGTACAAAAGGTGAGGTCAATGACACGCAAGGCAACATGGCGTCACCGCATATTCGCGCGTCGCGGGCGCCGAGCGCTTCGTACGACGGAGTCACGGGATTTTATACGGAATTTACAAACACCACTTTCGAAATGCCTACCCCTACGTGTTGTAGGGGTAGGCATTTTCACAAAATTATTTAATCGCATTCGTAGCCCACTGTTAAAATTAAAGCTGACAGAGGCAATTTACGTACCTGTCTAAATTCTTTGCGACCTTATGAGGTTTGGCTCGAACTGCGCTCCATCCATAAGTCATAAGTCATTTGACTTATGACTTATGACTGTCTCGATAAATTCTCAACGCTAGAGAAGCATTGCCACGGGCTTCTCCTAAACACATCAACATGTTGCCGTATTCACGAGCACTGTACACGTATGCCTCAGGCATTGTTTAAAACAACAAAAAATAATAACTAAAAACCAATAATACAGCACTAAAAACTTAACAATAACAACTAAACACAAATTTAAAACTAACAAAACAGTATTAAATACGATGCGAATGTAGCGATCGATTTACCGTAACGCACGTTCGCTCACGAACCGATTCGGAAAGGAACTAAAGTACTAACTAGATTACTAAAGAAATACTATGAAGATCAAACACGCCGCCTGCGTGCGATGCCGGCCGCCAAAGGCGCGGCGCAGACGCCGCCGACGCGGCTTAGATAGCGGTCTCTTTTGATGTGCAAAGGTCAACAAATTACAGAGGAGAAAATGTTAAAAGAATACTTATGAAATCAGAAGCAAATTCATTTTAATTGTTAGGAAATTGTACAGCTTTATTACAAACTGTTTTCATTTTCTAACTCTAAAAAAATATTAATTTAAAATTAATTTAATTTAAAAGATTAATTAATTTAATTATCCAATTTAAATTGATTGGGTTTACTTACTAAATGGAGGATACAGTTATTGCAATAAACGAGCGCGCGTCTTGTGACTCTAATAACATTGACATAAAGTTCAAATTCAATTAATTCACGCGCACTAGTTGCTTCAAACTGAACACGGGATGAACACACAGCTGATGTCGGCGATCTTTTACTTTATTCCATTCACTGTCGATTATCTACTTACATACAAAATTGTTATTAAATGCAAGACCGAGTGCATCAATTTAAAACTGTTGACACCTCTGTAATGTTTCTTCTCATTTATTTTGGCGGCGCTTTTCAAAGTGAGTCGCGTGGACTCGGGGTCGTCGGCCGCGCGACTGTCGGCGAGTGCGCTCGCACTTTGAACTCGAAGTTACGCGCAAGCGTCAGCTGATATTTATTTACGAATACATTGCTTTTTAGAGTTGTAAAGAAAAATAATTTGTTTAATCGCAAATAATGGTTTCATTTAACTGTTTTCACAGCATAGTGTACGAAAAATGCACAAAAAAAGGGTGAAAAATGTTCATTTTTTTTTTCCAATTTTTTGTTGGTATCGCATCGAGAATCACTAGCCCCATCACCTGTCTTCGTTTTCGGAAGCGTTTCCCTAACACCCTGTATAATAAATTCAACATTGATGATTTAACTAATATTTATGTAAAAATATAATTTAAAAGAGTATCCATGGAGTTTCTTGCCCGTTCTTCTCCATAGGTACCTACGCTTTGGAATGGGCAATTAGCTTCATATTTACTGACTGACCGACTTCTTGACAATTCAAAAGTGCCTGTAAATTATTTAATTGAAATAAATGCTTTGAGTTTGTCTGTAACTCCACGTCCCAACGCGTACTTTGCATACGTTATAATAAGATATACCATTGCAGGGGAAAAAATTGATAGCTGAGTAGATAGGATATGAGAGAACACCGAAAATAAAACACACACACACACACACACAATAAAATAAATATAACACAGGTCCAAGAACAGCTACGAGACTTTCATGGACTCACTGTTTGTGCTCGAACTGTTAGAAGGAGACTAGTAGCACGTGGCCTGACCTCATAAGTCAGCCAATGGTCCCAAACTGACAAGAGCTCACAGGATAGCGCGCCTATAGTTTCAATAGACAGCAAGAAGCCCTGATATGAATCCAATAGAACACTTATGGGATGAACTGAAGAGGCGGAAGGAGTACGTGTTCGAACTAATCAACTAGCTCCAGAAACATTGCAGGAGCTGAAGACCGACGTCTTAGAAACATGGGAGAAAATTCCACAGTGGCATTAATTAATTCCATGCCGAACCGCATGACGCGTGACGGGCCGTCGTAAATGCTGAACTGTTTTTCTAAGTGTTCCGATTTAAAACTTGGAACAATGACAAACGGAAATGATAGTAAGTGACTGGTTTCAAAACCAATTTTTTTTTCCTTGTGCTTATTTAAAAGATGTTCGGTCCAGGTGTCCGGGAGTGAAGGTATATTTTATAACCAACCAATAAGGTATAATTTAGTAGGCACCGTGGGTAAGTATCAATATCAAATAGGTATATCTACAAGACCACGAGAGGTAGACAATGTGGACACACTTTGATTCATTAGGTACCTACTTACAACCAATATTTATACAAACAATATTTGTTACTTAAATAGCTTCATTAATTAGAAACGATTTGAATTGGTTCGTTGTACTGAATATGTTGTTCCAACATTATAAACAAAGATAACCCCGAGAGATACCATTTGAAGTTATCAAAGTAAGTAGGTACCTAATGATCACGAACTTGCGAATCGAAATACCAAAAAGTAATGTGATTGAATGCTTCCGTGTTGTCAAATATAGTAACGATCCAATGTCGCTTACATTTTTAAAGAAATGACGTCAGAGTTACAAGAAGACGCATCGTCGAAGTGTTATGTTGTGGCATACGTACTGGTGTGGGTGGCACCGCGGCTTGCGGAGCCGCCGGCGGCGCGGCGGCGCAAGGTGAACCGGTGCGGGGCGCCGCCGCCGCGCCGCGTGCTGGACCTGCCAGCACATGCGCACCAGTCTACAGACAATCAGATGGAGTACAGCGGACAGGCAGAGCGTGTTCGTTATCGCTACTTAGTTGTTAAGACTGGCTCTACTGCTGCGTCACTCTGATTGTGTGGCTCGATGTCCTGTTTGTGTGTAATTCGACAAAGTGAGGTGGCGAGGTTATCGCCTGGGCGATAGCGCAGCTAACATGAAATTGACGCAGATGGTGCCGCGCCGCGCCGAGGTCAACTGATTTGTATTTGTCAAATTACATAAGTTTACCTCTTTTTAACCGACTTCAAAAAAAGGAGGAGGTTCTCAATTCGGTTATATATTTTTTTTTAATGTTTGTTATCTCAGTACGTCGTTATTTATAAACGGATTTGGAAAATTATTTTTTTATTTAAAAGGATTTACTTCCAGATTGGTGCGATTTTTATCAAAATCCAGTTCTGATGATGGGATCCATGAGGAATTGAGGGAACTCCTCAAATATTATAGGCACACTAATAGCGATTTGGGTATTTTTATAGCAACTCGTGCATTTGCTCTCGGAAACCACCATTTGGTAAAGTGGAACTGATGAAGAAGACCACAGATGGCTACCGGAACTACTCATAATAAGTAGGTATTTCACGGGTTGCACTACGATTACTTTAATATGGTTGCTAAGCAATTTATGCTCGTCACAATGCGAATAGTGAAATGGAGCTGATGGTGGAATAAAGTCAATATTAAAAATTACTAGAACTCCTCAACAATTAACGTCCCTGCATCGGGAAAAGCAATATTTTGTAAAAGGCGATGGCAAGTTGACATTAGGCTATTGTAACTTAAGTAGATACATTATAAACAGACCCACTAAAAAGCGAGAAATAAAATACTTTTTAACAAAAAAAAAAACCCGACTTCCAAAAAAAACACTAGATACAAAGTGAAAAATAACTTTAATTTCGGAAGTCGGTGGCAAAAACTAAAATACAGATCCAAAGACACCGACTTGCGCAATTAAAGTTATTTTTCACTTTGTATCTAGTGTTTTTTTTTGGAAATCGGTTATTCTTAACTCTTATCGGCTATTTTTAACTTTAACTTACAAAGTGTTTTTTTTAATCTGTTTTTTTTTTGTTGAAACGTTTTTATAAGTAGAAGTCATCCTCTATAGCTTCCCTGATCAAGTTAGAAAAACGCTAACGCTGATGTGGAAACGACTCTACCCCCCGCCCATCTATCTTACACATCCAATAGTTACTTGCCAATTTTATTGTTCTTATTATCTGTCTAAAAATAGGTTCCACGCTTGTGATTTTGTTAATAATTCTTATTTTTGTTGTGATTAAGATATTAAGAGGTTTGCGGCGCATACAAAATAAGGAGGGTAGAAGAAACGTCCACACGGCTGCACGGGTGCATCTGTTGAGCCGGTTGAATGTGACAACGTCTACATCCGTACCAAGCACAACATTAAGTCGATTGTCCATTGCTGCGCAGAATGTGTACAGAGAGTATGACCACGTAAGCTGCTCAGTGCATTTGTTTGCCAGCCACGCTTGTGCGTAGCGTGCCCCTGTCCATGGGTCTGTGGTTCACAGTAGATTATTCCCCATTTTCACAGAATTTCAACACCGAAGCCAGTGTAGAGATACCTACACGTGCGTAGTTCAGCAGTGGGCTGATGAAAGCAGTGTTTTAATGTCGCGGGCGCTATTTTGACTCCTGAACGTAACGAAGTATTCTAGGGCTCCCGAACGTAGCGAGAGAGTTAAGACAGAATCCTGAGTGTAGGAGGGATTCAAGCTCGCCCAAGACGAAGACACTTTTATCCCTTATTTTTTTTGCGTATGGGAAATTATCAAATGACCTCTCCCGCTCTGGGTGGACCGGAAAGGAGTGTCAGACTCTTACTGCCCAAGTAACACAGAAAGCATTTTAACAAACGAATAGTAAACTTATGTAGAACTTAAGGTCCGTATAAACTCTTATATAAGTTCACCGAGCATCTTGACGCTTTTTATTGGCATTTAAAAACCATTATGATGCTCTACACTGTATAACGGTTGGATAGTGGCATATCAAAATGCCTTTAGTTTTATTGTAGTAAACCACAACGCAGCTGTACAGCTTTCAGCTGTTTTTAGTGCATTTGTATCTACAGTAGCATTTTTAAGTTGTAAGATAATGCCTAATGCTGCTTAATAGCATAAACTTGCACCGTAAATCCGTTATAAAGCTTTGAGCTGTTTTTATTGCCCTTTGTTGTGTAATAGCACTTTTAAATGGTAAGTAAAAGCCTAGTACTGCTGGACAGCATAAACGTGAATCAATGTAATGCTTGCATTTTTAAAGATCAACTGAGTTCTATTGTATAGCTAACAGTTCTTTAATCAAATATGAGTGAGTTATTGTAATGCGTAAAGCTGTATATACATTCAATTGTCTTCCATTATCAATAATTCAGCTTTGGCAAGCTGATATGTTCGAATATTGTTCCTTTTAAAAATGTAGTCCATTAATCTCCATTCTTTTTTATTGGGCTTGGATCGATTATCTTTAATTAATTTGTAGTGTGTCTTTTTAGGCGGCCACCACCAGTTACCATTTTCCTCTCACTATTCTATCGTCTACTATTTTGTACGGCATTGTATGGTTGGTACAGACGCCAGCACATCAAGCTAGGTACTACAAACTGTCAAATTTATTTAATAGATTTTCAACTTTATCGCTAAAGCATTAGGTTCAAAGTTGATTTGGAAAATTTGATAGTTACGGGTAGCTTGATGTGCTGGCGTCTGTACAAAAATTACTGAAAATAAGATAAAAACTATCGTGATAGATAGGTGATTGTTTTACTGAAGGATCCCCATGGCCTACAACAAGTCTACTGGCATACCGGTGAACCCATATATAGTACTTTATAGACAATGGCACTACACTGCTCATCAAAAGTCTTCTCGTTGGCCTCTGGCTTAATAATTGTTCACGTGTAAGTATTTGTACTGCTGGCGGCATTAATTAGCCTTTTTATAGACATTTTGTAAATATTTTATAACCAAAAAATATTATCATTCGGATCTATTAAAAGCAATAGACCTATATAATAATGATATAAGTTAATTGAATACTGCCCAACCAATAATATTATGTTAATTATGCAAAATTCTTTCTATACAGGAATACACAATTGTTTTGGTTAATTCACACAATATCTTTATACATATAACATTTTATATCAAAAACACCTATTATCGAAGGCGCGTGAAAATTCTCAATGAAACTTAATATAGACATCTTAATATACTATATAAATTACGTGTCACGATGTTTGTCCGCGATGGACTCCTAAACTACTTAACCGATTTTAATCAAATTTGTACACCGTCCGCAGTTTGATCCAACTTGAAAGATAGGATAGCTCACATCTCCATTTATAATCGCAATATTATTTTATTGCACAAAAACGTTAGCCACAGGAACGCGTGGCCGGGTCAGCTAGTTTACAATAAACTACATTGCGCATCGATCGTAGCATGTTTGCTAGTTATATCTATAATATTATAAAGTTTAAAAAGCAAGAAATAAAAGTTAAATTTAAAAAAAACCCGCTTCAATCAAAAATCTCAAAAATTTCTGTATTTCTGTTTTTTGTGTTCTTCTGGGTAAGCTCACTCCATCGTAGACTTTGTCTCTGTCATCTCTGACCTAGACTAGAGTCAAGAGCAAACCCATTTTAAATAAAATAATAATTATTGTATATTGGCCCTCTAAATTTAATGTAACCACCCAAAGTCCATCGCCGAAAATAGACAGCGAACGAAAACCCTTCGCGTCGGGGGACGGCTAATGAAAAGGCCAAACAGATGAGGCTTATACACAGCAATAATGAATGTACCTACCTATATATGCTATTGTAGAAAACATAGCTGCTATTAACTTTCAATTTTCATTAGCCGTCCGCCGACGCTAGGACGCTTTGGTCTAAATATTTCCTACAACTTGTATTAAACTTAAAGGGCCAATATACTATTATCATTATTTTATTTTTTAGAGGTTTTTGTTTGAGTCGGGGTTTTTTTTATTTTAAATTTAAATTTTTATGTCTTATTTTCGCCATGACACACTAGAAGAAGACAGCTGGCCAAACGCAATACGTCATACTGATTGGCATACTTACAACGACAGATTACTGTTACCGCATGTCGATGACGAGAACCCATAAGGTTTTCGCCTACCGAAAATCGCTCAACGCGTCTACAAAAATATCGAAAAAATCCTAACTTAATAATAGAGAACCTAACCTCGCTTGTTAAACGTAAGGTAGGCTGACTAATCTGTGGAATCAGATAGAAGAATTAACCGTAGCAGAAACCGAATGATCCCACTATCAATCGATTTCTACTACAATTAACTCATCATTTAGGTACTTCTTTATCCAACCGCTATATCCAAGTTGGTCGTAGTACTATTTTAGTACTCGTATTCTCTTCGTTTAGGTTACTACTGTATCCAACCGCTACATCCAAGTTGCTCGCTCTTCGTTTAGGTTACAACTGTATCCAACCGCTCCATCCCAGTTGGTTGTAGTATTTGTAGTATTATTTAACACTTTCACTGTCCACAAAGTATACACAATAATTAAACAATCAACCTGAACCATATGTGGTTCATGGGACAGAGAATCGGTTAATATTAACTATTCGTTTAGGTTACAACTATATCCAACCGCTCCATCCAAGTTGGTAGTAGTGATATTTAGTATTAACTCTTCGTTTAGGTTACAACTGTATCCAACCGCTCCATCCAAGTTGGTTGTAGTACTATTTAGTATTAACTCTTCGTTTAGGTTACAACTGTATCCAACCGCTCTTCTGTGTCCACTAAGTTGAAACTAAAAGATTACTTTTTCACTAACGAATGGCGGCGTTTTGGATCCGACAAATATTAACATACTTAGTTTACGTACCTACTGTTTGCACATACAAACGAGAGGTTAAAATGTTGATGAAATAAAAAATATTTTTAGATGTTAAAAATGTTAGCACCTGAGACCGTTTTTATAAACTCAAACTCAAACTCAAAACATTTATTTCAATTAAACCATTTACAGGCACTTTTGAATTGTCAAAAAGTTGGTCAGTCAGAAAATATGAAGCTAGTTGCCCATTCCAAAGCGTAGGTACCTAGGAGAAGAACGGGCAAGAAACTCCATGGACACTCTTTTATAGCCTTTGTGGATCTATATTAGAGTTCAAAGCGGTAATAATCACCTATTTGCCACCCTATTATTACTTAAAAATGTAGTAAGCAACATTGTAGTTCTACCGTACCGCTTAAGGAGATAGTATTCACCTATATACAGCCTTTCTAGCACTCAGAGTTAATAAACGGTATTTTACTCTATTGTACCACTAAAGGAGTTAATTTTCGTCTTTTTATCACCTTTTTATCCCTTGTATTGTATTATCCCTTTATTCAGCAAAATGTGGGAGTTCAAGCTAGCCTGGGTTTTCCCACCTCCATCACTAATTCCATCACATCTGAACCAGGCAAAAGGATTGTAAATTGTATATCCTCATAGCCCCTCTGTGGGAGAAAGTGTTTTGAAGAGCGGACCTGAGATGATGATGATAGGACTCCCTTTTCCGCACTTAGACTCTCATTCGGTCCGTTGTGCGTGGGAGCGGACCTGAGATCGAGAGCGGTAGATCACCCCTTCCGAATCAGGAATCTCCAACATCACATGATGGACATGGTATCTCAATCACTTCTCCCGAATGCCCGAAAGTTATGTTTGGAAGCATGGAAAATACGGGGTGGTCAGAAATAGTCTCAAAATGGCCAGAGGAAGACCGACAACTCGTAGAGAAATCTTGGAGACAATCCACATTAAAAGAGTATAAGGCCCCGTGGAATCTCTGGACAAGGAGATGCAATTTGTTGAATCTTGATCCAAATAAACCAGATGCAGCTACAGTAGCTTTACATTTGAGCTTTCTCCATGTTTTCCTTTCTTTCTCCAAGTTCTCTCCTAATACTATTAAGTTGCATAAATCGGTAATAGCAACTTTCGCATGCCCTCTTTTTTTTTTCTCAGGATGAGAAATCGTCAAATGACTCCTCCCGCTCTAGGTGGAGCGGAAGGGAGTGTCAGACTCTTACTGACTAAAACCCACCCGTATTCCTTCCTTAGCTCTTTATGTTCCGGGCCAGCGGTAACCCTTTCGGACAATCCCGCTGACCCGGCAGGCTTCGACCCTGACGGGCCCCTTCGGTTGATGCTGAAATCTCTTATAGGCGCGCGTGGAACACGTACGCGCCGTCCGGCACGGGTCTGATCCTGATCGGACGAGCTACCTAAATCTTATCTTATCTCACCGTGTGCTCCACCGTGTCCTCTGGGCGATCCTGGCAATGGTGACACCCGGTTCGCATGCCCTCTTCAAAGGGAGATAATTTCGGAAAGCCCGCTGATAAAACCAAATGATTAAGGCTATCGATACAAGTAACCCACTGCCTAGAAAGGAAACAATTTGGGATATTGATCAACTTATTAGCTGGATGGAGAACTTATCTGTAGATAAGGATAGTATCTATGAAGTATCTCGTCATCTAGATTTCATTTTACTGTTAGCTTCCGGTCGGCGAATACATGACCTTACTTTACTTATGATTGATAAAGATAGTATGTTACTTGATGAGACATCTGTCACTTTCTGGCCAGATTTTGGCTCTAAAACGGATAGCAGGCTTCAGAGGCAGTCTGCGTGGCAGCTTTCTAAAATACCTAATATTAAACTTGATCCTGTTTATTGGACAAATTTATTTCGCTCGCTCACGAGGTCAAGGAGATGCGCAGGTGGAAATTGCGTGAACTCTTTATTTATATCGACTCGTGGTCGAGTGGGACCAGCTTCTCGGCCAATTTTGCTGGTTGGTTGAAAACCGCTTTCTCTCAGTTAAATATTAACTTCCCTCCAGGGAGCATTAGGTCAGCGGTGGCTTCATCAAGAAGGGATAATAATGTCCCATTAGATTTTATTTTAAGCAACGGTAACTGGAGAAGTGACCGTAATGTGATTAAACATTATTTTAAAGAGGTAATTTGTGTTCCCACCAAAAACGACTCAGTCGATAACCTTGTTGATTCTAGTTTTAATACTATTTGACTGAGATGGATCTCAAAGTTTTGTTGATTAGGTACTTGTAATAAAATTTGTTACGTTCAATCATTGTTTTGAGAATTTAGTTCATGTTATATTAACTTTTTACAATTAATATTTTCTTTTGTTTTTATAACTTATGAATTTTATTTTCTCATTATACTTACCTAAGCACTTAGTAGTCTTACCATTACCTTTCCACAATATAGATACATATGACACAGTACGCATCCCCGCGTCGTCAGAAACCAAACATTTCGCACAGGTCAAGCCGACGGCATAGACCATGAAATAGCAGACGTTTTTCCCCCGAAGGGATATAAACGATATACATATTTCATGTCTTGCCTAGGCTTGACCCAGTAAGTCCTTGACGACTTATAATCTCAAGGTACTGTAAATCGCACAGCTAGCAAGCCGCGCGCCGACGCCGCGGGGAGAGCGCGCGGGGCGGGGCTGTGACTAGCATCCTGTACGGCGCGGGGATCATAGACACGGTGTTCTTGGAAGATTATTGTAAGGTGTAATCTCACAGGTCAAGCCTAGGCAAGACATGAAATATATATCTGCTATTTTGTCTTTGTATGTTAATATTGGTAGGGGTTCAAAAAACTATTGTTCCCATGTTGGAGGAGTTCGCAGGGTCTTTGCCACTCAAAATATAATCTGTGAAAGCTTTCCTTTTATTCAATGATTTAACTTTTGTCAGGTAAGATAAAAGTGTAGATGGGTGAATTGCCCAAGCATAAAAAATACACGGCAAACCTGAGAACGGTAGTGCAATGTGGTGATTTTTAATTTTATATATTTTTTCTCAACAAAGTAGGTAAGTACTTCTCTACCTTGGCAAAAAAATCATTGATTTCTACCCCCTAATATACCAAAAAAAAATTTACAAAGTGTCATTTTACCATCACGGTGGCCTGTCCTGAACCCACTTCCGCTCATAAAATACCTTCCCCTGCAAATACATTCGTAATATGGTTTTAAATCGATTTTGTTATCATTAAATTATAATATATTCGATCAAATAAAACTATTTTTGTTTGTTTATCTTCTTTCTGGTGGATTTGACAGGCAGTCAACTTTTGTCCGGAAAAAAGTTATCATTTCAGAGGACAGTAAGTTTTAGTAGAATAGCCATGTCAACATTGCGTTGTTACGCCCCTCTCACCTTTCCTCACTTCGGATCAGTCCGGCTCAAGCTCTTGGCGCGAATGCACCGGTCCTAACGTCTTGCGGTTTCCCGCCAAAAAGTAAGTTTATCATTTCAGTAATATGGGGACAAAAATAGTTTCATTTCGGTGGCTGTTATAACTCATGCTACATTCGTTTAATTTGTTTCAAAATTGTGTATTCAATTCGCCGTAAGTACTGTTTTGTTTGAGTAGTGTTCATATTTTTTGAATAATTTTATTTGTGTTAAATGTAGAACTAACCTCTATTTTATCATCTCAGTGTTATCATTTCAGTAGATTCGGTGGACTGTTATGCCAATTACAGTCCACCGGAATGAAATGTATCTCTGAAATGATAAAACCATAAAGTTTTAGAGATCCTTGTGTCAAATACAAAATCATAGTTTTGTAATGTACTTTTACCTAGAGTGTAGATGAAATTATTCGGGTGCATTTGTTGTGTAATATTTGCGTTTAAGATATATAATACATAAATAAACCTTTCATTAATATCATTCTTTGAGGTTATTGTAACTTCAAAGGATGATATATGTACTACTAACTGTAATATCTGTATATTAATGATGATATTAAAATAACTGTGTACTTTCCTGTCTCAGTGTTTATCTAAAATTTGTGGAAATCAAACCTAACAAAATACGGAACCCTGGCTGCCCGGCACGGTTGTTCTTAGCTGTATCATTTCGGTGGATTTATTTCATTCCGGTGCACAGTTTATCATTTCGGTGGTGTTTTTTATAATTTCGGTAGACACTTTTCATTTCAGTGGACTCTTAAAAATTCATCCTTAAATATTTATGTAAGTTTTGATGAAATTTGATGTCCACCCACGCACAATGTTATAAAATAGGCTAAAGTTTTATTTGTCACTAAAAATATGTACTATAGTATTGAAATAAAAAAATGCACCGAAATGACAAATAAAAATATCTTGTTGAAATTCACCCAGGTGTAAGTGTGAGTGAGTGAAATAAGAAGATGAAGAAGTATCTTACAACCAAAAATAAAAATTTAATTAGATATGAGTAAGTATCTACATATACATTCATTTACATACGTATATAATTATACAAGTAGGAACAACACAAAAAGATCCTATAGGCTCGTAGAGGGCTAGAAGCGCATCGTCGTACTCACATGCAGATAATTTATCATCACCGTGATCCACGTTCAACAAGCCGGCTCAGTCGCAACGCGAGTGTCACAGTCACAGCGCGACGTCACAGTATGCAGTGGCGCAACTCGTGGCACGGCGTGACGTCACAGTGGCGCAACTCGCCGGACGACGTGACGTCACAGTGGCGCAACTCGCGGCACGGTGTAACGTCATAGTTGTGCAACTTCCTAGGGCTCAGCAACAGTCTTGCTGGTCAGCGGCGGTGCGTCGCTGACGTCACGCTGGCTGCCGCTTGGCGTGACGTCACAGCGTGGCGCGACGTGCGACACGTACGGGCGCCAGGCGCACATGTAGGCGCTGGTGAACAACACGGAGCCGCTGAGCGGGCCCACCCAGTACACCTGCACACAATAACTGGTATAGTGTCGTTGCTACCAGAAGGTTAATGGCAACGCTAAGTTTCTCTTTTATTGGTATATAAGACCAACTGTAATGCCACGCAATCCTTCCAGGACGTGAAATTGTATGTCATTGTCTTCCCTGCAAGTAAGTGTACGCTTAATGTATCAGTAAAATGGAGTGCAAGTTCATATACGTTGATGTATGTGTATGTTAGTCATATTACTAATAAAAATCGGTTGTCAAGTCGGTTTACTGACGATAGTTGAACGTGACAACGTCATAAGAAAATACTGATGGAATAGTTGCATTGCATTTGTTAATATTCACTTGCACTTCAAGCCGCCATGGAACGCTACAGTACAACGCTACAGAGCAAGGCCGCGAGGTAACGCTACATGAGTCATGTTTTTTCGTGTGTGCAGCCAGCTTCATCGATTTATTAGACGTTGTCACGTCAAAAGGTGGTGAGCCTACATAACTGTGGCTCAAATGCTATAAATATTTATACAAATTGAACGTAGGAGGCAATGTTGTTATTGATACGGCAATTGTCGTATTATACGGCAATTCACGATTTTTTTCAGAAAATAATACGGCAGTCCTCTCATTGTATCAAAAAATACGGCAATTAACTATAGGTGAAACGAAACGTACAAAGGTAATGTTATGAGCACAGTCGGGAAAATCCGACTGCATCAAACATGAAGTTGTAATTGTAACGCCAAGGTGGCTGGCATCTCTTGCGCCTGATGAATGAATGAAAAGGTTGCAAATTATACCACGTACATACGCGTACCTATGTGCAGACGCGAGCACATCAAGCTACCCGAAACTGTCAAATTTTCCCAATCAACTTTGAACCTTATGTTGTAGCGATAAAGTTGAAAATCTATTAAAGATATTTGACAGATTGTAGTAGCTTGACTTGCTGGCATCTGTACTAAAGTTACTGTTTCACCTACGAGTACAACCTACATATTAGTAATCTGTGCCTACGAGTGCGACAAAATGAGAACCAGGACAAGTATGCTCTAGATAAACATGAATCTGAGGTTAATATTATAAACGAGAAACAAGTGAGGAATAGACATTTTTTTATTAAATACGGCAATTTAGTATGTTTTCCCTTAAAATACGGCAAACCAGACTGCGACATACGGCAGCTCAGATTTTTACGATTGCAACACTGGTAGCGGGTTCCATGTGTGTATTCCACTCACTAGGAGCTCACTGCGTGGTAATGACATTGAATTCTTGGGGACAGCTCCGTTGTACGACAACAAGGTACCAGCAAGAACATTCTTATACCTAACAACAACGACGTACCTATACAGATCCAAAAAGAGTAAGTCCAACTGTGGGTGTGTAATATATGGCATAATAACAGATGGTATAATGTCACTTGAAATAACGTTCACATAATATAATTTTCATATGCTATAAAAACGTATAGGTAACTTATTTTCATGTGATAGAATGTTATAATTATGTCATATAACCTTCTTTTGCTCTAATAACATTCAGCATAACTATCATTTACAATTTGTATAATGCTCTTTTTATATAACGTTCAGTTGACCTAACTTTCATATTTATAAATTTTCAGCCAACATTCTGTAATGAATAAGTAAGCAAATATCATGAAACATCATACTGTTATAACCTCATCTAACCCAAATAATTCACCAACAACCACCTGGCCCTCGGCGGCCGCTGCCGCGGCACGCTCGTTTCACTCGCTCGCCTTGCGCGTTAAGGCCAGGTATTCCTGGTTTTGCCTGTTTTAGAATTCACTTTTGATAGGCAAATTATAACATTTTGAATCTGAAATAAATATATATTTAGGATGCATTCTTTCTCTTTACCATGTACCCGTTCAATACACGATGCAATACAATTTTCTCGATAGAAAAAAATACTGAAGTAACTTCGATTTGCAGTTTTTTTACAAGCAAATTTCATTTTAAACGAGTACTATAATACCATACCATATTTTATAAATAATATCAATTTATAGGTAATTCATTTTGGAATCGATTCTACCCGATCGTTTTTTTTCATTAAGTTTATTATATTTTTTTATCGATTATTTCAAGTTTTTCGATTAACGCGTCGCTTGCCAGTGTCCCGCGGGACGTTACCGAGGAGAGACCTATGCCAAATATTTGCGCACGCGCTTCGCTTCTGTTCCGTAAATAATATTAATTCGAAATAAAATCAATTGTTAATACCATAGTTTAGATTTTGTTTGTTTATTTCTTCTTGTGTAAATAATTTGTATTTTATTGTATAATAGTTATTAAGACAATTTATATTTGTGATTTCGTGAAAATGGCAAATAAAAGAAATAAAATTAGGACTAAATCACGGTTGAAGGCAAAAAAATCGCGATGCATATCGCGATCGCGTATGCATTGTTTACGCAATCACACTACATAACATCACGCCTGTACGCTTTAAAAGGGTAGGCAGATGGTAGTAGTGATAAATGATTTTTTTTTGGGGTAGGTAGGTACAACTAAAAAGTAAATTAATAAAAACTTTTTTATAAAAAAAAAACAACCGACTTCCGAAAAAAACAATACAAAGTGAAAAATAACATTAATTTCGAAAGTCGGTGTCAACAAACGAAAATATAGAACCAACGACACCGACTTTCGAAATAAAAGTTATTTTTCACTTTGTAGTGTTTTTTCGGAAGTCGGTTGTTTTTTTTTGTAAAAAAATTTTTGTTTAGTAGATTTAATAAAAAACTTGGTGACGAATTTAAGCAACCAAAACAAAAACCGACTTCAAAAACCTAATAAACACTAAAAACTTAAAAATAATATTAAATTGAAACTATAATTAAGAATAATTTAACCTAAATAACCTTACCTAACTTTAATCTACACTACCTATATTTTACAATTTAACAGTTTTTGGAGTCGGTGCCAAGCCAAGTGTATCTATCTAATTGGGCCATAAAATATTCTCCCTTAATTTTTATTACAATAGTTTACGAGAGTAAATTAATATCATATTATTAGGTACTGATATTTTTACAAAGCTGTTAAAAGTTTTAGTTAGCGCTCGATAGATGGCGTTGTACCGTATTCTGAATCGCGACATGATTTCTGATATAGTACCTTTTTTTTGGTTAATATTTTGTGAGTGCGGGCTTGGCACCGACTCCAAAAACTGTTAAATTGTAAAATATAGTGTAGATTAAAGTTAGGTAAGGTTATTTAGGTTAAATTATTCTTAATTATAGTTTCAATTTAATATTATTTTTAAGTTTTTAGTGTTTATTAGGTTTTTGAAGTCGGTTTTTGTTTTTTTTTTTAAAAATAATTTTATTTTCTAGTTTTTAGTTTAAGTTTGTACATAATTCATAGTTTGAAGTTTCTTTTTTCAATTTTTAATAGAAAGAAAATTAATTTTGTATAATATGGGTACCGTCAAACAAGCCAACTTTGCCAATCAAGGTATCTTTGCCCTAAAAGCAATTTATAAGCAAATCCGCTAACATAAGAAACAATTTTAGTTTTATGGCAACATTTATTATTTGGGTGGAAAGTTGATTATATTTGTGGCAGCACTATCTAACGCATTCGTTCCAAAGTTTATTTAGTAATTTGCCAGAACTTGTCGAATGCGGTGTATTTTTTTGCGGGCAAATTTCCTATGAAAAGTGTTTGTGGATTTTACCTCATGGCGAAAACACAGGTAAGTGTATTTTACTGTATGTTATAGAATATTAGTTGTTGAGTATTTTAAATATAGTTTCATTATTCAGGACCTTATAAATCAAAACTTCTAATGATGGGCAAAGTTACCCTAAATTGTTCAGACCCATCCATGCCAACATTGCCCGTTATCAAAAAGCACTCAGGGTTGTCACTTTTAGTTATTTTGTAACAGGTTGAATTAACGCAAAAACACAGAAACGATTTTCACGATTTCAGGTTTGGCTCCATAGTAAAAGTTGTTCATAATGATGAGTACAATGACCCCGTAAGAGGAAAACAGTGATTAAAATTTCACCCAGTATATGTATAGAGGTGAAGTTTGTGATTGTATGTTTGTTTGTGTATATGGATAGGATATAGGGGATATTTCATTAGAGTAGATGGCAGCTTTTATTTTAAATTGCTGATCCACTTAGCTTTAATTTTATTGTTATTTTTAATTTCAGAAAAACAAACACAAGTCTAGAATTAGACCAAGAAAGCCAAGATGTGAAATTGGGTCCCGAGCATATAAAAATGACTCCGACGTGATGTTAAAGCTTGCCTGCGAAGCAGTTATTAAAGTGTTCAGAACAGAACAACGGTATTGATTAATATTATTATTGACTGAGTATTGTTACGATTCCTAGCAGTGATTTTGACTGTTTGTAATACATACATATATACCATGTGATGTGATTTATCTACTAATTGTGATTTTGTTCCTCATGGGCTCTATGCATACGGAACTTATAAAAGATTTTTATTATTGTCATTAGGTACTTACTTGCTGATTTGTTTTGCTGTTGATTCAAGTTTGGACATATATTGATCTCATTTTTTGATATAGCATTTACAGCTTAAAGCTAACTTTATTGAAATGTTCAAAATAGAACAACGGTATCTTATGTCGAACTGTCGACGAAATTGGAATAAACATTTAATTTTGAACACAATGTTTCATTTAATTACCATTTTAACGTCTATTCATATGCACCCAACACCCACAAAAGAAAAGTGAAAATAACATTTATTTAATAATTTTACTGCAATGTGACAACCATTAAAATTTTAAACCGCTTGTTGGGCCTTGTATGGAAAAGGGCACTAACCGCTAGGTAACATTGCCCACTGTTTTTATCACGAAAATATTTAAACTACAAACAGTATTTTAAAACTTAGGTAAAGATTGCCTTAAATTGTACTCGTGGTGCTTTCTACGTATTTATAAGAGCTTGATTTGCGTCAAAAATCGAGTGGGCAATGTTGGCTAAAAGTCCGGATTATTTTGCCCGCCATCAAAATCGAACAAATCTTGGTCTAAATTTTAAATTTTTTAATGTTTTACATAGCAAATGCGTGCATATGGTCATATAATTGTAGTAAATGAAAAAATATACTTAAGTCCCATAGAAAAAACTTTTAATATATTAGATTTTCTTAAAAAAAACTGGCAAAGTTGGCTTGTTTGACGGTAGGCTAATAAAAAAAAAAAAAAAAAAAATATGGGTAGGCCTACTAAACGCGCTGCTCAAATGAGACAGCGCCGTTTGGAAGAAAGTAACGACGAAAAGGAAGAACGTTTAAATAAAAGTAGGGAAAGAAATACTAGAAACATTTTAAATGAGAGTGATGAGCAGCGAGCGTATAGACTTTCTCAGAAGAGAGCAAACACGAGATTATCAAGGCTTAATGAGAGTCCAGAAAGTCATGCTCAGCGGCTCAATTTGATTCGTGAACGATTATCAAACGAGACTCAAGAGCAACGTTCTCATCGTCTTGATATCAAAACTCAAACTCAAACTCAAAACATTTATTTCAATTAAACCATTTACAGGCACTTTTGAATTGTCAAAAAGTCGGTCAGTCAGAAAATATGAAGCTAGTTGCCCATTCCAAAGCGTAGGTACCTATGGAGAAGAACGGGCAAGAAACTCCATGGACACTCTTTTAAATTATAGTTGTACAAAAATATTAGTTACATCAATAATGTGAATTTATAATTATATGTGAGAACGATGTACAAAAGATGTACGCGTTAAAAGTGTCCAGAGTACAGCAAATGGTAAGAAAACAACAATTCAATATTAAAATAATTAAAAATATGCCGAGGCAGCTAAGTGATATGACCAGCCCCAACTGACGGCGCCCGTTCACGAACATGACGCATAGATCGGCACCATTCAGCTCAACCATTTTGAAGGGAGCTAAATGATCCAATACACACGCCACCGTCAGCGAGACATTTGTGTGAGCATGACATACTATCAGCCGCCAGGGCACATTCACGTCAATGAAAGACACATTACCCGGTAAATGGTACATAGTGTATAGTATATACATAGAACTCACATCTGTGCTATGCAATTATACAATACAAAGGAAATTGAGTTTATACAATGCAAAGATAGTCTTACAATCTTCAGCAGCTCCAACAGAATCTTCAAGTTGTGGTTGTGGAGCAGGACCAGCCTTGAGCCAGGCATTTTTATCAGCGATGTAATCCCCTAACTTATAATATGCCTGACTGCATCATTCATGAACGTTTGTCTCACGAGACCGAGGAGCAACGTTCTCATCGTCTCGGTTTGATTCAGGAGCGCTTATCAAACGAAACCGAGAATCAAAGTTCCCGTCGTCTACACGTGCAATACGAGCGTCTATCCAATGAATCTGCCGAATCCAGAGCGACTAGATTAGATATTATGCGACAAGCTAGTCGTAATCGCCCTTAAAAGCAAACTGGCGTAATGTTATGTAATGGTATGGCTTAAACTATGCATACACAAACAATCGCAGCAATCGCGAGACATGTGCTGTCGATTTTTAAAGATTTCTATCGTCTATGGTTAGTCCATCACCTCCTGACCTGATGATCACGAGACCAAAATGGCAAACGCCCTTCCAAACATCAAAAAAAAATAATTTACTTAATCAGTCGATGCCTACTCCTTACTGTTAAGGAGTCGTACCTTCCATCATCAGCTCAGCTACATGAGATGATGATCACCATACGCAAGTACTTAAATTACTTCATAAGATTTGCGAAAAACGATGTTTGGGCCCATAAAATTTGAGGGTTGCCCTCGATTTCTCCATGATCCAATCATCAGATCCTGACTTGGTGACTATGGGACCACTTCAGAAGTATCTCCTTTCGAACAAAAAAAGAATTTTGAAAATCGGTCCACATTTGGCGGAGTAATCGCGTAACAAACACACAAAAAAAAAAACATACCGTCGAATTGAGAACCTCCTCCTTTTTTGAAGTCGGTTAAAAAACAGCACAATAACTAGGTATATTGTGCTGTTTTTGGTTGTTTGAATTCGACAATAAGTAATAATATGGCAAAGAGCAATTATAGACTACCTACTATAATGAAGAATGTTACCTAATTTTGATTATTAGCACTCCATATTCTCTGTCAAAAATAAAAAATACTAGTGAAAGAATTACTTCGATACGTCAATTAGTTTCCGATTTAGAAATAAAACAAGTTGTAACCGCACGACGCGGGCTGCCGGTGACGGTGTGACGTCATCGCACAACACGCTCAGTCTGGCTCACTCAGTCCGCTCGCGGTCGCGCGCCCGTGCCGTCGAAATTATACCTAAATAAATACTTAAAAAAATGTCCAATCCAAATACTAGGAAATCATGCGTTGTGCCTAAATGTAAAAATACAACTACCAATTCACCGGAAAAGTTGTTTTTCATAGTTCCAAAGGACGTTAAAATGCGAAAAAAATGGATAAAAGCTATGAAGATTGTTCGTTCGATTGAAGCGGTGTTCTGGCGTGCTTCTACATTTAACCGTACATACATCACCTACTCTTTTTACTTGAACATAACCAATAGCATCATCGCCATAGCAGTATCTTGCCGATCTGAAATAAGTTTCAAATAAAAATAAATGGCCTTACGTATTTTGTTAGTAAAAAAAATACAAATAAATAAAAAAGGTTTAGTACATCCGTTCGAACATCTACATTTGCAATAAAAAATTAATTAAATAAAATGGCCTTACGTATTTTGTTAGTAAAAAAATACAAATAAAAAAAGGTTTAGTACATCTGTAACGTTCAACCCACTACATCTACATCCTAAGTACCTATCCTACTTCCTACTAATATTATAAATGCGAAAGTTTGTGAGTGTGTGTGTGTTTGTTATCTTTCACGCAAAAACTACTGGATAACGGATCTAGACGAATTCTGGGATAACACATAGGCTACTTTTAATCCTGGGAAAATGTACAGTTCCCGAGGGAAACGGGGGCGAAGCTGCTGGCGGAAGCTAGTTTGCAATAAATCAATGTATGTATTCATTTAAATTTACTAAGAAGAGCAGTACCTACCTATATATACATACGTACCTACCTATAGCTACAAAACTATAATACATTTTGTTGTCTTTAAGGTAAAAATTTAATGGTAGGTAGGTACTTCTACTATTTGAGTTGCATTCTTCCATTACGACATTAGTTGGGTATTTTGTTTTGATAAAACAATTTAGAACAGATAAACTATTAAGCTTACTTTGCATTTTTATTCCTCGCATTTCGACGGCAACGAAATCACTAAGTATTTGTAGATAAATAATGCGCAACCATTAATCCATCTATTTTAGGCAGATTATCCGATTGCCCTTTTTCGAATCCTTCATCCATTTTATTAATCGAATAATATTTACTATTATTATTAGACTATTAACGAAAACACAACAAAATACTGCGCAAGCTATTACACCTATTATAACCGCTGGCGACTTGATACTAAGCGGGTGTATTTCTTGGTATATTGGCTTGGTTATCTGACATATGACAAATAATTTAATGTTAATTGCTTTGTTTGCATACCTAGTATTGTACAATCAAGTATTTATTTTCTAACTGAACAGACGGCTGTGCTGCTGGGGAGTTTGTTGCGCCACTTCTTCTCCCCAGCGAAAGCACTATTAGGAAGTGGTGAAGGGCGGGCGTGCCGGGGGACTGTCTTTTGTAATTTTGACGTTCGAAAAGTGCTGATTCTCAGCCTAATTTGAATTAATGATTTGATTGTGAGTAGGTTAGGCGAAAACTCAATATTTTTATACTTGGCTGATGCCGCTGACGTGAACCTGCCAGATAAGTGTTTCTCATCGTCATTCAAAGGGCAGGGCTGTAAGGAACCGTTTCACTTATATCGGTGCCTTGTCGGAGCACCACGTGCCCAAGTTGATTAAGTAATAATGAAGGTCCCCTGAATAACGGACTGTACTGACCCAGTGGCTGGTCCAGTTGCCGCTCCACAGCGCCGGCCCGAAGCTGCGCACCGGGTTCATGCTGGCGCCCGTCAGCTCGCCCTGAAATCATTCACACAAGTAAGTAAATACGATCGCTTCCTTCTTTCAAATTCAAGAAAAAAATATTGCCTTGTAGCTGTCGCAAATATTTATGGTTTTAGATGTGATCTTTGTGATAATAAACAGCGGCCGCCGCGCCGGACGGCCGGTAGCGACACTGACCGCGACGAGCGACAGGCCGGCGACGGACAGCCCCACGCGCAGCGGCCACGAATCGCGCACGCCGGCGTTGCGCGGGTCCCACGCCGCGCAGTTGGCCAGCGCCAGGCAGCCGCCCAGCAGCGCCTCCACGCACGCCGCCTGCCAGCCCGCCAGGCTTGCGGCCGGCGCCGTCACGCAGCGCGGCGCGGCGCCGCGCAGCAGGCCGGCGCCCAGCGCCGCGCCCGCCAGCTGCGCCGCCGCCTCGGCCAGCGCGCGGCGCCGCGACATGCGCCCGCACAGCAGCGCCGCCAGCGTCACCGTGGGGTTGAACTGCGCGCCCGACACGTGATCCAGGCACTGCCACACGCCGCTTGTTACTACGAGATCTTTGTCTTTTGTTCATACAGTAGGTACACATATAGTTGTGTGTGTTGAATCAAAATACAATTTAAAAACTTTTTACAAACACTACAAAGTGACAACTTTAATTAAGAAGTCTTTAGTTTTGTATTTTTGGTTTTTTCACTTAGTAGGTTTTGATTGGAAGTCAGTTGTTTTTTTTTGTTAAAAAGTTTTCAACTCAAAAGCAGCCGTACATGTTGAACAAGATGTAAAGTTTGTAGACTAGAACCACCTAGAACTAACTAACTAGGTACTCTAACTAGTTAGAACTAGTTAGAGTTGGAATCTGCTTACTTACTAATAAACGTATCTTCCAGTCGTATAATAATTTGACTTTCGAAAAAAGAAAACAAACCGTTGTGTAACTAACTATACAGACGCTACACAACGTTTATTAGTAAGGGGGAAATGTTTATGATAGGATTCCTATTTTATGGCGTCACTGCAAAGGTCTTGTGGTAATGTCGTATTGGGTCGTTGAGCTCCCTAAGGTAGATTTTATTGGGACTAGTTCACTCAACTGAATTTTATGAAATGTTTGTTGATACTAATGTCTAGATTTTTATAGAGACAAATCCCTATTTGTTGCGGCTTTTCGTATCTCAGACTACCGACTCCAAAACTATCGTGTGATTTAGCCTAGCTAGTTACAAAAGTGTGTCTACCTGTACGAGCAGCGCGACCACGAGCCCCGAGGCCAGCGCGCGCTGCAGCGGGAAGTCGGTCGCGGCGGGCGCGCTGCAGGCCGCGCACGTCAGCAGCACCAGCAGCGCCGCGCCGGCGCCCTCCGCCAGCGCCACGCGCCACAGCGCCTGCCCCTCGCCCGCGTGCGCCGCGCTCGGCTCGCAGCCGCACCACCGCACTGCACACACAGATGAACTCACAGTATATCCACCTGTCCCCGATAGACATGACTCAATCTTTATCCGTAAAAAAAAAAACCTGTAACTTGTTAGTCGTTCTCATATCAGCGACAAACAACTTAAGAGGTTTTTTGTGTGTTAAAAACTTCCTCTACTTGTTAGCTTGTTGCTGAGATGACGTTGCAAATTAAATTTGAATTTTTCAATTAGGTACGAGAATTGGCCTTTGTCAGGGTCAAGTTGTCGCCGTTGTCGGGGGCGAATTGTCCGGGTCGAGGTGTCCTAGGGTTGAGTTGTCCATGTGGTCGATTTATCGGGTCGAGTTGTCATGGGGTTATGTTGTCTCGTGTTCAGCTGTCGTAGAATCAGCCTGGGACCTGGAGAAGCACATAAACTATTTTCTATCCTTGTTCGGTACAATATTTGCAACCGAACAGCTCAGCACTTTTGCTTGCCTGCATTTCCATAAATGCATGTGTCGCATCTGTTACCAGTCAGTGCGTATTCGTCTACCAATTGCGTAACTCAAATCAAACTAGATCAAACCATCTTAGTGCTTATTTAGATTTGATTTACCATTTCATGTCTATCACTAGCATTCAATATAGCGTTTAAACCGTATCATTTTGTATCATTAAACCAGACTAATATATCTAATACCAAATCAACCAAATATCAACCAACTCTGAAGTTAGTGCTAAACCAAGCAGGCATTAAATTCTACAATCCTGAAATGATGAAAATACACGAGCAACAGTACCTACCTAGGTATTAAAAACGTTTATTATCTAGTAACAATTTAATTCAACTTACCTATATCGACTTCTATCTTATCCCTTTGATTTAATATATCTATAGGAACATAATCCTCATGTTATCATACAATCGCGGATCGAACTGATTTTATATCATCAACATGCATCGATTTCTACCTAGTAGGTATCGATCAAACCTGTCTCACGAGCTACGAGCTACGGTCACCTAGTTGTTTCAAGTAGATTTTTTAATGATGTGTCTTCTAATGTTTAAAAATATTTAGGGACATGTTAAATTCATTCATTCTATAACCTAAAAAGGCAAAGCCTTATGTACCACAATTTTATCTTTACGGCGATTGGCACGCTGCAATGCATTACGCAGCAGGACGCAGATAACGTGCGCGTGATTTTTTGCATACAAATTCAATAAAAACGCGCTTCCGGCCGGGGAATTTGTTTCACACACCCCACTGCGTAATGCGATGCAGTGTGCCAATTTTATTGCCTAAGCCTCTCTTTGCTAGCTGCTCTCGCTCTCGAGACGTTAAAGTGGAGCTGCCAGAAGTGCAGAGCGAGCCATTGCTAGTTCCCGGCGCTGTTTATATAAATTGTGTATCCGAAAATGAACTGTGGTAGTCTAGTTCTATGAAAAGGTAATTTTACGCAATGATTATTACTAAGCGGTGAAGATTGCCACCTGACTTCGATTTAGGTACCGTCCTTAACTGGTTCCAAATTTAGGTACGGTTGGCAAAACAATATTAAGGCATTATTAGTTCCTAATCATATCGCACCTCCGATAAAATAGGGTTACAACTCGAAAAACCTGGATTTTTAGAAAAACGAAAATAAACTCACGGATTTGTTAATCAGTCTTTATTCTTACACTATTAATATTATGTTATCAAAATTATACATAGGTACTTGAAAATCTTACAAAAAATCCGTTTTAGTGGCATACGCTGTTTTTCAATTTTCCTGAAAACCAACGTAAAAATTCCTTTTTCGAATTGTACCTAACCCTATTTTATCGGAGGTGCGATGTGGTACCTATAGGATAAGTAGGTAAACATTTTATACCTAAAGGTACAAGACTTAACTTAATATAATTTCGACTTTACTGAAAAACAATAGGTACCTAAGTAATTTAAGTAAGTAGGTACCTACCACTAAGTTCTAGGAGTAGGACTAGAGACGTTAGTACCTACTTCCAAAGGATGCCCAGATTCAAATGACTTAATACCTATGAACGTCTAAATAATATGATTGCACTATTGGAATTTCAACTCTCGGCGCTGAGCCGAACGTTGAAAATTCAAGTGCGCTATTTTTAGGCATTCATTTAGGTATCATCTAGTGTTGGTAAAAATATGCATAAATCGTCAGCAGAAATGAGCAAATGGTAGCAATAATGACTTACTGTTGTCGACGGAGCGTGTGCTCGCGCCGTCCCCTCGGGCGGCCATCCTTGTGCTTCGCGCTCCGACGAGTGGCGCCGAGGGCGCGCTATCGTGCCGAGTGCTGCGCGTGCGTCGGCGCCGGCGTGAGAGTTGTTGTCCACTAAGCCACAAAGCATGTAACACTAAGCCTCGTACTTACCTACTCGACAAACGTCGCGTATGACGCGACATTGCGCACTAATTTTCGCACCCTTCTAGATATAAGTACCTATATGGGTTTGTTTTGAATGAAATCATCGAATCGTGATGTATCTGACATCAGTTTTGCAATAAATTAACGCTTGTCAGTGACTTGCAATTTAAATAACAAATAGGTAGGTATATTTACTTTATTAATCATAAAAATATGTGTCTCATTACAAATGTACCTAATACCTGTACCTAGTCCTGCACCCCCCTATAAGAAGTAAGTAGTACCTACATTGACTTTGACTTCAGCCGGCCGCCGCCGCCACCGCCGCCGCCGCCGCCGCAGGCCGGTCCATCAGGAGTGTTTGTTATCACCAACTACTAACTAGCCTACCATCTATTCGATTATTTGGGTGTATGACCTACCAAAGATACAAGCAACGTCATTCCCCTAAACAAGAGCTATCTATCATAAACCTGTACCTACCTAGTAGTAGGTAACAGCGGCACTCACTTCGTGTACGTACCTACTAGTTATTAAATTAATAAATCATTGATGAACTAACTGCATTCAAAGCGTAAGAGGAAAGCCGCTCATGCTCACTTGCTCACAAATCCCTGAAGGCACTCGTCGTAGGTAAATCATAATTGTGTAAGTAGGTACCTAGAGACGATACTGCACCCAAATCCAACTAGCTATCTGCCTGGAGGCGAATAGATACCATGGCGAGGTACGCATGTGTGTCTCGTGCTTAAAATTATTTATAGCACTCCTACTTTTCTGACTAGGTACTTACTGATAATAAAATTACACACTAAAAAGGAGCCAAGTTCAGACGACGCGATCGTCGGCTTCACCCATTATAGTAACTGAAGTAAGAAGGAATTGAAATGGGTAGCTACCACGAATTAGGCTTATGAAATATTTTACCAGACTAAGATTTCTCCTTAAGGGGCTTACATGACCTAAAGCGTGGTCACTGTCGAACTGCATAAAAAAGAAAGAGAAGGGCGATGACACAACGTTGGTAATTTATTGCAAAATATGAAGCAATTATTTAATAAAAAAAATATATTGTTTGGACTAAACAATTAAAACACTAGTATTTTAGTATATGTTGCTTGTAGAATAGTCTGACAACTAATCAAAATGATTGTATGTATTATTAGTATGGTTTTTATTGTAAAAAGAAAGTTAGAGGTATCTTCATGATTTTTTTCTATCGTATCAAATTATGTAGGTACAGTGGAGTCATTTTAATAGGTAACATTTGACGTCTGTCAGTTTTATCCTCATAGTGAGGTGACCTGCTTATAAACATCGATTAAAGTGAATGAATCGATACGGACTTGAAACATATGCGAATTTTAAAAATCATCAGGCAAATCCCTGTCCCATTATTATTATTATTTTCGTAAATTTAAGGAGCAAAATAAGACAAGTACACAATTTAACAAAAAAATTGCATTTATTCAGTTGAACTATCAGAACTGTTAAAAGTATTGTCATCTTCATCACTGCTGTCAGCACTCAGAGATATTATTAATTCATTTTCAATAATATTGTCTATTCTCACATCTCGTTCAAAATCTTGTAAAATTATTTTCTTTGTTTTCTCTACGACTTTTTTCCAGTCTTCTGTAGTGACTTCTGCACACGCAGTTTTTAGCAGAGACATCATTTTAGCAGTACTGAAGGGTGGTTCAGTATTGTTCCGCGCTGCATAACCCTTTATTTGTGCCCAAATAAGCTCGATGGCGTTATACTGGCAATGGTAGGGAGGCAATCGAATAACTTCGTGTCCATGCTCTAGGGCTAGTTCATCGATTACATAGCGGAGCTTGGACGGCTTAGTTGCTTTTACTAGATTTAACAACTCAACTTTTAATAAAGTTGGACTTGCATCCACACCATTTCTTACCAGCCACGAGACAATTTCTTGCTTTTTATTTGCTTGAGTTGGTGGTTTATCAACTTGTACAGAATGATACGGTGCATTGTCCATTATAATTTTCGATGGGTTTTCTAAGCTGACTAGCAGCTTCTCAAACCACTCTTTAAAAACTTCAAAGTTCATTTCCTCATGGTAATCACTTGTAGTTTTAGAGGCGAATGCGAGGAGGCAGTCTGGAATAAAACCTTGAGAAGCTGATCCCGCGTGACATATAATAAGTCGGGCTCCTTTTCCCGGTGGAACTTTTGAGGTGGACGCCGCTGTATCATCGGTCCATGTCCGCGAAACCGTATGGTTCACATTCAACCATGTTTCGTCAATAAACACGACATTGTCCCAATCTGTAATTTTATTTACTTGACGTAAGAATGTTACTCTCTTCAAAATAATATCGTAGCGTTCTAGCAGGATTTTCCGCTTGTCAGATTTTTTAAAACTAAAGCCAATCGATTTCAAAACCTTTGATAGAGACGATTTACCGCCAAAAAATAAGCCTGCGTCTTTTAACGAACTTATTAGCTTTTCCCGTGTAGGATATTCTTTTCTCGAGTAATATCCATAAATGTGGTTGCGAATTGCAGCAGCATCAAAATTATCAATGCCAACAATTTTCTTGTCCCTCTTTCTTTTTTTCGGTGTACGTAAAGTATTATCTTCTGAGCCTGATGGTCCGTATTTCTCTTTCAGAATTTGAGTTACTGTCCTCTTCCCTATTTCCAATGCTTCGGCAACGCGTTCTCTCGGTTGTGTCAATGGTAAAAGAGGCCCATCGTTAATTGATTCACGTTCAAAATAATTGTACAATTTCACCACTAGTTCGCGAGATTGACTGTTTAGCGTTTTCCCCCGTTTCGACATGGTAAGACTGTAATGTTGTTCTTGTTTACTAATCGTTAAGCAATCGGAGTCCAATTTATAGCCAGGTAAACGTAGTCAGTAAGATCAGTCCAATAAAAAAGCCGGGTCAGAAGAAAATAACAGAGAGCACACCAAAAACGCACAGTCACTTCGCACAACGACAAAAGACTGCGTCATGTAATTGCGACATGACATGGCGTCATCGACAGGCACTGGTGTTGCCAGCAACATACCACCTAAATTGTACCTAACATCAATGATTTTTCTATTTGATTATTTTTTGTATTTTTATACCTAGTTAGTTAAAAGAATAATAAATAAATGTTTTATTATAATCACAACGTGGTTATTAATTTATGGTGATATTTCTTCACAAGTCATCATTGTATTCGATTCTACTTATCAGCTTTCGATTTTTAGAGTAACATCCCTAGTGTTTAAAAAGAAAAATGGTTAACTGACGTAACCTTGTAACGACGTTCAGTTCTTTAGATCAGAAATTGTTTATTATATTTAGAATGGTTTATTAATGAAAGCAAATCGTAAAATTACTCGTATCGGTCATTATTACAATAAATATGTAATCGTAATTGAAAAAAGGTAAGCAATTGTGCAGTTCTAACAAAACGAAAAAATATGTTATTTTATGCCCGCCGTTACAAGGTTACGTTGTTGAATATTTGATGAATTGTCAAATGTTACCTATTAAAATGACTCCACTTTAGTTGTATTATGTTTTCAACACACTATCTACCTACCATATATCCTGAAGAATATAATATACTAGCTTCTGCCCGCGACTTCGTCCGCATGAAATTTCTTGTTACTCCGACCCACCCCGTCGCATCGCATCGCCTGCCCGCGCTATTACTTCGTTTTTGCTTAGCGTTCTTTCTGGCTTTTTTTCTTTTTGCTCGGCTCCTAAAGGTCATAGCGTGATGTTAAATAGCCTATAGCCTTCCTCAAGAATTGGGCTATCAAATGCAAAAAGATATTTTCAAATCCGACTGGTAGTTCCAGAGATTAGCGCGTTCAACCAAACAAACTCTCCAGCTTTATAATATTAGTATAGATTTTGTTTACTGTACTTTCATTGTTTCTAAAACTTGCGTTTTTTGGGTTTAGGTCCTGTAAGTCCCTTAATTCTAAACTTTGGTACCCCACCATACCTACAGTCCGCGCTGAACCAGTTGGCCGCTGAGGTGGGGACAGGGGTGAGGCGGCGGGTTGCAACGCACGTACTGAGTAATGCGCCCCCGCCCCTCTGTCCCAACACTCACGTACAAAGGCGTGGCCAACAAGTTCCGCGCGGACTATAGCACAAATCGCTCCCCCCACCGAATAATATGGTAATCGATAAATCAAAATTTTACAGGAAAAATAAAAAACTGTTTTATGCGTATATCTCGGCACGGGTAGATCGTAAGGTAGACATTTAAACGTCAAAACAAAGCTAATTTTTTTACAATCTAATTTATATTATGATTTTTTTGTAATACTTTAATAAAATTAAGTTATTCACAAAAATAATGTTACTGAAATTAAATGGCAAAAGTATAGTATGCAACGCATCATTACCATATTATTCGCGTGTAAACGCAACAATATCGTAGGTAGTCAATATTAATGCATTATAGTATTATTCGTTGTAATACAGTGTCAAAAAACCTAACGGCAATATGATATTACGATATTATTCGTGTGAAATCCAAGCGATAGTGTATAATGTAATATTACATTACAGTAATATTCGTCGATGTTGGTGTCAAAAGATTAACAGTAATATAATGTTGCAAATACATGTTTTATTAAATAATCCAGTACTTATTATTTGATTTGGCAGAAAAATAACAATAATAGAGGAAGTTGATATTAATACTGGATAATTTATAATAGCGTTTTATTAAAATTTATGAAATAAAACAAAGGTTTTATTATTTATCATAATCAGTCCTTTTATTTATTAACTAGCTGTGCCCGCGACTTCGTCAGCGTGGAATAGTGACTTTTCGGGCAGCATATTTTGAATTACATATACCGTCGTTTGGGTAGCTAAAAATTTACTTTACAGTAATGCTTGTCTGTATACGATATTTGACGTATGGCCATCGGGGATGAAAGCATACAGGCTCCTAGGATTGCTAACCCGTGACAGAGCCACATACAACTGAGCGTGCGAGAAACAGCTGATACTTAGATCTACACCTACAACTTTCAGCGTCTGACCTTGGGCTTTATTAATTGTCATCGCAAAACATAGGCTAACTGGAAACTGGACTCGTTTAAAACTAAATGGAAAATTGTTTGGAATGAGAGGAATCCGAGGAATGAAAACACTTTTACCTTTTCCACACCTTGTTAAAATTTCTGCTTCTATCAGATTTCTTTGTAAATTGGTCACTTTTAACCTGGTGCCATTGCTAAGTTTTGGGGGGCTTAAATTTCTTAGAAGCATTATCGGTACGCCTACTTTTAATTTTATTTTATGTGCTGGTAGTCCAGGAGCATTGAGGGATTCTAAAAATTCTACTGGGTAGCTGTAGATTTTCCTTCTTCCATGACTCTGTTAATGGAAATATACTCAACATAATCCCCCGGAACATAGCTCAAAATTTCAGCGTTTATTGTTGCTGCTTGGTCGTTTCGTGGCGTCAAAATAGCTCTTTCGCAAAGCCAGAAATTTTCGCAAGTTGGTATTTGCGTTGCGTTTCCATACACAGATGATATGAGGTCTCGCATTGATGAAACTATGTTGCATAGGTTTTCATTAAGAACAACTTTTCCTTGTTCCTGCGGTAACACACCGTTACCAATCTCAAGTAGCAAATCTGAAAATTCTTGAGCATTTTCGTTGCCTCTAATTTGCGCACGCATATTTAATGTCAAATGCAAAGGTATAATGTAATGCCACAGTCGAGAACTCTTTAGGCAGGCTCTAACTTCAACAGCCCTTGTTCCACGTGGTATTACAGGGAGAGTCTGACGAAAATTGCCACAAAAAAGCATAGTAATGCCATCCATGGGTTGATCACTTTGCTTGACATCACGCAACGTTCTGTCTACTGCTTCTGCTTTTCGATTGGCCATTGTGGACTCATCCCATATAATAAGCCTACAATCACGAAGAACCTTAGCTTTATCGCTGTTTCTTGAAATATTACAAACAGGGCTTTCTGTGCGGTCTAAATCGATCGGAATTTTGAACATTGTATGAGCAGTTTTCCCACCTGGCAACAATGTGGCTGCTATGCCTGATGAAGCGACAGCAAGCGCGATTTTACCTTGGCTTCGTACCTTCGCCAAAATAACTTTCGTAAGAAATGTTTTACCCGTTCCACCGGGTGCATCTACAAATAGCATTTCTTCCAAAGTACTATCAACGCTCACCAGATCAAATATCAAACGCTGTTCATCAGTTAGCCTCGAGAGTGCGCGTCCATGTACGTACTTCTGATAATACTATCAGAGTACGTACATGGACGCGCACTCTCGCGCAATCACGGCGGACATTTTTAAGGTAGGGTAGACTGGGTACGGTTGAAACAATTTTGGTTTGAACGCCCGTAGCACAGTCATTTTGAAAACTAACAAACAAAAAAACATTTAAAATAAGAGAATAGACTTTTGTCTTTAAATTCATCTCAGAATTAGAGGCTCAACTACCATATTTACTAGGTAAGAAGAGTTTAATAAAATAATGCGCCACTGTTTCAAACGTACCCATACCAGGGGCGGTTGAAACAGTGATGGGGGTCAGTTGAAACATAAACAAATAAGTACTACAAAATCAGTTTCTTTATTCACAATCAACAAGAAATAGTTAAATTCTTGTATGGTACCATTTCTATCAGTCTTAATAATTTTATCCTGCCTGAATGAACACAAATGAACATAAAAAGAGCTCTTTTGCTCTGGTTTAAACTAACAAATTAACACGAATAAATAAAAATAACTAAAAAATGAAAAATTGGTCTTAATAATTAAATCAAATGATATTATATGATTTCCATATCTCAAATTATCTGTAGGAACAAAAACAAGCTGAACAGCATGTGAACTCCGTACATCTCTGCAGCTTTTGATAAAGAAGTCCCTTTTTTGACTTCTTCATACGCATTTTCGTAGTGAGTTATATCACACTCGCCTCTTGAAGTTTTTTTGACACGTTGTCTGGGCATCTACAACGAAAAAGCAACGATTATCATTGTTTCAATCGTACCCACAAAAATTGTTTCATCCGTCCCCATAACCCTCAACCGCTAATAAAACAAACATAGCGTCGAGACAAAACAACATAAACAAAAACAAATCACGGTTTTCGAATCTTCCAAATCTAACAATAAAGCATAAAATCACACAAAATGCAAATGCTAATATCAACAAAGTAATTTGAAAAAGAAAACAGTAGAAAATACTTACTTTTTGTCGAAAAAATATAATAGGGTCCCCTGGAAACGTATACTGAGGGCGAAGTGCAACGCGTTACTGTGATTCATGTCCGGACTCGCGGGCAGCGTCTTTTTTCCCTTGTACCCCTCGACATATCGCTAATAGTTTACGAGTTATTAGCGTTGTTTCAACCGTACCCTGTTTCAAACGTACCCAGTCTCCCCTATACACCTTAAAAATGTCCGCCGTGATTCTTTAAATTGACATAACTTTTTTATTTATGAACCGATTGACATGAAATAAACACTAAATGTTAAGTGAAGCTTACTACAATATATTAGTGAAAACCGCATCTAAATCGAATAAGCCGTTTCTATTATATTGTAAACAAAAATAATACACAAATATAATTGTTTTATACTTTACGTGGAAAAAGGCATGCATTTCTTACGCGAATATAATGGTAATCGTCGCTTACCGAAAAAGTTAACGATTGCATGATCTGTAATAACATGTTATGGTATTATTCGTGCAAAGTGTGTTTAGATTTTAAGGGAATAATGTTGTTTTGTTCATTACGGTACCATTGAAATTATTGTACTTTTATAAATATACATAGAAAAAATACAAAAAAAAATTACAAGATAAAATTAATGCTTTAGACACCGAATATGCAATAAAACGAAAACTGTCGTAGTACCACATTACCATGTTATTCGGTGGGGGGAGCGAAATGGTGTTGGGTACATGTATGAGTAATAACCTTAAAGTTTTAAGTACAGGTAGCGGACAAAAGTCTTCTGAATCTTTTCGATGACCAGTGTATACACTTTTTTATGAGTGTTCCAGATTGCGCTGTTAGTGTCTAGCAAACTGCAAATGAAGGAGTTGTACAGTATGGTTATGGCCTGACGATTATCGGCACCCTATGGTTTTATTTGCAGATGACAGTACGGCTCTTTTCACAAATAACGAAAATATAATTCATGAACTAGAAATAAATGATTCCCTATCTAAATTAATAAATTGACTTACAATAAATAATAAAAAAACTTACAAAAACCCATTAGGTACATGAATTTCAAGAAAAAAAAACGCAAACTCAATTCCATTATCTATTGAGTACCTACCTACAATAATGCAACTGTAGCTGAGGTTACAAGTACAAAATTTCTAGGTGTCTATATGTATAGATTCTAATATGTCGTGGAAAAGACATGTAAATAGTGTGCGTAGCAAATTAAATCAATTCTCAAAAAAGTATCTAACCCAACCACACTAGGTAGTGCTCATCATGCCTATGAGGGATCCGCTCTATCTTATGGGATACTACATTGGGGATACTCAACTGACAAAGAAATTTCATTCAAGGCACAAAAAGTGTATTAGATCAATATGTGGGATACACTAAACAGGGGGCTTACTCTCCAAACTAATTTTAATTCCAATGAGATGCCAATATGATTCCAATGTTAATTTTACAGTCACGTGATTCGGTACTCTTGAAAACAATATTGTCAACAATTACCCCACGCCAAAATGGACACCCAATCTAAAAATCATTGGCGCTAGCATCGAACTCAAGAGTACGAAACGTCACAATTCCAATGTCGATCTATCGGAATTAAATTGAAGAGTAAGTACCCAGATTCATGTAAACCTCATTTCATAAACCTCAAGATATTAACCCTCCCTGCTCTGTATATCTACGAGGCCTTAATTTTAGTTAAATCAAACATCAGTATCTATGACACATTAACAAGCAGAAGACTTAAAAATACATTACGCAATAAAACATCCCACACTGCAGTTTATAGCAATAGTATTTTTTGTATGGGTATAAAAATATATAATAAGCTACCCATAAACATTTTGAACCTACATTCAATTAGTGTTTTTAAAAGGAAGCTAAAAGACTTCCTGATTAAAAAGGCATATTAATCTGTAAAAGAATTTCTTGAAGAAAAAAAATGATTTAGTATTAAAATGATTGTGATACCTACTTATTATAATGTGATATAAATTATAAGAAAAGTATGATATAATATAAAATGTTTGAGTAATGATATCTAATTAATATAATAAAATGTAATAGTACATTACGATATTAGTGCGTAAAGATGGTTATAACATGCGAGGCGGAATTTCAGCCCGAGCCGAAGGCGAGGGCGTAATTGAGCCGAGCATGTTATAACCATACGCACGTATATCGTACGACGTTTTTTAACACATTTGCGAGGAAACAGAAAAAAAACATTTTATATTTTGTTCATTTTTAATTATTGAAACAGTGAAATTACAATTGTTAAAATGATACGTAGTTGTAGTTGGTTTTTTAATTATGTTTTTATTATTATTATTACTATTCATAATGTCATTGTTTTGTGTTAGGGTAAATGTTGGAGACGACGAAACTTCTTGAAAGGCGGCAGAAGAGCATTGTAATTCGTCATTAGTTTGTAAATAAAAAAGTATCATCAGTAGAAGAGGGGCGCGGCTCAGGGCAAAACTTCTTCGTTTGTGGCTCCAAATTTATTGTCTGAGTTATTTTGGCACTTATATTTGCTTTGTTTTGGTTGGAATCTTTAAATTACCGAATAAACTGTTTTTTTTAATTTTAAATAAACTCAATCTGTGAATGCACACTGTTGCTTTCCCGCCATTTTAACAGCGCGCTAGCGCTGCCTACTGACTGGCGCCGCGCGGCGATTAGTTCGAAATTTGAATAGCAACAGCGCGCTGCTCACTAGCTGGAGTCACAGCTGGAGTCGTGCGGCGGCGATCAGTTCCAAATTTGAAATGGCAAATAATGCTGTTATGGAATTTGTATGGACTATAACTTAACTATTTGCTTTGGTAACACACGCGTTTTTTATGACCCTCTTTACATATTTAAAACCGGTGGAATTACATCAGCTTTACGAGCAAGGGTGTTAAAAACTGTATTTACTGTAATATTGAGTAGGTATTATATATTTCTTTATTTTCGGACACAGTGATCCAGCGTGTTAGTAAACAATATTATAACCTATTAGGTAGTATTACATACTTTTTAACACCCTTGCTCGTAAAGCTGATGTAATTCCACCGGTTTTAAATATGTAAAGAGGGTCATAAAAAACGCGTGTGTTATACCAAAGCAAATAGTTAAGTTATAGTCCATACAAATTCCATAACAGCATTATTTGCCATTTCAAATTTGGAACTGATCGCCGCCGCACGACTCCAGCTGCTAGTGAGCAGCGCGCTGTTGCTATTCAAATTTCGAACTAATCGCCGCGCGGCGCCAGTCAGTAGGCAGCGCTAGCGCGCTGTTAAAATGGCGGGAAAGCAACAGTGTGCATTCACAGATTGAGTTTATTTAAAATAAAAAAAAACTGTTTATTCGGTAATTTAAAGATTCCATCCAAAACAAATATAAGTGCCAAAATAACTCAGACAATAAATTTGGAGCCACAAACGAAGAAGTTTTGCCCTGAGCCGCGCCCCTCTTCTGCTGATGATACTTTTTTATTTACAAACTAATGACGAATTACAATGCTCTTCTGCCGCCTTTCAAGAAGTTTCGTCGTCTCCAACATTTACCCTAACACAAAACAATGACATTATGAATAGTAATAATAATAATAAAAACATAATTAAAAAACCAACTACAACTACGTATCATTTTAACAATTGTAATTTCACTGTTTCAATAGTTAAAAATGAACAAAATATAAAATGTTTTTTTTCTGTTTCCTCGCAAATGTGTTAAAAAACGTCGTACGATATACGTGCGTATGGTTATAACATGCTCGGCTCAATTACGCCCTCGCCTTCGGCTCGGGCTGAAATTCCGCCTCGCATGTTATAACCATCTTTACGCACTAATATCGTAATGTACTATTTTAATATTTATAACAATTTAAATTGCAATGCCTTAACAAGCAGTTGCTTGTTAAGGCATTGCAATTTAAATTGTAACAATCGGTAGATTCTTAGAACTTAGTAATTAAGTTCTAAGAATCTACCGATTGTTAACATCTTCAAAATTCTGTACACTAAGTTCGCAATAAAGAATTTGAATTCGATTATTGAAACTGTTGGCCTGACGCAAGTCAAAACCTACCTAAGTTTTTGCGGGATTTGTTGCAGGTCTGTATTATGTGCTGGTTAAAATATGTAAGTGAGCACCCAGATCACGTACGGTTAAGACGCGTTTCAGGGGCGCATTATTCATAGTGTAGATGTTATGTGACTTTTGAGTAGGTACCTAGGTAATGAATGACCATGCATTTACTAATCTTTAGATTGAGGTTGTTGATGTGCTCCAAGTGTGAATGTTGTCGATGTCGAGTTGAAGTGCGGCCGTATCACTGGAGTTAGCTACTGGTAGAGCAACTTTGACATCATCAGCATACATTAAGGCCCGAATTCCTCTGTCGCTGATGTCGGTCGCGCGTACGAATATACAACAACAACATTGATACCGAACGTGTGATTGCCTTTGATTTACTTTGATAACAGTTCATCAAAAGTTTTTACTTTCATTCTAAAATAATTAAAAAACTTTTCCTCGTCCTGCCGTAGATTTTCAAATAAAGTAGAAAATTCACCATTCGTCACCCTATCAGCAACAATTGGGTGAATGTGATATTATATTGACGCCGTCTCCGCTTGCGTAAGTATGCTGCAGCAACTAAACAATTTATAAACGGGTTCATAATAATATCCCAAATTCAAACTCCGCTTCACAAATCCACAACAAATCCACTTGGAGACGCCTGTACCGTGGAGCGGTCAGTATCGCACTACGGATGTTTTCATCGTGCCCTGCCCTATTCCAGAAGTAACCGATTAGTGCTCCGAATTGGCATTTTTGTATGTTACAATGTAATGTTTGCTTGCGGTCGTGCAGATAGTTCGCAAGAATTTTAGCGATGACACAAAGAAACCTGCCAATGCTAGTTTACTTAGAAGTATGTCGTTGTCAACCCGGCCAAAAGCCTTCTGGAAATCAAAATAGGCTACATCTATCTGCATTTTGTCATTAATATTTTTGGCAGATTAGACGCGGTTGAGCGATTTGGAGGACTCCGTGCTGCTCATCCGCGAACCACCGTTGCAGCTTATTAAATATTTTTAATACTTTGCCGAATATCGACAGAACAGCCATTGGCCTGTACCTAATCTTAGTTCCTGCTAAGTTTCAAAGTCACCCGGATGTGGTCCTAGGACTGGGGGTTGATAATAAATAAGTCGGCTACCGAAGGGGATTTAATAGAAACACCAAAACGGAAGATGGGTAGATTAAATATGATAATATACAGTTACCTACACATATGTATGTAGGTACTACCTATAGTTTTTGAATGATATGGTGCCTGTAGAAGGCTCTCAATGGATCGTATAATTCTGTGACACAGAGCCGGTGTGGTCCTTTTGTTTCGGAACTTTTCATGACATTCTGCCGTGTGTCGAGATCACGATGTGCATTGACGGTTTGTAAACATTTGCAGAGCTCATTAACCGCGCGGCAATATTTATTTAATTAATGATAAAGAACGTGTAGGGTACCGGTGTGAGATGAATTTCTTGTGTACTGAACAATCTAAACAAGATAAAAGTAGCGCGGGGCGATCTTCTTAGTGTAGTGTAGGTACTTGTAAGGCTAAGCCAGCACTGCGATAAAAATACGTGGCAAATTTTTATCGCCATTCTGTATCACATGGTATTTATATGTTAAGTAAGAAACGACGCGCGAATTTTAAACCACCAGTAAAATCACCAATTAAAAATTCGTGCGGTAAAAAATCTGTGGTGTGATGCAGATTTGAAGTGATGCCGAGCAAAGAATTATGGCAAGATTTGTACAAAAAATAAAGATGTTTAGAGTAAATAGTTGGAATTCTAATTCTTATACCTACTCTTGGGTGTCTAAAGAGTAGGTACCTATACGAAACGGCGGCTGGCAGTGTAAACAGCAGTGAGATTCGCCCTACTAACCGTTTTGATACCTCTGATACCTACACAATAACTTCACAATCACTTGATTGACATAGAAACGCTATTTTCAACACACTTGCTCGTAAAGTGAGCCTTATTATATCGTTCTTAGGGCCATAAACCGAACTATAACATACACGTGCATAATAATATTACACACTAGTGCATAATAGAATGATCCCTACAAAGTTAAGTTAGTACCTAACTGCAAATTATATGCGAGTAAACAGAGCATTTTCAATTTAACCGGGTAATACAGTTTTTTTTTTTTTTTTGTAACAACAAAGAGGTTTTATGCCACCGAAAATCTATTTACATTTTTGAAATAAATAAATGTGTCCCTAATTAAGACGAAAAAACATTTATTATTATCAAATTATTTATAATTCACAATAATTTCTTATAAAATATTTGCATTTTATCACAAAAATTATCATTTTGAAGTAGGCTGTATGGCTGTAATCAATCAACTTACATTTGGCGCGTGCAAAAAAAAAAAATTGCGCGCCATTTCCCAATTTTCCCCTAATTTTCATATTTTGTTTGTATCGCATTTGTTGCTGTGTGGTAAATAGATAATTATAAAAATGTCAGGTTTTAGTACAGAAGATGAACAATTGATTAATTTAACCCCGCCAGAAATACTAAATGCAGCACAAAATGCAAACGAAAGCCTAATACCTGCAAAATCTAGAGAAAAGTATTTAGCTGCTTACGATAGTTTCCTGCAATGGAAGAGCAACAAAAAAACCCAGTCATTTTCTGAAAATGTGTTTTTGGCGTATTTCTCTGAACTCGCCAATACATACAAACCTAGCTCCCTGTGGTGGATTAAGCTCAAACATGGTGTTGATATCAAAACGTACTGTAACCTGATGGCATTTTTGAAGAGACGCTCGGATGGATATATTGGTCGGAAATCTAAAGTTTTGTCACCAGCCGACGTTGAAAAGTTTTTGAATGAGGCTCCGGATAGTCAGTATCTAGCAACAAAGGTACGTTTCATATTTTTAATCGAAACGAATCTACAATATACAAGTGTGTAACTTTAGCATAATTTCTTAGAACTAATTAATTGATTTCTTTGCAGGTTGCCTTAATATTCGGTGTTACTGGTGCTTGTAGACGACAAGAGCTGTACAATATTACAACAAAAGATGTAGAAATCCACGGAGATATGCTTCTTGTCAAAATTACCCAGACTAAAACCAAGATTCCACGATCTTTTACAATCCAAGGAACGTTTCGTGAAATAGTGAAAAAATACCAAGATCTCCGTTCAACAAAAACAAAGAATGACCGCTTTTTCCAAAACTTTCAGAAAGGAAAATGTACTGCACAAACAATCGGTATTAACAAATTTGGTAATATGCCAAGAGAAATAGCGAAGTATTTAGGTTTGCCTGAGGTCGATTTTTACACTGGACACAGTTTTAGAAGAACGTCGCACATACGTAGATTTTAATTATTTAGGCGGCCAAAAATATTTTTTGGTTTTAATTAGTTCCACGTACTATATTAAATTAAAATAAACTCTTTTCAGTTCAAAAATATTTTTTTTTATTTCATTACACAAGTTTTATACACAAATATAGTAGCAATTTTCAAAAAAGTAAAACAAAGTTCAAATAATATTTTAAATGAATAAAAATAAGGTATAATTACATCACCTATATCTACCTACACCTATATAAATATAAACAAAACTAAATATCACTCTCACTTTGAGAGCATTCCTCCATTGACTCTCTATTTGGTTCGGCAGACATCAACATTTCTATTGTTTCTGGAAGGAATGCTTTGCAAGAAGGTTTTTTAATTTGTCTTTTTTAATTTCGCATCACAGTAAGATCCAATAGGCTTTGTAAGTTGCTCTCTGCGGAAGTAGCCGTAATAATCATGGTTTCTTTTGGCGGATAACATTCTTGTTTCACCTTTAATAAAGATCGTAGCAAGGGAAGTGTCTTGGATTTGTTGCCCTTATTATTTCGTATTGCTGTCTAGTAAGATCCGCTTCCACGTACATATGGAGTGCTTGTAGAGGCGTCAGCAGGGGTAATTCGTCGTTCTTATTCACCTTAGAATAGGCATTTCTATATTTACTCTCTCGAGTTGGTGAATTTGTTATTTCTTTAAGAACTTTGGAGGCATCCCTGTGCCCAGTAGTTTGCAAGACTGATTGTGCAGCGTGGACAATGACTTCATCGTCTAAAGTAGCGCGGACTTCTTCCGTTTTCCTTCTTTTGCTGCGCGCACTTAAATCTCGAAAAGGTTTAGTTGGTCACCTTGAGGAGAGGGCGATTCTATTGGAATCACAAAAGTTCCATCTAACCAAGATTGGTTGTTTTTAAGAAAAACTTCTTCGTGTGTATTGGCTTTCAACCATCTTTGCTTAAATTCGGTTTTCACATAAGTAAATTAGTGCTTCAAACACTTTTTAGCATTTTCGGTGTCTCCATAACGATTCAAGAGATAATTTTCATAAAAATAGAGTTTTTCACTTAAGCTTGGGAAATTTTGTTTTTGTATCTGGTCAAACAAATATTTCCGAGTCACTACTTTAGTACCCGAAGCACCAGACGGACCTAAAACAAAAAGTAAATTGATTTAAAATAAAAAAGCAGCAAAATGCCATTTTGCTCAATTTTGACTTGAAACATTCAGTTGCTCTCAATTTTGAAAAGCGCGGGTTTCCGCGGCTAATTATTTTGTCGTTATATGGACAAATATGTTAAGTATTGAGAAATAAATAAATTATTACAGGGACGGACCCTTAAGTAAGTTAAAAACCCTTATAAAAAAATTAAAATACAAAAAAAATGCACATGTGATAGAGCTATCTTTGACAAATTAAAAGTATATTAAGAAAAACGACAATCAAGTATATTATTGTTGTAAAACATAGGTCCTTACCTGAATTATTGTAATCCATAACTTTCACTTGAAAACAATTATTTCAACAATAATTATGCACTTTAGAAGTTATTAGTTTGGGAACGCTGTCGAAAACAGACACGTACACGTTAAGCGACTATCGGATTTCGACTACTCGAGGGTTACCTCATGCGCATCGACGACCGTTGGAAGGGGTGTCGTTTTATACCTGGAACTGTTCACTACCTGAGTAAATAGTTAAATCATTATTATATTGTTTTTCGAAAAATAGCTTTTGGCCGCCTAATTCATCAAAATCTATGTATGTGCGTCGGCTACAATGTTGGCTGATTCGGGGGCTGATATACTAACTTTGAAGCGACATGGTGGATGGCGTTCTGACGCAGTCGCTGAATCGTACATAGAAGACTCAATTCATAACAAAGCAAAAATCAATGACAAAATAACGCAAGCCATTAATTTGGAGCCAAAGGCAAAAAAGTTTTGCCCCGAACCACAACCATGTACATCTACTAGCGTGAGTTATTTGGTGCCCTCTCCTTCCAGTAATTTGTATGATTTACCTTTGTCGCCGACATTTACACAAGAAGTAAATGAAGGTACTAAAGAAGTGGCAAGTACCAATGTAACACAAACTGTGAAATTGCCATCAAAAACAATCCAATATCGTTTTGAAAATTGTACATTCACCAATTGTTTTAATAATTAAACGATTTATGCAATACATATTTGTTTTTTCCTCGCAAGTGTGTTGAAAAACGTCGTATGATACACGTGTGTATTGATGATTACCGTCCTCGGCTCTCTTAAGACCCTCACCTGACGGCTCGGGTCTCAATGGCGCCTCAGCGGTAATCACCAACATTACACACTTGTACCATAATGTAGGGGAACCTGTTGAACCTTGGCACTATGTGTACCTAGGTCATTGGGCTCGTTTCAAATATTCGCGCGATATTAAATTCTACTGTTTATGGTATTCGGTACGTCACTACCGACAAGTCAATGTGAAGTTAGTCGCATACCGCCATTAAGCTGGTGTTTGGTGTTATCGACGGTTAAAACTTTTTTTGGCGAAAAAGTAAGTATTTCGAATATATTTTGAAGTCTGATAGTTTTAAACGTTTTATAATAGTGACTTAACTGTTATATGCTAACGGTTCTTTTATTCAACAAGTGTCAACACAATAAAAAACTTACGAGATACGTGATCTCTAAACTATTTAAAATCCATCGTTTTGTTGTAGCTGGAGTAGTGTTGTACCATGGTCACTGTCAATCAGTTGTTCCTTGGTCAGTGGCCACGGTACAACCAAGATGTTGTACTTTGGCCAGGAGAATATTTTATTAAATTTTTTCACACTTACGTAATATATTCCTAATCAAATGAGTTTATTATTTCAGAAATCATGCCGAGAATTAAAGAGAAGAAGAAAAGGACACCTATTCATGTGGATCATCTGGCAAATGCCATTATAATGATTAAGGTGAAAGCGCCAGGGTAGCCCGCGAAATTCAATTTTTTTTAGGATTTTTGCAATTTGCTGGTCAGTATTAAGTTGTACGGTGATCAATATATGATTCGCGGCCGTAACAAATATGTATTTACAGAATTATAATCATTAAAGTCATCAACTCTCTAAGACCACGTAACCCCAAAGAATGATGATTTCATGAAACGGTTATTCTTTGGGGTTACGTGGTCTTAGAGAGTTGTGACAAATTGCAAAAAACCTAAATAAAATTGAATTTCGCGGGCTACCCTGGCGCTTTCGCCTTAAGGAGAAAAAGTTCTCCACTTTCGGTGCTTCCAAACATTTTGGAATACATTTAAATTTCAATTAATTTATTATGTTCCAGAGATACAGAAGTGCTTGAATTTCTACTAAATGCTTAAGGCTGAATAATATATCTACATATTGATAATGTTCTTATAAAAGCTAGATAGTCCTACTTAATGACTGATTAAAAAGTTAAGACAGAAATAATAATTTATAAAGTTAATTATTTAAATATTTTATTTTCTATTTGCTATATTATTTTACAATATTATATTATGACATAATATAATATTGTAAATTTGTGATATGTTCAAATGTACCTACCTAGGTCTATGTACCTACTAATTTTAAAGTTTGCGATGTGACAAAACAGTAGTTAAAAGTTAGTTGTTTTTGTTTAAAGATTATGTTTGAAAAGCAAAAAAAAACTGAATATTATTTTGATTTTGTTCAGAATTTCTAAAGTAACTACTTTGTTAAAGATTGTAATAGACCAAATAAAACCATTTTGGTTAAGAAAACCTGATAATTTGCTTAAATTACCCCCAGATTCTCAATGTGTCCTAGGTACAACGTAGTACTGGCCCAGGTACATAGGGTATGTTGTACCTTGGCCTTATTTACCATTTTTTTTAAACCTTCAAAATATATGTTAATATAAAATATACATTTCTGATATTTTTGTGGTGAGTACCCAAATAATTGGCATTTCAAAATATGCAAATATGATTTGTATGCTGTACGTCAAATCACAATAAAAAATATATATTGTAACACACGTTTAGTTTAATATTTATTATGTACACCTATCCTGTATTAGAGATATAAGTAATAGAAGTTCAATGATCCAGTTGTTCGTAAAAGATCCATTACTCACCACTAGATGGCGTTGCGCATATGACGCGCATTCCTGAATCGCGGTGTCAAGATTCTCCGCCACTTAATAAGTACCGTGGCTAATTAGTTCCACCGCTCACCACTAGATGGTGTTGTGCATATGACGCGCATTCCTGAATCGCGGTGTTATGGTTCTCCGTGACTTAATGACCCTCGCTGGATCAGTGAACCTCCTTGAACACAGCTACGTAGAGTGTGCATTCTGGGATTTCGTCCTACTTGGAAAAGTCACTAGGGACACCTCTGCTAGTCGTTGCTCAATATTCCTTAGGGAACTTTTTGGATAGAGGGACTCATTCCCCGACCTTCGTCCTTAAGGTCTTGGTCGGATGGAACTATCCCTATTGTTTTTATCCAAAATCATATCTTCTTCTGTAAATATTTCTCTTCTGTAAATTCATCACTTCTGTACCTGCTATAATTATTATCATCTGTAACCTGTAACTGTTGTTGAAATACACCATCTGCTGAGACATCACTCCGTGTTTCCTTCGTGATCGAAACCCCAACAAACACCCCCTACAATCTGGCGACCAACTGTGGGCCCGAAGAGAAACCGAAGTACGTCACACGCTACGGACGAATAACAACGACACCAGCTACAGAAAGGAGGGAAGCAGAGATGTCGGTGACCATGTCCGATACTCAGTTCGAGGCGCTGCTGTCGAAGCTCTCACCAGGAAGACACGGCTCGTTTACAACCTGCAAAGCTGAATTCGACGGGACCAAGGACTCCGAAGTAACGGAAGCTTTTTTGGCGGCAGCAAAAGTCTTCAAACAGATCGAAAACGTAAGTGATGCAGAAGCACTCACTGGATTACCACTGCTCCTCAAGGGTGAAGCTGCAGTATGGTGGCAAGGCGTTAGAAAGCATGTCTTCACATGGGCAGATTTCGAAGACCGTCTCCGTCATGCTTTTGCCCCAAGGAAACCTGCTTATGTGATATACCAGGAAATCGTTTCAGAAAAGCAAGATCCACGAGCAACCACAGAAAGCTTCATCGCACATAAGCGAATGCTTTTTGCACAACTTCCGGAACCAGAAATACCGGAATCCCATCAACTCCACATGGTATACGGTCAACTGAAACACCGTATACGCGACAAAATCCCACGCAACTCGGTTATAAGTTACGACCAGTTACTGGAAGCAGCTCGGGGTGTCGAGCAGATGTGGATTGACAAACCGAATAAAGGTGACGAACACGAGGAAGTTAAGCCAAACCCAACCATTACACCCAAGGTCAAGTGCGGGTTCTGTCACTTCTTTGGCCACGCTACCGAGAAGTGTAGAAAACTGAAGAAGAAACAGCAAGAATTAGAAGCAGCTGAGCCTGTCCCTGAGAGTCAAGCCACAACAGCTACTATCAAAACGACCCAGGTTCCATCTCCATCCGCACCAAAAGTGACCTGTTACGGCTGTGGTACGCCCGGGGTAGTTCGCAGTAGCTGCCCAACATGCTGCGCCAATAAACAACGGTCACTGCCATCAACAGACCTAGCCTTTTGTCCGGTTGACGTGAAAACGGATGTAAGAAATAGGCCAATAGTGTTCATTGAGGTCGAGGGCATCAAAGGGACAGCATACGTTGATAGTTGTGCGAAGGCCAGTATCGCATCATACCAGCTATATCAACAGCTGGTGGATAAGGGACACAAGTTCCACGAAGAAATAGTAAAGATCACACTGGCAGATGGCATCGGGAAAAACCATAGAATAAATAAAATAACAGTATCGGTGAAGTTGGGGGACCGCATCATTCCGACCAGCTTCATTGTGTTACCGAATTCAACCGACGAAACAAAGCCCTACATTCTCAAGACTGATGCCAGTAGCTATGCGCTTGGAGCAGTTCTGGTCCAGGGGGAGAAGGAAGATGAGCATCCTGTTGAATATGCGAGTAGATTGCTCACGTCTGCTGAGGAAAATTACTCCAGAAATATAGTCACTTCTGAAAATATAATACCAGAAATAACTCCAAAACTTGTACAACTAGCGGAGGCCTTAATCAAGGCGAGAGAAGTACAAGAAATAAAGGAGTCACGCAATGCATATGTTGATAAGCATAGGCGGGAACAACCACAGTATCAACCCGGTGATTTGGTACTTGTTAACTTACACCCCGTGAGCAAGGGAGCTCAAGGGGTAACCGCCAAATTTGCGCCACGTAGAGATGGACCATACGTCATCATTAATAAACACGGACCCACCTCTTTTAAAGTAGCTTCTCCAAACGATCCTACTACCCCAATCGGCCTCTATCATGTTTCCGCTTTGACTCCATATAAAGGTGGAAGCCGTGAAACAGTTCCCGAACCCGTGCAGCCACTTCGAAGAAGAGGACGACCGAGAAAGGAGAAGATTGCCACCCAGCCTTCACCAGGGCCCAAACGAGGACGTGGGCGTCCGAGGAAACAATAATCCCACTATCCAGTCCATCACGCCGAGACGTCTGTGAGGACTGAGGGGGAGATTGTAACACACGTTTAGTTTAATATTTATTATGTACACCTATCCTGTATTAGAGATATAAGTAATAGAAGTTCAATGATCCAGTTGTTCGTAAAAGATCCATTACTCACCACTAGATGGCGTTGCGCATATGACGCGCATTCCTGAATCGCGGTGTCAAGATTCTCCGCCACTTAATAAGTACCGTGGCTAATTAGTTCCACCGCTCACCACTAGATGGTGTTGTGCATATGACGCGCATTCCTGAATCGCGGTGTTATGGTTCTCCGTGACTTAATGACCCTCGCTGGATCAGTGAACCTCCTTGAACACAGCTACGTAGAGTGTGCATTCTGGGATTTCGTCCTACTTGGAAAAGTCACTAGGGACACCTCTGCTAGTCGTTGCTCAATATTCCTTAGGGAACTTTTTGGATAGAGGGACTCATTCCCCGACCTTCGTCCTTAAGGTCTTGGTCGGATGGAACTATCCCTATTGTTTTTATCCAAAATCATATCTTCTTCTGTAAATATTTCTCTTCTGTAAATTCATCACTTCTGTACCTGCTATAATTATTATCATCTGTAACCTGTAACTGTTGTTGAAATACACCATCTGCTGAGACATCACTCCGTGTTTCCTTCGTGATCGAAACCCCAACAAACACCCCCTACAATATCTAAAAAACTGTCCTAGGTAAAACAGGTTCCCCTACTATTACCTAATACACACATTAGTGTGAGCTCGCTCTTCTCACTTTTTCTTGTGACTAAGTACGGTGAGGGCAAATCTAGCGGGATTATTTAACGGGGTGACTTAATGTCTAATACTGTAATTTTTTTTTTTTGTTATAAATACAAAATTGGCAACGAGATGAAACGAAAAACTAATATTTTCATTTCGAAATATTTTAACTATGCGGGGTTTTAAAAATATGATATACAGTATGTTAACTAACAGAGGGCGTTCCCGTTAACCCGCAATAGTATAGCATCCATACATGCTAAAAAAAATATTACCATTAAAAAAAAAAGTGTTTTTATTTTTTTTATATTAAAATATTCACAAAAAATCGTAAATTGATACGTTAAAGAAACACTCTGTACACGCGTACTTGAAGGACAGCAATGTCGGAATTTATTTAATTAAATAAATTTGAATTAATTAAATAAATAGAGTATCAATTTACGATTTTTAGTGAATATTTTAATATAAAAAAATATAAAAACATTTTATTTTCGAATGGTAATATTTTTTTGAGCATGTATGGATGCTATACTATTGCGGGTTAACGGGAACGCCCTCTGTTAGTTAACATACTGTATAATATATGTTGCAGTCAAAACTCTTAACCAGTCAAAAGTAGGTACAGACAGCGTCAGTATGTGCTAACCCCTCAAGTTTTAAAATGTTACACATTAAATTCCTTACAAATAATCTAAAGAATACTTCAAAAAGAACCCATTGTTTCGACTCAGATTCGAACCATCGCATCACCGAACGTCGTCATACTCATACCGGCAGTTTGACGAACTAGCCAGCGAGCCCATATGAATTGCGTTGAAATTGTTATCTACTATGGTCTGAGTCATTTTATCTTTAGGTGGGGATGTCTAATCGATAGATGTTATAATTTGAGGGTATCCATTAATTTTACTTACTTACGTTGTCTTTATAAAATTAATCCATACCCTCAAGTTATAACTACAACGTTTGATGTATACGTTCACTTAAAACGGCGAAGAGTAAACGACAGCGATTTATCCATTAATTTTTAAAATGATTTATGATTTTATGAGAACTAAAATTGTAGTTGTTCTGTGTGAACAAAATGTGAGCATAAAAGGAATTGCGAGACAGCTTGGCATAGCAGTAAGTTCATTATAATATTAATTGTGTTCTCCGATTTTTTTCTTGTTGAGCTATTTGCGGTATCTTGTGTGTGGTATTTAATAACTTATTTAAAACCATTTTTTTCTATACAGAGACAAACGGTGCGCTTATGGGTGCGCAGATTTCAAGAAATCGGCGATGTTAAGACAATGTCCATGGGTCGGAGAACTACTGGGATCTATACAGACCAATCTGAACATAATCGGGATATTGTTAAGGTTCACATTACACCGCCGTTTACATCCACTCGTTACAGTTCGCAACGGCATGGAATATCTCTGTCCACGGTTCGAAGACATTTACACGCAGCGAACATTCACAGTTATCGACCTGCAAAATATGTCTAACAGAAGAACATCGAAGAGAACCAGAAAAAGCAGTTATGTATATTAAGTATGACAACAAAATAAACAACGAAGACATTTAACTCATTTGATTCCACTATTTTACTTTGTATAGCAAAATATTCTAAGTAGATATCATGAGCTAATAAGAGATGTTAATTGATTATCTATTGATAACATGTTTATTCACTTATTATGCTCATGATTGTAATCCTGCCAAACTAACTTCTAGTTCCTAGACAAGTTGCAAATGCTTCAAAACTTGTCTCTTTCGATGTCACTTGTCAGACTGTCAAATTTGTATACTGAGACGACATGACAGGTCACGTGACATTTCGTTAGGTTATGTCAATCTAAAATATTTCTACCGCTTACTATTTTATCGTTTACGTTAATAGGATGCTACTTGTCTAGGAACCCAATTGTGTCAGTTGGCAAAACATTATATTATGATAACTGTAAATAAAATTATCAAATCAAAATAAATCTTTGTTGTAAAATAAGATCATAGTTTTGTTAAATAATAGCAATAATAAATATTATTATATGATTATTAAGGTATTTTATTTTTCTTTATTTTTAAATTCTTTATAAATAATTACTAAAACAAAATAGAAAAATATATTAAAATAATAATTATAATGAACAAAAAGCACTTTTCGTGCCTATGATTTGAACTCCTACTCATAGGCACGGCAAGCGGTCTTGAAACCTCTAGTCTATTTAGACGATGAATGAAACGTTCGTAAATGTTAACCCTATTTTATTGCTTGTCGTTTTCGCAATAATAAAAGTATTAACGTTTTATTGAAAAAAACAATAATAAAAACAGAATTTAAAAAAATAAATACTATCTTAAACTTATTTATTCACTAAAACAATAAATTAATTAAAATAAAATGTTTTTGCAAAATACATGATGGATGACTAGATGGCGCTCATCTAGTAAACATACTATATACAGTGCTCCTAATATTTTTTTTCAAAATATTGTAAAAGTATTAAAGTGAATAATAAAACATACATAAATAAAGTGATAAAGAGTCAAATTTACAGCACAAGTGTTATCTCGTCGCGGTGCTGCGTTAATTTTAAATAAATCGCAATCATAACACAGTGACTTGACAAAAACATTTCAACATTAAAACTGATGTGCAGTGAACAGAACAGACGGGATTCATTATACGAGCATCGAACATAGTACGAGTGAGTTGACTGAGATATTGTTGTTGCAATGAAGTGAATTTAATAAGATCTTGTCATATGGAAAAAAAAATTGAACGGTTGGTGTTCAAAACTTCCATAGAAAGTGCTGCCATCTAATAGAATTGCACCAAAACATCTGCGCCTGCGCATACATACCTTACAACAGCGTGACGTGCGTCCACTACCCGATAAGAAACTTTTGAGACGCATAAGATAGAGGGCGCTGTCACAAGTTTTAAATTAAACGATGGAAAGTGACAACATAACACTAAGGAGACACAGGAGGAGAACTAAGTCCGATATGAACGTGTCGAAGTTCTGTTTGGATGACACATTTCTCAGTTCTACTCTGCATGATGGCCTAGACTTGTCAACAAAAAGTGTTCCTGAAACTACTAAAATGGATCCGGCCGAGCTTCAACAGTTGCGACAACAAATTGTAGACCTCAAAAATGAAAATGCCAGCGCTCATGAGGAGATAGCACATCTCAACCTGGAATGCTCTAATCTACGGAAAGAATTAATGAAAAAAACACAACAAATAAGATTTCTTAAAAATGTTGCCAGTAGTTCAAACTCCAACAGCCCGGCCGATATGATTCCGAGTCGGCAAGCTGCCTCGCCTTCCTTGAAAAAGCTTACGAATATAAGGATGCGAATATCACGATTTTCACCATTAAATGACTACAAAACAGTGGGGCCCACTGAAACACCCAAGCGACATTCACAACTATCACCTAACCGTCGAATCCTGAATCCGCAAAGCTGGAACACACCTCAAACAGAGACTGGTAGAATAAGCGCAAAGGAAAATGTGGGGGTGGGAGAATTAAATGCAGCGCCAGTATTATGCACGTCAATTCTAGAGGAATTCCAACCAACAGATGGTGCTACACGGAGCCAAACTAAGAAACTGTATATTATAGGTGACGAACAAACTTGTAGTTTAGCTTCACAATTGACTTATGATTATGACCGCAATCATACTAAATTTAAGTATAAATACGACTTTTGTGGTGTCGTCAAGCCGGGGGCAAGTAGTAGCGAAGTGTTGAAGTCTTGCGAAAACTTGAGTAAGTCGTTAAATAATGGTGACATAGTTATCTTGTCAATGGGCTCAAATGATAAAAATCCCTATGAAGTGTTATCGGCCTTGAGTAATTCATTACACATATTGAGGCACCATAAAGTATTTGTAATAAATGTCCAACATAATCTTTGTTTAAACGAAAAATTTTTGAATAACAATATAAAATTATTACTGAAAAATCATTGTAATTGCCAATTTATTGAAATAAACTGTACAGAGATATTGAAATCAAATCCGATAAGGTTTATTGGAAAGTTAAGCTTTAAGTTACTTGTAGAAATTGCATTTTTGGAATGTAATATAAAAATTAAAAAAACACAGCCCACTTTGAGCGACACTAATTACTTACCTAAATTGTTTGAATGTAATACAAGTAAACCAGATGGCGGGAATTGTGCGCATAACCCTATAAAAAAGGGTACTATTCCGTACTATTTTCGAACTCAACCGAAGTTAGATGAGACATATACTAATTTGGCAGTATCATCGGACATAGCACAAGTAAACGTTAGTGACATAGTATCATTGGACCAACAATCACTACAAAATACAAGCAAAAACGAGTTTTTTCTTGACTAAAGGTGAATCGGAAATAACTATACTTCACCAGAATATCGCAGGGGCTATAAATAAAACCGAGGACATTATTTTTGCTTTACACGAATTTTCACAAAAATCTTTGGAAATCGACATAATATGTTTTACTGAGACATTTATAAAAAAAGGTACGGAACATTTACTAAAGATACCAGGTTATAAATTGGTCACATCGCACTCACGCAACTCAAAAAGAGGAGGTTCCTGTATTTTGATAAAAAATGACTTTGACTACAAATCGTTAACGTGTACAACTGACTTTGCGTGTAATTTTCACTTTGAATACTGTGGCGTTGAGCTACTAACACAAAAAATTATAGTAATATGTGTTTACAGGACCCCTACCAGTAATCCTTATACCTTCGTGGAAAAAATGGAAAAACTACTTTTGAAACTTTCAAATAGAACAAAAAGAATTGTTTTATGTGGTGATTGGAATTTGGATATGCTTAAGCCAAGCAAAAATTGTTTAGACCTCATAAACCTATTAAAAAACTTTAATATAAAAATACACATTAAGTTACCTACCAGAAAACAGGCGTGTATTGACTTGTTTGCGAGCAATGTAAAACAAACCCGAGCAGATATTCATTACTTAGGGCTCTCAGATCATGAGACAGGGCAAACGCTTACAATAAAGACCAATATTAAACGTCAGAAGCGCACTTGGTACGAGGAGGTCCGAGATTTTAGCAAGGAAAATGTTGACAAATTCTGCCGTTACATCTCATCATTATCTTTCTCTAATGTCTATGAAAAATCTAACTTGAATGAAGCTTTCCAGGAATTTCATAGTCTGTTTTCATTGATTTTTGACTTATGCTTTCCTAAATTTAAAATAAAAAAATGCAATAAAGTAAACAAAGGTACATGGCTGACAAAAGGCTTAAAAAAGTGTTGCATAAAGAAAAGGATTCTCTATTTAAAAGGCAAACAAGTGGGAGCTGATAAAAAGAGAAATATCAGTTCTTACAAATTATATTCTAAAATACTTAAGCAATGTATACATAAGTCGAGACGGTTACAAAACAATAAATATATAAATGAGAAAAAGAATAAATGCAAAGCAGTATGGGAAATAATAAATCAAAATATTGGAGACATAAATACTAATACAGAAATAGACAAAATATCATATAATAATCAATTATACACAACTACAGATAATATATGTGATTTATTTAATACTTTTTATATTAAATTGACTAATGAGAATGATTTTAATTATAACAATAGTGACATCAATGAAACCATGGACATGGATAATTCCAATTCTATTTTTTTAAGCCCGACAGACCCATTGGAGGTATTTACACTAATTAATAATCTCAATAATACTAACTCCGTAGGTATCGACGGGATTAATACAAAGATTCTGAAACTGTGTGCACAGTCCATATGTGAACCCTTGTGTTTTATAATTAACATGTCTTTTCAACAAGGCCTTTTTCCTACAAGCTTAAAAAAATCTATTGTTAAGCCCTTGTATAAAAAAGGAGATGCAACAGATATGAACAACTACCGTCCTGTTACCCTTATACCAGTCATCTCAAAAATTTTTGAAAAAGCCATGTTAAAAAGACTACATGACTTTGTACAAAATCAAAAAATTCTAAAACAAGAACAGTTCGGTTTTCGCAAAAACAGTAGCACTACACTAGCCTGCTTCAATCTGATTAAAATAATTACTGAATTTATTAATGACAGGATACCTGTAACGACCTTATTCTTAGATATGAGTAAGGCATTTGATTATGTCGATCATAAATTGCTTCTTTATAAATTAGGAAAATATGGAATTAGAGGAGTAGCGAATGACTGGATAAAGAGTTACTTAACAGACAGGTATCAGTGTGTCGAAATTGCAAAAATAGTAAATAATGCCAAAAATACAAGCAGATCGAGTTTCAAACTAAATAGATTTGGTGTGCCTCAAGGGACCGTATTGGGACCATTTTTATTTATAATGTATATTAATGACCTACCTAATATTACTCACCACAAAACAATTTTATTCGCGGATGACACGACACTTGTTATCAGGTGTGAAAATAAAGACACATATGAGACTGACATAAATTTGACGCTTAATAAGACAATTGAATGGTTAACTAATAATAATTTAAAAATTAATGTAAATAAAACACAAATGATACAATTCCAAAATTATAGAAGACGACATATTGATTTAAATATAAATTATAAGAACAACAAAATAGAAGAGGTAAGCACTGCTAAATTTTTAGGGTTGATGCTTGATAAGCACCTCAACTGGAAGGAGCATGTAGAATACGTTTGCAATAAACTTGATAGATTCGTATATGCTATCAAACGTTTACGACAGACCGTTTCAACGGAGGCGGCACTTAGTGCGTACTACGGATACGTATCATCGGTGCTCTCTTATGGTCTAATAATGTGGGGTAACTCGGTTGAGATTGAAAAAGTATTTCGGGTACAAAAGAAATGCGTGAGAGCAATATGTGGAGCCTGGTCTACAGACAGTTGTAGGCCACTATTTACAAAGTTCCATATTTTACCACTGGTTTGCATGTACATTAGAGAACTATGTGTCTTTGTCAAACTGCATCCACAATATTTTAGTAAATATTCTGAAAAAGTGGGTAGACATAATAGATATAAATTTGAACTTCTCCGACCTAGGTGTCGGTTGGATATTTATGAGAAGAATGTCTATGTGCAGGCGATAGATATATACAATAAGTTACCAGATAATTTCAAAGAATTAAGACTTACTCTGTTTAGGAAACAACTTACAGCGTGGCTTGCAGAAAAATGTTTTTATACTTTGAAGGATTTTATGACATATAAAGAAAATGATGTACTTAACTAATTAATGTTGAAATTTCTTAATCTCACTGACATGGCAACACAACACTTGACTTTTAAATTTGGTTCTTTGCTTCTTCGTACAATTATTTAAATTAATACAATAATTAATTATTCATGACATACATTTTGACATTAATTAACTAATAAATTTATATTATTTTTAAAATCAAGAGATGTACAACTTTGACATATTTACGCACCATTGTTATGGTAGAATGTGACGGGATTAGAATTACCTTACCACCATTATGTAACCACATTTCTTGTGAATAAATGATTATCTTATCTTATCTTATCTTACAAAAACCAACTTGGGCCTATCACGGATTTGAACGCACATGTCTTTTGGAGGGGTAATCACTTAATGAAGCCGTGTGTACTATTGACTATCAAAATCAGTCAAAAGTACTTTTGACCGTATGCTTTAGTCAATAATACTTTTGACTAAAATAACAGTTAAAAGTACCTACTTTAGCCCAATGGAGCTGGTTAAGGCCTGTAATAATGCCAATAGCCTTGAGCATTTGGGCGGAGCTAACGACCCCTCTCCGCGCCACTCCGCTACCCGCATGCAACAGAAAACGTGAAGCGCGGTTTGCGCCGCCACCACGGTTTGCCTCGCCTAGTCTCGTCACAGAGTATCGAAATCACAGAAGGTCAAGTTATCGTGAAAGTTAAATAATTATGTGTACCACATATATATGTCGCAGGTTTTTCATAAAATTAGGTTTTTGATGAAAAACCTAGGTTTTTGATGAAAAACCGGAAGATGACACATTTCAAACTCAATTTCATCATAAACCTCTACCAATCCAGATTTTTGATCAAAAACCTGAACTAGTTTGGGTTTATGATAAAATATAAGCGCTGGTCAAATCAAATCATTTATTTTTTGCCAACATGGGTAGAGGGTAGGGGTATAAATGTTATATATGTTACGGCTAAAGGTAGGTGTGAGCATAAACTTAAGATTAGCCGGTTAAACCTAGGTTTATCTTCGACGAGGTGTTAATGTTAGTTTCTTCTATCTTTTTCCGACTAAACTTAAGTGTAACTGCAGGCCCTTGGCTAAAAATGTAGAAGGAAATCGGTCGACGTCAGGGGCACCCCGAGGTTCGGTTTGGTTAGGTTCCTTTAAACCCTGCAGACAGAAATAGGAGCCCCGCGCAGCGGGGCTCCGTCGACCTGACCTTTTTTATCATAAAACTAATACAGTCTAGGTTTTTGATAAAAAAAACTGGATTTTCTCAGGCTTATGATAACATAAAGTAATAATTTTGTCATCTTCCGGTTTTTCATCAAAAACCTAGGTTTTTCATCAAAAACCTAATTTTATGAAAAACCTGCGACATATATACAATGGTCCAGTTTTGGTTTTATTTAGGTATTATCTATTGATATGGATGTACTTTTCGGGCTATGGTTACGAATAAAATTGTTAAAAGCTTTCGAGGCCGTGAGTAGAAGCTATACCCTTAATATAAATCAGCCTGGCTTGCCATGTGGTAAACAACTTAATGTATCTTTTTAACTAAAATTAATGGCTAAATGTGCTGCTAAGCGCAAAACTCAAGAATGGCTGGCCCAATTCGGTTTTTTTTTTAAATATTCGTTGAAGTCTTAGGAAGGTTTCTATGAAGAGAAGAAGGGTAGGTAGGCAGGTAAGTAGATAGGTAGGTAGGTAGTTAGGGTAAGGCAGGTAGGAAGGTAGGGTAGATAGGTAGGCAGGTAGGGTAGCTAGGTAGGTATAGGTAGTATAATTATCACTAGTGTATGTCATATTATTTGTTATATTTTTATAAACAAATAGATTATAACTAAAATTCAGCTGAATAATCTTCAAGTTCTTCGACAGACCTTACAAGATATCTTGTAAGGTCTGTCGAAGAACTTGAAGATTATTCAGCTGAATTTTAGTTATAATCTGACATGGATGGCATGGTGACTCACAGGCATGTGAGTCACCATGCCATCCGATAGAGACCGTAGTTTTTGAATGCCCAAATCATCTTGTTCCTAAAATGAATGCAAAAATATAGGTTCATAATTTGTAAAAAAAAAAATACATTTACATCCAAATCAACAGAATCAACTTCAACTTCTCTGGTAGAACTAATTGATTCACTACGTATAGGTAATGAATTTTTTATTTGATTTAATTCACCAAATAATTCCTAAAAAAAAATATGATTAGTTGAATATTATTGACCCACTTTAGCCCACATGGATAGTAATGAAAAGTGATAATTATAATAAAAAACATGACTGCCAATTTGTTTTTCTAATTTTATGTAGTCTGTGCCACCCGCGGTCTGCGATAGGCTGATTTAATTGATTCTTTCTTTTTATTTTTTTGATTGATTGATGTCACCCGCGATAGAAGTCGAGTAAAAAGTATTCGACTTTCGATCTGCCATAGAGAGATTTGATCCTTATGATTGACCCTATCGATTGATGCCATAAAAGTACAGGGTATTATTTTTCGGATTTTAGCCGGTTCGATTCCCGAGAGCGGCAAGAGAATTTTCGAAAATCTTTGAATGCAGATTTGTTTTTTTTTTTTTAATGAAGGGATTTTCCTTTGAGTACAATTTGCTATCTCCAGTATTTAGAGTACTTGCCCTCCAGGTGAGGTTAAAAAAATCCAGCCTGTATATACATATATACTATTGAACTACTACTTCTACTACTTTTTACTATTGTATGACATTATTATTTTTAATTCCTTATTTTGTTGACTGATCTGTATTTACGATAATTTTATTTTCAATGACATTGTACTTTATTGAATAGTGAAATTTGTTAGGGAATATTAAATTCAAGAGCCCATTGTTCGGTTCATGCTTGTGTTTCCAGAGAGACCACAGGCAAAGTAGAGTTACCACAACTAATATAGGAATAAGGATTGTACAGATATTATAATCTTAAGCCTAGTTTACACAATCAATATTCTACAAAATTAACAGTTAACATTCTTGTTTTATATTTGCACACCTTATGTGGTTATTAACAGTGTACCATTTGACCATTTTTAACATCCACTGAACCTGTTTTATGCAAATAAATGATTTGATTAGATTTTTTTGATTTGAAAATAATTACGCCGGTAATCAATAAATTGACAAATTATTAGCAAGTAAGTACCTAACCTATAATCATAATTAATACCTACTTTAGGAGCATTTTCAGTTTTGGCAAAGTTTTCGTCTGTAATTGTAGCTAAACTAGACCTGCAAAAAAATAAAATATGTCACAAATAATCGCAACGCATCAGAATAATAGACTTTACTTAGGTACCGAAAAGTAAAATTTATAATATTGGCTGAATCATTTCGTGGACGTGGACCTTCTGTGATCATTCACTACTATATGACACAGAAGCGTTGTACTTACGTACGACTTTCGTTTGAATGAGGTAGGTATTTTATAAACAGTACCTATGTACACAGAGTAAATGGACAGAGCATAAGTTTCATAAAACCTCGCTATGATAGGTACTACACTTTTTGTTTTTGCAGTAATATTTTACGATTTAATTTCGTAGTGCTGAGTTCTCGCAACGCGACATACGTTCACCTAGCAACACGATGCGCCCCGCACTAAATTTATGGACGAGTGCGGGGGTGATGTAGATGCAGTCCTTTATCAGAGGCCTTTTTAATTTATTATCATAAAAATAATACATATTTAAAAAAAGTAACAAAACCATATGATTATCCTTTGTATTGCAAAGATGTAGACATTTTTTTTTACACTCTTTTAATAAAAAATGAAGGAGTAAAACGGTTTTATCTCAATGATTTGGAGGTGATTTTTTTTTAAATTATGTGATACCGGTAGAAAAATTATGGCATAACCAAATTACGTATTACATCATGAAGATTACTAACAATTTTTTTCAGATGTAATTTCTCTGTAAATGCCGACAAAAACTTGCTTCATCTGCATGCTTTTTTCAAGCTTTTTTCGAGAGAGCAGCCTTAAAAGTACTTTTGACTAAGTGATTCCGTCAAAAGTGGTTTTGACTGGTTGTATCAGTCAAAACTCTTAAAAATTATTTAGCATATTATTTAGCATTTTTATTTCTTTGAAATAATGTCATTTGAGCGAATTTTCAAATGCACTAATTTACCTGTTTAATATGATATGAGGTACCTAAAGGTATTTGTATTCTCATTCACTCGCTCTTGCATCCAATGTCGACGGAGCCCCGCTTCGCGGGGCTCCTATTTCTGTGAAAAGGAACAAAACCGAACCTCGGGGTGGGAACATTACATCAAATGAACATTATACCTTTTGATCAACAGCGCAAATGTTGCTACCGCAAATAAATATTCGATGAAATGAAAATTATGTTAATCGATATTATACAAATTGATTACCTATTTTCCTAAACGTTGTTCGAATTAGTAACATTACATCAAAAGTTGTTATACCAAACAAGGGTGAACCTCTTTTTTATTCACATCTAACGAGTTAATAGTGCTTTTGACTGATGCTTTATTGCAGTTAAAACTACTTTTGACGAAGATCGTCAGTCAAAAGTACTTTTAACCGCAAATTTGCAGTCAAAAGTACTAATAACCAATAATTTTCAGTCAAAACCACTTTTGACCAACCTATTCAGTCAAAAGTACTTTTGACTGATTTTGCTAGTCAATAGTACTTTTGACTGGTTAAGAGTTTTGACTGCAACATATATATCAATCTACTCTAGGTATGTAGTCTCAACATTGTAAAATATTATGAACCCTCTAAATAAACCCCTTTTTTTGTACAACTTAATGTATCTAAGGATCGCGCCATGATTCTTTAATTCGCACGAATATTTTGTGGAGTAGGTATGGGCGAAACGAAAAAGTTTAAAATTTTCACGTTTTAGTTGCCTACCCCACACAATATCGTATAACAATTTATTTATTTATTTATTGACAATGCTTGCTATATGTTACGTATGTATCCAACGTCATAATATTATTATTGTTGCGCGCCACATTTGATGCCTGGTACATGGTGACATTAGTTACCACTAGCGCCATCTAGTATCGGGAAGCAGAACTAGTAGGGTCAAGGTCCTAGAAATTCCGAGAACTATCGACATCGGGTAAGTCGTGACCGGTATGTACTCGAACGTTCTAGATGTTTATATAGTAGCTCTGTGGTACTATAAAAGGCCGGTGTGAGCCGCGAGACATATAAAATTAGTAAACTACGCCGTCCAAGGCACGTTCTCGCCGACCCAGATGACCCTATAACCGTCCTCCAAGAGAGCAGTAGGGCAACCAGCACGCTTAGGAAAAACAGATACAAGAAACCGACATACCGGCCTCGCCGACGAGGTCCCTCGCGACGTCCCCCAGTAAATGCCCCCCACCGACCCTTGCTCGATGTAGTGCCAGCCCGCGCCGCAGCTGAGCCAGTAGATTTAAATTCCCGACTCTGACCTCTGAGTTTGTTTCGGCATTTCTTCTCAGAGTAGTCAATTAGGAAATGCCGGCCCCATCGTTCGTTAAATAATCAAAATTAGATCCAGCCTGTCCCAACTTGCTGCCCTCCCCCCAGCGACGCCCTAAGCCGAGGCTCGTACCCCACAGGGGGTGCCCTTAGCGTGTAGTCGCTTAGTTTATTTAGTTAGTTTTAAGCCCCTGGCTGGAGGCTTTGAGTTCTCTCAAGGCAGCCGCAGGATTGTCCGGTTAAGTAGTCACGACCTCTCAAGGTCAACTACGAGATGCCATATCCAAAAAAAAAAAAAAAAAAGCGAGACATATAGTTTTGAATAAGCGATACATGCGAATACATCGAAAGCGATCTTTAAGTGCGACTTAAGAGTGATCACTAGTGCAATTGTGTTTCATAACCAGTGTGTTTAAGTTGTTATTAGTGTTGGTGATTGAAGTTAATTTTTTTTATTATTTAATCGGCAGTTTTTATTGTCACGAAACCCAGTCTATTACGTCCATGCGAAACCCAAGCTCGTAACATTATGTATCTATGGTGTTCCTGTCTACCGGTTGTCACTTCTACCCCGTCCGTCATGGCGAATACATACCTTACTCGAAGTCTCGTCGTTTTATCGTCGTTTATCGAACGTGAATTCTGGACTCGGATCGGGTCCTAGATTGCAGTTCTGATATTATAGAAAGGCTGGAACAAATAGTAAAAAGATCTGGAAATATATTAAAGACGTTACGTACATTTCAAAACAATATGAGTCATCTTCAGGTTTATTACAAGCTCACTCGTCGCCGTTGGAATCCGCTAACATAGCAAATAATTTCTTTGTTAATATTGGAAAGAGTCTGGCAAAAAAAAATCTGGGTCAATCCCAAAACCTAACGAGCACTAACTTTACATGCAGCACTGCTTTAACATCCTTCGCGCTGCTAGATACTGATGAGTCTGAGGTAGAAAGTATAATCATGACCTTGAAAGACGATTGTGCCGTTGGCTGGGACAACATTCCGAATAAAATTATTAAAAAATTCAAGAACATTTTGGTACCACCACTAACCTACATTTTCCGCATTTGTTTATCTTCAGCTCATTTTCCAGAGTGTGTCAAAAAAGCTGTAATTATCCCTGTCTATAAATCAGGTAGCAAAGATCAAGTCTCAAATTATAGACCTATTGCTTTACTGCCTTCCTTTTCAAAAATATTGGAGAAAATTATAAATAAAAGGTTATTGAAATATTTATAAGATAAATCACTTTTGTCTGAACGGCAGTTTGGATTTAGGCCTAGTTTCAACTGCCGATGCGGTACATCATCTGACTAACTTTGTTGCAGAAGAACTTGACAAGGGTAACCACACAGTAGGAATCTTCCTGGACCTCGCTAAAGCTTTTGACACGGTTTCCATTCCAATACTATTGCGCAAGCTTGAGAGCATGGGTGTAAGAGGCACCCAGTTGAAACTATTCCAAAATTATTTAGAAAATCGTTCCCAGTGCGTAAAAATTGGCAATGCTCTCAGCACTGTTCAAAAAACCACAATTTATGGTGTCCCCCAAGGAAGTATTTTAGGGCCTACTCTGTTTTTGATCTACATAAATGACCTTTGCAATCTAAAGCTAGAGCATGGCACTATCATTACTTACGCTGATGACACTGTTCTACTTTTTTCGGCTGACTCAGAAAATGAAGTCTACAAGCTTGCGCAACACGGTTTCAATATTGTAAATAAATGGCTTAAAAATAATTTACTAACTCTAAACGCAGAGAAGACAAATTTCATTAAGTTTTCGATGCGCAAGCAAAAAACACATGTCCCCTCAGCATTACATGCCCATTGTTGCCCAGTACCAACAGATAACCAATGCAAATGTCCTAATATAATAAAAACTCACAAAATAAAATACCTAGGCATAATAATAGATGAAACCCTTTCCTTAAAACACCATATAGACGCTCTAAATAATAGAATTCGTAAGCTCATATTCGTTTTCAAAAAGCTACGATTTATTGCAGATCCAAAATTAATTAGGCAAGTATATTTTGCTCTATGTCAGTCTATTTTAACTTATTGTATAACTTCATGGAGTGGGGCGAGTAAAACTTTGTTATTGACCATTGAAAGAGCTCAAAGAGCTATTCTCAAGGTGTCTACTTGCCGGCCTTTCCTGTTCCCTACTAACTTTCTGTATAAAGCTTGTGAGGTTCTAACAGTTCGACAGTTATTTATAATGAGCACTGTACTAAAACAACACGCAGCCCTTCCTTATAACACTGATATTACTAATAAGAGACGGAAAGATATAGTTTGCCCTCAAATAAGTACGAAACATGCTTTCACAGCCAAATTTTATATGTACCTCGGACCTCTACTCTATAACAGACTAAATAAAAAAGGTAATATCTACTCTTTAAATCACAATAACTGCAAGAAAATCCTTAAGGAAGCTTTACAAGCAATGTCCTATGAAGATACAGAGAAGTTATTAATTGTGCTAAAGTAAAGATTGCTCATTGTTTATTTTTAATTAGTTAGCTAAGTTTTAAGTTAGTATACCTAAGTACTATAATTTTATACACCTTTTACATAGATAAGATTAATATGCCAATAATGTGATTATTTTATAAATTAATGTTACCTGAAATCGCCTGAAACACAGGTTTTCCTAGTTCAGGCTCAAAATTATGTGTGAATTTAACATAGATTTAAGAAAACTGTATTTAACACCATACCTTATGTTTTTTGAATAAAATTTATTATTTAATTATTTTGTGAAAAACGTAAGAGTTCTAGCTTTCAAGAATTGATTGAAACGATAAAATTATATTTTTCGACTTTTAATGTTTTGACATGATCTGCTGGCACTCGAACGTGAGTTCTGGATTCGAATCGAGTTCTAGATTGTAGTTCTGATATTAGCCTGTGAAAAACGAAAGAGTTCCAGCTTTCAAGAATTGTTTGAAACGATAAAAATTGTATTTTTCGACTTTTTAACGTTTTGACATGATCTAGCAGTCGAACGTGAGTTCTAGACTCGGATCGAGTTCTAGATTGCATTTCTGATATTAACCTGTAAGAAACGAAAGAGTTCTAGCGTTCAAAAATTGTTTGAAACGATAAAATTGTATTTTTCGACTTTTAACGTTTTGACATGATCTGCTGGCACTCCAACGTGAGTTCTGGACGCGGATCGGGTTCTAGATTGCAGTTCTGATATAATCCTGTGAAAAACGTAAGAGTTCTAGCTTTCAAGAATAGTTTAAAACGATAAAAATTGTATTTTTCGTCTTTTTAACGTTTTGACATGATCTGCTGGCACTAGAACGTGAGTTCTGGATTCGAATCGAGTTCTAGATTGCAGTTCTGATATTAGCCTGTGAAAAACGAAAGAGTTGCTGCTGGATTGACATGTAAAACAGCGTAAATATAAAGAAATCAATATAATTTAAGGAAAACAAATGAAAAAAGAAAGAAATTTGTAGAAAAAACTTACTTTTCGAGTCAATTTTCATAAAAATGCTCCTCACACAACCACTTGGCACGCAATTGCCACGCGAACTAGTGGGCAGAAATGGAACGTAAATACCTCTCTTTTACTCATATTAGCACGGTTTGGCAACGTCGCATTTTGGAAATAAGATTGTGGTTAAATGTAGCTGCCTGGTTGATTGAACCACCCGACCCTACTGTAGTCGAAAAACTTTTGTTGTTTCTAAAATTTGCGTTTTTTGTGTTTAGGTCCTGTAAGCCCCTTAAACGAAATTACGTACTTAAACTACTTAAACTAAATATAAACCGAGAGAATAAAAATTGCGCGATGAGATTTTGCAGTGCGGGCTTAGCCTAAGATTGCATTTGATAGTGAGGTGTATTATTGCCTCTGGCAAAATATATATATTCACGAAATAGCGAGCCATAATTAACATAAAATTAAGCCGTTAAAAAACGGTGGTTTTTACCTGTCATTTTTTGGGCAATATTTATATGTATGTAGGTATCTGTACTCTGTAGTAGCTGTAGGTTCAATATTTTTTTACTATAATGGAAAATCTACAACTAAAGATATTTTTAGCAGAGTCATGTTGTTGAAACCGACAGCTAATTATAGTCAACGCAGTTACGTATAGTTCAATGCAATGAGCATTGTTCATATTTTTTTAACTTTTGTAATTGAAAAATCATTTCGAGGAATAGCGTTACTTATCATTACGGACTAATTAATTATGAAAAATATTCATATTTTATTGATATTTTTGATAAAATACGATTGACCTTCTTTGACCTTCAAATTACGTCAGCTTTGGCCGTACAGTTTTGTATCGTTACCTCAGAAAAAAAAAGTAAGAGGCAAGTTTTGTCTACTAACTGTCAAATGTCAAATTATTATAAATGTCAAAAATATAAACATTCTAGTTTATATATCTCATTACATTACATACATTATTTCAAAACTCGACAATATTTAATATATTGGAAGAGTTATGGAATACAGGAAGTGCTTTGTTCCAACTTGCAGTAATAATAGTAATAATGTCGCCGCGTGCGTTATTATTCTATTTCTAAGTCGCCGCGTCGATTGTTCTAGTGACGACAGAGAGTAGTATATTCCTTGGAGGACACTTACTCATAAAAAAACCATTTGTAAATAAATACGCTAAGATAGAATTCGATTACTTAAGACCTCTATTCGGCCTATTGACACTTTGACAGATGTGAGATTGATGACGTTGTGTTGACAGATTTAAATTTTTAATTTGGTACTAGTAAGGCAACGACACTTAATCTTTTATGCCACTGATGACGTCACCTACCTTAAAAACTTAAAATAATATTTTTTTTTAAATAACTGTTGAGCCAATCATCAAAATATTCAAATTAGTTTCTCAAAATGTTCTAAATTTTCAAAAAATAAAATAAAATCTAATGGTTAGAAATTTTGGACAATCCCCATTGTCTATACTTACGTGAAAATCTATAATTGCTGTCGGTATTAATTGTTGACATCCATATATTCAACTCACTCCTGTCATTCTTTGAAAGTTGTATGAAATGGCTATAACACACTAGGCCAAGTGACGTACTGTGTCCATTTGATAAACAGTTTATTTTTGGCTCCGTACAAGTCTGTCAATCTAAAGCGAATGCCAATACAGGTGTAAAAGACCCGCGAATACGCGAATGAAAAACGAGAGTACTGAGAATAAAAGAGTTTATTGTGCGGCCACTAGAGCCTGGCCAAGTGCGGGTGCGGCGCTTGCGGCGCGTGCGGCGCGTGCGGCACGTGCACGGCGTGCGGCGCGTGCGGCGCGTGTGGCGCGTGCGGCGTGTGCGGCGCCAGCGACAGCTCCAGCTCGCGCCGGCGCTGCGCCACGCGCGCCGTGAGGTAGCGCGCCACGCCCTCGCCCGCCCACGCCTGCGAGTAGAAGGCGCCCAGGCGCTCCTCCTCCGGGTTGCCCGCGCCCCCGGCCTGCGCCCCCGCGCCCCCGGCCTGCGCCCCCGCCCCTTGCGCCCCCGTGCCCCCGCCCGGTGCCGCCGCGCCCATGCTCTGCACACAAACAAGCGCGTGAGACGAGCGGCTTCGCTAGTTTTGTTAGAAACACGAATCCTAAGGGATGATTCTCATTAGAGCGGGCCGTGCCCGGGGCGGGCCGTGGACGTGGCCCGGACGGGGCACGGATTTGAAACGTTACATACATTTTGTATGAAGCAATTTATATTACACAGTGCATGTTCCGTGTCCCGTCCGGGCCGGGCCGGAATTGCTTCATACAAAATGTATGTAACGTTTCAAATCCGTGCCCCGTCCGGGCCACGTACACGGCCCGCCCCGGGCACGGCCCGCTCTAATGAGAATCATCCCTTAGTCTCACAATGATAACACTTGAATTCTCTTTGAAGACTCGAGTCTGATAAAAAATGTTCAGAATTAGAGTCCTATTGAATTAATTTAAAGGCTTTTATAGGAAGACTCCAGAGTCTTGTCTAAATGAGCTCAAGATTGAGACTTTTCAAAAGAACTCGGGAGCGAGTAATTAGGGTCTGGTAGGTAAATAAAGAACACCATTCAAGTCTCGAACATTTTATACCCAAAAATTAAAGTCAGAAAAAATGAAGTATTATTTTCTTATGAGAAATAATATCTTAGCTTTTTTTACTATTAAAAAGAAATTCTATAATTAACCCCCCGGCTGCTATTGAGTTGAAAGATGTGCATAACTCCAGCTTCCTCATATGTGATAGAACAATTCTACTTATGTCAATATTTAAGGTATAATAAATGCAATAAAAGTTGCAATAAAAGTTCCCAGTCTTAATATAGCTGCAACAAAAACTTCGATAATATGAATCGTTTAGTGTGTATTAGCTGGAGTCAAGTCACCCCACCCAACTAACATTTAGGCGTCAATTAGAGCTTGTTTTAGAACTTAACGTGATATAAAGGCGCTACAGCAGCAGCACTTACAACTTTTAGCGACAAAAGAGTGTAGACAAGCAAAATATTTCACTTAGAGCTATACTACAGAGTTACAAGGGCGATAACAGGATGAGTTTAGTGGTTAAAGACATACAGCAGTATTTTTTAACACTATACTACGGGCAAAGCATCTTGTGTTATAGCTTTAAGTGAAACTTACAACTATAACATCTAAATAAGAAGTAAGCATTAACTACAACCCCCTAAAGTGCTATGCAAGTGATAATAAACTCTCGCCAAGACCTAAAAGTTGTACAAAAGCAATAATTTTCGCTACCAGTTCTACAATGGTGCTCATAAACTCTTTTGTACCACCAAATTACAAAACTCTTTCATGTTACTTTAAGTGGAACAGTAGGAATATTTTTTGCTATCATAGAACTTCTAGTGCCTAATGTGACTTCTGTATATCTTTGGGTCGAGTAATAGAGCTTAATACCTCTTCTGTACCCCTTATTCATACAGTTGTTGTTGATAGGAATATGGCGATGCTAGTATAAAAATCATAAAAATGTGGAACTGAGTTCCGTACATGATTTTCAAGAAAATGTGTTTGAACGTGATGCTACAACTACAAGCGACCACGAGGAAGTAGTTCCGCATACTCTGTGATTGATATTGAAGAAAATACTGACAGTAAATAAAACGTGAACAAGTGAGATTATGGGTTATAAAACAAAACATAAGTCAAATAGCCATGGAAGATTTGCTGTCAATCTTAAATGAGAGGTTTTATAATATTCTTCCAAATGATCCTCGCACTCTTTTAAAAACACCTAGAAATATATATATAATCATATTCAAATAAAGAATTATACTATATCACACCTTATTCTCTTAATTTTGTCTTTTTTCTTGAAGTTGACACTTATGATGATGACCTATAAAGCAGTCTGATGAAGATTCATGAAAAGGACAAAAAGGTCCGTCTGAGTGCTGTGGTTATGCGTATTCATTAATATAGATGGCGCTTATGACAATTACGTACTGATGCTTGAAATATGTAGTACCTGCTCTTCGTATTGTATAGGTTTTCTTACCAAAATTATAATAAAGATGTTAGTACTACTAACAACCATTAACAACAAGAAAATCAGAAAATCCCTCAGTTGGCCGTTTTTTCATACGTTGTAAATCTGTGGGCTTGCCCTAATTTTGACCCCTAGGCACGCCACTGACCATGTTTATAAATTAGATAAATATTTACTTTTTGTATTATTATAATTTCATTATGATTATGAATCTTTCTCCGTACTGTTTTGTTAACTTTTTGGGTATTATGTGATAATATGGTAGGTAATATAATAATAATAACAGTCACAAGTCAACCTAAAATACAAATAAACACACCACTGTACATTTAGTAATTTACCTACATACAAAACAGTAAACAACAAACACTACTAAAAGTATAAATAATTTCTATTTACTCAAAATTGTAAAGTAAGACTGTACAGTACATACTAGATTTGGTTGTGGTTTTGGGCAGTTACTACGGATCCCTAAATTCATTTTGCCCGCCATGTTAAGGTTACGAATTGATTTGACGAAGGTTAGAAAAACATAAGAAAACACGGTTTAATTGAAGTATTTTGCTTCATTGTGTTCTAATACTACTAGCACGATACCTTAAACTAGAATAAGCAACGTTTTATTAGATAATTACAAAAGTTTTATGTTACTCCATCATCATCATCATCATCATCATCAGCCTATAATGTTCCCACTGCTGGGACACAGGCCTCCTCTCAGTGAGAGGGAGTGAGCCGTAATCCACCACGCGGACCCAATGCGGGTTGTTACTCCATATCTAATAAAATATTTATTTTCAGTAAATAGACAACAGACATCGGGCGCTTGAATAATTTGTTAATAATACATATACTTATTCACAGTGTAATTAACTTCGCAGTAACAAGTTAACTTCTGTGTCCACTAAGTTGTGTAAACTAAAAGATCACTTTTTCACTAACGAATGGCGGCGTTTTGGATCCGACACATACAAACGAGAGGTTAAAATTATGTTGATGAAATAAAAAATATTCTTAGATGTCAAAAATGTTAGCACCTGGGTCCATTTTTATAGCCTTTGTGGATCTATATTAGAGTTCAAAGCGATAATAATCACCTATTTGCTACCCTCTTATCACTTAAAAATATAGTAAGCGCCATTGTAGTTCTACCGTACCGCTTAAGGAGATAGTATTCACCTATATGCAGCCCTCCTAGCACCCATAGAGTTAATAAGCGATATTTTACTCTATTGTACCACTAAAAGAGTTAATTTTCGCCTATTTACCACCTCTTTATCCCTTGTAGTTTCAGTTATCGCTATAATAGCTCTCTTATTGCTTTATTGTACCACTTAACCCATTCTGTAACTCTGCTGTATAGCTATCAAACCTTTTTTTTTTTTTTTTGTGGATGGGAAATCATCAAATGACTCCTCCCGCTCTGGGTGGAGCGGAAGGGAGTGTCAGACTCTTACTGACTAAAACCCACCCATGTTCCTTCCTTAGCCCTTTATGTTCCGAGCCAGCGGTAACCCTTTCGGACAATCCCGCTGACCCGGCAGGCTTCGGCCCTGGTGGGCCCCTCTGAATGATGCTGACATCTCTTTGAGGCGCGCGTGGAACACGTACGCGCCGTCCGGCACGGGCCTGGTCCTGATCGGACGGCGAGCTACCCATTACTCACCGCCCGCAGGCCCGCGCCTACGGTGGCCGGGAGTCGTCGCGCGGCTCCCGACGCCCGGAGCGTCTTCCGCGGCGGCTGGGACGGGAGGCTCTCTCCCTCAGCCGTCCCGCCGCCTCCTTCGCTAGCATGACTGCTTCGCAGAAGGAGGCGACTGCCCCCCACTCCCTCTCGCCCCGGACCATGGCTTGAACCAGGCCCGGACGCGAGAGGTCGCTGCCGCTGCCGATCGCCTCAACGAGGACACGGCGGTGCTCCGCCCAAGCGGGGCAGACCTCCACCGTGTGCTCCACCGTGTCCTCTGGGCGATCCTGGCAATGGTGACACCCGGGCGTTTCCTCCCGCCTGATTATGTGCAGGAACCTCCCGAAACTTCCGTGTCCGGTGAGGACTTGCGTCAGGCGGTAGGTGAGGGCGCCGTGACGCCTCTCTAGCCACTCCTCAAAGAGGGGTCTTACCGCCGCTATCGTGGCGTGCCCTGCGCTGGGTTGCGACAGTCGCTCTTTCCATGCCGCCATGAGATCGCGCCGGAGGTCCGTCCGCTCCGCCGCAATTTGTTGCGGAAGCGGAGTTTCCCCCCGGCGTAGTGCCTCCGCGCGCCACTCATACAGGCGCGCGAGGACTATCGCCTCCAGATCCCATGGCGGCAGTCCGGCAAGGAGGCTTGCCGCCTCGCCCGAGATCGTGCGGTAGCCCCGGATTAGCCTTGTGGCTACCACCTTCTGGGGCGCGTTCAAATAATGGGCTGCTCGCCGCCGCAGTGAACGCGCCCACACCGGGGCCCCGTATAGGGCCATGGACCGCACGACCCCCGCGTAAAGCCTCCGGCAGGAGGCGTTTGGCCCCCTCAGGTGTGGCAGGAGCCGCTTGAAGGCGGCCCCGGCCCGTTCCAGTTTGGGAGCCAAACGTCGGAAATGCTCAACGAAGTTCCACCGGCTGTCGAAGACGAGACCCAGGTATTTCATCGTCGTCTCGACACCGATGTGAACCCCTCCTACCGTTAGTTGGGATCCCGATGGTGGCGCGTTCCGGGGCCCATGAAACGACATGGCCTCGGACTTGTGCAATGCCACCTCGAGACCCAACTGCCGGATCCTCTCCACGACTATCGCAACCCCGCGTGTCATCGCGTCAGCCGCCGCCTGATGCGACCTCCCCTGCGCCAGGACTAGCGTGTCGTCAGCGTAGCAAACCACGCTGACGCCATCAGGGAGGTCGGCCCGCAGCACCCAGTCGTAACCGATGTCCCACAGGAGCGGCCCCAGAACCGATCCCTGTGGGACACCGCACGACATCTCTCGCCGGTTCCACTCCCCATCGCGACCGGGGTAGATGACGGCTCTGTCCGTCAGATACGCCCCGACTACTCGACGGAGGTAGGTCGGCACCCGGTGATACCGGAGTGCCTCCCCAATGCAGCCCCAAGGCAGGGTGTTAAACGCGTTGGCGATGTCGAGTGACACCGCCACGACGACCCCACCCCGGGACACCGCGTCCCATCAAACAACCTAAGGTGACAAAAAAGTGTGCCCATTTAGGGGGTATAGTAGAGTTATAGCGCGCTCTAACTCCAATGCGTAACACTCATTTATAACTTTAAAATCTGGTAAGCGCTCTAATAGATTTACTATAACTCTTGTCTTAGCGCCTAAATGTTAGTTGGGCAGCTTCCACATTCAACACACGCAAACCCTAACGTTTTGGAATTTAGTCAGAAAAATAAGGCATAATAGCTGCACAAGGAAGGAAATAACTGAATGATAATACTTAAGAAGTGTTGAAACTACGATCAAAAAACGTGTGTGTAAGCTGGAGTGACGTCACCCCAGCTGCTCATGTCATATCTTCCAAACGAAAGAAGATGATTATGTATTTTAGCTCAGAAATGAAGGCATAATAGCTGCCATTGGCAGCAAAATTTTCAAATCGCTGGTCAAAATACTCTATGAGTTATTAAACTGATAAATATGTGTAAGCTGGAGTGACGGCACCCCAACTGCTCATGTCATATCATCCGAACGAAATAAGATATGATTATGTATTATAGCTCAAAAATTAAGGCATAATAGCTGCCATAGGCAGCAAAATTTTCAAACGCCTAAACCATTTAACCAACGGATTTCGATAAAATTTGGCAGAGATTGCATCCCGGGGAAGGACATAGGATAGTTTTTATCGAAATACCTCGCGGGCTCGGGTGGAAGCTAGCAACTCAAATATCATTCAAAAACACTGTATGAGAGCAGCAACCGACGACTCGCTTGTCTTGTCGCTTAGTTGTTTGTTTCAACCATTATTACACCGGTACTTGGTTATATAATAAATATGTGCTTAGAATCGGGGGTTTCCGGATAGGTCAACATTATAAAACCACTATACCACATACCTAGTCTTGCCATAAATGTTGTCACGAAGAAAAATTTTTTTTTTTAATTGCAAATAATATTTATTGCTTTTAGAGTGTGTTAGTTTAATACATAAATATAAAACAATTTAAAATATAAAAAGCTTATTCGAAGTGGTCTGCATTGGCTGCAATACAGTCCTTTAAACATTGAGGCCAGTTATCAATAGAAGCACGCACTCTTTCCATGGGAAAAATCTTCACTGCCTATCGTATGGATTGTGTTTGCCTGGTTTTTACCGAAAATCTGATGTTTGTGAGGATAGATTAATGAAATTCACGGATAGCAAGTAACGGTGTATTCAAGACTAATTAAAACAAATAATGTAGGTACATTAATAAGAAATGTCTCACTCGCGATGATGCTTAGTGTTGCGAACGAGACTATCAACACCATCTAGTAGTGAGGCGCGTTAACAGATTGTTTTAGGGACTCCAAATTATCATGGCGTTTAGAGCAAGCCGTACTCTCTAACTGACCATAAATCATAATCCAGCAGATTAAGATCGGGACTAGACGACGGCCAGTCTTCAGCTCTGATGAAGTCTGAAACGTTCACTTCCAACCAAGACTGCGTGGACCGAGTTTTATGACCCGGCGCCGAGTCTTGTTGGAAGGACCATACTTTGTTATTGAACATGGTGTTGTTAAGGGGCTTAACTATAACGAATGGTATCTTGATACACTTGTGCCGATGTTTTGATACCTTTTTCACAAAATATGGCTCAGTCACTCCTTCATAGCTAACACCCCACCAAACCATCACTTAAGTCGGATAATGCCCACGTTGCACTCTGTCGACTAATTGGGAAGCTTCCTTATAGCTTTGAGCATAAATACCTACGGTCATTTTGTTAGTTAAAATGTTGCTCAATAGAGAATATGCATGATTTTTTATTATTTAAAAAATTAATCCTCATTCATGTAATAAACAGTTTAGTAAAACTGTTTTTCGGATAACTATGAAATTAAAAAAGATATGAGCCATCGAAGATTTGTTTCTATCTCTTTCTCGCAAAACGAAATTTAACACGGAGTTTATATGGCCGTAGTGACATGTGACGTCACAGTCTATATCGGATCTCTCTGTCTAATTGGTGTGTAATCAATAGTTTTAAATGCTCATATCGGCCGTGTTTCTTGGCCGATTTTAATTTTAATTTCACTTTTTGTCATCTCTACTATGGTATTTTCATATTTTGTTAATAAATGCCATGAAAAAATTTCATGCATATTCCCTATTGTAAAGATATTCTCATCCGTAAACAAATTTTTTCTGTGACCTACCTTTGCGTACCGCTTCAGTAGTTGTTTCGATTTTACCACCCTATTCTTTTTAATTTACTTATCACTTAAAAAATGACCAGTGCGTCTCTTATAGGCTGCAAGTCCTAAGTCATCTTTTAAAATACGCGACATGGTTCTGGGTGTTATCTTCATCTCCCGAGATAAAATCTTTTGCTTTCGGACAGGATTTCTTCGAATTCTTTCCCTTACTGCTTTGACCACCTTTTTCGTACAGATACGTGGACGGCCAGATCTTTTTCTGTCACAGAGGTCTCATTGTACAGTACCGGTCAGAACTCCAATGCCAGCAATACAAAACTATCACATCGTAACTCGTCGCACTTGAGACTTTCTTCTATTTAGGCATTTCACACACACATACACACCCGTATATTGCACTCTTTCATCAAGTACGAAAGAAAAAGCGCGGTATATGATCATCATCATAGGCCTATCGCGGCACGCAGTCTTTTTATAATTATGGTAATGAGAAAAAGACAGCGAGTATTTTAAACTAATCACATAAAAGTTGAGGGTAGAATGTTAAGCCTCTTTAAATCATTCAATCTGGCAAATGTCTTTTTGGAACCAACGCGAATAACTACAGCTACTGCCAGTGGCGTGCGTTTCATAAAGGCAGAAAGACACTGCCTACCCTAGTTCTGATAATACAAATACAAAATACAAAATACAAAAATATTTATTTCAACTTAAACATTGTGTCATACATAAATTGAGACAGCCCCAGTAAGTTACAAAAGTACTTGTGTCGGAGCTGCCTCGCTCTTCCCATAAGTGGTAACTTAACAATGATGAGGCGTAAAAGGTTTTTAAAAAAGAGAAAAAAAGATAAAAGTAAAAATAACATAAAACATTAATTTAGCAGCTCTCAGTGTGTGTTTGTGTATGAATGTAAGTGTGTAAGTGTTGAGGGTGTGAGTGTACCCAATATTTATTTATTATATAATTTCTTTTTTTTTTTTTTTTTTTTTTTCAGCTAATCCTGGTCATAATATTTTCTGTTTCGTCATACGTTAGGGATATCAACCATTCAATTATTGTTTTTTTACAATCGTATAACAACAGGGGATATACAACGTGTAACAGAAACCCTATAGCTATCCTTAAGCACTAAAGATAACAGCTGGTATAGAGTCACTATACTTAGTTTCAACTCAAAATAAAATACTCTAAGAATTGATACCAAATTTTCGGTATCTTAGGTTTCTGAAATTCAAATCATAACAAACATGTCACCGCACTACGTAGGTCAATCACTTTACTTGCCAATATCACGATAAATCTCTTCCGTAATTCTGCGCGCCTAGTACTGTACTAGCCTACCAAACGCGGCGTCTTTGTCGGCGCGAACTGACGAGATCAAACATGCCGCCTACCGCTTTGGCGGTGCGGCGCGCCGTACCGCCAAAGCATAGGCGGCATGTGCGCGCGCGCAATACAATACCTACTTTACCGTGATGTAAAAATTAATGTGTAATTATTGATTTTCAGTTTACTCATTAATATTAATATTAAGCCAGAAATTGCACGTAAAAACCGAGATAACAAAACTTACGTAAAATATCGAAACAAAGTTTAGGTAGGTTAACTAGTTTCATCTCTTATTATTACTTATTACCGAGAAAACAGTAAAATCTTAAAGTTTTGCTTAATTTAGTAAATTGACTTACATTTTTAAAGGTGGGGTTCGATGTGGTGGCCTTGGTACTGTATGCACAAGGCCGCTCGCTTGTTCATAGACTCCTGAACATTGCATAGCATGTCTGGTGTGATTGTCCTGAAAGCGGCCTCAATTCGTACTTTCATTTGGTCCACTGTATCACACTGCACTGCGTACACTGCATTTTTAATGTACCCCCACAAAAAAAAGTCTAACGGGGTTAGGTCTGGGGATCGTGGAGGCCAAGCCACGCTTGTGCTACCACGCCCAACCCACTGAGCAAAGCGCGCATCTAAATAATGGCGAACATCCCGAGCAAAATGTGCCGGTGCACCGTCATGTTGGAAAATTAAATTATTCCTCATCACGAGATTGACATAGCTTAACACTGGTAGCACTGTGAGGACATCGTCTAATTCATTCCTCAGGAAGCTTAAATAATTTTGGCCGTTTAAGCTTTGCGGCAAGAAAACTGGTCCTACGACAACGTCTCCAATTATACCTGCCCACACGTTCAGTCGCCATTGGTGTTGAAATGACGACTCTGTCGAAGCATGCGGGTTCGTGTGAGACCAAACATGTTCATTGTGGATGTTGCTTATTCCCGCTCTCGTGAAGGATGCCTCATCGGTCCATAGTATTTTTGAACCAAAATCTGGCGAAGCTTCTGACTGGTTTCTGTACCACTCGCAGAAGGCCACGCGAGGCAAAAAATCTGCCGGTATCAGCTCCTGGGTACGACGGAAGTGGTATGGGTGCTGACCGTCATTGCTTAGCACTCTCCATACCTGCATGTGGTTAGAGGCACCCAGCGCTACTGCAGCTCGACGTGTGCTAGTGCGTGGATTGAGTTCAAAATGTTCCAGAACAGCTTCTTCAAATTCTGGATCGGTAGTACTCGGGCGACCCTCTGAAGCAGGTGCGTGGAATGACCCAGTTTGGTACAGACGATGTACCATCCGGCTAAAACATGCCGACGAAGGCAGCTGTCGACGGTCAGCATCTGGTCTACCCTCAATAAAACGGTGACGGTACAGTTCTCGGGCAGCTCGCAAATTACCATGTTCTGCTCCGACACACAACATCATTTCGTAATATTCGCTATTACTTATCGACATTTTCAAACACAACAAAAAAAAGTCAATTAGGTGTAGCCGTACTGAACTGATGCGCGTGTCACAGGGACTAGAAACGAGTGCACTAGACACGGAACAGACGTCGACTGGCGAGCAAAACAATAACAATGCTAAATAAATCTCCTATTCCCTGCTATCCTGGTACCTAAATATTATTTCGTTAAATTTAGATACCTACGAGTATAGGGTGGCTGTCCCAATTAGTGTCCAGTACTATTAAAAAATATTGTTCAAGGATTCAAGATTATTTTACATCTTAATAATAATTTCAACTAAACTCCGTTAAACTTTCAAGTAAATCTAACACACCAGAGTTACGTACCTAATTCAAATTCAAAATTGAAAAATCATTCATTTTTTTTCACCACATCACGCAGCGGGACGCTGAACGTGCCCCCGCGCGTGATTTTTTACCAAATTCAATAAAAACGTGCTTCCGCGCGTGGAATTATCCGTTCCACGAACCCCGCTGCGTGACACGGTGCAGTGTGGGCCTCCCCTTAGATTCTTACCAGCTGACTAAAAACAACATTCCCGCAACCTCGGAAATTCCCGCAACTCCGGAAAATTATTAAGTAATTTCAATCCATTAAAAATCATAATTTATGGGGCCGCGTTATCTCTTTAGAAGTTGTATTTACCAGGAGTAATTGAAACTACAGGACGGCAATTGGTGCACGTACCCTACTAACCCATTAGGTTTACACACACTAAGATGCTTACATTGTGTGTGTAACGACGTAATCAGGGTTCTGTGAGCAAACGATTTTCAATTCGGCAATAACAATTCCTAACTCATGCGGTCCTAGTACTTTTATTAATTTCTTTCCACAGTTAGATGCAGTTTTGCGACATTTTTTATTGACTTCGTTTGAATTATACTAAAGACTAAACGTGCTCAAACCAATAAAACCCATGTACTATTGATAAAGCACCGACAGACCGTGAACTTCCGATAATTCTTTCGGTTAGTCCTACAGACAAAAATTATGCGGGCGTGCTATTATTTTGTAATAAAAAAATAGTATTAACTTGTTGTTAATAGTTTTCGACATAATTATTAAAAAAAAAAAACTTATTTTTAAAATTATGAACGGAACCGTGCAACCGAACTGTGATTTTATTTGTACTAGGAGAAGCATCAATACCGAAGAGGTGAATTGAAAATGATGTTTTGGGTTCAGTTGGACAAAAATTCTTGTTCTAAATCCTTTTTCTATTCTAAGTTTTAATGGCAAATAATAATGTTTATTTAAGCAATTAATTCTTGGTAGGATACACGTAAGGATTCGATTTTTTATGATCAATTCAATGGTACGAGCTGACGATTTTTCGAAACAATTCGTTTTAATGCGATCTTCAAGCAAATCGATTCAATAGTAAGGTGAATCGAATCCCCTGGATCGTATGTGTAAAAATTATTATGATAAGGGCTCATAATAGTTCAAGTTCATGTTTGCCCAAAGTATTATGCTGACAATCATAAACAGCGAATAGGTAGGTTTATTTATTTCAAACAAGATCAATTACATACATAATTATGCCGACACTTTTTAGCTTGTCCGCATTATTTATGTTAGCACTAAGCGAAGATTGAAACATTTGATTTTAACCGACTACATCTGTACCATCTGAATGAAAGTCATTTAATTACGCTGGAAAGGTTATCAATTATTAATATTATTGATTAAAAGTTTAGACGTACCTACCTGACTGGCAACTGTAAATATGTCACAAAATAAAGGTGTGTTAAATGTTGTTTAAAATTTTTTTGATTACGATTTTTGTTGAATTTTTAGTAGATCGATTCAAGAGCACGGGATTCGTTCTGTGAATCGATTAACATCGTTTATCCTTATGGCCACCAAAATAAAAGGATAGGAATAACGTTGGGAAATTCAATACAGGAATATTGTTTTTTAATTAGGTATTTATTGTGTTGTAGGTACGATGGTAAGGTGGGGTGGGTGGAAGATTACTATTTACTATGTAGATAATAATTATCTACAAAGTAATCTTCTACAAAAGGACAACTACATAAAAAACCAACAAGTGTGTAAATAATACGTGACAGTGCAAACAGGTACCTAAATATTATTTCGTAAAATTTTAATACCTAGACCAAAATCAAAGTTTAGGAAAAGTCAGTAATAATATTTTGTAAACAAAAAATAAACATGCGGAACCTTTTATTCATTTTATTCAGAAATACCAGGAGTAAGAGGTTTATTTTTACTCACAAATGGTTCACTGACACCGATCAGCTGATTTAGTGCTAGTGATGTGTTTATTTCAATTTGAAAAGTTCGGTTTCTGGTATCAATGTATTAAAATTTCTCATAAGTTCTGAACATGTAGATATAGGATTAAAAAACCCTTCCAATATCGTTTGATATCATCCAAAGAAGCCGTGCCTTTCGTATGTATATACCCTTTCCGTTACACGTTGTATATTTAATTTACGGTTAAGTTTATTATAGATGTAGGTGGATTGAGTAACATATTGACGTCTAGCAAAGGCAGTTCGAATCCCTGGGGAGTAGGCCACCATATCTCTGCGCCTTCTGCTTTGGGATGATGCTGAGTCAAAAGGAAGACACTTATGCAGGGTTAAGGACACGTAAAGAATATAAAGTTTTCTAATTGAGAGCAAGTTGCTAACTCTATAGAGGTCAGTTGTAGGGTACCTAAATGGTTTAAAGTACATCACCTTTATAAGTGATCGCTGAGCTGTTTCCAGATCAAGAAATTTAGTTTTGGTAGCTCCACCCCAAATTGGAATGCAGTAAGTTATTACAGATTGCGCCAGAGCTATATAGATCTTGTTTATAAGTTGCGCGGACATAACATGTCGTAATGTTTTAAACACCCAAATGAGCTTCCTGATCCTTTTCATAAGGATTTCGATGTGAGGGTGCCATGACAGTCTTCGATCAACAATTATGCCTAAATATTTTGTGGAGCTGACTTGTTGAATGGTCTGACAGGTACAATTATGGTTATGGACTGCACTATTTTGGCAAACATGAATCGCAATACCAAAATCAGATCCGGGCTGTGACCTCTGGTCTGGGGAAAAGCAGATGAAATTAGTTTTGGTAGTATTAAGGGTTAATAGATTTGCTTTAAGCCAGCCAGCTATCTCAGCCAGACCCTCCTCAGCGACAGCTTTTACATGTTGCCATGACGTACCTGAGAAAACAACTGCAGTGTCGTCTGCGTATGAGAAAATTTGCCCTCCATTGATCTGCATATTGCATAGGCTGTTTATATAAATCAAAAAGAGCGGCGGACCCAAGACACTCCCCTGTGGGACTCCGTAGCAGACGTCCTCCTCGGCACTGCATAAGTTATTTAGTTTAACCATTTGCTGTCTATCTTTAAGATAACTTTCAAAAAGGGAGAGAGCCGTACCTCTTATACCTATGCTTTCTAGCCTGTGCAGAAGGATCGGAACGGAAACGGTATCAAAGGCTTTCTGAAGATCTAAGAACACTGTTAAGCATTTATGACCCTTATCTACTTTACTAACAATGTCCGATGTCAATGCCGTAATAGCGTCTTGAGTTGAACGTCCCCTTCTAAACCCGTACTGTGCATTTGATAGAATACTGTATTTTTCTAAGTAGTTAATTAGTCTCTTATTTATTATCTTTTCTAAAATTTTTGAAATTGATGACAGCACAGATATGGGGCGATAATTGTTAACATCGTTAACGTCCCCACCCTTATGCACAGGAGTGACCACGGAACGCTTTAAATCTTTCGGGAAAATTCCCGTTCTGAGACATAAATTAGCTAGCTGGCTTATCAGGGGAACCACAAAATCTCTGGTGTCCCAACCTGGTGCACTATCAGAGTCAAGACTCATTAGAATACCGTCCACTTCCAGTGGATCAGTCTCCAACAATACGAACGAGGAAGCCCTGGTGTTACTACAGGAGCTGTTCACTACCGGCATTCCAGTCTGAGTAACGATACTTTCTGCTAAAGATTTGCCCACGGTGATAAAGAACAAGTTTACTCTATTTAATGAGTTCAGGGGATTTGCGGTAATATTAAGAAGGTGGGTATTTGAAGTTTTAGGTTTTTTAAACTGTGTGATTTCATTTATTGTTGACCAAAGATGTCTCGGACTTTTGGTTGAATCTTCTATTTGTTTTCTATAATATTGTCTTTTTATCTTTTTTATCAAGTTGGAACAAAAGTTACGGAAGCGTTTATAAGTTATTATTAAAATTATGTTAAAGGGTTCTAATCTAGTTTGCCGCTGCATTTTGTTTCTAAGTCTTATGCAACGTAGTGCTCCCGTAGTAATCCAGGGCTTTAAAGCTCTTTTACCACAAGAAACGGATTTTATTTTTGAGTTGCATAGAAGGGATGTCCTGATTACCTCCACCAGTTTAATAGCAAAGCTATCAGGCAGCGTGTAGTTTTCAAAAATTGATACATCTATACTACTAAGGCATTTGTAAGCATTCTCATAATCTATGACGGTTGTGGTTTTTGAACAAGTTCTTTGTGCTTTATTGGAGCTAGTTATATGTAGGAGAACCATAGCATGATCCGTGATTGTTGTATTAAGCACTGCCACAAAGGCAGAGGTTTTAGTTTTATCAAGCTTCAGAAAGGTATGATCAAGGCAATTCTGTTCTCTAGTGGGTAGGTAATGTCCTGGAAGGAGGCCATGAACAGATAGCATGTTCAGGTAATTTAGCCTATTTGATCTTTGTTGTGATACTTCTGTGGATTTATGTAACAAATTAATATTAATGTCACCCATGATAATAATATTTTTGTGCGTACTACAAGATTCAAGATGATTGTTTAATGAGCTAATGAAGTTGTCAGCACAGGCAATAGAAGGGGAACGGTATATACCTATAAAAGTAAAATTAGACACGGTGATTTTAAGGGCAGAAGCATGTGTTATAGGTAGTTCTGTTACCAGGGCCAAATGTTTGTTTCTTATATAGGCTACCACGCCGTCGTTTTGGTTAAGCTGGATTGAGGTAAAATAAGACGTGTAGTTACATAGTAGTGGTATTTGTTTATTACTATTTAATCTACATTCAGTAAGAATAAGAACATCCACGTCAAACTTCATAAGAGCCAAATTCAACTGCAAGTCGTCAAAATTACCGTAAATACTCCTCATGTTCTGGGTCACTACCGTCAGGTAAGTATTTTCGAGTTTTAAAGACGTGCAAATATGTTCGATATTAACTAAGGCTGAGTTCGCAATTTCAGTTTGGTCTAATTCATCAAGTGTATTTAAATTACTATCCATTTTGTTTCAAGAAGTCTAAACGACCTAACTCACAGTGTATGATAAAAAATGTATACTGAGGAGAATAAATATTAATCAGGATTATTACAAAAATGTACAGTTGAAGTTTTAGTTCCAAGAAGGGTACAATGGATATATGAGTGGATGTGTGATGTAAACAAGAGATAGTTTTAATTATGATGTTAGTTGAGTGTTGTGTGGGTGTGTATGAAGTGGGTTTTTTTAGTGTTGCCATTATATGAGCATGCTTTTCAATAAAAACGTTTTTATGAAAGTTATATCTGAGGGATTTTAACAAACCATAGATATTATAATATAAAGTAAACAAAATAAAAGCCAGTACAAAAGAGGCAAAAAGTAAATAAACAAATGGAATATCTAGAATTAGTCATGCACTTTGAAGCAAGCTATGCACCTGTGATTCGCTCTTCATGAGGATTACCTTAGCATCCTCGTCCTTTTTTACAAAAACTCGACCAAAAGCAGTCCAGCAGAATTTATACTGCTTTGATTTAGCTAAGTCCCGGGCTAAGAAAAATAGGCGGGCGTTCTTGGGAGTAAGTTGTTCTGAAACGAACACAGGAACGTCCCCGTTACTAACGATACCAAGGTGCTTCGCTTGAAGTTTCGTCTTATTTTTTATGTTGTACAATTTAGTGTTTTTTAATAAATCCTGTTTAAGAATTGCAGAGTCCAGTTCCACTACGATAGGGGGGCTATTCACCCCTTCCTTCCTCCCCTGCGATCTAAAGATGTCCTTGATGTCTCGCTTACTCATATCAAGATTAATATTTTTGGCCAGACTAAGTACCATATTTATTAAATCCTCTCTGGTTTCCTGGGTTTTCCGAGGGACATTCTTTATTTCAATATTATTCTTGCGCGAGCACCGTTGCAAGTCCTCAATTCGATCCTCCAACACAGTAATATAATCTTTGTCTTTCTTCACCTGTAATTCTAACTGGGTTATCTTATTTTGAAACTCTTCATTTTGTTTAGTCAAAAACGCGACAGATGTTTCTATGTTACTATTTGTTAGTTGAATCTCCTTAAGGTTGGCAGTGATGTTTTTTAATTCGGTTTTAATAGATCTAATATTATTTTATCAATAAACAAAACCACATAAAAAAATGTAATCATAAATCAGCTCCATCTATCGAGTGCCGGTGGTATCATTATGATCGATATAGTTTAAAGGCTCGTTCACGTTCGCACATCGATTCGCGCGGCACTAGCGGCACCTCGCCTTTGCCACGGCAAAGACACAAATTATTCTTGTCTGAATGTTTTGTATGTGTGCTCTCGTGGTAACGGTACGTTCACACGGCGTCGAGTGTTTCTCTACCGAATCGGTTTTTTGTAGGATTCGGTTTAGTGGCAACAGTATTTCAATGAAAGAGTTCACACATGCATTCAGTTTCAAGACACGGCAAAAAAACCGAATCTTGCTGAAGTTGACATCCGATTTTGCGACCACAAACCGATCCGGCCGTACTGCAAAATGTAAGATCCGGTGCAGTGGTATAGCGCATTCAATACATGCGTTCATACGATACACGCAGGGGTAGATTCAGTTATTTGCCGGATCTTGAAACCGAATACGAATGTAGTTATAGTCATTCTGAGGTAGTTAAAAAATATTTGTGGATCATTTCTAACTGCTGGAGTTGTAAAGGCACCAACTGTTGATCGTCTTTGTACTATTGGGTTTAACCACAATCTTTTTCCACGACGCTAACGGCGATAATACCAGTATATTATAGCAAGACTGTTCACGTCCATCGCTTCCAAATCAACGTGAGGAACTGTGCGCGCTCTTGCTAAAAAAAAGCCGGATGGTGTGTTCACACGGGATCTCGATACGAGGCCGTCGGATACGGCAATGCAAGATGTGCTGTGTGAATACAACATTCGGTTTTTCCAGATCCGATGAAAATAAGATTCGGCAAAACGTGGCTCCGTGTGAACGTACCGTAAGTCGTGGTCATGCGGATTTAATATGTGTGCGTTCCTATAGCTACGTGGGCTTTGGTGACACACAATGACAAAAATCACGCACACAACTGCATGAAGAGACAGTGTCTGTTTCCAGTTATTCTTTATAGCTAACACGAAAAATTACGACTCCTAGCTAACATTTCCGAAAGAAAGTTTGCTATGCAATGCAAATATTTTAGGAAGTAAGATTGTTTCATTGAATTTTATATATTTAGATGGTCATAATTTTTTGTCGTATTACATTTCCCTTTTACTAGATAATTTCAATATAATAGCATAGAATTTTAACGCCTAGAAACCGAGTACGCGCGATTTCAGTGAGGCACTTTCAAGTGAGTCTAAACGACTCACTACGTTCCGAACGTCCGCCAGTTGTCAAGGTCAAACGCTAGAGCAAACATCTCCGAGCTTTCCGAGACAATTTCATTAATAATGACTTATTGTGTAGTGAATGGGTGTCACAATGCATCAGAAAAGAATAAAAAACCTACCAACATATCATTTCATAGGTAAGTACTACAATTCGACTTGTATTTTGCTACAATAATGAATACAAAAATTAAATACGACAACAAAATTTTAGGCCGCCATGTTATGAAGGTGTTACCAGTTGCAATGAATTACCCTATTGTTCAACGAAAAATAAATACACACCCGTATTTTTATTTTACAATGAACCCGAGATTTTTACACAACTGGCCAAAATTTTTTTAGAGAAAAATCAATATGGCGGCTTTGTAGCGCCATTTTGAGATTTGAAAAGAAACTATTTATTTTAAATTATTACAACATGGGTATCAAAATTAAGGTCTTGGTGAGCTCAATTCAAATATAAATAAATAATATACGGATATTTTATATAGATAAGTAGAGTGTACATGCAAAAAAAATCATCGTTATCAGCTGCAAACAATTTAGTTAGACTTTAGCGAAAAAAACTTGCTATTCTTTAGACCAGTAAAAATACAACGTGTTTTTTTTGATATCCCATAACTCTATGGGGTCATTGTACTAATCATTATGAACAACTTTTACTAAGGGACCAAACCTGAAATCGCGAAAAAAAAATCAGCTGTTCCCTACATTTATGTTCGCATAACTCGTCAAAATGTAGGGAATGGTTGATTTTTTTTTCGCGATTTCAGGTTTGGTCCCTTAGTAAAAGTTATTCATAATGATTAGTACAATGACCCCATAGAGTTATGGAATATAAAAAAAAACACGTTGTATAGAAATCGTGCGCTTCTAGTGTAATGAAACTTTTACGTTTTTCCTTAAAATGATTAAAACCATTAATGCTGCTCATTCATGTACCTATTGAATGTTAACTTATAATAAATATAGATTTTAATTACAAATATTCGTTTTAATGTAAATTAACATGTTATTTTTATAACAAGCTTTAAATAGAACTAGTACGTTACCAAGTACAAGATAAATAATCCGATTTTACGTAAGTATAAAATTTCCCCACTTTCGGGGAAACTACTACTGCACTGTACACACTCCACAACATCAGAGTTTTGTTTGTGTGCGTGTCGGCGATCGTAAATACGCAATGCTCACGCATACATCAATAGATTGATGTGTGCGTTTTTGCCTCACTTGAGACGAAGCGCTTGTATGAAGACTATCGATCTAGGCGTTATTAATCTATGTATAATAGTCAATAGTCGCCATAGTTTGTTTCATGTGTGATCTGTTTGTGTGAATACGTTTTCAGATATTTAGGATTTTAACGTTGTTAATAGTGAAAAATGGATAATATTGTCTGTGAAAGTTGTTCAGATGGTGTGTGTATTGAGAAAATAAAATATGATGAGTTTGTTTCGATTGTCTACTATTTTCAAATAATAAAACCGTTTGGAACGACACCGGTTACGTTTTTTCAGAAGTTTTACGATTAGCGAAGTTTATTGTTACTATCCCAGCAAGCAGCGCATCGACAGAACGTTCATTTTCATCGTGAAAACGTATTCACACGTATTTAAGAAACACACAAGATCAACAACGACTCACACATCTTTCCATGATTTCGACTGAAAAACAATATTATTGGTCGAATTAAAACGCAAACCAACTTTTTATGACGATGTTTTAAAATCATATTTAAAAAGGATAGGCGCGTAGATTTAATTTATAAATAAGTTGGTTTACTTTATTTTTTTAACTGTTACCAAACCAGTAGTTTATTTACTTATTAAATATATTTATATAATGCAAATCACATGAAGAGCCTTTTTCAAGGCCACATCGAATATCTTTCAAGTGACGTGTTTTGTAATTTTCACTTGGATTAGATATTTGAGGTGGCCGAAATCTTCTATTTGCATCGTTGGAAAATCGTCGTTACAACCTTTTCAACCCCTGGTGAGTTTTATCTTTACTAACTAGTGCAATTGCGAAAGACCTTTTTTTTTGCGAAAAGAAACTGCCTACCCAGGCATAAAACCCTGTGCACGCCACTGATTCCGAATTGCACTATAATCGACTACAACGTGCTTACACCTTGACCCCAATTCTGCTGTATGGTATTTATCTATTATTCCCCGCATAATCTTACCACACCGTACGGTTGTCAAGCGTGGTATTTTGACAGTTCAAACCGGTTTCGGTCATTGTGTCATAGAGAATACGTTAGTAGCAGGTGTAGTGATTAGGTTATTAAGGAATTGACGTGGTTTCGAAGTAACGAACCATTAAGTGGTCATAGTGAATTAGGGCCCTTTTCCGAATTAACGTGAACGCGATAACGATGTCCCGTGAATCGACATATTATATGAAGTCATGGCATGTGCCATCTTGCGATAACGCCGACTACCGACCATGCCCTAAATTAATAATTATCACCGATCTTTAAACTAACGTGGCATTTTCGAAATTGTGCTTCTGGCTACAGTCGCCACCTTACCAAAGAAAAAGAAATTCGTGGTGTATACACAAATAAATACTATAATCCAACCATGAGTAACTATTCAAGTGAATAGGTATATTACTGACTCTCAGCTGCCATAGTGGTGATTTATCTAAATCGGAAAGCAAATTATTCATGTGAGCGATGATGACTTAATTCGGAATGAGCCATATTTCACGCCGCGCAAGCGCGTTAGGCGCTGCCGCTGTCTGGCTATATGACTTACTAGTCTAAGGAAAAAAGAAAAAAAAAACAAGGTTGAGATTCTGACTGCGCTTCTGTTTTGCTATTTTATTGTAAGCAAAACCCCACAAAATATTAATGTTTAGACCACTAAAATACTAGCTTTGAATTATATAAAAATATCAATAGGATTAGCATTAAAAATATTATTAAAATCTCGATTATGATGGTAAATGTTTGCTTGATCAATCCCTAGCATCAGTAGGATGACAAAGACAGCTCACTCCACGCAAGTATTCACGGTGAGATTTTTACAGAATCGACATGCTGTATGGCCTTAAGCCTTATATTAACACGGATACTTTTAATAAGTATGTTGCTACTTATTCTAAAACTTTTAAAAATATCTGCAAAGCAGCTAAAGCTTCTTTCATTAGTAACAAGGTTAAATCAGCAGAAAATAAAATAAAGACAGTTTGGAAAATTATAAACTATGAAACGAACAGGAACAAAAAACATAATACTGATTACACACTGGACACTTCCCGCGGTCTCATTAGCGATAACATCGATGTTGCTCAGGAATTTGCAACTTTCTTTACCAATATCCCAATTAAAACTACAGAAACTTTAAATTCCTCACCCGCACTAGCTATTGAATTATTAAGATCAAATGTCTCATCATGTGTCCTGTGGAATTTAAATTTAAACATATAAACCCTGTAGTCATTATAAAGGCATTTAAGCAACTAAGATCAAAATGACCGAAGATCTGTGGGGCATGTCTACTAAAGTTTGTCAATCCAATATTGAGGCAATTACATCCTATTTAGCTTTAATATTCAATTTGTGTGTAGATCAAGGGGTTTTCCCGGATTTAATGAAGTTCAGCAAAGTTATTCCTCTTTTCAAATCTGGGGACAGCAAGGTCACTAATAATTATAGACCCGTATCGGTGTTGCCAGTTTTCAGCAAGGTGTTTGAAAAAGTAATGTTAAATCAAATGCTCAATCATTTTAATCGTAATAACATCCTACACGATCAACAGTATGGTTTCACGAAAGGACGTTGTACAACCGACGCCGGTGTCACCTTATTAAAACATATCTTTAACGCATGGGAAGAGGCGCAATATGCAATAGACATTTTTTGCGACCTATCCAAGGCGTTTGATTGCGTGAATTACGAAACACTGCTCTTGAAACTTGAGCATTGCGGTCTAGGAAAACTTGTTCTTTGCTTAATAAAATCATATTTAAACGATAGATTTCAGCAAGTTCAAATTAATGGTGTGAATTCATCAGGTTTAAAAGTCAAAATGGGAGTACCGCAGGGCTCAATATCGGGGCCATTCCTATTTTTAGTATATATTAATGATTTACCACATTTACTGAAAAATCGACCACAAATGGTGTTACTGTGTGTTGCTGATAACACATCATTGATTTTTAAAGTAAGCAGACGTGCACAGGAGCTTGACGACGTAAATAAAGCTATGCTTGTGGTCTATAATTGGTTTACTGTAAATAATTTGGTATTAAATTAGAAAAAAACTAAATGCATTAGATTCGCTTTACCGAATGTTAGAGGTAGTGAATATCATGTTGTATTGAATAAGGAGATACTTGAATTCGTCGAAAATACGGTTTTCCTGGGGATCACGCTTGACTCAAAGCTACAGTGGGGTCCGCATTTAACATCACTTGCAGGGCGGCTAAGTTCAGCCGCTTACGCTGTTTGGAAAATTCGCCAATTAACAGACGTAGATACCGCGAGACTGGTCTATTTTAGTTACTTCCATAGCATCATGTCTTACGGTATTTTGCTGTGGGGACGGGCTGCAGATATTGAGTCTATCTTCATTCTGCAAAAGCGGGCTGTCAGAGCCATCTACAAGCTCAGCAGACGCGAATCTCTACGGGAACTGTTTAAAAAAATTAACATCATGACGGTTCTTTGTCAATATATATATGAAAACATTATGTACGTTCGAAAAAATCTACATCTTTTTAGTAAGATAAGTGACAGGCATAATTTTAACACTAGAAATAGGGACAAATTAGATCAACCGCGTTTCAGATTGTCTAAAGTAAAAACTTCTTTTATGGGTTACTGTATAAAATGTTAGAATAAAATACCACTCGATATTCTTCAACTAAATGAGAAGAAATTTAAATCATGCATTAAACGCACACTATGTAGACAAGCATATTATAAGTTGGATGATTATATCGTTGATAAAAATGCTTGGCTTAATGCTGGTCCTGCTCCACAGGCACTTGAGCTCACTAGTTAAAATTTCAATAATTGGAAGAGATGCTTCCCTTTTTCTTTTTTTTTTGTGTTTCTGACATTACGAACATAATTTATTTTTTTGTTTTATTCAATAAGTCTTAATTGTTGAATACTTCGTTATTAAATAATATCTCTTCCTATTTGGTAGTAAAATTCTATTAATCTCTTAAATAAATTACAAACTATAGTGTTGTATAATTTAGAAGCATTTTTAAATTTTGTAAATGTAAGAACCATGTTTCCGTTTATTATGATTTTTTTCATGTTGACTTGAAAGAGCATGGCAGTTGAGATCGTCATGCTCACTTAAATGTCTCACCGATGGTGGCGCGTGTGTCGGATCATTCGGTTCCCTACAAAATGGTTGAGCTAGATGGTGCTGATCCACGCGTCATGTTCGTGAACGGGCGCCGTCGGTTGAGACTGGTCATCTCTTAACTGCCAAGGCTTATTTTTAATCTTATATTTTGAAATGTTTCTATAGAAGCAACAATAATAATGTACCCACGATATGTAATATCTTGATTTAAAAGAGTGTCCATGGAGTTTCTTGCCCATTCTTCTCCATAGAGATCTACGTTTTGGAATGGGCAACTAGCTTCAACTTTCTGACTAACTGACGGACTATTTTAATTTTGACAATTCAAAAGTGCATGTACAAGGTTTAATTGAAATAAATGCTTTGAGTTTGAGTTTGAAACAAAATTAATATACTGACTGTAGTTATAATGGTATGACGTTGTTGGTTAGTGAACTTAGTTATGAGCGTTTGTGTTATTGATATTAGAGGTGTTGAGTTTGAAGATTTTTATTGAAAATGCAAGTAAATATAAATATGGAAACCAGAGCGAACATTGTAGCCTTGTATAACAATGGGTTTAATATATCTGAAATATCTAATGAAACCGGATTTTGTGTAAGTTATTTTGTTGTTATTGATTTTATTTGTTCTCACAAGTGACGCTTCAAAATGTGTAATAAGGATTTCTTTTTTTTAGAGAGCTCTCCTCTGCTACTCAGAGCGACATGTGTGGAGCGATCCTCCTGGCAGAACATTAGCATGCGGACAGCGAGATCCCACTCGGAAATAATCCCAATGGGAAGTCGCTGCCCGCACCCCAGGATGCACCGGCCCGAATACTGGTCTTCCCCCCGGACGTATCCAGAAAGGAACTCCAGCCCCCGCGTACACGTGGAGGTTTTCTGCCCAAGTACCCCGTTTTCTACCCCTTGAGGGGATAACGGTGCTATTACCTTTTGCATAATAAAATTAAAAGTTGGTATTTTCCAATCTCAGATAGCAGCAGATAGCAGGGGGTATCTCGGGGGGTTTCTGGCCGGTATTTTAATTTTTGGGTACGAAATGAAGGATGTCCTTTGTATTTAGGATTCCTTACGAAAAACCGGAACCCTTATACGATCACTTTGTTGTCTGTCTGTCAAGACCCTTTATCTCGGGAACGCGTGGAGGCATCGAGTTGAAATTAAAACCATATACTCAGCTCTACAGTCCCTCGAAGCTGTGGAAAAATCAAACACCTAAGTTAACGTAAACAAAAAGATACAGCCGTTTATGCCTCAAAAAACGTATATTTCGACACTCAAGGGAATCAAAATGTATATAATGTGTTGATAAAGGGCGAGGAATTGAATCCTGAAGACAGCACAGTATTCTTGGGCATAACTTTGGATGCTAAGCTTCAGTGGGGTCCACATATAGATAAATTGTCAAAAAAGCTAAGTTCCGCAGCATACGCTGTTAGAAAAATTCGTAATTTAACTGATATAGAGACTGCCCGTTTAGTGTACTTTAGTTATTTTCATAGTGTAATGTCATACGGTATTCTATTGTGGGGAAATGCCGCCGATATTCAGACTATTTTTCTTTTGCAGAAGCGTGTTGTTCGATCAATTTATAAATTAAGTCCGAGACACTCTCTCAGAGACAAATTTAAAGAGATTAATGTTATGACTGTGCCTTCTCAGTATATTTATGAAAATCTTTTATATGCCCATAAACATATTAAATTGTTCAAAAAATACAGTGATATCCATAATATAAATACTAGAAACAAACACGAATTTGTTGTAAGTACCTACAACGAGGCTCAAGAAAATAGGTGGCTCGTTCATATGCCAATATGTATATGCTTTTATAATAAACTACCAAGCCACGTTCAAGATCTAAGCCTTAATAAATTTAAATTATTAATTAAACGTAAGTTGTGCAAGAAAGCCTTTTATACTGTTAAATATTATATTGGGGATAAAAAGGCTTGGGATTGAGCTGCTTCCAATTTCTGCATTTTGAGTGTTTTTGTCGTTTTTTTTTATACGTATGTTAACTAACAGAGGGCGTTCCCGTTAACCCGCAATAGTATAGCATCCATACATGCAAAAAAAAATATTACCATTCGAAAATAAAATGTTTTTATTTTTTTTTATATTAAAATATTCACTAAAAATCGTAAATTGATACGTTAAAGAAACACTCTGTACACGCGTACTTGAAGGGCAGCAATGTCGGAATTTATTTAATTAAATAAATTAGAATTAATTAAATAAATAGAGTATCAATTTACGATTTTTAGTGAATATTTTAATATAAAAAAAAATAAAAACATTTTATTTTCGAATGGTAATATTTTTTTTAGCATGTATGGATGCTATACTATTGCGGGTTAACGGGAACGCCCTCTGTTAGTTAACATACTAATATACACATTGACATTAATATATATTTTTTTTTAAACAATGACATTTGCTTACTTTGTAAAGTATTACACTATTTTAATTATTGTGAATGTGAAGACGATGTGGGTCATTTATTTTATTCTTTTTATATTTTTTTATAACTCTCTCCATGGTCTGGCAGTTTGAGTAATTTATGTGGCCTACCCAAATGTCCTTTCTTTGGTATTGTTCGTCGAATCGTTGAGCTCCTTAAGTCTTAAGTTGAGCTGCACGATTTCTGACAAATGCGTGCACTGACTGGACAGGTCCTCTCAATCTGTGGTTCTTTCCTCAAAAGACCATCTCAGACATCGACCTACATGGTCTTCATATAACCTGACCAAGATTATGTCTGGACTTTAAAAGAGACTATGACCTCTGAGTTTGTTTCGGCCTTTCTTCTCAGAGTAGTCAGATAGGAAACGCCGACCTCATCTAGTTTAAAAAATATTTGATTGACGTGTAAAAGGGTTTGTGCAAACCCAATTACAAAAATAAAATCATTTATCATTTATAGGGTACTTCCCGTTGACCTAGAATCATGAAATTTGGCAAGAAGCAAGGTCATGTAACACAAGTAAAGGAAAAAATCCGAAAACCGTAGTAGTTATATTAAAAATAAAACCCCATGCTAAACTATTTACATACCTACTTTGTACGGAACCCTCGGTGCGCGAGTCCGACTTGCACTTGACCGGTTTTTTTTTATGACACAATCCATTTTATTCCTTAAATATTGATAACATAATACACCAACTTTAAGGCTCATGCATGATTCAATTCAGCTCAAAGAACTCATAGGACTATTTAACTCAAAAGACAAAGAACTCGTGACTCTTGAAACTATTAGACCGCAATTCTTGAAAATGGACTAAGTCTCGAAATGAAGACTCAAGTGTTTTACAAGAGTAGCGCCAACCGCGGCCGTGATGACTGACGTCACTCACCTTGAGGTCGCGCGACTGTGACACGAGCCACTTCTGGATGAACTGCTGCGGGTCCATGCTGAAGCTCAGGAAGAACTCACGGTTGGTCTTCAGCTGGTTGATCGTGTCCACCTGCAACGGAAAGTGCTCGTCGGTAAACGGGTGGTAGAGGTAGACGCACAGACCGTACAGTCACGTCACTAAAACCTTTGTCAGTTTCTTTCCTTTATCATGTCAAGACATAATACCTTTCGAAGCGGCACTGAGCAAACTACGGAGATGAAAACTATAATAAACTTTATGAATAGCCTGAACCTTGTTTATTAAATAAAAACCAAATCCGTTTTATTTAATTCTCAATGTCACATTTTTAATTCTCTTCTGAATGTGTAAATAGAGCATTTTATACATTAGCTGTCAGCGTGTACTTTATTAAATAGCAATAGTCATTTGAAAACTGGTACTATCCAATGTAGTGTGGTACCGCATACCATTCAAAGAAATCATACCATGACAGCCGTTTTGTTGGGCCTCAGTTGTTGGTTAAAAATTGGGGACACAAAAAATTTGCATACGCGAAGGAGTGAAAATATATTTTTATCTCGTTTCCTCTTACGTAGGTACTGGATCTAATAACCGTGTCTTATTATTATTATTGAGTGACTTGTGTATTGCTACGTCCGATTGGCATTCTGTGACATAATTATGTTGTAGTATTTATTTTATTTTAGTTTACAGTTTTTGGAAAACTTACAGCTAAAAACTTTTGCACGATTGAGAATAACAAAAATTAGGCCAATTACAAGTTTTCACGGATAGAAGAGAGAATATAAACAAAAAAAACATTTGAGAAGGTAGACAGCGTTTTGAGTGAATACACTATTATAAGTACAAATGCGTTTCAAACAGCGTAAATTGTTATTAATTAGGTTACGTGATCAAAAAAGAAATTACAAAAATCTTTTTTAATTTTGAAATACTGGTATTGAAAACATCGATGTCAACGTCCCGGTAGACCGCATTATACAGTGCGTGCCACGTAAGAAGACACCTGACCCCGCCTCCTCCGCCTCTTTCCGCCGCCCTTATGACGTCCGGTCCCGTCCCGCACTCAGACCTCATACCGCTAAAGATACCTAAAATCGTGTACTGCGCATGTCAAACTACGTGGTGTGTCAAGTCTCTTCTTACGTGGCACGCACTGTACGTATGACTCGCAGCAGCATGTCCGAGACACGCCGCGCTTTTTATTTCGTATTCGAACTGCAATGAAAGCGGCTGCGTGTGTTGTAGCTCTGCTTATTATTCGTAAATTACCATGCACATTACTTATTTTTTCTTGTTTCTCTCCCTTCTATAAGATCTCATTAGACTTTTCACTATCAATTCTAAAGCTGCTTTTGGTTGTAAGATTTTTTTTTTTGCTATTTCATCCCATAGATCTTCTCCCACGTTATTATTGTGATATTCTTTACGTCTAGTACTTATCCCATAATGGACTATGGGAGTGACTTCGTATTTCAATAAGACGAATTGCCATTTCGTTATCCATTTTAGTTGATAAAATACGTCCGTCCACATACAACCACTGGCGAACCAACTCTAACACCGATCGCGGCGTTCGCCGTGCGCGGCAGTCGTCCAAACATAGCGCAGCTAGCCGCGCGCGGCAGTCGTCCAAACATAGCGCAGCTAGCCGCGCGCGGCAGTCGTCCAAACATAGCGCAGCTAGCTGCGCGCGGCAGTCGTCCAAACATAGCGCAGCTAGCCGCGCGCGGCAGTCGTCCAAACATAGCGCAGCTAGCCGCGCGCGGCAGTCGTCCAAACATAGCGCAGCTAGCCGCGCGCGGCAGTCGTCCAAACATAGCGCAGCTAGCTGCGCGCGGCAGTCGTCCAAACATAGCGCAGCTAGCCGCGCGCGGCAGTCGTCCAAACATAGCGCAGCTAGCCGCGCGCGGCAGTCGTCCAAACATAGCGCAGCTAGCCGCGCGCGGCAGTCGTCCAAACATAGCGCAGCTAGCCGCGCGCGGCAGTCGTCCAAACATAGCGCAGCTAGCCGCGCGCGGCAGTCGTCCAAACATAGCGCAGCTAGCTGCGCGCGGCAGTCGTCCAAACATAGCGCAGCTAGCCGCGCGCGGCAGTCGTCCAAACATAGCGCAGCTAGCCGCGCGCGGCAGTCGTCCAAACATAGCGCAGCTAGCCGCGCGCGGCAGTCGTCCAAACATAGCGCAGCTAGCCGCGCGCGGCAGTCGTCCAAACATAGCGCAGCTAGCCGCGCGCGGCAGTCGTCCAAACATAGCGCAGCTAGCCGCGCGCGGCAGTCGTCCAAACATAGCGCAGCTAGCCGCGCGCGGCAGTCGTCCAAACATAGCGCAGCTAGCCGCGCGCGGCAGTCGTCCAAACATAGCGCAGCTAGCCGCGCGCGGCAGTCGTCCAAACATAGCGCAGCTAGCCGCGCGCGGCAGTCGTCCAAACATAGCGCAGCTAGCCGCGCGCGGCAGTCGTCCAAACATAGCGCAGCTAGCCGCGCGCGGCAGTCGTCCAAACATAGCGCAGCTAGCCGCGCGCGGCAGTCGTCCAAACATAGCGCAGCTAGCCGCGCGCGGCAGTCGTCCAAACATAGCGCAGCTAGCCGCGCGCGGCAGTCGTCCAAACATAGCGCAGCTAGCCGCGCGCGGCAGTCGTCCAAACATAGCGCAGCTAGCCGCGCGCGGCAGCCGCGCTCGAATGCCGCGTTGTATTTGGACACACCTTTTCGTGCGTCTCAGACTCGGTGCTGGTACCGTCGCGTGCAGACCTATGTGTTACGTGCGTCACAGACTCACAGTGAGTGCTGCTATAAAAAAGTGTTTATTCACACCAAAAATAAAAGTAGTTATCCAGCAATTATATTTTTTTATGAAGCATATCGTCAAGCTAGCTGTTGGTTCCTCTCGACTCAAACGTCGGATAAGCTACTGCTGTTACTTGCGGTTCAGGGTGACTCGTTGAAGTACCGTCCGCATCTTTCTGTGCTAGTTCAGGGTACGATGAATGCTGGCCTCTTTGAATCAACTCATTTTTACGTTGAATAATAAGTTTTTTTGCTGTCATGTAAATGAGGGTTTTCTGAAATGACGTTCGCTAGGTGGCAGCACTGGCACGTCAGGTCCAGGCATCTGTCAAAGAGCCTATATTTTCTTTGGTCATGACGGAATGATGAACGAATGAATGAATCGAATGATGAACGTCATCATATATTTTATATTGGAAGACCTCTTGTCACAGTGGTGTCAACTGGTGTGGTAAATTTTCACGAAAACCCTCATTTCTTCCGTACGCTCAAACTCAGAGTTGACAAGGTATTTATGTTTGCTCTTTTCAAAAGGAAGAATCTTTTCATGATTTACTTGGAATTCTTTCCAGTATTTTTCAAGTAACTCAATCTTACGCTTAAAGTAGTCCAAAGTTTTACGCTCAACGCTATTCTTTTTAAAATTGGTGAGGAGTTTTCCCAAGCACTCCGCTATCTCGGTTTGATTGAAATACAGAGTCTCCATCTCGCTGCTGGTAAAATTTATAAAATTGAACGATCTTACTTGAAGAAGTCCTTGTTGCTGCTAGCCCGACGAGGGTTGCTCCCCAAGTCAGTGATTCGTAAAATATATCGAGCGCCCTTGCTCAATACACTGCTGCTAACGTCGTTACCACTACAGTCACTGCTAGGCTAGTGAATACTGCATTTAACAGTGTCACTGGTCCGGTACAAGTTCACTTCACTGCCGTTAGCCCCGAAAAACTATATAAACGACCGCGAAATGTTCAAATCCGGCTCGAAGGACCAAAATGTAGGAGTCGCGACCTAAGTGGTATAGACCTATGCTGCTAAATTAAACACTTCATTACACTTTAAAGGTTTATTGCTAAAACGGTTGCTATACTATGCTACGCTAAATGCTTATGAATGAATAGCTAATAAGTACGAATGCACCCGGTTTGCTGTCCGGCTATGCACTGATGCCGCGCCGCACTTAGCGCGGCGTTATTGGTTAGCTAGGTCAGCAAAACGTGTTCGATCGTAATTATTACATCGAACAATGTTGTTGCTAGTGTGAGCAGTACTCTTACTGCTGCTGGCGGCGTACTCCACCAAGCACTGCTTTTGCTGCTTTTGTGAGCTATTAACTCACTGGTAAAATATATCAAGCGCCTTTGCTCAATACACTGCTGCTAAAGTCGTTACTACTACATTCAGTGCTATGCTAGTGAATACTGCATTTAACAGTGTCACTGGTCCGGTACAAGTTTACTTTACTGCCGTTAGCCCCGAAAAACTATATAAACGACCGCGAAATGTTCAAATCCGGCTCGAAGGACCAAAATGTAGGAGTCGCGACCTAAGTGGTATAGACCTATGCTGCTAAATTAAACACTTCATTACACTTTAAAGGTTTATTGCTAAAACGGTTGCTATACTATGCTACGCTAAATGCTTATTAATGAATTGCTAATAAGTACGAATGCACCCGGTTTGCTGTCTGACTATGCACTGATGCCGCGCCGCACTTAGCGTGGCGTAATTGATTAGCTAGATCAGCAAAACGTGTTCGATCGTAATTATTACATCGAACACGAACGTTCTTTTTACAGGGACCGTATATCGTATGCGATTCCAACGAGGCCAAAGCAAAAGTACTCACAGTTTCATGGATCTTGGAGTCGAGTCCCTGGATCTCCTGCTGGTTGGCCGTGCTCAGCAGGAAGCTGTTCATCTGCGTCTTCAGCGTGTCGTCCACCTGCAACACACACTTGGCTCAGTCGTGGTCCCGCCCCCCCCCGCCCCGCCCCGCGCGACTCACCTCCACGTCGATGTCGTAGCACGCCGTCTGCTTGGTGTCGTGCGGCGGCTCCACGGCGATGACGTGGTTGATGACGATGGGATCGGGCGGGTGCAGGAGCGCGCCCAGACGCCCCGGCACTTCGGCCAGCTTCATGCGCGCGGCGCCGAAGATCTGCTCCAGGTACTTGTCGCAGGCCACGTACTCGCGCTCGTGCACGTCCTGCAGGCGGTGCGTCTTCACGTACTGCCACAGCGCGTTGACGATGACGGGTCGCGTCTGCGTGTGCACGCCCAGCAGACGCGCCAGACGCTGGTCCAGCTTGAACTGCAGCGGCTGGTAGTCCAGCAGCAGCAGGATGGTGCAGCGCACGTTCTTGTACCCGGGCCGCTTGACCTGGAAGCCGTCCGTCTCCTGCGTCGTGAGCGTGCGGTGCCACTCCACCAGGTGGTTGTCGGGCCCGTACAGCTCCTTGTCCAGCTCGATCACCAGCGACTTGAAGAACGACGAGAACTTGCGCTTCACCTGCAACACCTCCGCACGCTAAAACTTACTGCCCTCCGTGTCGTTAACATACTCGATCCGAGTCATACAAACATGGGTCAAACTATGTACAAATATATAATTGAATACGTCAGAAGAAGCACATAATAATAATAAAGCCATAATTACGTTTAACGAAAATTAAAAATTGAGTTGTAAGATTCCACCCGAACAAACATAGTTACATACAAGGGTGTATGGCAGAACGTTGAACATACGAAAATGGTGGATAGGTGGCTTAGAGCATTTAACCTATGGAGACGGCATAGCTGAACGAACCCCTCTGCCAAAGTCGGTTGGCCATATGACCATGCACGTTACATAAAACTAGTTCATTCGCCGACCGCCGCCATTGTGTATCGTATTGTGTCGCAAGTAAGTGCTCCCAAAAAATGGTTAATTGTGCTGTTTCCTCGTGCAAAAACCGATCTGCAATTTCAAATTTGCGAAATCATGGTGTTTCCTACCACATGTAAGTATAAATTATACATTAAAATTGTTTTATTAAGTAAAATGTCGAAGTAATCGTTATTGACATAACCATAGAAAAATACAGTGGTACGTTGGTAGCGCAAACGCAGTACAGGGGCTAACTGGGATAGGGATTCGCATAGTGCTGGGACAACGTGAATGAATGATTGTTTAAATAAATTATTTTTCTAGTCAATAGGTTCAGTAACCGGTTTTTTTGTGCATGTATCTGGACAAGTCAGGTTGAAATAAAAAACGATTATTATCACTACATAGTATAAAACAAAGTCGCTTCCCTGTCTGTCTGTCCCTATATATGCTTAGATCTTTAAAACTACGCAACGGATTTTGATGCGGTTTTTTTTAGATAGAGTGATTCAAGAGGAAGGTTTATATGTATAATACATACATAATATAGTAGAGGAACACTGGTAATTTTAGAGGTTTCTAATGTAATGTCGTAAATAAACACATTTTTTTGCGCTTACATTGTAAACGCTGGCTGAACCCGTCGAGATAGATCAAAATAATGTACTACAGTATTGTACACCTTAAAAAGGTCTACAAAAAAGTCCGCGATGGTATATGTCTATCTCTTAGGGATAACCCACAATAACCATTTTTTATCCTATACTTTTTACGAGAAATAATGGCTCTAAAATTATCAGTGTTTCTCCATTGCACCCGTGCGAAGCCGGGGCGGGTCGCTAGTTATATATATAATTAAAAATCAGTTCTCTGTGAGTCGATTTCAATTCTTTTCTTTTGTAGGTTTAGGTTAGTAAAAAATAACAGTTTGTTCGTTTCGTATGTGAGTTTATGTAGCTAATGCAATTTGAAAAGAAACACAATAAAATAAGTAGGTAAATATGACGCCCAAATAACCCACCGCGTACCGTAGGTATTAACAAGTAGATTTTTCAAGGCTGTTACGAAAATGCAGTACATACACATTAAAAATAATGGATATCATTTTCGTTTGATTCTGTTGGCACTTGTTTAAACTGATTACTTATATTCTATATATTTTTTCAACAGATTTCCAAAAGATCCTGTAATAAGAGAAAAATGGAGGATATTTTGCGGTAATATAGAAACTTGGGGACCCACGCGTACTAGTGCAATCTGTTCAGAACATTTCATGTCGTCTAGTTTTAAACAACTTTCAAATAATAGAAGGCAATTAGTTGAGGGTGCAATACCCACTTTAAAAAACATTCTTGGCACGGAAGAATCGCCTGCAAAATTACTTAAGAGTGCAAAAATCTCAGGAATTGCAAAAACCACACCTGCCATTGCAACAGAAGTAATTTCTTTTTCTTCATCCAATCCATCCATCCAGTGGTCAGTAGAGTCTCACAGCCAATCTATTTCTCAATCGTTACAGTCTCACAGCACATACAACTCTCAACAATCAACTACACACAGCCAATGCGTTTCAGCAACGACAACATCTGTCCGTGAACTGGTCAAGACTCCAAGAAAAAGAAAACTGCGCAAGCAGTTGCAGTTTAAAAATAAAAAAATTCGTAGACTGCAAGCAAAAACGCGATACTTAAAGAAAAAGGTCAATACTCTACAAGATCTTCTTAACAATTTAGAAGAAAGATCACTGATAGACAAGGAAGATAAACTAGTATTGAGCAAAATTGGTGTTACGGAGAAGGAACTTCTTAAACGACAGATGAAAAAAAGTGATAAGCTCCCTAGGACGAAATATTCATCAGAGTTGAGATCTTTTGCACTCGCTCTGCATTACTACTCAGCAAAAGCGTATAAGTACGTACGCAAGGTATTTCAGACTTGTCTTCCTCATCCAAGGACTTTATCTAAGTGGTATAGCAACATCGATGGACAGCCCGGTTTCACGAAAGAGAGCTTGTTTGCTTTAAAACTTAGAGCTGAACAGGAAAAGAACAAAATTTACTGCGCTCTTGTTTTTGACGAGATGAAAATAAAGCTATATCCAGAGTGGGATCCTCGAATAAAAAGATATTTTGGCTATGTTAACCACGGATTTGAGTCGATTTCTGACAGCTCCGACAAAGCAACCGATGCTCTTGTTCTTTTACTTGTGGGTATAAATAAAATATTTAGAGTGCCTATTGGATATTTTTTGGTAAAAGGCACAACAGCCGCACAAAAGTCACTTCTAGTCTCAGAAGCTTTGTCCCTTGTCCACGAAACTGGGGTTGAAATCAAATCAGTGACATGTGACGGTGTAAAAGCTAATCTCGCCATGGCAGAAGAGTTGGGATGCTGTTTCCAAGACCCGAATAATTTGCAGACCTGTTTTTTGTGGCAATGTGGCACTGTTGTTGTTCCACTTTTGCGGCACTTTAATCAATTTGTTTTGTTGATACATTACTATTCATATCCGTCTTTTTTATTGTTTACAACGTTAATCTTAAATTTACCAAATTGTCTCATTGTGTATCTGTGGAGAAAGTGGTTGATTCCACATTTGTTTCATTTCTGTATTCTATCTTTTTGTAATTCTTAATGTGTAATTGTTTGTTTTCCCAAAAAAACAAAAAAAATATATATATAACTATGGCTATAAAGCCACACCCGCATGTATTCAAATACAAATACATAATTTGGACTTTTGGCCGAAAGGTGTCGTATATCGACGTTTCCGAGGACGGTTACGCGACACCACGCAGCGAAACACGACGCCGACAACATTACGTGTATAATCATAGTTTTAAGTTTCTTTAATATGTATTAGTTTATTATTGTATAAGATTATTTTGTGTATTTTATCTATGGGCCTTAGTTGCCTGATAATAAAATGATTATTATTATTATTATAATTTAGTTTGTTTCATCATTTAGCTAGACAACACCCAACTCAAATGGTTTTAAAAAACGGATGTCTAAAAGTGCTTATTTATAATAAAAGTATTATCTGATTGATTGTATTATTTTAAATTCTACCCTTTCCTACTTTTTGACACGTATACATTAAAAGCCCGTATTAAAGAACGGGGTTCAAGTATGAATCCCGAATTGCCGAACCTAAATGCAGAATGATAGGAAAGCAATATAATACTATAATATTATTGAGTAATAAGAAAAAATGTTTGACTATGAAAATAAATACAATCGTACTTATCTATAGCACTAGGGTATGAATTGTTTTGTCATTACTACGTAGTTTACTAAGTTTGCTACGTAGTTTCGTAGGCACTAATAATATTGAGTATTTTTTGTACAGACGCCAGCACACCAAGCTACCCGAAACTGTCTATCTATTAAAGAAATCTGACAGATTGTAGTAGCTTGATGTGCTGGCGTCTGTACAAGAAAATAAAACAATATTATCTTTTTATTCGGTCATTCATGCAATGAAATACTTTTATTCATTCGTTCATACATTGCTTGTGCCACAACACTAGCACTTTGTGTTTGTTGTCATAGGACAATTGCATAGATACGTACAAATTTGTCAATATATGTGTGTTTTTTTATTGTGTGACTATTCTGTTTTTGTGTGCGTTTGTAGCAATAGGAAGCATGTATCTGTGTGTAGTTGTCAAATTTAAGTAGTGTGCTGTATGTGTTTTCCTCGCCTCCCGCAGAAAGTGGCAGAAAAAATTGTTCGGGGATTCGCTGCTTGCCATCTCCATAGGTTAAATGCTCTAAGATCGGTTGGGTCATCTGCTACTTACTCAGCCCTAATTTATTTGGCCCTGGCCCACTGGATATTTAAAAAAAAAATTTTTTTCTTTCTTCTTGTTTCACCACTTTCTTAACTTTAAAGTGTAATTTTTATTAAAAAAATAAAAATGGGTAAAACAGGCAATATTTTGTTTTTTTTTTTTAATCTTTTATGTTGGCAGATAAAATTATTGCTTTATTCAAATGCTAGCTAGAAAAAAAGTTATGTGAGTCCTCAAACTTACCGAAAGATGTAAAAAATACTTAAATTTTAATTTCAACTTGCATAAAAAACAAAAAATGATTGAGGAGTTCCAATTCTAGCAAAACATCCCTAGTGTGTGAGATTTCTAATGGTATGTAATTTGCTTTTATAAAAAAAAAAACTTTAAGAGTTATTTCATAATTTTATCAAGTAGGAAATTTTTGACGAAACTACCTTTACGGAAAGTTAAATGTTTTGCGAAATTTAATATTGCAAAGTTGGTAAAAATTAAATGATCGATTGAAATTATGCTGTACCAGTTAGGTGCGTTAATGAAACAATTAAATAATTTATTTAAATAATAAATCACAGATGTTCGAATTGACGCCCTTAATTTACAATACAGGCGCGGCATCTACGTCCGACTTCTGCAGTTGTAGTGCGCAGCAGCATCTCCCGTCGCAGAACTTCGAAAGCATCATCAATTCGATTTATCAAATCTTCTCGACTTTCTACTTCTGTAGTGTAAACTAGTTCCTTTGCCCTTCCCCACACGTGAAAATCGAGCGGAGTGAGGTCGGGCGATCGCGGAGGCCAGGGAATTGGTCCTCCCCTGCCAATCCACGAATTTGGGAAACAATTATCCAAATGCTCACGTACAATCAGACTCCAGTGAGCTGGGCAGCCATCGTGTTGAAAGACAATAGGCCTGTTTATGTCTACTTGGAACACTTCTACCACTAATGGTGGTAAATCATTTATCAAAAAATCCAAGTAGTTGTTCGCATTGATGTTGTCGGGCAAATAATGAGGCCCTATTAGCTTATCGCCAATCACTCCTGCCCAGACATTCACACTGAATCTCCTCTGGAAGCCCCTTTGTCTCTTCACGTGTGGGTTTTGATTGTTAAGTGTCCAATGGTGAAGATTGTGATAATTGACAATCCCTTCTTTGTCAAATTTGGACTCGTCCGTCCACAGAATACTTTTTAAAAAGTTAACGTCGTCCACATCGGTATGCAGCAAATGGCGACAAAATTGCACACGTCTCCCAAAATCACTGTCATCGAGACCTGGAACAAACAAAACACGTCTAAGAATTGATTTCAATACTGAATCTTTTCTTCCTCCGAGTTCAAACTCTACATTTATCTAAATTAAAGTATCTTCAATTTTTAAGTAACTAATTGGCTTTATGGCTTAGCCATAAAGACGTAAGACCACATTCACAAAAGGGCGTGCGACTTTCCATATTTTGTTCTGAAAAGGAGCCATAAGCGCTGGCAAGTTTACCTACGCTGACCACCTGCGCAAACCGAATCCGAATCCTGTAAGCGCTGGCCGCCTGATTGTTACGTGAATGCGGCCGAATAGGAATAGTTTATTCGATTTAATTTGAAATTATAATTGAATGCGCTAAAAACAACATGAGGCAAAACAACTAATAAAGAAAGTGACGAAATCAAGGTTAAATGGAACGATCAATTGAACTATCTCATAATTTACTACATTCGACAAAATCGTATCAGATGCAGTGCATAAACGGCTTAAAATCTTACCTTGCCCTGGAGTGTAGTGAAAAGCATGCCTACCATCTGCCCGGAGAACAGACCACACTTTCCATATGCTTAGGCCAAGTAATGAAGCTATCTTTCTAATGCTTTTGGTAGGGTCCGCGTCTAACTCGGCAAGAACTTGTTCGTCAATGGTAGTATCGGGTCGTGCTGCGTTCACTCGTGGTTCTTGAAAGTTCAGGTTACCGGTTTGTCGTAAACGTCGGTAAGTACTTGCAAACGTCTGATGACTGGGTACTCGGCGGTTGGGATAAGGCCTTTTGCACATTACAAGAAACTTTCTTGTGTCTTATGAGAAAATAATGTCTTATAAGAAATTCAGTCGCAATGATTGTTATATCAGACCATACATATTAAAAGATATTTTTTCTTATGTCGGATAAGACACGCGCATACTAGTCATTTTGTCGGCTGCATGTTCGATGTCGTGCCTACACAAGACGTCTTGCTTAGACACGACATCTACTCAGCTATGTAAACAAATTTGCGCGTGCACATTCGGCGCGGCTGCGTTAGCGAAAAGACGTGTAGTGTCCACTTTTATTTAAATTAAACTTTTATCAGCTTTTCACGTGGAGAAACAGCTTCTCTAAATTGCGTATTTTGACGAAATAATGATGACTCCAAATGTACTAGCACCTCGTCAAAAGTAGTCTTGGACATACGGAAGTAATTAAAAAACTTTTGTTCGTCTTGAAGTAGTTCTGGTACCAACTTCGTATATGATTGATTTTGATTGATTCTTGTCATATTTAATGGATGTATCCAACGACGCCTACAACTACGGCGTTTTCTTCTATGGTACAAGTATGCAATCAATAATAGACGCTGTCGTCTGTCCATTTTGTAAAAAAAAAAAACTTTAAGTTATCTCTTAAAGTTTTTTTTTTTATAAAAGCAAATTACATACCATTAGAAATCTCATACACTAGGGATGTTTTGCTAGAATTGGAACTCCTCAATCATTTTTTGTTTTTTTTTTTTAATGCAAGTTGAAATTAAGATTTAAGTACTTTTTACATCTTTCTGTAAGTTTGAGGACTCATAACTTTTTTCTAGCTAACATCTGAATAAAACACTAATTTTATAAGAATCTGCCAACATAAAAGATTTAAAAAAAAAACAAAATATTGCCTGTTTTACCCATTTTTAATAAAAATTACACTTTAAAGTTAAGAAAGTGGTGAAACAAGAAGAAAGAAAAAAATTTTTTTTTTAAATATCCAGTGGGCCAGGGCCAAAAATAAATTAGGGCTGAGTAAGTAGCAGATGACCCCACCTATCCACCATTTTCGTATGTTCAACGTTCTGTCAAACACCCTGTATATTGCAAGTAAAATAAAACCTTGTAAAAAAGAACGACTTTACAAAGGTGGCGGTAGGCACGACTTACGTCACACTACACACAGTAAATCGTAATGAAATGAGTTACTTTGTTGGGGTCGTTCTTGGTGTCGTCGAGCAGGCGGCCCTCCACGCGCAGCTCCCACGACGGCACGGCGTTGTCGCCCTGACCTGCGCACAAGGCATCGCGTCACACTGTCTGCTGTCGCAGTGGCTCCTCGCCTACTACCCAATGTGTAGGCCAGGAGCTCCCTGAGTGGGCGTCGTGGTGGCAGCTTCAGTCCGCCGCGATTGATCAATCGCCAAGTGAAAGTTAAAATGTTTGTTTCATTAAACCTGATTATTACCGTTATAGTAATAAGGCTAGGAAAAAAGACTATAGGTACGTGAAAAAATAGGGAGAACACATAAAAATGGTAGTTTTGTAATTGAAATCAATACTGGGGGCCTAAAAAGGCCACTTTGGTAGAATCGTAAAAGGATAACGTTATGAATCAAAAAGCCCCCTGATCATTCCCCGCAATTCCTCCTGAACGCAAATTACAATTTCGATTTGGCAGGTATCGAATGGTTGTGAATAGGGTTGCTAAAGTGCGCCGCGGACTGAAAAAGTTTTGGAACCGCTTTGTAATTGCTATTAATAATAATTTTATTTCGAGCATCAAGACTCATAGTGTTAGTAACAATATACTTACAAACTATGTTAGTAATACACTTACAAAACAAAACCAAAAACAGAAAAACAGATTGTGACATCACTGCTGCACGGTGACAGGCCCAGCCGAAACCCTGCAGCAGTGGTTCACAAACGCACAATCAAGCCTGCTCGCTATCATAGACAGGATGCTGTTGGCGCTGCCCCTCACCCTACGGACCAAGGATGCGCACCGCTTCCGCATCACGGCATAAAAACAGTCCACGTGAGCTTCAGCAGACATCCCTGATGCACTGCAGTACCGGGGCAACCCCATCAACACCCTGAATGCATTATTGTATTGGATGCGAAGGGCGCCGTATGATTTTTGAGTATAATGAACCCACAGACTGCAAGTATAAAAAGACGTACAGTAAGCACTAAATATAGTGCGCTTGACCTCTTTAGAGGCACGCCTGAATCTGCGGGCAATCATGTTAGCTCTCACACACAGCGCCCTCCGCTCCCTGTCAATATCCTCATCGTCTTTAAGGCCAGTGGTCAATAAGTGACCCAGATATTTAAATCGGTCTACCCTCACAAGGGGTATACCGTTCAGCTTAACTGAAGGTACTGCTTCCGGGTATTTACCCCTGGCCCCAAAGACCCTATTGAATCCGTCGAAAGCATTTATACCTTTTTCCAAAGGTACACCCACCCATCTGATGAAAATGTAAATATTTAGTATGGTTCAGAAAACGTACCTCTGGATGTCAAGTTGAAATGCCACTAACAAATTGTGGCTTGAAAATTAGGTTAATTTTATAACCTCAATTTTCAAATTGATGATTTTTCAATTACAATATTAAGTATTTAATAATGTTATTCAAACAATAATTGTAGGGAAAAGTACACATGAATGTGTTACTAATTCCCTTTAAAGAGTGAATGCGTAGGACTGAATGTCACCTGAGGAATAATTGCGTAACATACAATGGCAATGCCTTCCATTTTGGCAATTCAACAATATTCATTGCGTGATTTCCGTTGTCGAGCACAAGAATTTTTCAAACAAGGCAAAGCAATACCAATTCCCTTCAAAATCCATCAAATTGCGAATTAAAGTGTGTAACATAACACGATGGGGGTGTAAGTATTTTTACACTTTCATGGGATACTTTTGCAACAGACCATACTTCGGTATTTTTTGTTTTAATTACCTACCACACAGTCGGCATTTTCAATAAACGATGTTCATGATTCACATACCTGGGTAGAATGTATTGGAGATGAATATCCTGAGCTTCCGCTTTTGCTTCATGGGTCGCTTGAGTGCCTCCTGGATGTCGAGGCGCTTGCGCATGATGGTGGCGTCGAGCTTGCGCTCGAAGGCCAGCAAGTCCATGTAGGCCTGCGACTCCGGTACCAGGTCGCGTACCTTTTGCGGCAGGATCTTGTCCGCCAGCCGCTTCTTGCGCTTGGAGGCCGGCCCACCAGCGCCGCCGTACGCGTCCCTGCACAGACCCGCGGTCAGATACACTCGCGCAGGACGCGCGTGCGCTCGGTCGGTAGGTACTTACGGGTTGTAGAGGCCGGGCTTGTGTTGCGGCGGCAGCGCGGCGCGCGCGTCGGGCGGGCGCTTGGCGGGCGGCGCGGGCGCGGGCGGCGGCGCGGGCCGCATGCCCGGCGCGGCCGGCGCGGGCGCGGGCCCGCCGCCGTACGCCGCGCCGCCGGCCGCGCGTCCGCCGCCGCCCGGCCCGCCCGGCCCGCCCGGCCCGCCCGGCCCGCCCGGCCCGCCCGGCCCGACCGGCCCGCCCGGCCCGCCAGCGCCCACCGGCGGCGGCGTGAACCCGCTACGTGCCTATTGACATACGTACATAAATATATTATAAAGAAAACAATTATTTAAAACAAACGCATGTCAACTGCTGTGATTGGTGTTTTTGGCTATAAATAATTCAGTCAATTATTTACAGCCAAACACATCACCTGACACGAGTTTAATTTTGACACATTGTTGCTTTTCCTTCCAGAAACCGGGTGTCAGTCGCTCGTACCACAGTACACTTATGCATCCTTCAGACTTACAGCAATAAGTGTCACAAGGAGACAAAATCAATGACTAAGTCAAAGTCAAAGCATTTATTTCAACTGGCACATATAAGGAACTTTTGAACGTCAAAAATTACAACAAAATAGAATTCATTCTAGTCGCCCATTTCAAAAGGTAGTTTTCGTATTAGAATGGGCAAGATTTTCCACCGTTACTCTTTAAAATTTTTTTTCAATATTTTGCATACATTATATTATATTATAATAATATGTGGAGATGATGCACCTAAAATAAAATTACTATACCACAATAGGTAAAAGAATTAAAAATGAAACCATCTCACATATTTTCAAACATAGTAAAAGTAAACGATTTTCATTTAAATAAAAAAAATTACAAGTAATAATTCAGGGTGTGAGTTAAAATAGTCACATAATGTAAATCAATGTAAAAAAAAGAATAAATTTAAATAAACTAAAAAGAGGAATGCACCCAATATCGAATCTAGAGGAATGCCCATTGCTATTTCAGTCCCTAATTAATGAGTTTATGACATTTACTTGAACTTTAAGCTTTCTATCTTTTAGGTATGACTTTAGTAAATCAAGAGCTAAATTCCTAATCCCATAGTGCTCAAGTTTCAGCAGAAGTGTCTCATGGTTTACGCAATCGAACACCTTAGATAGTTCGCAAAAGATTCCAATGGCATCTTGTGCTTCTTCCCAGGCGTTAAAAATGTTCTTTATTAGGTTGACACCGGCGTAAGTGGTACAACGCCCTTTGGTGAAACCGTATTGTTGTTCATGAAATATGGATATTTTTTTTAAAGTGGCGTAACATTTGATTGACCATCAACTTTTCAAACACCTTACTGATAACCGGCAGAATTGAGACAGGCCTATAATTTTTGGGTTCTGTATTATCACTGGATTTGAACAAAGGAACTACTTTACTGTGTTTCATGAGATCCGGAAAGACTCCTTGGTCTACACTGATGTTAAATATGAAAGCTAAATTGCAGCAATTGTTTCGATGATAGATCTAAAAACTTTTACAGACATTCCCCAGAAATCTTCTGTTGATTTAATTTTAAGATCTTTAAAAGCTTTTAAAACAGTCTGAGGGTTTGTATGTTGAAACCTAAACTCCGAAGGACATGCATTAACATTATTTCTAAGTAAGTCAGCAGAAAGTGCGGGTGAGAATTTAGGAAAAGGCAAATTTACATTTCACATTCGATGAGAGCCTGGAGATCACTTGACAGTAGTTCAACAGGAGCATTTTGGTGGCGCAATTGTGTGGAGGATCAAGGGGTAGGACGGCTATGGTAGGCATTGTTTCCAAATCCATGACAATAATACATACATCGAAACTGTCAAGGGATCTAAAAGTATCCAGAGGAGTTACAAAAAATATAATTAAAAAACCAAATATTTTGTAACTAACTAAAACATACTTGATCTCTAGACACTTTTGATGTGAGCATTTACATTCTGTTTATTTCCTTGTTTCTTTTAACTGACTTCTTAATCAAGTCATTTATTCAAAGTAGGCTGATAATCAGCATTTTTTGAATATCAAAATGACAGACAGCCTCCCAAAATGCCTTGCGCTTAAACTTTATGTTTTAGCTGGAAAGAAGTGGCACAAACAAACGCCCCAGCTTACTTACATATCTATAAATATCTAAGTTTTTACTTCTGTTAGTGTATTGCTATAAAGTAAGATATGGATCCCTTGTGGATAAAAAAAAAAGTGTTCTCTAATCTGAAATGGAAAGATAAAATAGCAGGGAACTAGAGATCTTTCAAGTTCAGTTGCTGTACAATTTAAATTTCATGAGGTATATTGTATAGGCAGTGCAATACTTTCTGGAACAATTATACAGCAATTATATTATGCAGCAATTATACCTCTATTTAATTATGCAAATCAATTGATTGATTTTTTTCACCATTTTTAATGCAAACATTACTATTTTAAGTATCATTGTTATAATAGTTTTTTGCTTGCATTCAAGAGCAATTAGCAAAATGAAGTTTGAATAGGTACTTATTGATTTAAAAATCAGTGGAATCTTTCGAATGATACCTACAATGCGTCGCTACGGCACCAAACACAGATGAAAATGTATACTTATTATGAATTATGTACATAAAAAGTACGATATGAGTTAATAATGTACGTAAGCTATGTACAAAGTAAGGTTTAATGTTACAGAACTTACAGGAAAGTTGGGTCCCGGGTAAGGCCTGGGCGGCATTGGAGAGCCCTGAGGCTGCGCGGGTCCCGGATAGCGCTGCTGGGGCTGCATGGCGCCGGGAGGAGGCGCGGGGCTCGGCCCACCGGCAGGAAAACGTTGTGCCATGATTTACACTGATTATTTAATAAGCTTTATAAGTACTTAAAAACCACGTTACTTATTAGATTAGATTAATTTGCTATTATTTCAGAGCACATCTCATAACCCACCAATTAATTCAATTCCTTCTTCTTCTTCTCTTCGTTTAATGGCTTTTGCGGAAAAACCACCACAATTATTAAAAGTCAATTCAATACTTAAAACACTGTTGCCATACAACAAGAACTAAAAATCTGTACATTCGAAAGCAAAATCCGTACAAATTCCGTACGTAAAATAAATTTGAAAATCCGTACGAGATCCGTACAGTAAAAAAAAAGCAAGAATTATTTATACATTTCTTTATTAATTTTTTTAATCATATCATTATCAACAGTCAAGTCATAACATGGCGTATTTCCATAAATTTAAAATCTCACACTCACACACAACACAATTAGTTTCTTTTCAATAAATGAGCCAAAACAATAATAACAACAACAATCGAATTGTAATGTATCTCTTTCGTTCAGTGTCAGTCGTGTATCATGCTCTCTTTGTCACACGAAACGAAATATGTTGCGGTAATTCCCCGTCATAGACAATCAGTTGTCATAGACAAGTGATTGTCTAGGAACTCTAGGATGGGGAATTACTCAATAACATAATTTATGTGATGAGGAAAGTGAAAAACTATCGATATCGACATAAATATTATTTTTTTTATTTGAAAGCGTGCTAAATATTATATAAAATGTGTAATAATTAAAAATCCGAACACAAATCCGTACGCCATTTCTCTCCGTACGTAATACCCCAAATTCCGTACGTGTACGGACAAATCCGTACATATGGCAACACTGACTTAAAAGTCAATTCAATACTGTCAAGCAAGGAACTTCTGTCTGTCAAGTCAATAAAATGTCAAACACACAATTTTTTTTTAAATCTTTCTACCATACTCAATACTGCCATAGTCGCGCATAGTCTTTCGACCATACCGCCTCGTCTTCCGTGTAGAATTTCTACGTGGTAAGTCGAATGGGTATAAACAAGTAGGAGCTAATTAGTATGTACTATCAAACCACAGATTATTTGCCTTTATATTAAGGCGAAAGCGCTAAGGTAGCCCGCGAAATTCAAATTTTCTTACGTTTTTTGCAATTTGCTGGTCAGTATTAAGTTGTACGTTGATTAATATATAAATCGCGGCCGTAAGAAATATGTGTTTACAGAATTATAATCATTAAAGTCATCAACACAACTCTCTAAGACCACGTAAGTCCAAAGAATGATGATTTCATGAAACAGTTATTCTTGGGACTTACGTGGTCTTAGAGAGTTGTGTTGATGACTTTAATGATTATAATTCTGTAAACACATATTTCTTACGGCCGCAATTCATATATTAATCAACATACAACTTAATACTGACCAGCAAATTCCAAAAAACCTAAAAAAATTGAATTTCGCGGGCTACCCTGGCGCTTTCGCTTTTACAATAACATCAAATAACGCAGTGTTATCCACGTGTCAGTATCAGTATAAGCAAACCTCCGTTAGGAGTATAAGTATATTATTATGTTCTGTGAAGCAAACTCAAATAGCAAACAAAACGAAACCTAGACGATAACTACTCTTTGGACGATAAGACGCAAACGGTAAGTAAAAGATGACAGACCAGAGACAACTTTTTTTTTTGTATAAAGTGTTGCCAAGTGCCAGCTTGCCATGCGGCACTTTTGAATCTTCGAAAGGGAGAACATTATGCCAGCCGCACACGCTTGCCGAACCACGTGAAACTATCACAAATTATACGTCAACAGGGAACGATACTGCCTATTTCTGGTGCTAGAGGTAACTGAATAACAGAGAGGTCGCAATAAAAAGAATAAAGTTCCCAATAATTTTAAATGGGGAAAAAATGTAAATACTTATACAAATGCTGTTTAAGAGTCCGTACTTTTGTAATAATGAAACCAGTAATGGTAGTATTTATGGGGGATAAATAAATAACGTAAACAAAAAAACATGAAGTTCTGTGTATATGGAAGGATACAAAAAATAAATTGTGGTTACGTGACTGTTATGCTAGAAACACACACAGTTGTTGTATGTCTACTAGCATTAAAAGGAAATGCGGTCGGAGAGACTTTTTGAAAAAACATAAGTAAAAAGTCATAATTCGAGGTTTGGCTCTCGCCTTTTTACTCCTCCAATATTGCACCAATATATAAGATACTTTGGGCGCGGTATGGCGCCCTGTTTATTTAAATAAAACTCGGCCAGTTGTTGTAAATGTGTATTTGTTACACGTCACAGTTTCCAGTAGTGTATTATTGGCATAGAGAAATATACATTAGTTCAGTGAGAATCCGCAATAATAGGGGGGGGGGGTCCAGTCAGGGCCTTTTCCGTTTGGTTCGGAAGGGACCACGGACAATAATGGGGCCGACAACTGTCAAAGTGGCGCAAGTAGCGCAAAGCAGTTTTGTATGAAATTGTTATTGATTGATTAAAAGCAATAAGGCGAGTAAAGTTTGAGCCTAAAAGCGGGGCAAGAGTGTGTCATAAACATTTCAAGGAAAGTGATTATGAAAAGATCGGCAAATACTCAGGTATCTATTAAAAATGTTTATTTTCAGTTCCTTGCCTTCCAATGCCGTATTTAAGTTTTGTTCAATGTAGGAAGTTTTGTGTTGCTGTTTATGAACAAAGAAAATATAATAAAGAGTAAATGAATAAAGAGAAAAAATAAAGAGTATAAAGATAATTCTATTCTATTCTATGTCTCTGTCTGTAAGACTCAGTGGGTGGAAGCTCCATTGAAGGCTCATCTTCCACAACTTCAGCCTGCCCAAAATTTAAGTTTGGTCATAAGACTAATCTGTAATTGAAATAATAGTCAAAACCTATACTGTAGGTTTTAATTAGCAAAACGTAACATATTGATGAAAATGACAATACATTCTTAAGACAATCGAATTATGAGAAATTAGAAGTATCTGTGGTCACAGAAGAATAAATGTGGTAAAAAGGTTCACCACATTCACCCCGGCCAGATGTAATCAAGTAAAAACTTCGGCGGGTTCCGTGCTCTGGCTGACCTCCGGAGTGGCTCCGAAACTGGGAGCTCGATCCCGTCCGAGCTCATTTGTTCCGGTTCCAATACCGACCGGAGACCGGTGTTGAGTATGTTGTCGGTGAAGAAGGCGAAGTTGTTGGTGGTGAGCAAGATGGTGATGGTGACTGCGATCTTTGGGGTTCGGCGTCCACAAATTCGTTAATTGTGGGGATATCTTCTCGGTTGCCTCCCAAAGGTGCTAGATGGCGGTTGGATACAGTAGTCTCTCGACCATCCATCGTTCGAACGTACGAATAAGTGGGGTTAGTGTCCAGTACCTCCACCTCCTCGGCTAGTGGTTGATATTTTGTTCTCCGGTCAAAGCGTCGCATAAGTACTCTGTTTGAGCCAGATAACCATGTGGGAATAGAATCTCCATTCGTCGATCTCCGAGAGTGGCGGAACATCCTTTCATGCGGCGTACAATTTGTACTAGTACAAAGAAGCGAGCGTATGGAGTGTAAATGCTTGCGATAGGACATCCTCCCAGCTCTCTATTGGCAGATTCTTAGTTTTCAATGCTAACTGTACAGTTTTCCAGAGCGTAGAATTGAGCCTTTCAACTTGGCCATTGCCTTCCCAAGTAACACAAAATCGATATAATGGAAAAAGTGATGACCAGAAAATTTCTTCTAGCTTCGTTATAGAATTTGAAGGGTTTTAGCAATGTCTTGCTTCTGTATAACAGCATTTTATTAACTTTGTAGTTCCTAAAGCTATATAATCCTCTTTTTCAATCTTTTGTGCAGCTAAAGGTTTTATTTTAGACATAATTTATGTCTCTATACAGCTTCTAATACAGCTGTAAGCATTATACAAAAGTGTAGGCCGTATGTAAGCATTAATTACGGCTTAGGCTATTAAAAAGCATTTTAGAATTCTTTAAAACTGCTCTATGTTTTATAACGACCTTTCGCATGGGTCACAACTGTTTAACGGTGTACATTGGTGCTGTTTTAATGCCAGCTTTTTAAAAGCATTTCATCATAATATTATATAGCCTTTATCTATACAAACGTATAATGACAAGAATTTTAACAAGCAATAAGTCGTATACCCGGCATCCGCATGCCTAAAGTTTTTAATTATGCTTACGCCATTTTGCTTTTTGTATCGATAATATTTAAAATTTAATTTTATGGTAAATAGTCCTTTAGAAAGGACTTCAACCTATGGTATTGACCGGCCGGTACAATACAGGTATCATAATGACTAAAACTAAAGATTTCTTCGTAAGAGCATAATTTTTTTTACAATTCCACATATTTTTATAATATTTTTGTAATAAATAGCTCTTTAATTTGAAGGCGCATGAAATATTTGATTCAAATATATACATACTTTCACAGTAAACTGATACTCGCAACCTTAATTCACTCATTGAGAACAAAAACAAGAGTTTAATTACTTGCCTTGTAGCACTTATATTTTTTGTTGAAAGTATCCATGTTCTTTTTACACAAGATTTATTAATAATAACAGAAATTAAAAATAATATTTGAAAATGTTTTTATTTTGCCTTTGTAATGGTACAAGCTGTATAAGAGCCGCATTTAACATATGCGCACTGCTTTAACCTGTTTTCACAGCCCATTATAATGCGTTTATCATTCTGGTAGACAACCAATATAATGCTGCTAAAATGCCATTCTTACACTTAAGGCTGTATAATTTGGGGCCCAAATTAGCATTACAAGAGCTGTATAGTGGTTTATAATGCCTATATATAGACTTCTTATAAAGCTATAATAATATGCTAATTCTGTTATCCATCGATTATAAAGCTATTTTGTGCTACTTGGGTTGAGGGTTGTATGGCGTTGTACGACTCGTCGCTATTTGCCTGGAGTGGAGAAAATCTTTTACATCAGCAGATAAAAATGATGTGCCTCGATCCGAGTGCACGTAGGCCAAACATGTTAAAAATGCTGTCTAAATGCTTGACTACAGTTTTTGCGCTTATATCAGAGCACGGAAAGGCGAACGGAAAGCGGGAGTACTCATCGATTACTGTTAAAATGAATCTGTTACTCGATTTAGATGGTACTGGTCCTTTAAAATCCATGCTCAGTCGTTCAAATGGCGCTATCGCTTTAATAAGTTTATTTTGCGGATCAGCTTTAATGAATCTAGGCTTAACCTCAGAACAGATGCGACAGCCTTTAGTCATACTCTTTATCTCTTCAATTGAATAGGCTAAGTTTTTGGAACGCACCCAATGTGCCATTCTGGTTACACCTGGGTGACAAAGGGCTTCGTGAAGTGATCGTAACTTTGCAGGTGTTTCAACGATGGCGCAAACACGGGAGAGGGCGTCCGCTACATGGTTCAGCGTGCCAGGCCTGTATACGATGTCGTATTTGTATGGAGATAGTTCCAATCGCCAGCGCTGTATCTTCTCGTTTTTTATTTTACTGATGTGCTTAGCATTTAAACATGAAAGAGACGGATCGTTGGTCAGTGACGAGCAGACATGATTTCCCTATAAGAAAATGCCGCCACTTCTTCAAGGACTCTACGATTGCATAGGCTTCTTTTTCAATAGCTGAATGATTTTGTTCACTTCGATTAAGTGTTCTCGAATAGAACGCTACAGGCCTGCCCGCCTGCGAAAGGGTTGCCGCAATTGAGTGCTCCGAAGCATCAGTTTCTACAGTAAATGGCATAATTATTATTGTCAATGGCGTGAACACAAGACTTGATTATATCGTTCTTTAGTTCTTGGAAATCGTTAATCATATTGTCACTCAGCGGAAATGTCTTGGTCTTCGATAATTCATGTACCTTTTCGGAGAAGTTTCGTATCCACTTAGAGTAATGAGCGAACATACCCAGGGCTCTTCGCAAGCTGGGCAAGTCTTGAGGTGGAGGTAAGTTTAGAAGAGGTTCTAATCTATCATTGTCAGGTTTGATTATATTATTGGCGATTGTATAACCAAGTATGTTGATAGAAGTTTGTTTAAATATGGATTTTGCTTCATTCAGGGTTAGACCGTACTTCTTAGTTGCTGCAAGAAAATTTTGCAGATTATAGTCGTGCTCTTCTGGTGTTTTGCCGCAAATTGTGATATCATCAAGATATGCGAATGTGCCTTTCAATTTTTCCGTTCGATTAAGCCAATCTATAGTTCTCTGGAAGCTGGAAACTCCATTGGTTACTCCAAAAGGTATACGTCGGAACTGGTATAGATTTCCAGCTGCTTCAAACGCTGTGTATAGTCTCTCCTCTGGCAAAATAGGGACTTGGTGATACGCACTTTTTAAATCTATAGCGCTAAATACAGAGTATTTTGCCACTTTTGATATCAGTTCCTCAATACTGGGAAGTGGATAGGCGTCCAGGTCTGTGAAGCTATTTATAGTTCTGGAGTAGTCGATTACAAGACGTTTCCGGTGGTTCGCATTCTTAGTGATCAGTACCTGTGCTCGCCATGGGGACCGGCTCTCTTCAATGACACCTTCTTTTAAAAGATTCTTCACTTCCTCTTCAATAAAACGTCGGTCGTCATCACTGTATCTTCGAGACTTAATAGCAATCGGTTTGCATTCGGGAGATAGGTTGGCGAATAAAGGCACAGCAGGGACAGATGCTTCGGCCACGTTGCATACGACGAGAGGCTCTTTCGGACCACCAAATGCGAATTCTAGTGAGGAATGCTTCTCTAATACGTCGTGTCCTATAATCATATCTGAACATAAATTGTCGATCACAAGCAGTTGAACGTTCTCATATTATGTGTGTTTACCCAAGGTAAGTGTCAGGCAAGTTTCTCCTTTGACTGATGATGTATGATTAAGAGAGGCCATAGATATTGTCTGCTGGCTTGGTTTTATTTTCAGAGAAACCAGTTTAGAAAATTCGAAATTAATAAAACTTTTAGAACTGCCTGTATCTAATAGTGCTTCAGCTCTAATGCCTTTGATATATGCAGGGACGATGGCTTTGTGTAAGGACGACGGTGATGCAGCAATGATGCAGGCGGTGACATTTTCCTGGTCAGACGTGGCAGCACTAGTTAGGTTTTTACTGCGACAGACTTTTGCGAGATGCCCTTTCTTGTTACAAAGTTGACAAGTCACATTGAAGGCGGGGCATGTTTTGCGCGGATGCACCCGTCCTCCACAGAAAAAACATTTGCGATTTGAGCCATTCTGGAAGGCCGGCGTGGCTGCAGAGGCACTTGCATTTCGACTGTTATCAGAGATGTTTTCTGTAGCCGCGTTCATAGATATGTTGTTATAATGCAGCGTATTAACTTCAGCCATCTCCAACGAACGCGCCTGGTTATGTGCTTCGTCCAAAGTTAAGCAAAGGTTTTCGAGGAGTCTCTCTCTTATTTTTGTCGAGGAGATGCCAGCTATCAAAGCGTCGCGAATGTTGTCATCCCGGTTGGTCTTACTATCGACAGCCGTGAAGTTACAATCTTTGGACAGTTGCTTCAAGGCTTGGATGTATGTGTCGATAGTCTCGTGGCTACTTTGTCTCCGGGTGGCGAGAGCGTGACGTGCATACAGGATGTTATTTGGTTTAACATAAAGTTTGTTTAAGAGATTCAATGCCTGTTCGAATGTTTCACTCTCGCTTATGTGGGTATACACGTTCGGAGACACGTGATTAATTAGTATGGTAAGCTTGACCTTATCAGTAGTAGTTTCCGGGTCCTGCACCGCAAGAAAGTTAACGAAAGTTTTCTTCCAGTGTGCCCATTCCACGGCCGCCGTGCTTAGAGACGGGTCCCCATCGAACCGCTCCGGTCGTAGATATTTGTCCATGGGAACTTAGTCGTTTCGTATGCTAATTAAATTGAAATAATAGTCAAAACCTATACTGTAGGTTTTAATTAGCAAAACGTAACATATTGATGAAAATGACAATACATTCTTAAGACAATCGAATTATGAGAAATTAGAAGTATCTATGGTCACAGAAGAATAAATGTGGTAAAAAGGTTCACCACAGTAATATAAAAAGGATACTTCTGCTATTTAAAATCATCCAGAATTATAATATAACCTCAAACTTTTTAACACGACAGAAAAAGTAAGTTCCGTTATTTAAAGGTACTATTAGAATGATACAATGTTATCATACACTAGACTGTCCTAAGTAAGCTTTCAATAAACCATGAAGCAAGTTTTAAGACCATAAAATTGTATAACTTTAAGGAAATACAACTAACCTTTCAACTAGGTCTGCTTTCCTTCCACGTAAAGAGGCGCCTCTTACTCACATATTTTCCAAGTGGAATAGATACATGTTCCGTGCGTGTTTCTAATGTTTATAATTGTCAAGAAATCAACGCAAATAAAAAATCCGAAGTTGTCTCACTCAATGACAAGATTGACAAGGGTTCGTACAGTAGTGGCGCCAACTGAGATCAGCTTTCACTTGTCAGCGCAGTGGTAGACCGCGAAATTCAAATTTTCTTACGTTTTTTGTAATTTGCAGGTCAGTATCAGGTTGTATCTTGATCAAGATATGATTCGCGACTATAATATTATATGTATTTACAGAATTTTAGTCATCAGAATAGAATCTTTAAGTTAGATTTGTTTTCTAAGAACTTTTCCATAACTTAGAAAGATGTATTAATGATTCTAATTATTATAATTCTGTAAATAAAAATGATCATTAAAGTCATCAACACGACGTGAATATTAGCAGCGATTTATAGTCGCTGTCAATGCGGCGATCGAATCGCTGTAAATCTGAAAAGTCGACAGTCGCCAAACAGTCGCCAGCGACATCGTTGATGTGTGGACGTGTACGCCGTGCGTGAGCGATTTTAAAATGGTGGACCTACGTAAATATTCTCGGGCTTTTGTAACTGAATTTATAGAATTATACCGGGAATTACCTTCATTATGGATGGTTAAGAGTAAAGATTACTCAAACAGAGATTTAAAGTCACAAAGCTATGAGATATTAGTGGAAAAATTTAAGGAGGTGGAGCCAAACGCTGGTCGAGATTTTGTGATAAAAAAAATTAAAAATATGAGGGATGTTTGGCGAAGACAACACGAAAAGATTGAAAAAAGCTTGAAATCTGGAATGGCTGTGGAAGATATTCCTACTCCATCATTATGGTATTATGATTTACTCAACTTCTTGAAAGATCAAGAGACGACTAGAAGTTCAATAACTAACATTAAAATAGGAAACAAAGATCGGGTAAGATGCGAAATAAAAATACAATTTATGCTTTAGGACTCGTATACTATATTTTTTTATTCATATTGTTATCAAATAACATTATGTAAAGGTATTTAAATTAGTGAAACGGTTTTGCCACGAAACACTACCCTCATTATTGAAATATTGCATATATATTGATCTCGAACATGTCTAGCCATGGTTGGACTTTGACCTTGATTCGTTATTTGTAAATCTAGCAATTCGTTGTTGGCTCTGTAACCTGTGCTTATGTTGCCATCTTCTAAATTTTCAATATCCACACCCACTCGGATATATTGATTACAATTTCGACGTAAAAAGTTATGCAATATACATGCTGCCATTATTATTTTGTCAATGGTTTTCACATCTAAATTGATTGAAGTTTTGAATATTCGGAATCGATTGACTAAAATTGTCGCGAAGGCGGTTTATTCTCTTCTTCTAATTGTATTCTAGTTAGCTCTAGGTTTACAATGTGATTTGTTTTATAGTAATAATATAGGATTGTACCTACTGCTTCGCTTTGACGTGAAGAGAAATCCCCGCCTCACGATACGTTAGAGACACTCACCGATACGGATTCTCCTCCGACTTGCAAGCGTCTCCCAATCCAGTCCCTTATCTTCGGTCCGCAAGGGCACCGAAGTGTTATTACTATGCCGACCAACAATCCATCCAACTTCTCAGATGCAACTAGGATATCTGTAAGTTTAAGTACCCATGAATCTTTGGGTTAAGTATTACCTATCTGGTTCCATTAACAAAACTATTTATAACAGTTATTCAATTGCAATATTCTATGATGAAGTTTACTTCAAATTCTCATCACCATTTTTGGTGGCATGTGCTAATCAGATACTAGGATTCTTGTCCACGTCTGAAGAAGCACGCGTCCCTGTTGGACATCGGCCCCATCGCCTGTTAGACTTCGGCCCCATCGCCTGTTAGACTTCGGCCCCATCGCCTCGTCTAGAATGTTTCCCTTTTGTACATCGGCCCCATCGCCTGTTAGACTTCGGCCCCATCGCCTCGTCTAGAATGTTTCCCTGTTGTACATCGGCCCCATCGCCTGTTAGACTTCGGCCCCATCGCCTCGTCTAGAATGTTTCCCTATTGTACATCGGCCCCATCGCCTGTTAGACTTCGGCCCCATCGCCTCGTCTAGAATGTTACCCTATTTATATTACCTATGGATACATTAAACATGGCGTTTTCCCCCAGCCCCACGCTGAAGGCACGACCAACACAATTAAGTTTATGTGTCCCAAATAATTCAAGTAGGTAAAAGTACCTCCGCGTATTTAATTACTAGAACAACAGATAAGTAATACTTAGCTTTCCAGGTTGCGCGTATCACGGGTGACAAGGATCTACTCATGATCTTCTTGCACTGAATTTACTTTACAATAAACTACATTACATAATTGATCAGACTGAATATGCTAGAACATTCGAATAGAGGCGACGTTTGGTAGCGTCAAGTTGTCAGTACTTATTTAGTGTTGCTATTACATTAGTTCTGTGCAATTATATATTTACATTTTGTAGGTTTGGAACATCGCGATTTCATCTTTCGCGACACTCCCGACGACGACAGAAATTACATGTGTTCCATTAAGTCTCGCGTCCACTCTCGGATCATCGCGATTTCATCTTTCGCGACAAAAATACCAAAAACGTTTTCAATAATGCGACGGGCTCTTGATAGTCTATAATTGAATATTCTTTGTTGAGGACTTAAGTATGGACCTGGGTATAATAAGGTTTCATCAAATCTGGGCGTAAAGAAAATGCATCATCCCCCACGAAGACGTATGGCAAAACAGTTTCACTATTCATTATCCTTGCTGCCCTAGGAATATTTAAGGATCCTGTGTTTAGTTTCTCATAAAATATACTTCTATTAATAACTCCACCATCAGATATTCGGCCACTAATTCCTATATCTACCATTATAAATTCGTAATTTGCATTTGCTATTGCTAATAAAACAACGCTGAAATCCTTTTTATAGTTAAAGTAGTATGATCCACTATTTGCTGGAGGCACAATTTTTATAGTCTATAGCTCCTAAGCAATGAGGAAACTGCCACCTTTCTTCAAATGTTTTTGCTATGTCTAACCATTCTTCTTCAGTTTCAGGAAACTAGAACAAAAATAGGTATTTATATTTTATTTCAGGGACCTGTCGATGAGGAATTAGGAATAAATAGAAATGAAGATGTAGATTCTGATATATTTTCGGAGTCAACGCAATCACCAGCACCTTCAACAGTGTCTACTACGGCATCTCGTGATAGTAATAAAAAGAAGAGACCAAGAGAAGATATTCTTAGTAAAATCAATGCTCATCTCAGCGAACCTATTCCGACAGACCGCTGGAAACATACAGCAAAATCATGGGCTGGTATTTTAAAGAGTTTACCAAAATATGATCAACAAATTTTTGCGGAGAAATTAATTAACGACGTTTTGTTTGAACCACGAATGAATTCCCTTTCTCGTCAAAGTCGTATTGATGTAAATCATAATGTTAATATACAATAATTGCTTTCTCAAAATGAAAATGTTCAAAGTGCTTATAATTCAAATGCTACTACTGATGATACTTTTTCACAAAGCCTTTTGATAGATCCTGTGAGTGGTCAATTAGTTCATGTTCCTCAGGAGACGAACAATCAGTCACTAGAAATTGCAGAAACCCAATTGCTCAATTCTAAAACATCTCAAAAGCTTACGATGTATTTTAATAATTTTCAACCATAATGTATAACTGTTAGCACATAGTAAATACGTAACAGAAAAGTTTAGTTTTACTAAAAAGCACCTTTAAACCTACCTTTAAATATTCTTCTTGCAATGTAGCTATGATCGCATCACATGTTTCTGGAATTATCTTGCTTAGAGATTGCTTAGATATTGCAACGCTGTATTGTAAATCCTCAAGAAATCGCAATGTAGCTGATAATCGTTCGTGAGCTGTTCATTCGACGCCTTTCTTCGGACATTACAAAGAAACGTTCACAAATAAAAAAAGTTAATAACAGACACCGGTATACACATCTACTTTCCCCTATATATTATTATACTCTTTGCGTCTACTGCCTTCTACTGCGAAACGAATACTGATAAATCGCTATAATATAGACACAAAAGTCATTAGTCGCTAGCGAGTCACCGTCGATTAAAGTCGCTGCGTGTGTACCGGGCTTAATATTAATATTTTTTTTCATTTTGGGACCAAGGACAATACAGACTATTTAAAAAAATTCTTTTGATGAAATTAAAAAACGCGCGCATCTCCAACTTGTTAATAGTTATCTGTGGCGTTATAGCACTAGTGCAGTAACATAAAGTAAAAAGCACGCGTTTTTAATATACTATTATGTATGTACAGACGCCAGCACATCAAGTTACCACAATCTGTCAGATTTCTTTAATAGATTTTCAACTTTATCACTAAAGCATAAGGTTCAAAGTTGATTGCGAAAATTTGACAGTTTCGGGTAGGTTGATGTGCTGGCGTCCGTACCTAAAAGCGGCCGGTGTCAATAAGAGCCACTTTACGAGCAAGTGTGTTGACAAAAAGGTAACATACAGATAGACTGATTTACTTTCGAATTTATAATGTTATAAATTAGGACCAAAATTGTAATTATTTTAATATTTCTGATCACTCTAACGGCTGGTAATTTGCCATTGTGATCCCTGGTAATAAAATCAAATGGGTAATATCCGCAGGTAATGTCCAAATCCTCAATTGACGTAGATGTAGGGTACCGAATGTCGGAGTCCCAGTCACGAAAATCAATCAATGTAAATAGTTCCAGTGAATGTTTCGACGAAAAGGTTCTGATGAATTAGAATATAAGTTTTTCGTGTATTAATTATTTATTCTTGCTTGCTTCGTAGGTTTATACCTACAAATAATTATGTGTTTCCGGTTGCAAAGTGGCGGTGATCCATTTTTTATCTAGTATTTCCGATTGAGTTGAAACTTGGGATATCTATGGATGCTTTTCGGTGTTAATGCAATAATATCGTACCATGAAGCTGGTCTGATGATGCAGCTGGAAGTTGGCTCCTCAACTGAATAAAATAAAACCGTCGTGTAATGTATTCGTTCTTGTTGAAAATATTTGGTTTACCTTTTTTAATAGAAACACCCTGGCCACTTGTTAGAGTAATTTCATGTACCTAGGTACTTATTTTGAATAGAAAAAATATTGTTGTTGTCATTCTGTGTGTCAATCCAAATGTGCTCCATAATTAACGAACAGAAGAAGAAGAAGATAATATAAGCGTTGTAACATAAAATCGTATTTTATTACAAAAGGTTATGGGCATTTAATCGATTTTAAAAAAGTGGTCGCTCTACATATATGTATTCCTATTCAAAAATGGCAAGTGGCGATTCTTCCCTGGTAAGCCCAATACAATCCACAATGACATTCTCAAAACTACGTGGAAAAGAAAATTTTCACACCTGGTCGTTCGCAATGAAATGCTACCTACTAGATCAGGATCTTTGGGACATAGTGTCAAAACCGGCAGATCTTAACAACAGCAGCAAATGCTAGAAAAGATGCCAGAGCGAGGTCTAAAATATGTTTAGCATGCCACGAAAATGTTTATCCTGTGATTCAAAATGTACAGACGGCATGCGATACTTGGCACAATTTAAAAAAGGCCTATGCAGATTGTGGTCTTGTCAGAGACTATCTCTAATGAAAAAGCTACTAGCTGTGAAATATGAAGGAAATATGGAAAAGTACGTGAACTTAATGTTGACTACTCAGCAGGAACTGCGCGGCATGAACGCTGCCATAGAAGATGAGTTTTTAGCCATCATTCTACTAGCAAATCTTCCTGAAAGCTACAAACCACTTGTTATGACCCTGGAGCACTCTAACACGAAGATAACATCTGAAGCTGTAGTCTCAGCACTTCTTAAGGAAGATAGCCGACCATCACCGACTACAAGTCTTACTGTACCTGATGCAGCATTACAATGCACCGTGACTAAGAAAAAGTCTTTTCATTCGAAGAAATGTACATACTGCAAGAGATTTGGACACTATAAAAATGAATATAAAATCTTAAAGAAGAAGCAAGAAACTCCTAGTATTAATACTACTAATTACACTTCACACATTACACTTTCATCTTGTTTTAATGTGTCTCATTCCTCTTCCTCAGATTCTTGGTACATAGACTCCGGTGCTACTTCTCATATGTGTGACAGAAAGGAATACTTTCGTGAAATAACCCCTGTAATTAAGACTGTCACTGTGGCCAACAATGACCAAATTCTATGTGAAGGTGAAGGTACAGTCGTCATTAATAATACTAATAATATTAATACAATTAAAGATGTTCTTTATGTTCCCCAACTAGCTGCAAACTTATTATCAGTTAGTAACTTAGTTAAAAAAGGCTTTATTGTTTTATTTTCCTTAAAAGGTGCCACTATTCTTCAAAAAGAAGGATGTAAAGTCTCAGGTTCTATTATTGCAACCGCCTCAAACTTCAATGGCATGTATAAACTTAATGTTCCTGATTCGCAAGGTCTTTTAACTACTTCCACAGAGTCTGCATTATTATGGCATAGACGCCTTGGTCACCTTAATACTAAAGCCATGAGTATTTTAAAAAATAAGTTTGTGGGCATTAACTATAATGACACACTGAACAAAATCTGTGTGCCTTGCCTACAAGGCAAACTAGCAAAGAAACCGTTCAATAGTGAATACAACCCGAATCTCTTCAAAGTAAGAGTGAACAGGCTTCTTCTGGGTAAGCTCACTCCATCGTAGACTTTATCTGTGTCATCTCTGACCTAGATTAGAGTCAAGAGCAAACCTATTTCGAAAAAAAAAAAAAAAAAAATTCTTCAAGCAGGTCAAAAAATGTTCTAGAAATAGTGCATTCTGATGTTTGTGGACCCATGAGTACTCAATCTTGGGGCAAAGCTCTCTATGTACTCACATTCACTGACGATTTTTCTCGCAAAACTTTTGGATATTCTCTAAAACACAAAAGTGAAGTGTTCTCTAAGTTTGTAGAATTCAAAAGTATAGTAGAAAATCAAACGGGTCACAAAATAAAAAAATTTAGGTCCGATTGCGGCTCTGAATATATTAATCGCAATATGACTACCTTTTTGAAAGAGAACGGAATTTTGCATCAAACTTCTGTTCCCTATAATCCAAAATAAAACGGTATTTCTGAGCGAGTCAATAGAACTATTATTGAAAAAGCTAGGTCCATGCTTCAAGATGCTAACTTATCAAAAGCATACTGGGCAGAAGCAGTAAATACTGCAATTTATCTCAAAAATCATTCACCTACTCAAGCGTTAAATAATAAAATATCAGAAGAGATTTGGACTGGAAAGAAAATTAATCTTTCACATTTACGTGTCTTTGGCTGTGAAGCACATGCACTTATACCCGTAGAAAAACGTACAAAACTAGAGTCAAAAACTCGAAAGTACCTACATATTTGTTGGGTATTCCAGTCAAAGTAAAGGCTTTTGATCCCCAAAATCCTCGAGTGGTTTTGACCGCGAGAGATGTTGTCTTCATTGAGGATAAGCCTTCTACTAGCGACACTCAAGATGTGTCTCAGTCACAGACAAGTGACATAATTCAAGTACAAGATACTGAAACAGGTTTAGACATGGAAATACCTAAAGTTTCACAAACTGAAACAACTGAAGTTCCAAATACGGAAATACAAGAAATCTCAGAAATAGAAACATCTGAAGTGTTTTTTGACCCCGAAAATGAGACTATTGTGGAACATCCCCATGTTAATGTTGAAAGCGAAAGGAGATATTCCCTTAGAGACCGACGTCCACCAATAAGATATCCCGACAATGACACCCTAGCAAACTTGACTTCTACGAACTTTGAACCTGAAACCTTTAAAGAAGCCATGTAAGATGTTCATAAAGACAACTGGCTTAAGTCAATGGAAGTCGAATACGATTCACTAATTAAGCACGGTACCTGGATTTTGGTGGACAGACCAAGTGACCGTAAAATTGTGAAATGTAAATGGGTATATAAAATAAAAAGGGATACATCGGGAAATATAATAAAATATAAAGCCAGATTGGTAGCCAAAGGGTTCACCCAGATTTACGGGGTGGACTATCATGAAACTTTCTCATCTGTAACTAGACTATCAACTGTCAGGTTGCTAATAGCTTACGCTGTTCAGCATAACTTAGAAGTCGATCACTTAGATGTTGAAACTGCCTTCCTTTATGGGACCTTGGACGAAGAAATTTATATGACTCAGCCAGAAGGATTTATAAAAGAGGACAGCAAAAACAAAGTATGTCTTTTAATGTTTTGTATGGATTAAAACAATCCCCTAGACAGTGGCATAAAAAAGTTTGCGAAGCAATGGCAAAGTTTGGTTTAATGAAATCACAAAATGATAATTGTGTATATTATCATAAAAACCAAAATAAGCTTCTTATCGTCGCCATATTTGTGGACGATTTTTTCATATTTTCTAATGATAAGGAAATGAAACAAAAGTTTAAAAGTTCTATTAGCAAAGAATTCTGTGTCAAAGACTTAGGTTCCTTAAAAGACTGTCTTGGTATGAGAGTTTTGTATACCAAAAACGGCATTACTCTTGACCAAACCAAATACATAGATAAGCTTATTTCTAAATTTGGAATGAGTGATGCCATATCAGTTTCCACACCCATGGAACCTGGTCAAAAACTCACTTACAGAGACATTAATGACGATCAGCCAGATTTACCTTACCAGCAGCTCATTGGATCACTAATGTATGTTTCCATTGGCACTAGACCCGACATCTCACATGCAGTGTCATTTTTAAGGCAATTCAACACACATTACGGGGAGGTGCACTGGAGAGCTGCCAAGCGGGTACTGAGGTATCTTAAGGGTACCAAGGACCTGAAACTTCACTATCATAAAGTCATGCCAGACTATCCCATCGGTTATGTAGATGCAGACCATGGAAGTAATATCATCAATCGTCGTTCATTCACAGGTTTCTTTTTCATTATGAGTGGAGCACCAATTAGTTGGGAGTCACGCAAACAAAAAACAGTCGCACTCTCAACTACAGAAGCTGAGTATATGGCTCTTAGTGAAGCGTGCAAAGAAGCCATATACCTCAAGGCGTTTTTTAAAGAAATATTTTCTTTGAATCGCCCAATCAAAATTTATACAGATAATCAAAGTTCATTAAAATTATCTCATAACGACACCTTTCACGCACGCACCAAACACATCGATATTAGGCACCTGCACCATTTTATTCGCGATTCACTTAATCAACAAAACCTTGTCTTAAATTACATTAACACACGTAATATGCCAGCCGATGTCCTTACTAAACCTTTAACAAAACTTCGACATTTTTATGTGTCTTAAAGGTTTAGGTATAACCGAGGCCATAAGCTAGCTTGCTTTTGTTTTTGTATTCATTGTTTTGTTAAGTGTTCGTGATTATTATTTATAGTGTTTGTTATTAATTTATTAGGGTGTATATATTTTTGTATATCTGTCGACACCTTTCACGCACGCACCAAACACATCGATATTAGGCACCTGCACCATTTTATTCGCGATTCACTTAATCAACAAAACCTTGTCTTAAATTACATTAACACACGTAATATGCCAGCCGATGTCCTTACTAAACCTTTAACAAAACTTCGACATTTTTATGTGTCTTAAAGGTTTAGGTATAACCGAGGCCATAAGCTAGCTTGCTTTTGTTTTTGTATTCATTGTTTTGTTAAGTGTTCGTGATTATTATTTATAGTGTTTGTTATTAATTTATTAGGGTGTATATATTTTTGTATATCTGTATGTACAGGATGTTTCCATTACGGGGAGGTGTTGAAACTATTTGGTTTACCTTTTTTAATAGAAACACCCTGGCCACTTGTTAGAGTTAAGTAATTTCATGTACCTAGGTACTTATTTTGAATAGAAAAAATATTGTTGTTGTCATTCTGTCTGTGTGTCAATCCAAATGTGCTCCATAATATAAGCGTTGTAACATAAAATCGTATTTTATTCCAAAAGTTCTAGCTGGCCCCCCTGAGCCACAGCAACAAAACCGAGGTAACAACTACTTTCATGAAGATTGGAGAAGGTTCTGAAGCAGCTTAAAAACAACGAGGTCAAAGCCATCCTAATCTCGTAAGAATAGTTTTTATTCGTCATATGTATTTTTTTTTTCATCAAAATATTTTGTTAAATTCAACAATACCAGCTCTACTGGGGAACATGGAACTTACGAGTTTATTCGAATGTCATTTGCTAGTGCAACCAAAATGAAATAGTGAGACACAGCACACTGGACGTCCAAGTTGTGGACTTTCCGCTTGGTGGGCCAAAGTCTGCCAAAGTAAAATACTTAATCCAATTATTTATTAATAGTACCTATTATAATTAATACTTTAAGGAAATAACGCTTCAACTTTTGTGTTAATACAGGTGTAGTGACGCCGCTGTATGCGTAAAGGTATGATCGCGGAAAAAGTGTATTTATTTACCTGTTCTCTGAATGAGTTTATTACTTTACATGAAAAAAAATATTGTTTAAGACCACGCTACCGATTTGGGGTAGCCTGTAATGATAGTGTGTTGGGAACAATAAATATATGATTTCGATCTCGTCAGCACTCAGCAGTGCTGCCGCAGCAAGTTACCTACTGTTCCCCATACAGAGTGTCCCGTAATTAATGGATAACCTCTTAAGGGGTCATTCTACTTATAATTATGTACAACTATTACTATGGGACCAACCCTGAAATCGCGAAAAAAAAATCAGCTGTTCCCTACAATAATGTTCGCATAACTCGTCAAAATGTAGGAAACAGCTGATTCTTTTTTCGCGATTTCAGGGTTGGTCCCATAGTAATAGTTGTACATAATGATAAGTAGAATGACCCCTTAAGAGGTTATCCATTAATTACGGGACATCCTGTATAAGTATTCTCTATAGTTAAAGTTGGAAGCAGGCGGGACCCATACCATTTTTATTATAATTTTCAAATTCAAATGGGTCCCGCCTGCTTCCAACTTTAATTGAATTTAAAATGGGCTTGTTTTTAGCTTTTCTGTTTTTTTTATTAAGTTTTTTTACGCAGTCGGGTTTTTTAATTTTTTAAATTACTTTTTTTTTTTTTTAAATGTTTAGGGTATCGTCAGCTGTGAACAGCTCCTTGTAGATGTAGCATGCATGGTGACTGGTGAGCGCCGCCGGTCGGGAGTTCGGGCCTCAGGGTTGCTGGTGTTGTTGTCGCGTGGCAGGAGGTGTCGCGGGCGTGGGGCGTGCGGCGAGGCGGCGCCGCCTCCGCCGCTCCCAGAGCGTAGCGCCGCGCGGGCCCCGGCCGACCGGCCCAGTCCGCGACCAGCAGCGCCGCCGTCCGCACGCGCGCGCGCCCCTCGCCGCCTCGTGGCAACCGCGCAGCGACCTCCACCGACACATACACCAGCCAGCACAGTCTCCGGTCGGAGTGGCGGTTCGCATCTTACCGGGCAGCATTAGAGTCAAATAGTTATTTCTAATACTGTCAGGTAAAGATGTCGTCCGCGCTCCATGTTCTACGTTTGGCTTCTGGAATTCTTCGGAACCGGTCCGGTAACGACGTTTATATGTACCGGGTCCGGCTGTTCACTGGAAGCTTGTCTCTGCGCATCAGGTAACCGGATCGACGCACACGACGAGGAAATCGCACGCGTGGCTCAGCACCGCGTGCGCAGAACACTTGTACGGTTAACGACACTCACATCACCTTTGGATCCTACGGTAACCTACAACAAACGTGTTATATCGGCGACCTCCAACTCCATCGCAATTTTGTGGTATGTCGCACATCATTACGTCACATGTGTCCACAGAACATTGTGTCGGACTAGTCGTTGACTTTGACGTCTATAGGAATGTCTTGTCGTTGGTGTCGGTACCCGCATTCGGAAATTAGATCGAATTCTTACCCAAGAAATCATAGTACGTATGTAACTTGTTCAATGTAATTTTTCCCTACCTTGATAGCTATCCTCTTAATTCATCGATCGCCGCATGCGCCGCCATGCATTGACGTCGTAACCGTACAACCGGTTATCGGCTAAGGACTATTTCATATTGCTTCCTTGGTTTTAAGTCGTATTCAAGTAGTTTTTTCTGTGTCCAATAATGTTATTATTCGACTCTCACTAGCGCCCTCTGGTCGTAACGTACCGGACTTGTTGTTTGTAATAGTGTTGATGCAGCAGTAACGCGTTTCTCATTAGTTAGACTAATGAGAAACGCGTAACAGTCGGGTTAGTCGGAGCAAGAAACGCTTCCCGAAGTCGATGTTATCAACATAATCCGCGCACTGTTGCGTTTCCTCATCGTCGCTCACGTAACCCACTTAATTAATTAACATTCCTCATGGCCGGCAATGAGCATGCGTTTTCAAGTCATTAACTCGCGCACGATAGCCCCGCCGCGCGCCGCCAGCGCTGGCCGCGCGCTCCGCCGCTCCGGGCGACCGCGGCCGGCCGGCCACGTCTGTGTCTGTCTGTTTGCCCAAACGTTTGTTGTTAGTTAGTGTTTTATGCATCCATACCTACCATACATCGCTTACATTGTTTACATGGAATTTGGCCAGAATGATGCTGTAGTCTGTCACTCCGTTTCCTTAGTTCCGTTAGTCTGTCTTTGTCTCTAATGTTAATGTACTGAAATATATGTAATGCTGATGTACAAAAGCGACGAGGGCTAACGAATGTGCGCCACTGAGCTGTTGAGCAAGCTGTCCCTCACGGCTGAGTCCAGCGTCCAGCGACAGCAGTTCAATTCATGACTCTTCCAAAAGGAATAGGTAAATTGTTCATTAGACCGCAAAAATATTTGTCTTCGCAAAATGGGATGCAGGTCAAAGCACAAGCCTTCCCTGCTATTTCTTAGTGCAACATGCAACCTGCGGCGGGTTTCATGTTACCTGCCACGGCTGCCACATTCCTTTTCACGATATGTATTGTAACACTTTGTAGCTTCTTCTTGTTACAAAGCATGAGCCTTCACCGTTATAGTGCAACATGCAACCTGCCACGGCTGCCACATTCTTTTTCACGATATGTATTGTAACACTTTATAGCTTCTTCTTGTTACAAAGCACGAACCTTCACCGTTATTACTTAGTGCAACATGCAACCTGCCACGGCTGCCACATTCCTTTTCACGATATGTATTGTAACACTTTGTAGCTTCTTCTTGTTACAAAGCATGAGCCTTCACCGTTATAGTGCAACATGCAACCTGCCACGGCTGCCACATTCCTTTTCACAGTTTTCACGATATGTATTGTAACACTTTGTAGCTTCTTCTTGTTACAAAGCACGAGCCTTCACCGTTATTACTTAGTGCAACATGCAACCTGCCACGGCTGCCACATTCCTTTTCACGATATGTATTGTAACACTTTGTAGCTTCTTCTTGTTACAAAGCATGAGCCTTCACCGCTAGTCCTTAGTGCAACATGCAACCTGCCACGGCTGCCACATTCCTTTTCACGATATCGTTACACTTTGTAGCTTCTTCTTGTTACAGACTAGCTTTTGCCCGCGGCTCCGCCCGCGTGGTATTCGGGAATTATCCTACGAGAATGTACTCCGGGCTCGAAAAACCCTATGTCCTAATTCAGGTCATTGTCGAAATGTGTCACAAATTTAATTGAAATCCGTCCAGCCGTTAGTAAGGGCGCGGGCGTGACAAGGTAACAGACAGAGAGAGTTACTTTCGCTTTATAATAATTTTATCATTTCGTATTATACAGTTTGGAAGGATGGTCTCTTTGTTGACATTTCCCAGGCGGTCTATTCCGTGGAAACCTCAGCGTGTAAACATAAACTTAACTGAAGTGAGCTGTCATTCCACCTGCTGCTGTTGCTGACCTGCCTGACACTAGTGACAGCCAACTTCAGCTAAGTGTTCACGACCTCACGTGCGATTGTTACAGAATAGACCGGCTGCAAGTTCAATTGTTTAGTTCATTTTGTTCTTTGTAATTGTAATATGACACCAAGTGACACCTTATCGACTTGATTGTTTTACATCTTTAAGGGTTTGCCAACAGGTTGTATCAAAATATGTCAACATTGGCACTGTCATTGATTTTTAAAGATTACGCATCTACGTAGTTAATAGAATGTACATAAGCACTTCAAGCACTCAAACTTCAGAATGTTATGAAATATCTAGTGTCAATGGGTCTATAATAGTGTTCCGTCTCAAAGATTGTGTATCGCTAGGTACATAATGACTGGAAGAAATTCTATAAATTTCAGGTATTAAACAATCGTTTGTTAGCGGACAGGTTTGTCGAATGGGTAGGCATTTTTCCCCGACGACGCGACGACGGTACGGAGACGGTATATGCGTTTGGGGTGAGTGGATGTGTGTGCAAACCAATATTGCCATTTATCTCCAAAACTACTAGTCTGATTTTGATGCGGTTTTCATATCTTCTCTGCTCTTTATACATGTATAATGAACCTATGCTCTTTAAAAAGTTTGAAATAAAAAGCAAAATTCAAAATTTTATATTTAGACCGTTCTGTGGAACACCTTCTATTCTAAGTGGTCCCGCGACTGCCATTTATGAATTTATCTGTTTTAGTCTCTTTACATAAATTCTGTAAATCGAGGGATTTTAAATTATTTTATCCTTTTCCAATTACATTTAACCGTCGTGGGTTTATTCAAAATTTTAAATTTTGCTTTTTAATAAATTGCAGTGGTGTGGCGTGTTGAACGCGGCCCCCGTGCGGCCGCCGCGCGCTGCATGACGGCCACGTCCGCGACTCAGTTCCGTATCGAGGCCTGAAGTTCGCCTACGTTCGCGTCGAGACTCGATAACGCGACCGGTGAAAGCCGCAGTAAATTAATCGCTCAGGTGGATTCCGCTTTCGAAATGAATTTTTATCGCTATCGGAGTGTCGGAGCCCGCGGTCGGGACCGGTTCTTAATTTCCTATAGGTGCGCGCGTTGTGCATCTATTTCGGGAGTCGTTGACCGCGGGTTTGGCACTACCGGGCGGCGGCCGGTTTTATTCTGTTCGTGTCAGAGAGTCGTTCCGGGAGCGGCTCGCCCGCCGATCAGCGATTTCGTGTAAAACTCGGGCGTATTTCAGGCGATGACGTAACGCGCGGGAGTGCGTCGTCCCCAGGCGCCGGGAGGGACATGCCTAATCGAGCATAATGTTATTAATAAGCCGGGGGCGGGCCGCGACTCGCCCTCACATAAAACTACTATTTATCGGCCATCGAGCGCATGCAATCCAACACAATACCTATATGATACGCCACACAGCACGCAGCAGTGGCAAAACCCGCTCGGTGCACGCACATTGTTGCGCTATTAATACGTTTCTAAACTCAGACGTGTCTGTCCCAGCCTGTCCACCGCTCGCAAGCTCATCGCGTGCGACCCAAACACAACACAAGCTTTTTCATAGATAGAATTCAATTTATTGCATATTGCCAAAGTAATCTAAGTATTTACTTGCAGTTGCAAGTAAATACCTACCTATCTAAATGCATATTGGCCTTATCCAGTGTACGCGTATGATATGGACAAACTAAAGACAAATTCACATTGTTTTGCCCTTCCTTCAATACTAGCTAGCTAAGCGTTAGCTATGTTAGGTTACAAGAGTAGGTATTAAAGCTCTTACGTTCCCATTTTTATCCTACAACGAAAACGGAAACGTTATGTCACCAAGATTTTCGTCCTTGATATAAATGTAGATTTTAATAAAAGACAATCAGAAATGCAATAACAAACTCTAAGAAATCATCACCATCTCAGGCCGTAAAAGTACAGTGCGGACTTCAAAGTGTGGTGGTGTGGAAACCACTAATACATTATACTGATGTGGTACTTCTAATGATCTTTTATCATTTTTTTTTGTTATGCCTGTACTCTCCCACTGATGTACAAAGGCTTCCCTCAAGTGGTTCACTCGTCCATCGCTCTTGTCCTGCAGACTGTACGATTACTTATTGGTTCACTCGTCCATCGCTCTTGTCCTGCAGACTGTAAGATTACTTATTGGTTCACTCGTCCATCGCTCTTGTCCTGCAGACTGTAAGATTACTTATTGGTTCACTCGTCCATCGCTCTTGTCCTGCAGACTGTACGATTACTTATTGGTTCACTCGTCCATCGCTCTTGTCTTGCAGACTGTACGATTACTTATTGGTTCACTCGTCCATCGCTCTTGTCCTGCAGACTGTACGATTACTTATTGATATAATAAACAACCACTAAGTATAATGACCCGTAATTTATTATCAACTGTAGACGGCTACCCTGATAGTAAATGTAAATGACAGTCGAGTTCACAATATTTAAGTTCACAACTCAATAATATAGTATTATTAGGTATGACTGCCGTAGTATAGTAGAATGTAGAACTGATAATAGCTTTATATGGAATACATAATTATACTTACACAACCTACTAGTATTACAGCTCCAACAAAATCAAATCAAAAATATTTATTTGCCAGGCTGGCAAATATTTACGGAACAATATGAGTATGTCACACTACAATTTAGTTTCAGCATATCCTGCCAAAAATGGCGTACACAAATACATTTTTCAACACACTTGCTCGTAAAGTGGCTTTTAATGAACCGCTTTTAGGTCCATAATGCAGTTTATTAAACACGCGTGCTTTTTAGGGTTCCGTACCAAAATGGTAAAACGGAACTCTTATGGTGAGACTCAGTCTGTCTGCCACAGCTAGAAATCCCTAGAACTACTAATTTAAAAAATTTGGAATAATTTTAAAATAATTATGATGTTTGCCCAACTATTTGCAAATAAAAAGTTTTTTTTTTGCAACAGTGACTGAAAGGAGGTCTGAAAAATTCGAAGTTGGGCTATTAGGGCATGTGGGGTATCATATGAAAGAGCGCAGGTTGCATATTCTCAAACATTTTTCTTTTTTTTTAGGCCGCATAGTTATCGACTTTTGATGAAAAATGTATAAAAATACCGTTCCCCCTTTATCTCCGAAGTTTGCAAAGAGAAAAATCGGAAATAATTCTATGTGATAGAAGTTTATGTAAAGATTACAGGAAAATAAAACGATGTCTCTAAATACCACACTTTTTTAGATCACTTACAGTAAAAGTTACATTAGTAGTCCACTATCAGTCAAGAGATGGCGCTGACCTAAAACTGTAATATTCTACACCGCAGAGTGCAGTGTTAAAAATCTCTGACGAATATAGGCCTCGCGAAGAAAATTTAAAGACATATTATTATGATGGTACGGAACCCTCGGTGCGCAAGTCCGACTCGCTCTTGACCGGTTTTTTACTTTATGTTACCGTACTAGTGCGGTAACGCCACAGATTACTATGCTTTTTTCAATTTCATAGAAGAGACTTCATCCCAAAAGGAATCCGCGGGCCATATTTCACTTTTTTTTTAAATAGTCTGAATTGTCGTTGGTCCCAAAATGAACTAAAATTTATATAGCTTAAATTGTCCGTGGTCCCTCCCGGAACCAAGCGGAAAAGACCCTGACTGGCGTTGTATTATTGCGGATTCTCACTTAACTAATGTACCTATATGTATTTTTCTATGCCAATAGATACTTAAGTAAACTAAAATTTGACATACGACAACACTACGATCAGTCTAAACATTATTTTGTGTTTATTATATTTTTTATAAAGGCTGTTTAGCGGTTTTGCCAATGTCTTTATTTACACCGCGCATCGCTAGTGCGGCGCGCGGAAAAACAAAACCAGCGCGCCATTTTCCATAAAAGTTAATAACAATACAAGTCTGTTTTTTTTCTCGCAAGTATGTTGAAAAACGTCGTATGAAACGAAACGAAAGATTTTTTTAATTTCACAAAAAAAACAACCGACTTCAAAAAAAAAAAACCGACTTTCGAAATTAAAGTTATTTTTCACTTTTTAGTGTTTCTTTTTTGGAAGTCGATTGTTTATTTTATTTTGTTTTTTTTTACGTTTTAGTGGTACCTACCCCACAAAAATTCATATAACACTACTTGCTATGTAATATCAGTGACAGGAAGTTATTAAGACATCATCAATATTTATAAGCTAAGTGGAAAAAAATCGTATTATTGAATTTAACTCAAAATCTACCAAAACAAAGTTAATAAAATTTACATGGGACCAGCCCTGAGGGCATACCTTATCCATTAAAACAGGAATTTTGCAAGTCGGCTTATAAACAACGGAGTTCCGAGGTAACAAACGTAAAAAAAAATATTCAACCGAATTGAGACCCGCCTCCTTTTTTTGAAGTCGGTTAATAATCGGCCCTAAATCTACGTATAAACTTACTAGTAATAAAGCTGAAGAGTTTGTTTGTTTGAATGCGTTAATCTCTGGAACTTCGGGTCGCAATTTTTTTTTGCTTTTGCTAGCTCAATTCTGCAGGAAGGCTATAGGTTCGCCTATAGCATCACGCCACGACCCATAGGAACCGAGCAAAAAGAAAAAATAAGCCAAAGAACGCTAAGATAAAACGAAGTGATAGCGCGGGCAGGTGATGCGACGGGGTGGGTCGGGTCGGGGGAACAAGAAATTCCACGCGGACGAAATCGCGGGTAGACCTAGTCAATCATAATATTCTTGACTAGACTGATGGACAATAACTCGAGTATTTTATTACTTACGGCTATAACCCAAGTTGGTTAATAAATTAGACCCAAAAACTATCTATTTTCTTCTAACAAGAAGAAAATATATTTTATTTTACTTAATTGAAAGTTTTTTTTTGTCGCTAAACATTCTGCAATTTATATAATATGTAAGATTTGTGCGTTAGTCTTTAGTTAGGTAATGTGTTGCTAATGTGAGTGAGCCTCCAAGCTCGCGCGCCCCCGCGACCCCGCCGCGCCGCGCCGCGCAGTCCCGAGAGGAGCGACGCCTGTAAAAGACATCAACGGCAAGGCAATGCGTCTTCTTATCTCGTGTCTCACTTCCAATATCTTTGTTCTTCTCACGCTAAGAATCTGCGTTCTTCTAACAATCTTCTCCTACTCTGTCCTTCTCATACTTCTGACTTTGTTCATTCTTCCTTTCATATTCAGTCCATTCTTCTTTGGAATGCACTTCCTCTTGATATCAGGACGGCCACCAGTCGGTATGCATTTAAGCGGAAATTGCAGAGTTATTTTCAAAATAAATAGCGTAGAGTCATCTCATCACCTCTCTCCCTTGAATTTGTGTATTATATATATGGGGCCATTCAAGTATTACGTAAGCACTACAGGGGGGCGGGGAGGTCTTTCCTTTGCTTATTTTTGATGACATGGGGGATGGGGGGGTCTAGATGGTGATTACGTCAGCAGTATTTATTTTTTTACTTTTTCGGATTTTCTACAATATTTAGTCGATTTTGGTTTGAACACATATATGGCAAATTGGCAACCCTACTTGTCTATGCTTGAAAACGAAACGCATATAACTGCTGTTCATGAATCAATAAAGAAACCAGGAACACATTTTTTTTCAATGTGTTCTGGTTTCTTTATTGATTGCATGCATGATGTTTACGTAAGCATGGGGGGGGGGGGGGTAAGAGCTTTGCTTACTTGTGCTGACGAGGGGGAGGGGGGGGGCTAATAATTGCAAAAAATCTGCTTACGTAATACTTGAACGGTCCCTATATGATAAGTATATATTATAGTAAATAGTATGTAAATGTATTTATAAACTATTTATGTATTTGTGTACCTAGTTTTAATAGATTTTTTTTATCATTGTTCCTTTCAACCAAAGCACCTGCCATCCAATCTCTTCACCATCCTTGGTTGACTGGTAGAGAATGCCTAAGGCATTAAGTCCGCCTTTGTACCTTTTTTGTGCGAAAAGTTTAAATTAATAAATAAATAAATGCGCGCGCTGCACTGCCTGCAGCCGTTGCCTGCCGTCCAGCCACAGGTACCTACGTGTTAATTGTTCGTAATGCTATTTGGCGTAATTAATCGTTACAATTGGTTACAATATAGTTGGCGAAGCATGCGAACTAAGTTGTTATAAATTAACTAAATACGACAATAACGAATTCTCAAAAATGAACAGCGGAAAGTATTTAAACATGATAATCGCGGTCATGTGATGAGAAAACGACGCTAGGCTATTATTATGTAAATAATAGTTAGTTTCTTAAGAACATTAACCTTATTATGAAGAACTTCCTCTAGCTGAAGGTGGCTCTATCGTCGTAATATAATTTTCGTGTAGAATACTCAAAAGCGGTTAAATGCTTGGGTTTTGTTCGATGGGCCTGTTTGTTCAGCCGGCATGCGAAGGTTGTCGCTGGCCTCGCCGCGCGCCGCCGCGCCGCCGCCGCCGCCGCGGTACGCTCGCTACTCATTGACTGGGCAGGTTGTAATATGTGGAACACAGCTCTTGCAACACGTTGGTTCCTTATGGTCGATTAGTTAAACCTGAAACTACTCGATAAGAGGGATGCAGGAGAATATCCGTGATATTCTGAGGTAGCCTGATCAAACGAGTAAAACCACGAGGTATGTTATGTGATGCTAGTGTTAATGAATGCAAAACGGTTGCCTGAGAACGCGTTCGAAAGCGACATCTCTACCCAAATTTGACAGTTGTATTGTACGATACGCACGATGTTGAGATGATAATAGCGTATTATTAATAGTCAACATTGATGTTGTTGTGTGCGCTGATCGCTGATGTTTATTTACACGTGCGGCATTGCGGGTGGAGCGGCGACTCGTCGGTGTGCCACTGCGTGCCGCTCGTAGCTGCGCGCGCGCACTATAAATACCGGTTTCTGTCACCGAACACGAACAAATACTCTTATTATTATTCTTGTCTTAACATTTATTCTTTCATAAATATTCACGCGCCAGTGAAGCTAATGCCAAATAAACCAAAAAATTAAGGCAGTTTCATGAGACATGAGTGATGATGAGTGGGCAAGTGTGTAAAGGCGATAATACAACAAAAGATATGCCTGCACGTAACTATATAGGCTCACATATTGTAAAAGGGATAATACAATAAAAGACATACCTACACGTAACTATGTAGGCTCACATTATATATTGTAATTATTATTAATAAAACATATTGTAATTTATTTACTAGTATCCCACTCAAAACAACTGAAACCTTAAATTCCTCGCCCTCGCTCGCTTTTGATTTAGTACGGGCGAACGTTTCAGCCTGCCCGATGGAATTTAACTTTAGGCATATTAACCCCATAACTAATTAAAGCTTTTCAGCAAATTAAGATCAAATTGACCGAAGATCTTTGGGGAATGTCCATTAAGATCCTCCATAATTGAGACTATTGCGCCCTACTTAGGATTAGTATTTAATTCGTGCGGGGATCAAGGAGTCTTCCCCGATGAAATACAGTAAGGTAATACCACTTCACAAATCCGGTGACAGTAAAGACACCAATAATTATAGACCCGTATCCGTTTTACCGGTTTTCAGCAAGGTGTTTGAAAATATAATGCTTAATCAAATGCTCAATAATTTTAACACGAATAAAATCCTAAACGATCAACAGTATGGTTTCACCAAAGGACGTTGTACGACCGACGCCGGTGTAACTTTTTTAAAACACATTTTTAACGTGTAGGAAGAGGTCTAAGACGCCATAGGAATCTTTTGTGACCTCTGCAAGCCATTTGATTGCGTCGATCACGAAACCTTGCTTTTGAAACTTGAGCATCCGTAATGCTCAAGTTGGAACTTGGAAAACTTGCGCTCAGTTTAGTTAGTTCTTATTTAAATGATAGACAACAGCAAGTTCAAATAAATGGTGTCAATTCACATGGTTTAACAGTAAAAATGGGTGTGCCACAAGGCTCGATATTGGGTCCTTTCTTCTTTTTAGTGTATATTAATGATCTACTCCATTTATTAAAAAATCACCCACAAATGGTGTTATTTGCTGATTACACTTCCTTAATTTTTAAGGTAAATAGACATGCTACAAATTTTGACGACGTAAATAATGCCCTACTGCAGGTCCAAAATTGGTTCACCGCTAATAATTTAGCATTAAATGGAAAAAAAAACTAAGTGCATAAGATTTTCTTTACCAAATGTCAAGGGTAGTGATTGTGAGATCTGGCGCCGGCGCCGATTCCCTTGTTCACAAACTAAACTAAATTTAAGTTCAGTGCATCTTTTTCTTTCTATTTCATTTTGAAAAGGACAGAAGATAATTAATATTAGTTTAGTCCTGTCAAATTAGTCAGCGCCTGACGTAAATTGACGTATTTTTAGTAGCCAATTTTTTAATCACGTCTAAACTTGTCTATGGAGTATCTTAATTTGACAGGACTAAACTAATATTTATCTTCCGTCCTTTTCAAAATGAAATAGAAAGAAAAAGATGCACTGAACTTAAATTTAGTTTAGTTTGTGAACAAGGGAATCGGCGCCAATATTGAATCAAGAGAAACTAAAATTCGTCGATAAAACTGTTTTCCTAGGAATCACGCTTGACTCAAGGCTACAATGGGGTCCTCATTTAACATCTCTTGCGGGACGGCTAAGTTCAGCAGCTTATGCTGTCAGAAAAATCCGTCAATTTAATGATGTAGATACTGCGAGACTAGTCTATTTTAGTTACTTTCATAGTATCATATTGTCTTACGGTATTTTACTTTGGGGACGGGCTGCAGACATCGATTCTATTTTTATTCTGCAGAAAAGAGCCATCAGAGCCATATTATAATCTCCGCAGGCGCGATTCTCTAAGGGAACTGTTTAAGGAAATTAACATCATGACGGTGCCTTCTCAATATATCTATGAAAACATCATGTATGTAAGGAAAAATTTACATCTTTTTAGTAAAATAGGTGAAAAACATAATTATAGTACTAGAAATAGGGACCTATTAGTTCAACCAGGTTTCAGACTGGCTAAAGTAGATTCATCTTTTATGGGGTACTGTTTAAAATGTTATAATAAAATACCTCCCCACATTCTTCAACTGAATGAGACAAAATTCAAGTCTTGTATAAAACGCACACTATGCAGTTAGGCATATTATAAGTTAGGGGATTACATCGCGGATAAAAATGCCTGGCTCAATGCTGGTCATGCTCCTCAACCACAAATGATTAACACATGAAAATACTGTTGGAGCTGCTGAAGATTGTTTTGTACGTACCTACCTGATATGAAAAAAATTAATTCGCGAAATTTATCTCGCGATCGTAAGTGTATCTGAGCTACTTTTTTTATTGACGTCATGGTAAGTATATTGTTAATTTATTATAGCCATTAGACGTGCAGAGCTTCTGTGCTGACCGCCGTAGTGTTGCCAGCAACGTGGCCGTCGTCGCACCGACGCGTCGGTCTGCAGTTCCGCAAGGAGCCGCGCTCGCGCACCGCACATGAGCAAAGCAAAGCTGCTTGAAGCGCGGTTGCTCCGACAACTGATTTTTATTCATTGTCGCATCGCAGGTCATTGCGGTTCCTTCAGTTTCCCGGATTCCGCTTAGCGTGTTCTGTTCGTCTAATGGAATCGATGAACGAAGTGTTATTTCGCAACTTAGTGCATAAACACTTATTTTCACTTAAAAAATACTGTTCTTTATAAATCCCCAATTCAATTTCCTGCAACGTTTTCAACTGATCATAACTAGCATCAGACATTTGTCAAATCGGTGTTCAGTTAGTATTGTCACAGAATAAATAACCAATAGTACTTAGTATTGTTAAATTACACATACAGTGTATTTTTTGCTAATTTTACTCGGACTGGGCCTTTGTTGTAGGTATTACTCAAAAACTGCTCAAACGACCCAGCCTGGCCTGGGCTCCAAGATATGGATAAGATCCCTGTATCACACTAATATTATGAAGGCGGAAGTTTGTGAGTGTGTGTGTGTGTGTTTATATGTTTGTTACTTCTTCACACTCAAAACGGCTAGACCAATTTTGATACAATTTTGTATGGAGGTAGCTGACACCCTGGATTACAATATAGGCTACTTTTTATCCCGATATTCCCACGGGATCGATATTTTCGCGAGTGAAACCGCGGGGCGCAGCTAGTTTATAAGAAAGTCGAAAAACAATTGAAAAAAAAATTGAATCTTTGCGTAAAGGACCGGATTATTGGAAACTATGAAAGATTTTCGTAAGCGACGAGCTAGGAAACTGACGTCTGTTTCAATTAGGAACTTGTTACTGATTGGCTAATCTTAGAGTCTATATTCATAACATTTTTATTCTGGTAGGTCAAAACATGGCTCGAATGTAGCTGATAACCAAGCTCATCCATCAGTGCATAACTTTCATATTATCATCCAATCAGCGTTTATACTCCTCGTCTTTGTTCGCGATTTAGGTGCCTAAAATATGCTGGGTTTTAGTCTTGCCCTGATAATAGCTGGTATGATTACGAAATTGAAGTTTCAAATAATATCCTAGAATTTTCGCAAAGGTTCGTTGTTTTTATAAACGTTTTTATTTAGCTTGCCCTGTTTGTTATTTATTTATTTGGGTCAAATAAAGTACTTGAAATCTTACCACCTTCCTGTTGGCAGATTGATCTGATATTCGGTACACACCTCTAGTTTTGATGACACTAAAGTTTAATTTAATCAGTATCATTGTAAATCCAAGATGGCTGCCGCTACAAAATGGCGGATTACATATTTTTTCACAACACCCTTAATATGGGTATCAAATGAAAGGGCTTGACTAGTAGGATACTGTACTATGAAAATTTTCAAATCTAAGATGGCCATCATCATCTGCCCTTATCCCATGTTAAGTACTTGGGTTCGGCGCAACACGTTTTCTTCTTCTATTCTCTCCTGTCAACGTCACGCTATCATTAACTCCCTTTTATTTCATATCATTCCTCACAAAATCCATCCAATTATCAAAATGATCAAAATTATCTTTTGCTCGGTCAAATCAACAAAATGCCAGATTTCATATTTGTTTCAATATGGGTAATGGGTATCAAATGAAAGGGCATTACAAGTAGAACACAGTGCATGGCGGATCATACAGTTTAAATAAAAATTTAAAACTTGAAAATAAAATAAGTACTTTTTTTTTAATTAAACGATTTTAATGAAAATTATGATGTAGATAAGTAATGTACTAAAAGCTAAAAAATAATTCGGTAGGTCCTAGGTACCAGTCATCACACCACTTAAGTACCTCATCAATCTAGGGCATTGATCAGACAAAAAATAAAAACGTGGGGCGTAGCGTAAATATGTAAATAGCATTTATAATATTTATGAGCGGTTGAATGTTGATAGAAATTTCACGCGCCCCACGATTTTATTTTTTATCTGATCAATGCCCTAGATTGATGAGGTAAGTGGTGTGATGACTGGTACCTAGGACCTACCGAATTATTTTTTAAGCTTTTAGTACATTATCTACATCATTATTTTCATTAAAACCGTTTAACTTAAACATATTTTTTTACTTATTTTTCATTTATCCTGCGACATGCAGTAATTGTGTAATGTATGCATAGCATAGGTACCTACCTACTTACCTAAACGCCAACCGAACCGTTACCTAGGTTAAATAAATGATAATATTCTTTCTTTCCAATAGCATATACTACATTGTAGGTACGTTATATTAAGTGAGTACCTATGTGCCTACTAAAGTGCTAATGTAGGCATACAAAGTGTAAGTAATTTAAATAACTAAACTTCAGGCAATACATAATCTAACACTAACATATTCATAGTAGGTGGTCAAAGCAGTAAGGGAAAGAATTCGAAGAAATCCTGTCCGAAATCAAAAGATTTTATCTCGGGAGATGAAGATAGCACCCAGAACCATGTCGCGTATTTTAAAAGATGACTTAGGACTTGCAGTCGAAACAACTACAGTACCCGGCGATAAATATTGCACATAAACCTTGGTTGATTGGTGTATTTTATACAAAGAATAAAAATAATTATCAAAAGAAGCAAATCATAATTGTTTTAACAGCTCCTAATAGATACCGGACTGTTTGTATTTCGTGCGACAGAGATAACGCTCTACGAAGCCGAAATTAGCCGATTGTCTCTTTCCAAAGGTCGATGTGCAATATTTATCGCCGGGTACTGTACTGAAGCGGTACGCAAAGGGAGGTCACAGAAAAATTTTGTTTACGGATGCGAAAATCTTACAATTGAGCAACATTTTAACAAAATGACTGTATTTATGCTCAAAGGTCTAAGGAAGCTTCCCAATTAGTCGACAGAGTGCAACGTGGGCATTATCCGACTACAGTGCTGGTTTGGTGGGGTGTTAGCTATGAAGGAGTGACTGACCCATATTTTTGTGAAAAAGGTATCAAAACATCGGCACAAGTGTATCAAGATACCATTCTTGAGAAGGTAGTTAAGCCCCTTAACAACACCATGTTCAATAACCAAGTATGGTCCTTCCATCAAGATTCGGCGCCGGGTCATAAAGCTCGGTCCACGCAGTCTTGGTTGGAAGTGAACGTTTCGGACTTCATCAGAGCTGAAGCCTGGCCGTCGTCTACTCCCGATCTTAATCCGCTGGATTATAATTTGTGGTCAGTTTTAGAGAGTACGGCTTGCTCTAAACGCCATGATAATTTGGAGTCCCTAAAACAATCCATACGATTGGCAGTGAAGAATTTTCCCACGGAAAGAGTCCGTGCTTCTATTGATAACTGGCCTCAACGTTTAAAGTACTGTATTGCAGCCAATGGAGACCACTTCCAATAAGCTTTTTATATTTTAAATTGTTTTATATTTATGTATTAAACTAACACACACTGTAAAAGTAATAAATATTATTAGCAATAAAAAAAATTTTTTTTCTTCGTGAAAACATTTATGGCAAGATTAGGTAGGTATAATGTCAGTCAATGGAAAGATTATGCTAAGTTCTGTAACCGACTTTAACAACTTCTTAAAAACTCTTGATTCTGAAGAAACTAGTCTAAGGATTTGATTTAGTTGAACTTTACCTTGTACCTATACCATATTTATAATGTGTCGACAACACGTATTAGTTAGATAAAGCTCATAAAATTTTGAAAAATGGCGCCACATCAGCAGAATGCGCCGTGGGAAGCTGGGGCAGGGGATGGTCCATGGTCCTGCTTGATTAAATCAGGCAAGATCTGCATCTAAATGGTGTACCTATTTTTTATTATTACCTATAATGCTATCAGACAGTAAAATCAGTCGTTAGGTAACTTTCTTCTGTTGAGCTGCTTTCTTTGTTTCCTAGCGACATGAGAAGCCGAGGATAGGTAAGTGGATCACTTTATATTTGTCTTGCATACTGGATATTGTGTAAGTAGTTTGAGTCCGCGTGAAATTTCATGTTTTAACATAAATTATATCCTCTGACACTCGGCAATACTGTAGCTTCCCATTTGTGAAAACATTTTCGGAATCTTTTCAATAGTTTCGAAGACTACACAACCCTCCCCCCCCCCTACATCTCTCTTCGTCAGGACGTGCCTACTGTAGTTTCAGCGTACCTACCTCGTGGTAAAAAGACTTGAGTCTATGTGAGCACGTCATTTTTTTAGCTATCACGTCAGTTTTTTCTCGGGATGGAAACAAGCGTAGTAGCGTTTTGTAGGCGCTAGGTATTCGATTTCGTGGCCTGTTTAAAAAAAGAAGATAAGAAATAATATGGTTAGTTAGTCGTGTATATAAAACGTGGTTTTGAAAAATACAGTTTGCGGATAACGGTCACTCTCGCATACGAGAGGATTCATAACGGGCGGCGGAGGCTTCGGACGCTTGCGCAGCGGGGCGAGGGCAGCGACGGCGGGGTACGGTAAGGTAAGCTCGCTGCAAAGGTCAGGCGGCCTGCACCTGCGCGGCTGCGGCGCGCATTGTTGGACCATTTATCACAATCGCCACTACCACATTACCTATATAAATAACTAGCACTTTGCCCGCGACTTCGTCCGCATGTATTTCGTACTTTCCTCTAAAAATTTCGAAAATTTATGTTTATGATCTTTATTATTTATATAGATAAATAAGTATTCGGGCCAATTTTTAAGTTTATAGATCAAAGGAATCAGATGTTTCAAATAAACTTTATCCCCGCTTTTCACCCCCACAGGCGTGGAATTTTGAAAAATCGTTTCAGATGTGTTCATAACTTGACTCGAAGATTTATTTATAGCAATTTTCGAGTTAATCAAGCCACGCAGTGAAATTCTCCCCTGTAAAATTATCTACCCCTTTTCACCCCGTTAGGGGTAGATTTTCGAAAAACCCTGATACACGTTATTCTTTATTTTTGGTCTGAAGTATAATACCGAGTTTCAAGTTAATCGGACTGCGCGTTAAAATTCTTCCATACAAATTTTGACACCCCCCATATCCCATTAGCGGGTAGTTTAGAAAAACAAAAATTCCAAATATCTTAATTTACTTAGATAAGAATTCGTGCCAAGTTTCAAGTTTATTAACCAAATGAATAAGATTTTTCATACAAACGAAATCCCCCCTTTTCACCGCCTTAAAGGTGGAATTTCCAAAAACCCCTTCTTAGTGCTCCCCTACATTATAAAAGGAAGCGATGTGCAAAATTTCACATTCCTAGACCCCGTAGTTTCGGCTGTGCGTTGATATGTCAGTCAGTTTCTCCTTTTATTAGATATTTCATCGACGAAGCTCACCGCTCCGCACGCACTTGGAAGTCGCGCGAACACAATTCGAACGTACTACGGTACGGTACCTGTAATATTACTATACTGATATTGTTCCTAAATTTAACCTAAAGGGGGGTTTTGTTTGCATGATTAATCCTTCCTTCGTCCCCCCCTCCTGACCCTTCTTTACTTTCCCTTCCTTAACTTATTTTATTATTACCATTTAAATTCATTACAATTAATTTGGGGTCAGCCCTCTTAGTACTTCTGCGCCACACCATACGTGGGTTGTCTCTGTTGTTGTGTTGCTCGCTATCATGTTATTATCTTTTATTGTTTGTAGCCAAGTTATTGGTGGTCGTCCACGGCCTCTTTTTTCCACGACTCTTTTAGTCATATGGTCATCATCTCGCCTCACATGTCCGTACCACGCGCTAGCGGTTTTCACAAAGTTTTTCGTATATCTTGGCGATTTTATAAGTATTAGAATGTATTCGTTTCTTATTTTATCCATTTTCAAAACTCCACCAGACCAGTGTAGCATTTTGATCTCTGTAGTGTGAATTTCAGTTCACCCGTCTTCCTCATCGGCCAGCACTCGGATCCATATAATAGAGGTGACCTTACTATCCTTATGTGTACGTTGCCTTTGACTCAGCATATGGGAGTCGCATAGAATGCCAGACAACGATCTCTATTTCAATCACGCGGCCTGGATTCTCTTGTGTATGTCTCTCTCTAAACAAGCTTTTGAAGCTACATTGGATCGAGATACATGCACTTTTCAATTCTGTTTAGCGGTTTATTTTCGAAGGATCGCCTTGGTATGACTCTCACATAGCTACGGAAAAGTTGGAATACATATATTCAGTCTTCTGTCTACTGAATCTCCACCCTCTCCTCTCCAAGGAATCCTGACATGCCGTCACCAATTGCACTTTTGCCATCGATTAGGCTATAATAACCACATCATCGGCTTATACTAGTGACCATAGTTTTGGTTTTTGTTTGTTTGAAGTGATATAGTCAATTAGGAGGCTCACGGTCGAGCCCTGAACTCCTACTCTGACCTCAAATGCTTTAGTTGTTCCTGCTGGGCTGACCACTCTTGTAGATACATCAAGGTACAAATGTATATAGAGACTAGACTATGTTTTTCCAAAAGTATTTTCACTGAGTGAATAGCATCTGGTGCTTATACCGCTGGTATATGCGCATTGGTTCGGTGTTATATTTTTTTTGTCTTTTTACGAGGATACTTTCTCATATCTTAAGGGCGTGAGAGGTTAGCTTGATTCCTCTATAATTTCCACAGTCAGCAACATCCCTTTTATTCTTATAGAAAGGTATCAGTTTACTGGTTCTCCACATGTACAGACGCCAGCACATCAAGCTACACGAAACTGACAACATTTCCCAATTAACTTTGAACCTCATGGTCTAGTAGCGATAAAGTTGAAAATCTATTAAAGATTTTTGACAGATTGTAGTAGCTTGATGTGCTGGCGTCTGTACTTTGGCGGTTATAAGAGTCAACCATGCTACACCAGTATTTCTCACTTTTTTCCATATTGCTGGAATCTCGCCTGATCCCGTGGTTTTCATCTTTTTTTGTAATGAAATGAAATTTATTTGCCAGAATATAGGTGCTTACATGATATGGTAAAATAATTTAAGTTTCACTATATTCGACTTATCAGTCGTGCAAATATTTGTAGTACATGCATAATAATATCATTTAATGACATTAGTCATACACAATATACACATCATTGTCATACATAATAGACTTTACAGTCTTGCTTCGATTAATATTAGTTAGGAACATTAATTACATTATAAAAATAATTATTAAAATAAGTAGTTAGTAAATTAGCTATTTTTAGGAATAAAATTATATTTCATGGTTATGACAATTCATCAATGATTAATTTATAAATAATGTCAATTTAAATTTAAATAAGTCTTCATTAATTTATTTATATCATGTCTGTTTAAAATTTAAATAATCATCTATTGAATAAAAACATCTGTCACAAAGTTCTATTAAATTCTAAGTTATTCATTTTTCTTATTTTTTCCGGTAGTTTATTATAAATTTTCACCTATTCCACCCTGGGCTATGAAAGCTCTCAGGGCGTCTGTAGAGTTTCCCCATATGATTAGCCCATACCTCAATACCGAACATACATGACTGTGATAGACCATTAATGCTGTTTCTTTATTAGTACCTAATTTTTTTTATTTTACGAACTGCGTAAACGAATTTGTGATTTTTTTTACATGAGATTTCTAGTTACAATAGTTATCAATATTTATTCCTAGAAATTTTATTTCATTTACTTCTTCAATGGTGTTATTATAATATTTTATTGGCAAGTCGAATTTATCTTTTTTGTTTCTTTTATTTATTTATTTATTTATATATACTTTATTATCTTTATATTATTGTACACCAGAAAAAAATGAGATGAGATGTGTCTTTTGTTATTATATGTCAGGAATCTCATGAATTTAGTTTTCTCCGTATTTATTTCTAAATTATTTACAATTAACCAGTCATGTATAGCCTTTAAAGCGACATTGGTGACGATTATCGCCTGATCAATAGTAGCTTCCTTAATCAGTACAGTGGTATCATCTGCGAATAATACAGTATACTGATCCGTTGATTCTGGCAATTCGTTTATATAAGCTAAAACCATGTAGTATTCCGGCCACCTTTTATTAATTTCTTTGGCTGTGGTTATCTGTGATGGCTGTGGAAAATGTTCCTATGAAAATATTACCTACGTGTTTAAATAAAATTGCAGCTTCTATTAAGGTAAATAATTGTGTACTATTAAATTAAATTACTTTCACAGGAATGAAAACGTCAAAACTGTAATTTATTTACTTCATTCCTGAATAATACACAATTAATTACCTTAATACAAGCTCCAATTTTATCTAAACACGTAATACATTTTACTCGTGTAAAAGTTATCATATTGTTAGTGATTTTTTTTGTATTTGTTATTATGTTGTATGAATTCAAATTAGAAGACTAATTGTTATTATACCTGCAATACCTACTGTGATTTATGAGACTGTGGCTGATTGATAGTAAAAAAAGTAATTTATTTAAACACAGATGGTTATAAACTCAAACCACCAGTCTTTTATTTAACGTAATGTTGCTTATAATGTGTGGCTTTACTTTTAAGAATTAATATTTTAAATTAGATGGGGGACAAACAGTAATAAAAGGGGACAGATAGGACTGAATAAAGTTCGAACTATCCCTTCGTTACTAACAGCGGCACAGATCAAACTTTTTTTTCCGATCTGTCCCCCTAAGGGGAACAAAGCAGGGTGACAGATCGGAATAATATTTTTTTTCGGTGTGTATTGTTATACCTATATTAATAATAATCATTTTATTATCAGGCAACTAAGGCCCATAGATAAAATACACAAAATAATCTTATACAATAATAAACTAATACAATACATATTAAAAAACCTTAATACGGTACGGTTTATATTGTACGGTGGTACGAAATCCTTCGTGTACGAGTCCGACTTGCACTTGGCCGCGATTTTGTTCTTTAATAATAAGAACTAAAGTTCTTAATAATGGATTACAATCTAGCATACCAGATTTTTGAGCAACTTACCTCTAACATATTGCTTTACGTTATAGATTATGATTTTTATGAACTAACTTTTGCCCGCGACTTCGGCCGCGTGGACGTCGGAAAGTACCACACGGGAACGTACTATCGGGTCTTCCGTGGTTAGTCATAAGTTAGGTAACTCTATTAGTTTACCTACGCTGCGCACATCAGTAAAGCTCCCAGTCAGCAAAAAGAAATAAAAATTTTAAGTGGACCACGATACGTGAAAACTTAACTGTCCGTTGTCCCTGTTGCCCATATATACATAAGGGAGACAACGGTAACGAAATTTTATGAGGTTCTGTTGTCCCCGTGACGGGGACACAGATTACGGGGACAACGGGAATACAAGGAACGTGAAATCTTAATTGTCCGTTGTCCCCGTTGCCCCATACGTCATAAGGGGGACAACGGTAAGGAATTTTATGACGTCCCGTTGTCCCCGTAACGGGGACACGGATTACGGGGACAATGGGAATACACGGATTTTTTCCGACATCTTCAACAATCATCGTCATTTTCAGACAATTTACACAAAACCTTATTGAATTATACACCTAAGGTGACCTAAGCCTCCTTAATGAATCACTCCGTCCATTGGTGAAAATCATATGAAAATCCGTTCGTTAGTTTTTGAGTTTGTCGCGACTTTCTTTATAATAGATAGTGATAGTGATTAGTGTCAATTTGCACTTTTACACAATTCCGTAAATCGTAATAATTAATATCAATAACACTCGATAAAGGTAGTGTTGGAGTCCGTCGAGGCAAGTACGCAGTCTAAATATTTGTGCGTTTTATAGATTTTTCAGAGTTGGACACTTTGTTAGACATGTTGGGAGTTATACGATTTACCATCTCCGTTTTACCATCGGTCTTCCTGACGTCGACAGCTACCTTTTTTTTTTTTTGATCCGGGGTGGAAAATCCTCATGGATGTCCGCCGTCCTGGGGCGGGCGGCGGGGTCTGTCAGACTCTTACTGACTAAAAAGTTAAAAACCACCCCGGTGTTCCATCTCACACCTAAGCCGGGGGTCGCGGGAACGTACGATCCTTCCGCAACCCCCAGCTGGTGCCGGCCCGCCTCTGCGGGCCCCGTCTAGTCAGGGGGGGGGAGTGAGGTGTTTGACTCCCCCCGCGACGTCTAAGAGGGGCGCGCGTGGAACACTACGCGCCGCCATCTCGGGTCCTGATGTGTGGGGGGCGACGGACGTCCCCGAGTCCGTCGCCCCTGGACCCATTCAGGGGGGCTGGAAGAGGGCGTTGTCCGCCGACGCCCGGTGCGCCTGCTTCGGGCAGGGTGAGTGGACGAGATCTCCCTCTCCCTTTCCGCAGCCTCCTTCTGCGAGACGACCGTTTCGCAGAAGGAAACCACCGCGTCCCAGGACTCCTCGCTGCCGACCATCGACTCGACCACGGCCGGCAGCGAGAGGTCACTGCCTACTAGACGTAGGTACCTACTCCAAGGTACCATCCGTCCGCATCCGCACTTAATTGAAATCCCGACCAATCGTACACAGCGCTACTCCTGCACGTTTATTATGCGCACAGCCAGTGTGGAACTCTCTGCCAGCGCCTGTGTTCCCTACCACTAACACATCACCCTTCAGAAGTAATGAGCATATCACTACACCCACAGACCTGTGACTTGAGTTTAGACTGCTACAAGCGTGTGTTGTCGATCGGTGCTCGGTAGCTGCGGCCGCGTCGGCGGACGGCGGTCGTGGTCGCGTATCGTTGTGTAATCGCTTCGTTATCGCGCGATACTGCCCGGTTTAGGATAATAAAATTATGTTCCGATAATGTTCGATAGCGGCCGCCGGCGCTGATAGAACAAAACAATTTCGTGATTGTAACACGACGATTCTACACAATCCCTTTATTTAGAAAATTCAGCAATACCTATCCATTCCGTTATTTACGTTGCCACGCCGACGAATTTAAAAACAATATTCAGTAGCAATGAATTATTGTGGACGGACGGACGGACGTTATGTTTCAACGTTTAAAGTAGGTATGGTTATACTTGGTTTACCTACCTACATGAAGAAGCAATTATTTTAACGCACTCCATAGATTAATTTGACTTTTTTAATGGTTAGTCAGCTGCATCTTATAGAATTATAACAGCTAGGTACCTAAGTATGTTGTTTCTACGTAAATGAAATTTATCAAAAATCTGCATGTGTGTAACGCGGGGTGAAGGAGAAGTGTAAGGGGCGCGGGGTGCGGGTAGGGTTACCAAATGAAAAATTTAAAAGTCCGGAGAAAAAGCCTGATTTCCTTCATAAGATCCTGAGAATTTGTCGTAATTTCAGATTTTTTCTCAAACGTAATGTAGAATTTAAAAAGTCTATTATTAATAATTTTGTGCACTGAGGATTCTCGGGATCATGCTCACACGTTGGCACGGGTAGCAGCGGGGAGCGAATACACTTCACCCTCCCGTAAGGTATCATCACAAAACAAATACGAAAAACTGATTATGTAGTTGAAAGTTTCATAGATAGTGTTGATTTTATTTGTGCAATTATCATCACCAAAGTTGATTTTTTTGTTAGTCTTTATATGTATAAAGAATATTATATTCTGTTTTTGTACCATTTTAATAAAAAGATCTAAAAATACCTACTCTATTTTATTGAAAATTCTGAAAGTCCTGAGATTTCCTGAGATTTACAAAATCCGGCCATAATCCTGAAAAGAGTCTAAAATCCTGAGTTCTCAGGGCAAATCCTGAGATATGGTAACCCTAGGCACACATGACAACAGTGCACACGGTCTCATGTCCATTTGGTGGATCGGCGGTCGGCGACCCCGCGGCCGGCCGTGGGCGCCGCGATAAACTTTATATATTCATACGTACGCATGTGAGCTGTGCGCCTGTATCGGTGGATCGCTGGCCGGCTGGTTATGTCCGGTACCGTTACTTTTCTTGCTTTCAGATCTCGTTCGGTGTTTAATTCTTGTTTTAAAACTGGCCGCGCGACAGTGAGTCGCCGCGCCGCGCTCTGCTAATGAATGTAACCGCATTAACATGCGACGTCGAGCTGAGACCGAGCGAGGGCCGGCAGGTGCCCGTCGTGCACTGCCCTGCACGGCCTCCGCCGGCTCGTGTCGAGCCACCTCGTCCGCCACTGTCAACACTGCTCACTTAGCCACTGCTGTCCCACCACGACATACCAGCGTAACTGCTCACGGTGGCCAGAAGAATTATAAATCAATTGGTTCTGTCCAACGCCGGAAATTATTTTGTTGCGCGAGTCAACTGCAGACAGGTCAAAACTTCGTGCAACCAGCGCACGAATGCATATAGCGTCGACAATTGAGGAAGCTGCAATAGAAAAGGAACATACTTTTAGGGAGTGTGGTACCTACTCATGACAATAAACTTACTTCGGGATCAACTGAATAAGAAACCTGCTGTTTGTTGTATTTTTATAAATTTTAACAGTTGGTCCCATCCCGCAGTAAAAGTTGTTAAATTTTCACGAGTACTACACTCTAAGGTAACCCGCGAAACGTACCTACATTTTCTTGTAGTTTTTGCAATTTGCAAATCGCCTGCTTCCAACTTTTATTTATTTACAATGGGCTTGTTTTTAGCTTTTCAGTTTTTTTTAACTTAAGTATTTTACCTCAGTACAATGCTCGATGACTTCAGTAGAGCCTCCGAAAGAGTGGGTCTTAAAATGAACATGGACAAAACGAAGGTCATGTCAAATGCCCATGTAACACCCACTCTCATAAAGATCGGAGACGCTACACTCGAAGTCGTGGACGAGTATGTTTACCTAAGAACAAACTGTCCAGTTAGGTAGGTCTAACTTTGAGAAAGAGGTCAATCGTCGAATCCGACTCGGCTGGGCAGCGTTCGGGAAGCTATGCAATATCTTCTCGTCCCACATACCGCAGTGTCTCAAGACGAAAGTCTTTGACCAGTGCGTGCTGCCAGTGATGACTTATGGCACTGAAACGTGGTCGCTCACAATGGGCCTTATAAGAAGGCTAAAAGTCATCCAAAGGTCAATGGAGAGGGCCTTGCTTGGAGTTTCCCTGCGCGATCGAATCAGGAATGAGGAGATCCGCAGGAGAACCAAGGTAACTGACATAGCCCGAAGAATTGCCAAACTTAAGTGGCAGTGGGCAGGGCACATAGATTGCAGAACAGATAGATGGCCGATGAGGCCGAAAGGTTCTGAAGTGGCGACGGCGTACCGGAAGACGTAGCGTTGGAAGGCCTCCCACAAGTGTTCCGACGGCCTTGAGAAGGCCGCAGGAAGGAACCCGTTGGATGCGAGAAGCACAGAACCGGTCAAAGTGGAGGTGCTTGAGGGAAGCCTATGTGCCTATGTCCAGCAGTGGACATCTTTCGGTTGAAATGATGATGATGATTTTACCGCAGCAGGGTTTTTAAATTTTTTTTTATTAAGGCGAAAGCGCCAGGGTAGCCCGCGAAATTCAAATTTTCTTACGTTTTTTGCAATTTGCTGGTCAGTATTAAGTTGTACGTTGATTAATATATGAATCGCGGGCGTAACTAACATGTATTTACAGAATTATAATCATTAAAGTCATCAACACAACTCTCTAAGACCACGTAAGTCCAAAGAATAACTGTTTCATGAAATTATCATTCTTCGGACTTACGTGGTCTTAGAGAGTTGTGTTGATGACTTTAATGATTATAATTCTGTAAATACATGTTAGTTACGGCCGCGATTCATATATTAATCAACGTACAACTTAATACTGACCAGCAAATTGCAAAAAACGTCAGAAAATTTGAATTTCGCGGGCTACCTTAGCGCTTCCCCCTTAAGCAGGTATTTTTTTAAAGACCCCGTTTCCGTAATAATTGTTCAAATATTTATCACACTAATATTATAAAGGTGAAAGTTTGTGTCTATGTGTGTGTGTTTATATGTTTGTTACTTCTTCACGCTCAAACGGTTGGACCAATTTTGATAAAATGTTGTATGGAGGTAGCTGACATCCTGGATTAACATAGTTATAGGCTACTTTTTATCCCGATATTCTCACCGGATCGACATTTACGCGGGTGAAACCGCGGGGCGCAGCTAGTAGTAAATAATGTCAACAACAAAGCCTTTAAAATAAGTTGTTTTTTGCGGCACGCACTTGTTTTAGCCGACTGCGCCAGAAGGAGAGTTATGTTTTTTTCGTCTTTACGTTCGGTAACAAGCTTTCACTATCGTACATACTCCACGCTATTTTTGTTGTCTTAAGGCTCCTATAAACAGGCGCGACACTCGATATAATCGCGCGCTACACAAAGTCACCGTACGTTGCGCGACTTGTGGTGCCTTTGTGTCGCGCGCGATTTTATTGCGGGTCGCGCCTGTTATTAATAGCCTTTATTTAGCAGCGCCTCAGGTGGTAGAAAATAGAAGTCATTGTCTATAGCGAATAGCGATCGTATCATCAATTGGTCGGTATAATCAATTGGTTTCAAGGACTTTTACATAATGCCTAGGCCCTAGGCGTTATACATTTTGCCTTAGACATTATACATAACGGCGACAGTATGCAAACGGAAACGGAAACGGAGAGCAGTGGTGGCCAAGTGGTAACGGCCGCGACTTACGAGTTGTAGGTCGTAGGTTCGAACCCAGACAGGCGCTTTACTTTGTGTAAATTATTTCATCACCACTGCTCACAAAACGGTGAAGGAAAACATCGTGAGGAAACCGGCATGTCCTAGAACCAAAAATTCGAAGACATGTGACATCTACCAACCCGCACTGGGCCCGCGTGGTGGATTACGGCCCACTCCCTCTCACTGAGAGGAGGCCTGTGTCCCAGCAGTGGGAACATTATAGGCTGATGATGAGATGATGATGCAAACGGATGGCTTCGTATGTACTTATAAAAATAATAAAGCATACAATCTGCGACATAATAATCAAAGCACGACAAAACAAAAAAAAAATATACGGTAAGCACAATTTTTTTTTCGTATAGGTACAAAGAATTTCATCAATCATTATTTTTTAACCGACTTCAAAAACGGAGGAGGTTATCAATTCGGATGTTTATATATACAGTATGTTAACTAACAGAGGGCGTTCCCGTTAACCCGCAATAGTATAGCATCCATACATGCTAAAAAAATATTACCATTCGAAAATAAAATGTTTTTATTTTTTTTTTATATTAAAATATTCACAAAAAATCGTAAATTGATACGTTAAAGAAACACTCTGTACACGCGTACTTGAAGGACAGCAATTTCGGAATTTATTTAATTAAATAAATTAGAATTAATTAAATAAATAGAGTATCAATTTACGATTTTTAGTGAATATTTTAATATAAAAAAAAATAAAAACATTTTATTTTCGAATGGTAATAATTATTTTTTTTAGCATGTAATGGATGCTATACTATTGCGGGTTAACGGGAAAGCCCTTTGTTATTTAACATACTGTATATATATATTTTTTTTATGTATGTTTGGGCATAACTCCCTATATACGGACTTGCAAATTTTTTTTTGTTCGAACGAGGTTTATTCCGAAATGGTCCCATTTAAATTTCGTAAAGATCTGATGAGGAGTTTCGGAGACAGACAACGGAACTCTTCAATAAATGCCAGCAAATCAACCGCGTTTGCTGCTATAGCTTAAGTATGCATTGTTTACGCAATCACACTACATAACATCATGCCTAAAAGGGGTAAGCAGATGTATTCAATAGCTTCCTGTCACTGATAATCACATAGCAAGTAGTACTGAATGAATTTGTTTGGGGTAAGTGGGTACAACTAAAAAGTGAGTAATAATTTAAAAGAGTGTCCATGGAGTTTCTTGCCCGTTCTTCTCCATAGGTACCTACGCTTTGGAATGGGCAACTAGCTTCATATTTTCTGACTGACCGACTTTTTGACAATTGAAAAGTGCCTGTAAATGGTTTAATTGAAATAAATGCTTTGACTTTGAGTTTGAAAACAATTTTTTTATTACAAAAAAAAAAAAATCTACAAATTGAAAAATAACTTTAATTTCGAAAGTCGGTGACAAGAAACGAAAATACAGAACCAACGTCACCGACTTTCGAAATTAAAGTTATTTTTCACTATGTAGTGTTTTTTTGGAAGTCGGTTGTTTTTTTTTTGTAAAAATTTTTTTATTAAAACATCGGTTTAAAAGTGTGTTTCTTAGTTTACGTACCTCAAAAGGAAAAAAAACGGAACCCTTATAGGATTAAGTACTTGGTTGTCCGTCCGTCGGTCTGTCTGCCTGTCAAGACCCTTTTCCTAAGGAATAAGTTGAAATTAATTCATATTCATATTCATTTATTCATCAAATATAAGCTAACAGTTTACACCAAATCGCTTATATCTATTCTAATTCCACAAAATTACATTAAAATTTTAATTAAAACTTCTTAGACTAAAAAAAATAGGTCCCTTGGAGACATAAAAAAAATACGGCCATTTTTGCGGGTTATTGTACATTCGCCACAAAGTAAATTCGTCACATTTTTTAAACTCCATACATTGAAAGTGTATTCGTCACATGCATAAAAAATATGTGTAAACTCGTCACAAGTCTGCATAGGTACATATTTTTTGCATAAAGTACTGGTAGAAAACAAAGTTATTGATTTTTAGCGCTCGAAATGAAAATGATTTCCAAATTTTTGTTTTCTCCTGCGCTCCTGCACATGCTATCAGCCCTCGCTCGCTCGCTGTATCTATTTCTTTCTAGCCGTACCGGTCATGTTATACCGGAAGATGTTATTATTCCACAAAAGTATAAAAAATCTTTTTTATTATTCGATGATGACAGTGATCCTGAAAATAGAATAATAGCTTTCTGCACTGAGACAGCTCGTGAAACCATAACAAATATACAAACATTTTTTTTTGGATGGCACATTTTCAAGTTGATGTAAACCATTTTATCAGCTGTATTGTATATATGTACATGGAGACGTGAATAGCGATGATAATAATTCGAACATAGTCCCACTCATCTACGTTCTTATGCCTAATAAGCAGGAACGGTCTTATGAACGACTTTTTACATCACTGATGCAAAATTTACCTACTTGGACACCGCTTACAATGATTGTTGACTTTGAAATTGCTGTGATAAACGTCATAAAAAAAATATTTCCTGATGTTAAACTACTTCGATGAACTATTTACACTAGATACTAAATTAAATGACTAACTAACTTACTATACAAATAAAAACAAAAATAAAGGCCAAATCAGGCGTCGAAGTACTCGTCCGCATCGCTGTCATCCGGAAACGTGCCCAGAAGACTGGCTGCATTGCCACGTTGAATGGCAATGCTAATTCTTTGGCCAAAGAACGACCCAGCCCTCTGGTCACGTGAAGCGTCGACCAGTCGGCGAGAAATTTCCTTAAAAAGGAGACGCGCACTCGGGCCCCATGACCCTAGCGTTTCGACCCCAAACGGCTCAAAGCTGTAATTGCCCAAAAGGTTACAGTATTTGCGCCGCTTGAGGGACTCAGCAGCCGCAGCAGCGGCGCCAGCACAGCTCGCCGTGCAAGGAACATGAATGTAATTTCCACTTCAAACAAGCACTGACCAAAAAAGCTCATGCCTTACAATTGAATGACATTGAAGAAAAGAGACACTTAGCCATGTGTGCTGCATTGGCCCATATAAAGAAACAGGACATTGAAGACGCTTGGTTGCACATCATGGAAAATGCTCCACAGAACGATGCAGTCACAAAATTTAACGACTATTTTGTAGCCCAGTGGTTAGAAAACACTAGTATAGAGTTTATTTGGAATGTACAAGGGGTTCGCCATAGGACAATAAATCTAGCAGAGGCATGGCATAAACGTTTGAACAATAAAATGGGTAAAAGAAAACCTAAAATGCTTCAGTCTCTTGATACTCTTAAAAATGAGGCTGATCATATAAATTGGAAATTGAAACATTTAATATAAGTACCACTAAATTTGAGAACACATCGATCTATTGCATTATGACAAGGATTGAAAACTATTTTGGACAATTACGATAACGTGTCCCTGGCTGAAGTTCTTAAAAAACTTTCCTTTATGCAGCATTTTAAAGACTAAAAAAAAATAGCAAAAAAAAATGTGATTATTAATGTCATTTAATTTCCTTACTATTGTTTTTGTTATAACTGTAATGATGCAGGGAAATCAGCCTATTGCAATAAATATATATATATAGTTGTAAGTAATACTGCGCCGTTTTATATGCAAATTACCAAAAAAAAAAAAGACGATCATGATGATGTCACGCTGTCCTTGACAACGCGGGCTTAAAAACGCACAAAATCAGACAATATTACCGTATATTTTAGCTGTAAGTAGAACTGTGATTTTTATGTGAATTTCTGTGATTATGAAAAATAAAGAAATAAAGTTTTATTCTTTATCGTTTGATTTTTCTGCTGTCTGTACGGAAATAAACAATATGGCGGATTTTCTTTCATAAACATAGAGTTGTGACGAGTTTACACATACTTTTTTTTAATTCACTAAAATTCGTAAATTAATACGTTAAAGAAACAATCTGTACACGCGTACTTGAAGGACAGCAATGTCGGAATTTATTTAATTAAATAAATTAGAATTAATTAAATAAATAGAGTATCAATTTACGATTTTTAGTGAATATTTTAATATAAAAAAAAAAATAAAAACATTTTATTTTCGAATGGTAATATTTTTTTTAGCATGTATGGATGCTATACTATTGCGGGTTAACGGGAACGCCCTCTGTTAATTAACATACTGTATAAATAAAAAAAATGCCGTCCTGTGTTTTTAGGAAATGTAAAAATAATACTGCATTTGTGAAAGATAAAAAAGTATCATTTCATATGTAAGTATCAAGAAAAATGTATTTTATGTTTTTCAATGCCTTCTAATGGCGGCTGGCGCCTGAGGTAAGTCACGTGCCGTTAGGGGAAGATTGATGATGTTGTTTGAATATATTATGTGTTATGAAACCTAATGATCAAAGTCAAGTCAAAGCATTTATTTCAAATAGGCACATAAAAGGCACTTTTGAACGTCAGAAATTACAACAAATAGAATTGATTCTAGTCGCCCATTCAAAAAGGTAGTTTTCGTATGGAGAAGAATGGGCAAGAAACTCCACCGTTACTCTATTAAATGTTTTACAATATTTTGCATGCATTAAATTATACATATAATAATAATATGTGAAGACGATGCACCCAAAATAAAATTACTATACCACAATAGGTAAAAGAATTAAAAAAGAAACCATGACATATCAATTAATTATATCTGATAGATGGTGCATGGTGCTCACATATTTACAAACATGGTAATAGTAAACGATTTTCATTTAAATAAACAAAAGCTGACAACATACTCGTCCACGACTTCGAGTGTAGCGTCTCCGATCTTTATGAGAGTGGGTGTTACATGGGCATTTGACATGACTTCACATGACCTTCGTTTTGTCCATGTTCATTTTAAGACCCACTCTTTCGGGTTTTCATTTAAATAAACAAAAGCTGACAACATACTCGTCCACGACTTCGAGTGTAGCGTCTCCGATCTTTATGAGAGTGGGTGTTACATGGGCATTTGACATGAGTACATGACCTTCGTTTTGTCCATGTTCATTTTAAGACCCACTCTTTCGGAGGCTCTACTGAGGTCATCGAGCATTGTACTGAGGTAAAATACTTAAGTTAAAAAAAACTGAAAAGCTAAAAACAAGCCCATTTTAAATTAAATAAAAGTTGGAAGCAGGCGGGACCCATTCCTTACTTTTTTTTTACATTTACTATATTTTACATTATGGGTGTCACGCTAATAAAGAATATTTTTAACGTCTGAGAAGAAGTACAATATGCCATTGGAATCAGCATTGTTTTACAGTAAGTGATGTGGTAGGTACTTAAGGGGCTTGAATGACCTAAAGCGAGGTCACTGTCGGACTGCATAGTAAAGAAAAAAAAGAAAATATGAAGCAATTAACAATTCAAAAACTCAAAAAGATCAATATCAACTCAAAAAGAGACAAAAATAAGTTAGAGCTTGAAATCACACATGGTAGAACAGCCTTAATGAATAAAAGCACTTTCTGTATGGCCACAAAAATATTTAACAAGCTACCTGAGACAATAAAGTCGTTAAACCTTGACAAATTCAAAAAAGAGCTTATGAAAATGTTAATTGATAAATGTTATTACTCGCTGAAGGACTATTTGGACGACAGTTCTATAATGCCTCCTATAGATAATAAGTATTAGGTTATCTATTTTGACATTAGGTAGTGTACCTATTTATTTTTACTAATCGACATTGCAACCTTAGATTTAATTGTTGACATTGAAGGTACCGTGTAGTTTATTGATTTAATAATTGTTTTGACATTTCTGTATTAATTTTCAATTTTATGATTGATATTATTTTCTAAATTTTTATTTTTTTTATTTTATCTAAATTATTTTATTTTTTTTATTTTATCTAAATTATTTTATTTTTTCCTGACATTTTTATTTTTGTTATTTCTTAAATTTTATTGTTGACAATTTGAAAATATTTATGCATCGCTTACATTTTAGCATTCTTAAATTATTTGTTGCACGTAGATAATTACTAATGAAATGTAAAATTGATCATCATATTTGTACGCCAAATGGCAAAACATAGAGCGCATATGAAAATGTAACACCTGTTTGTAACCACCTATGTTAACAAATAAAGAATCTGAATCTGAATTATTTGATTAAAAAAACCTATTGTTTGGACTAAAAAAATAAAACACTAGTATGTATTTTAGTCAAAATCAAAACATTTTATTTCACATACCTACATGCCCATGTAGGTATGGGCCGTGCACCTAGCTTCTGACGTTTCATGAGTGCCCACTTATGAAACGTCAGAAGCTAGGTGCACGGTTTCAATTGGTCGTTTCCTATGGAGAAGAGCCGGCAAGAAACTCCACGGTTACTCTTTTTTTTAAATAATTGGCGTTTTACAATGTTTTCGAATTACAGTAGGTATGGGAGGACAGCGTAGGCTCGTCAACAAGTACCAGGGACTTGATAAAATAAAAAATGCCCTACAGATCTAAAGTCTACAAGGCCTACAAAGTCCTTACATTTACAAAATAAGAATCTATCAAAAGGATAAATAAAAAAATTGGTTGTCTGTAAAGTCGGTTTACGGACGATAGTTTAACGTGACAACGTCATAACAAAACATTAATGAAATTGCCGAACGCGGAGGCCCATTCGGCAGCGTGCGCGGCAGCAACGCTACAGAGCAAGGCCGCGAGGTAACGCTACATGAGTCATGTTTTTTCGTGTGTGCCGCCAGCTTCATCGATTTATTAGACGTTGTCACGTCAAAATAAAATATAAAAACCTACTAAAACCAAGTGATATGATTGCCATTACAACCACTAATAAAGAGGTGAAAATTAGAATTGTCTGTATAATAATGTCAAATAATAAAAATAATATGTCAAAGAAGTATGTAAAAAATAAATAAAAATATCGTAATTTGAGAACAGTTAATAGACATTTACATAGTTATGCCGTTAATGAGGTGCCAGGAAAGCCACATGTGCAGAAGGAATTATTGCCAAACTACATTGTATTCAACTTAGTCTTTAATCTTATAATATGCTTTTTAGGGTTCCGTACCAAATTGGTAAAACGGAACCCTAATGGTGAAACTCAGTCTGTCTGTCTGTCACAGCTGGATATCTCAAGAATTACTAATGTTAACTTGAAATTTGGAATAGTTTTAGATGATATTTGCCCAACTATTGTGCAAATAAGAAATAAATAAAAATATATGTATATTTTTGCAACAGAGATCGAAAGGGGGTCTGAAAAATTCGAAGTGGGGCTACTAGGGCATGTGGGGTATCATATGAAAAAGTGCAGTTTGTACATTCTCAAACATTTTTCCTTTTTTTTAAGCCACATAGTTTTCGACTTTTGAAAAAATTCTAAAAAAAAATACCGTTCCCCCTTTATCTCCGATATTTGCAAAGAGAAAAATCTAAAATTATTCTATGTGATAGAAGTTTATGTATAGATTACAGAAAAATAAAACGAAGTCTCTAAATCTCGCCCGCCGCTGCCGTCGCCCGCGCCACAACACCGGCTGCGGAAACGTCACGCGTAGGTACGAGTACGTCGACCCCTAAACGTGCCTACGCTGCTATTGTCACCAGCGGCAAATCAGATGCGTCGCAGCCTAAGCGACACACCAGAAAAGGGGATAAACTGGTAAAGGGTGCTCAACCTGCCCTGACTGCGGTCCGTTGCTCTTTGCCAAGAGCCAGCCAAGTTGATGAGGAGGGTTTCACGAAAGTAGAAAGGAAGAAGAAGAAGCCCTATTCTCGTAACCTGTGTGGTACCGCACCGACTGGACCCAACATGCTGCTGCGCCCTGCTGTGCCTACGACGCAGCTGTACCTTTCGCGTCTGCATCACTCCACGACAACTGAGGAAGTCGTGCAGTATTTGAAGGTGAAGACCAACTGGACTCTGAGGGTCGAAAGGTTGGAATCGCGCCACAACATCAACTTTAAGTCATTCGTGGTACGTGTTCCAACCCAACATCTACAGACCTGTCTGAAAGAGGACTTTTGGCCGAAAGGTGTCGTATATCGACGTTTCCGAGGACGGTTACGCGACACCACGCAGCGAAACACGACGCCGACAACGTTACGTGTATTATAATCATAGTTTTAAGTTTCTTTAATATGTATTAGTTTAGTATTGTATAAGATTATTTGTGTATTTTTTCTATGGGCCTTAGTTGCCTGATAATAAAATGATTATGATTATTATTATTATTATTATTATTATAAATACCACACTTTTTCAGAAATCATCAACAAAGGTTACATTAGTTTCACTATCGGTCAAGAGATGGTGCTGACCTAAAACTGCAATATTCTACTTCACAGCGTGCAGTTTAAATTTTTTTGACAAAAATAGGCCTCGCCGATGAAAATTTAAAAACATATAACGAACATATTAAAACATAAACGTACGGAACCCTCGGTGTACGAGTCCGACTCGCTCTTGTTTGATGAGGGTTTTAAACTTTCCATCGCTGAGTTCTGTAACCGGCTTTGGCAACTTGTTATAAAAACGGATGCTGTTTACAAGAAATGACTTGCTAGCCTTAGTTAATTCTAAATTTAGGTATCACAATTTCATTTTTACTACGAGTATTTATGTCATGGAATTCGCTTCTTATTTTGAAAAGTCCTAAGTTCTTGCAAACGTACAAAATAATATCTAAAATATAAAGAGAAGGCAGAGTTAGTATATCAATTTCTTTGAATTTGTATCTAAGAGACTCACGACGACCCATTTTATATATTGCGCGGATTGTCCTCTTTTGTAAAATGAAAATTGAATCTACGTCAGCTGCCGATCCTCACAGCAGAAAACCATAAGACATAATACTGTGGAAATAAGCAAAGAATACTAACCTAGCTGTGACTATATCTGTCAACTGCCTTATTTTTCTTACTGCATATGCAGCTGAACTTAATCCACCTGAAAGAGCTCTAATGCGTGCGCCCCATTGTAATTTTGAATCTAAAGTAATTCCTAGAAATTATACAGTTTCCATAACAGCATCAAATTTTTTGCCATCCAGTTTTAAATTCAGACCCCCTTGAGGTACATTTGGTAATGAGAATTTAATACATTTAGTTTTCGTTAGCATTACGTAAAAGATTATTAGCTGCAAACCATTTCGAAAGAACAGCCAGACTATCGTTGAAATGTAAGACATCCGTATCTTTTATATCTGTTTTAAAAATAAGGGAAGTGTCATCAGCTTATAAAATGATATCCGACAAGTTAGCCATCATGTAAGGAAGGTCATTAATATAAACTAGAAATAGAAAAGGGCCAAGAATTGAGCCTTGAGGCACGCCCATCTTAACTAGAGACCCCGATGACGTCACTCCGTTAACATTTACTTTTTACTGCCGCTTTGACAGATAGGAAAGAACAAGATCAGCAGCTTGTCTACGAATTCCGTAATGGTATAATTGACAGATCAGTGTATTATGGTAACGCAGTCAAACGCTTTTGAGAGGTCACAGAAAATGCCAATTGCATCCTGGGACTTCTCCCAGGATTCCAAAATGTGACTGATGAGTTTTACTCCCGCGTCCATCGTCGACCTACCTTTCGTGAAACCAAACTGGCGACTATGCAAAATCCCATTTGAGTTAAAATGTGACAACATCTGATCTAGCATGATTTTTTCAAAGATTTTGCTCAATGCTGGTAGCACAGATACGTATAGGTCTATTATTGGAGGGATCAAATTTACTACCCCATTTGAAAGTTGGTACTACTTTACTATGTTTCATTAAGTCAGGAAACGTACCGCTGTCTAAACATTGATTAATATGCCTGCCTGTTAGGGCAGGGGCAATTGTGTCAATAATATCTCCAAGAACTTTAACAGAAATCCCCCATAAGTTTTCAGTTTTTTTTTTATGTTAAGACTTTAAATGCTTTTTCAATTGTGGCAACAGAAATGGGCTTGAATTCAAAGCTATGAATATCCTTATTAAAGTTTTCTTTAAGAAGAGCTTCAGCTAATATAGGTGATGAGGGGAGAGACTTTGTAACCTCTATTGGGATGTTGGTAAAGAAATGTTCTAGTAATTTAGCAACTTTTGACTTATCTGAAATGGTTTCATTATCAATTTTTAGGGACAACTCATTCTGATCTCGCTGTTTTGTGCTTCCAGTTTCTTTATTACCTGCCACACAGCTTTTATTATTAGAGATATTAATTTTAGTCCCTTCCTTTTGTTCTTCTTGTTTTGTTTTGTTTGTGTTTGGCCTTTGCCCTGCAGTGGGACAGAAATGGCTGATAATAATATTTATTTCATTACTTATTAATTTAGATTTAGCCTCAGCGCAGACTCTTTTGAATATTTTAGAATAGTTTCTTACGTAATTAGGAAGGGCTTGATCAGAAGTTAATGATTTCTCGTGATACAGATTATATAAAATATCTTTGCTTTTTCTAATAATAATATCATTTCATTCTCTCTCTTTCTTTTCTTTTTTCTTTCTTTTCTTTTTTCTTTTTCATTTTTTTTCTAATGCCAGCAGTGGCCCATTCACTAAACTTTGGTTTGGCATTGATAGTAACTTTTTTTACAGGACATACTTTATTGAATTTTCGGCATACTGTAGAAAAAAATGTACCATAGTTTATGTTGGGGTCTTGTGAATCAAAACTACATGTTGAAAGATTACTAAGAACATTATTATTAAACATTTTCAATTTATTATTAGTTAGAAGTTTTAATTGAATGGATTTATCTATGTGTGATGTTTTACCTAAGTCAACTGATACAAGTTGACCAGTATGGTCAGACTGACGTCTTTTATTTTAGAATTAGTAAATGCATTGTCGATGCATAAAGCTGAAATTGCTGTTATTCTAGTCGCTTCATTAAAGATACATTTTAAATTAAGTGATTTAAACAATGAGATTAGCTTACATTTTTCTGGAGAATTAACTAATAGATCAATATTTAGGTCACCATAAATAAAAACAAAATTACTATATTTAAAAAGTTTACTTAGTATTTGTTCCATCATGATCAAAAATTATGACGAATTTGAGGCTGGCGGTCTATAAACACATAAGAAAGTATGGCCTTCAACTTCTGCACATGCTACCTCACAGAAGCGATCAACAGAGCAAGCAGTGATATCCTTTCTTTCTTTATATCTAAAACAACTATTACATAATACCAAAGTACCACCCCCTACTTTGTTGTACGCACTGGCAACTGAAAAATTATTTAGATTAAACAACTTCTATCCGGTTTTAACCAGGTTTCACAAAAACATAGATATCCCTATGATATTTATCTATTAACATTTCCACGTCTAGGATTTTGCCAGAAAAGCGATTTATATTTTTGTGGCCTAAAAGTTTAAAGAATGAATTACAGTATTATTAGAAGTACTAGATAATACTGTATACTATTGTTTCAAATGAAATTGAGTGTGAAGGAAGTTTGCTATTGAAATATTAATTTGTAATACTGTTTGAGTTAAGTTGTCAATAACTGCGTGTATATTGTAAGCTAACAAAGTAGACTTTTCTTGGGAAGAAACATTATGTTCCTGAACTAATACAAAATCCCTAACAAAATAGTTTGTATCAAAATACAATAAATGGTCACTATCACGACATGTCAAAATATGCATTAAGTTGTTTAAACTACATATAATAATAATGTAATCGTTTTCTCCATCATACAAATTATCAGAATATGGCAATGCACATAAAATTAATTTACCTATTTTTAATTTAAGTAGGGTGTCAATACCATTAACTATGTCCCTTTTTGTTAAGCTCAGACTGTTTCCAATTAAAAGAACTACAGTAGTCTGCTTATTCATTTATGTTTGTTTTATTTTATGAACAAGCTCATTAAAATGCAGGTTATGATAAAAACATATACCTATATATAGCTATAGTATGTTTACAGCGGTTATTTAATAATGATGCAAAACTTGATTCTAATATGTCAGAAAATACCAAAACATTACTTTGAGTGGGATAAATAGTTTCTATAGTACGAGTTGAAATGGGTGCAGACTGCACCCATTTCAACTCGTACTATAGAAACTATTGTTGTATCTACTACTGCACCGTGCAGTAGTAGATACAACATGCTGTGACATCTGAGGTGAATCGGGTGGTGGGTGAGGTGGCGGTGTGAGTGGGAGCACAACTGATTGTTTGTCGCTGCGCAAAGGTTGGTCTATAGTCCTATACTTACGTATTTCTATCTACCTATATATATTTTGTGTACTGGACATATTGACTTTACTAAAGTAAGCACATTCATTGATAACTTATGTTAGACGTGAGCTATTTAATAATACCAGTAATAGGTATCGAGTGTGTGACGAGACTCCGTACGCTAAAGTTGCTCGCTGAAGCAGCGGCGCCGGGCACGCTGATCTCACCTCTATATCTTAGTGATACAGCTCATTATTAGATTGTAAGTTGTTGCGACCAATACGTAAATTTGTTATTCGTGTATATGAATGGTAAATGAAGGAAACATGGCTATGTTTTGTAAGTTAAATGCGTTATATTGTATAAGTATATTGTTTGAATAGTTGAATCGCTTCACTACTAGAGCAAAGGTCTTTTAAGTCATTACGCTGATTGGTGTTCACAGCGCACTGTTTGGGTTAACACCTAGGTAAATGATAAATGATTTTATTTTTGTAAGTAGGTTTGCACAAACACTTTTACACGTCAATCATATTTTTTTAAACTAGATGAGATGACATACTGTATATTGGCCCTTTAAGTTTAATATAAGTTGTAGGAAATATTTAGATCCAAGCGTCCTCGCGTCGGCGGACGGCTAATGAAAATTGGAAGTTTACAGCAGAGCTGCTGTTAACTTCCAATTTTCATTAGCAATAATTAATAATTAATGTTTTCTATTGTAGAAACAACAATTTAATGTTTGCTATTGTAGAAAACATAGCTCTATATTTTCTACAATAGCAAACATTTATTTCTGGGTATAAACCTCATCTGTTTGGCGTTTTCATTAGCCGTCCCCCGACACGAAGACGCTTGGATCAAAATATTTACTTCTCTTTCCTAATTCATCATCAGCCCCTGGTCATCATCTATCTATAGCCTATTCATTGAACCATACCAAGGAGCCCAAACACGATACCTCTGCTCTAGGCTAAGGGAGTTGGGAATCCTGCAAATTCCAGGTGATGCTGCAGCGGTAGTTCAAGGTTACTATGTTCTCCTACTACTATCATTGAAGTAACGAAATGCCAAATTTTGACTTAATCAGACCTGTGAAAGATGTTCACATCAATTCATCAACTAGAAAAGAGCTTATAATCTTCAAACGGCTGAACCAATTTTCTTGAATCATACTCTCAATCAAGATATCTTTCAAACAAAAAAAAATCAAAATCGGTTCAGCCGTATGGGAGCTACGATGGCACAGACATACACAAAGATACACAAGTCAAACTTATAACACCCCTCTGTTTTTGTCGGGGGTTAAAAAGTGAGTAAAATAGTTTTTAATTTGTTTGAGACTGCCGGCAAAAAGTGCTTGTCGTAATTTATGATCAATGTCTACTAAATTTGTCTCTGATTAAAATTATTACGCACATCTTGTTTCAATTTCAATAGTTTTCCCGTACCATAGCCTGGAGCTGGCTCTTGCCGGTGGCGTCTGATCAGGGGACAGCTGTGTGACGGTTGACCTGGCACAGATCTATTAATATTCTGCACATTGCTAAAACGTATTAAGTGAATAAGTTGTAGGTATTTTGATAAAGGCTACGTCAGTTTAAAAATTGCATATTCTTTCCAACATCTGAAATTAGAAAAAATATATGTATATCAAGACTAGCTTTTCGCCCGCGGCTTCGCCTGCGAGGTATGTCGCTAAAAACTATCCTATGTCCTTCCCCGGGATGCAATCTACTTCTCTGCCAAATTTTAGCGAAATCCGTCTAGTGGTTTAGGCGTGAAAAGGTAACATACAGACGGACAGACAGACTTACTTTCGAATTTATAATATTAGTATGGATGAAGTGCGCGCCGCCGCGCCGCTCTGTGCAAGAAAGAGGTAGGTATGTTCTTGGATATCTACTTACGATATTGCAGGTACCTAATTATCTGATCTTTGTTAATAATAGATAGTGGCATAAGTTCATGTAATGTATTAGAACATGTCGAGGCGCGGCCTCGGAGTGGAATATGCAGAGGAGCAGGACAGCGAGCGGGAATCAAATTCCTTGCAAATAGAAGCGCCACTACTAAGCACAACCAGTCGGTTACCAAGTGTCGTACAGCGGCTTCTATTAATAGACGCGCACAGTGCGGCAGTGTGCGTGCGTCCGCAGGTGCAGGCTCCGCGCCGCGCCGCCCGCGCCAGCCTTGAGCAAGTGTCGCGCCGAGAAATTATTTGATAGCTGCCGAGTGCCGCGCGACCGGGCTCGCGGCGCGCCCACTACATTACCATAACACACTGTGCGATACACACAGAAGCACAACTTTAAATTGCTTCCAAGTTTAACATTACTACAGAAAAACTAGCTCACCAGTACCTATGAACATCCAATTCAATTCCTATTATTATAATTAGATTAGCCGTGGGCAGAGCAGAGCGGCACTTTTATTGTTGTCTTGAGTTTGAATGATTGTAGTACCAAGTCGGTAGCAGAAGCTGCCACTGGGCCCTGGGCCCTGGGCCCTGGGGACACTGGGAAGATGCTTAATAACACTGCGCTGGATCAGGACTGTTGGTGTTGCACACACATGACACGCCATAGTGCACCACTCGCGAGAGTGCACAGTCAAGGGCGGATCGTGAATTTGTAACACACATGTGTTTTAGCACACACACACACGCACCCTTGTTTGTACAGACACCCTTACGAGGACCTTGTTAGTCCTAGACGGAACCGAGGACCCTCCAAAAAACTGGTTTAAATACCTCGTTGGCCTTTTAGAATAAGATAGAAAAAGACAGGTGAGTAAATCTATAGTGATGAGCTTATTGGGATAATGCTATCTCAACATTTTTCTGTATGAATTTCGGCTATCATACTGAGGACCAGCATGTCGATTCTGTAAAAATCTCACCGTGAATACTTGCGTGGAGTGAGCTGTCAGTGTCATCCTACTGATGCTAGGGATTGACCAAGCAAACATTTACAATCATAAAAGAGATTTTTTGATTCCCACGTAGTTTGTGTGGCGTGATCACTTCACCCGATTCACGACACTAAATGTCGTAAATCGGGTGAAGTGAAGGTGAAGTGATAAGATCACGCCGCGCTTGCGCGTTAATCACTGTCATTATCACATTGCAGATTGCGTGATCACTTCACCTTCCCTTCACCCGATTCACGACATTTAATGTCGTGAATCGGGTGGAGTGAAACTGAAGTGATAAGATCACGCCGCGCTTGCGCGTTAGTCACTCATCACATTAGAGATTTGTTTTTACATATTTAACTTGTAAGGCGTCATGTATAAGAACATTAGGAAATTATGGTAATAATATTAATAATTAATATAATACACCATGGCGACCCTGCCTTAGAGTCTGCCAAGGGGCAGATTAAGCAAAGTTTTCGTTGAGCGATTTTCAAAATGTGTAATCATAATAATCATAATCATTTTTTATTTGTCTAACATAGGTAGTAAATACAGTTCTTAAATTAAAATTCATAGGTCGCTATGTTATGCCAAGAGGCGTACAAATAATTAATGGTTGCATGCTAATTAAATACAATCAACAATATGGAATCATTTCTACAGTCAATGCATAAATAAATAATCATAAATTAGAATTACTCACAATATTCAATTAAAATTAGTTAACTCTAAAGTAGAAAAAGACGAGGTATTCGTCAATCAAAACGCGGCTGGTGGAGGTGTTGTTGACGCCGAGGTGGTGTTGCCATGGTTACGAGATTCGAGTGGAGTGATATATGGTACATTCCGAATTGCACTGTAATCGACTACAGCGTGCTTACACCTTGACCCCAATTCTGCTGTATGGTATTTATCTATTATTCCCCGCATAATCTTACCACGCCGTACGTTTGTCAAGCGTGGTATTTTTACAGTTCAAACCGGTTTCGATCATTGTGTCATAGAGAATACGTTAATAGCAGATGTAGTGATTAGGTTATTAAGGAATTGACGTGGTTTCGAAGTAACGAATCATTAAGTGGTCATAGTGAATTAGGGCCCTTTTCTGAATTAACGTGAACGCGATAACGATGTCCCGTGAATCGACATATATGAAGTCATGGCATGTGCCATCTTGCGATAACGCCGACTACCGACCATGCCCTAAAATTTAGGGCATGGTCGGTTTTTCATTTAGGGCCTAAATTAATAATTATCACCGATCTTTAAACTAACGTGGCATTTTCGAAATTGTGCTTCTGGCTACAGTCGCCACCTTACCAAAGAAGAAGAAATTCGTGGTGTATACACAAATAAATACTATAATCCAACCATGAGTAACTATTCAAGTGAATAGGTATATTACTGACTCTCAGCTGCCATAGTGGTGATTTATCTAAATCGGAAAGCAAATTATTCATGTGAGCGATGATGACTTAATTCGGAATGAGCCATATTTCACGCCGCGCAAGCGCGTTAGGCGCTGGCGCTGTCTGGCTATATAAGGACTTACTAGTCTAGGGAAAAAAGAAAAAAAAAACAAGGTTGAGATTCTGACTGCGCTTCTGTTTTGCTATTTTATTGTAAGTAAAACCCCACAAAATATTACTGTTTTGACCACTAAAATACTAGCTTTGAATTATATAAAAATATCAATAGGATTAGCATTAAAAATACATATTATTAAAATCTCGATTATGATTGTAAATGTATGCTTGGTCAATCCCTAGTATCTGGTAAGATGACACTGACAGTTCACTCCACGCTCACTTCACCTAAGTTTTCACGGTGAGATGGTTACAGAATCGCACTGCTGAAATACACAGCTAAATATGACCAGCGATGCATATACGAGGACTTTGTGTAAGCCAACCGAGGACCTCTTACGTAAGCCCTGCGACGTCCTTCCGAGGACGTATTTTTACACAATATTTCTTATAGCTTGTACAGACGTCAGCACATCAAGCTACTACAATCTGTCAAATTTCTTTAATAGATTTTCAACTTTATCGCTAAAACATAAGGATCAAAGTTGATTGGGAAAATTAGACAGTTTCGGGTAGCTTGATGTGCTGGCGTCTGTACAAAGTGCGGACGTTGTGTTAGACTTTATATCACTAAACCGAGGACAGTTTTTCGCGTAGAACTTGTACAAACCGAGAACCAGGGAAAATCTACCTACCTAAAACATTTAACGTGTAAGATAATAATTATATCAATGTAAGTAGAATGTTCAGATTTATTTCTTACACACTTTTTCTAAAATTAAGTACCAAGCGAGGACAAGACATTGTCTTTACGTTTGTCGGCGCTTCTCAAAGGATTGTTAATTAAAGAGAGCCGAAAGTAACGGCTTTATTTTGTTAAACATTCGTGATTGTTGCTTTTAACGTAAACTGTAGGGATAAAAAATATTGTCCAACATCGGTATTTAGCAGTATTACTCATAAAAAAATAACAGTGAAGCATTGTGGTGTGGTTGTTTAGTTCTAAAAAGACTTTCAGTCAGAGCGATTTTCGTGATATTGTGATATACCTAGCTACGTGCGGAACTGCGGACCGCGAATAAGAAGGGTGTAATCACTGTGGAGGAAAACTAACTTTAAAATTTTATATAAAAAAAATTAAAATGAGTATATTATTATTTTAATATCAGATGCTGCAGCCAGGATCGCTTCTTTATGACGGTACTCCTTAGCACTTGATAGCATCGTCTTCAAATTTGGCAGACACGTTAGGTTTATGTAGTAAAACTAAAATAATTACCAGTTTGTGCTGATGCTGCAGCCAGGGTCATTTCTTTATAAGGAAACTCCTCAACAGTTGATAGTATCGACTTAAAAATTGGCATACGCGTTATGTTTATTCAGTAACACCAAAATATTACAAGTTTGTACTAATGCTGTAGCTAAGGTAGTTTCTTCATGGGGGAACACCTCAACAGATCGTATTCAAAAGTTTAGTTTGTGAACAAGGGAATCGGCGCCACTATGTTATTAAGTTTTCATGTTTTCCAAATTATTTTAATCTCTTTTGATGATATTTCTTTGTTGTTTTCTAACTAAGCATTGTGTTATGTTATTTTATGTTAAGTTTTTAACCCAAATTATGTCGATCTCTTTTAATTATGGTTTCTATAATTCTTTTTGTTTAAGTCGTTTTCTAATAACTGTTATGTAAGTTTTCTCATCATGTTCTCAAAGATGTTACTGCAACTTGATGATTATTTCTATAAGTAGATCGTTGGTAAAAGTTTGTTAAATAATTTGTTTAATTTTAAAATAAATCTTCTTTTATTTCAGTAAAGTTTATATGGTTTTATTTAGTACGTTCATGTTCTTTATTTCTTTGTAGGTACTTTATGTTTGCTTAAAATTTTGCTGCAGACATTTCACCTGGGAAGGCATTTACTTTAGATTCTTTATGAAAAGCACACGTATTCAGCTCCTATGACAATACAATATTTTATGGTGCAAATCATAATGTTGTATAATATAAGCGGGCCTAGGTACTTAGCACACACTGCAGAAGAAACCTGATTATTCCTCGTGAACCTATTAGCTACTAACGATTTGTTTAAGCATTCAGTCTACCTTCGATTTTCTCCTTCATAATTTTATTTAAATTATTAAATATGCTATCAGCATATAATTTGTCTTCTACACACGAGGAAAACTGTCGAAACGAGGACTAGAATACACACTGTTCGGAAAATCTAGCAAACCGAGGTCTTAAATACACTTTGTCTGGAAAAGCTACCTAACCGAGGTCTTTTGTGTTAAAGTTAACACATAGGTCCTCGGATAATACAACAAACGTGAAATGAGTGTAAAGAGTGTGTGTATGAGGCGACAGTGGCACCGTCTGTTGGATACACAATGTTTCTGTAAGATTATGACCTAATCTTGATCAAACCGAGGTTCAGACAACTTTTTCGTAGTAAGTATATAGAAAGACTCAAAATTGCTTGCAGAACACGAATCTTTGGTCAAGTCAAACCGAGGACCCTCGAAAAGGTCCTCGGTCGTGCCTTGTGTATTCATACTAGAGATGTTACGGATGTCGTTTTATCGGAACCGGAACCGGAATCGGAGGTTTTAAATTTGATTCATCGGAATCGGAACCGGATTCGGAACCGGAATCGGAGCCGGAACCGGGGTGGAAGTAGAAGAAAGATGTGTTAAGGGGCCTTTCCTTAAAACATCTTTCTTCTACTTTCTTCTAACATCCACAAACAAAACAATAAACTGAGACTTCGAGCGCGAGCGTGTATAAAATAAATAAACATTACCCTGGCGACACGTGAAAACTTGTTTGTAGGCGCTCTAGTCACGTGTATCGCTGCGTTTCGAACTCCGGTCTAACTCCGATTCAAAATTATCGGAACCGAAATCGGAATCGGAGGTGTAAAATTAATCGGAAGTTCCGACTTTTCGGAATCGGAACCGAAGCTCCGTAACATCCCTAATTCATACGCACGTCCTCGGATGGTACTTAAAACGAACACACCACACACACATGTGTGTTTATGTCACCTAATTGTCATTTTGTCGAAAAAAGTTTTTATAATAAAAAAAATATTTATAAACAATTCAGTAAATAAATAGCTGTAGGTGATCAACAAATGAACATTTTCCTGTTTTCTTTTTTTTTACTAAGAGAAAGAGATACACTTCTTATTAATAAGAACGAAAATCAACTCTTTAAAATGATGATTTCACAGTGAAAAAAAAAATATTAAAAAAAAATTATTCATACTTAATCAAAAAATTTACTCTTTCGAATTTTCATAAATATGTAGTCCCCTAGAAACCTAAACTACGATATATAATTACAATAAAAATTATAATGATTTTATTTATCTACCATGAAAAATCGAACGACGGCGACGGCGACGACGACGGTTGTGCGTCACAGACAAAGATGACTAAGTGAGCCTATTCGTTAAAGTGAGAAAGTTTCTCAAGTTAAACATGTGTTTCTTACACTAATAAAAGCAGTTATTTTGCTATTGTTTATCTGCGCTTAGGGATAAACAATCATTATTAATAATTTCTTGATAACTATTAATCATAATTTAGGTCCATACATAACTACATAATTGTATTAAGGGGTAATCGAAAAATTAAAAAAAATTTTTTTGGTTGAATGTGTATGGAAAACCCATTTCTTACGATTGTTTTTTTTCATCTATAAAAATGATTTTTTTAAAGGTTGCAAATTTTATTTTTATTAAATAAAGGTGTAGCTTTTAGTCACACAGAAAAAATGTTATTATATTGATAAGCTACAGCATAATGTCTATATAGTGGCGATTTTTTCTATTAAAAATTAAATAACTCAAAAATTGTTTATCGCAAACAATTCAGACGGGTCTCATAGATTCCTAGTCAAATTTGTATCATGTTTCGAACTTCGATACGTTGTTGTTTCATGATTCAAAAGTTTTTGAACAATGATGGATAATATTATACCTAATATGTTAAAATTTATTTTTTTAAATTCCAGAGATATTCTGTTTTGTTTGTTTGTTCATGTGTTAACTTTTGTTTTTGTACGTATCAATTGATGATATAGCCCGATTTACTTAAGACTTATTTGTATGTGTACCATTAGTAAATGTTTGTATTATGTACAATCGATAATTATTATACTAGCAGCGCCCGCGGTTTCACCCGCATAAGTGTCAATCCCGTTCGAAAGACACATGGCGCCATCTATTAACATAATAATGTTATTGTTGTTTTCCTCGGGAACAGCACTTTTTTCGGGATGAAAGGTACCCTGTGTCTGTGTCTGTACAACTGACAACTTATATGCAAAATTTCAGGATGATCGGTTCAGTTGTTTAGGCATGAAAAGGTAACAAACAAACAAACTTACTTTCGCATTTATAATATTAGTTAGGTTTTGATTTTGAACCACTTTTCAACATTTTTATTTTAGGTACAGATTATCTATCTTACGAAGTCCGCTCAGCCTTGGTAGTGGCGTGTCCCAATATGCGTTTTTGTGTGCGTGAACCTAGGTAGCGTTAGCAATAAAAACCTAACATGGATTTAATTAGCTGAGCTTACGTACACTAAAACAATGTGCATGTGCAGGCATAACTACAATCGTGAAATAGAATATCTATATCTATTCCCTCTTTTTATATACATACATACATAGGTATCTTATTCGAATTATCTGTCTGATTGGAAAAATAGTACTTAGTCCTTTTAAGAATTGGTCTTTTTAAGAATTGAGCTTTTTAAGAATTGCTCCTAATAAGAATTGGGCTTTTTAAGAATTAGGCATTTCCAGAAATAGATATTTTCAGAACTAGGTATTTAGAGAATTAGTCCTTTTTCAAGCTGTTGGGCATTTTACGAATTGGGCATTCATCGACTAAGCCCTAACGTCTAGTGTCCTCTTAGCTTAGGTAATTATACGAGCTGGGTCTTTTAGACCTCGATACTGGAATCTTTGACCACTTGCATAATTTTGACACTCCGTAGGTGCCTAATGTAAATTCCTTAACAATATTTTAGAAATAAGACACTACACACTTAGTTTAGCTCCGGGTGGCGCGAACGGTTGCAGGACTCCATTGAGCGCTGTTCTTATAGACCGAGAGCAACTGTAGGTATGTCTAGGGGCGCCAGCGTGCTGCCGACGCGGACGCTTACTTACGGATGAGATGCCCGCGACCCTCATAACGTTATTTACTGACCTGCCAGCCTATCTAGACCACAGCTGTTACAATCATCAATTTGCAGTAGGTAGGTACATGGTGCGTTATTTTTTCTGCGAGATCAAGTTCAGATAACAATAATAATATCGTTTATTTTGAAAAGAGTCATCGTAAAAGAATCATCGTTTGACATTGTTTAACTGTGGCGCAGCTACCAACAGCCAACAGTACAGTTGGTAAGGTCAGGGAAAATAAATGCTTACATAGTCTACGAACTATCAACATAAATCGTATGTTAATTCAAATGCAATATACCTACTCATTCTAGCTGTCGTATCACAAGGTGTTTTTTTTTTCAGGTTGGGAAATCATCAAAATGACCCCGCTCTGGGTGGAGCAGAAGGGAGTGTCAGACTCTTACTGACTAAAACCCACCCGTGTTCCTTCCTTAGCCCTTTATCTTCCGGGCCAGCGGTAACCCTTTCGAACAATCCCGCTGACCGTATCAAATGGCTTAGGTAATATTCGTAGCCAAATTCTTGTCCAATTTGCAATTGATACGCTAAGAAGAAGACGGCAAGGTGACGTAGTTTGCCGAGCTGCTTAATGATTCATTTCCCTGACTGGACATTGATAGAGGTGTTACGATCTTATGTTTGCTGGTAAATAAGTCTACCGATCTACATACATAATAATGGCGTATGCAAATACAGTAGGAAAATATATTAACCTACCCACGAGCACTGCGTTTATAATGGGGATAAAGCATCGATCACTAATAAACCTAGATACCCAATGCCATGCAAAAGTTCTCATAAAACGGTTGCCAATTGTATTTACCTAATTCTAGTTGAAATAAATATAATCATCATCATTATTTCAGCCGAAAGACGTCCACTGCTGGACATAGGCCTCCCCCAAGCACCTCCACTTCGACCGGTTCTGTACTTCTCGCCTCCAACGGGTCCCTGCGGCCTTCACAAGGTAATCGGACCACCTTGAGGGAGGCCTTCCAAAGCAACGTCTTCTGGTACACGGTCGCCACTCCAGAACTTTTCGGCCTCATCGGCCATCTGTTCTGCGAGCACTGTGCCCTGCCCACTGCCACTTAAGTTTGGCAATTCTTCGGGCTACGTCGGTTACCTTGGTTATCCTGCGGATCTCCTCATTCCTGATTCGATCGCGCAGGGAAACTCCAAGCATAGCCCTCTCAATTTTCCTTTGGGTGACTTTTAGCCTTCTTATAAGGCCCATTGTGAGCGACCACGTTTCAGTGCCATAAGTCATCACTGGCAACACGCACTGGTGAAAGACTTTCGTCTTGAGACACTGCGGTATGTGGGACGAGAAGATATTGCATAGCTTCCCGAACGCTGCCCAGCCGAGTCGGATTCGACGATTGACCTCTTCTCGAAGTTAGATCTACCTAACTGGACGGTTTGTCCTAGGTAAACATACTCGTTCACGACTTCGAGTGTAGCGTCTCCGATCTTTATGAGAGTGGATGTTACATGGGCATTTGACATGACCTTCGTTTTGTCCATGTCCATTTTAAGACCTACTCTTTCGGAGGCTCTACGGAGGTCATCGAGCATTGTACTGAGGTCCTCCATAGTCTCAGCCATGACTACGATATCGTCGGCAAACCGAGGGTGAGTTATGTAATCGCCATTTATGTTAATGCCAGCCCCTTTCCAGTCCAGAACCTTGAAGACGTCCTGCAGTGCATCGGTGAACAGTTTCGGAGAGATAAGGTCTCCCTGTCTCACACCTCGCTGCAGAAGGATAGGTTTCGAGATCTAATCTTGGAGTCGGACTGACATATTGGCGTTTTCGTACAGTCACTTCAGCACCTCGATGTACCGATAGTCGATCTGGCACCGTTGAAGAGACTGCAGTACAGCCCATGTCTCGATAGAATCAAAGGCTTTCTCGTAGTCCACAAACGCTAAGCAGAGATGCAGGTTATACTCTTTCGGTCTTCTGTATAACCTGTCGCAGCGTGCGTATGTGGTCTACGGTGCTAAAGCCTTTACGGTATCCGGCTTGTTCGGGAGGTTGGAAGTCGTCAAACCTGCGCGCGAGACGGTTCATGATGACTCTCGAAAACAGCTTATAGACATGGCTCAGAAGTGAAATGGGCCTATAATTCTTAAGAAGGGCATTGTCGCCCTTTTTAAAGAAAAGTATCACCACACCTCTGTTCCATGCCTGTGGTGTTTTACCCTCGAGTATGACGAAACTAAACAGCTTCTGAAGGGCCTTAAGAACGGGTTTTCCGCCGGCCTTCAGGAGCTCGGCCGCAATTCCGTCATCATCCAGCGCCTTGTTGTTTTTGAGCTGTTTCAGACCCATCCTAATCTCGTACAGGCTGACGTCCGGGATGTCTTCGGTATAGTGTCGGGTTAATCTAGCTCTTGGGTCGTTTGCCAGATTCCTAACGGCGTTACTTGTTAACGTGTATATGTCCATAGAACCTCTCGATCTCTCTCAAGTCTCAACAGCTCAGGTTTGGCGGATACGATCCTGCCATCATAGGTCTTCAGTTTCGTAAGCTGGCTCTGCCCAATAGACACATCTCTAGGAAAGACCTTGGAGCCTTGGTTTTGCTCTATCGCGTCCTTAATACGGTCTGCATTAAAGCGGCAAAGATCGCTTTTCAATGACTTAGAGATCCGTTTTTTGAGTTGCCGGTAATTTAGCGCATCATCTGAAGACTGCAGGATCATCTTGCGCCTCTCCTTCATGAGCCGTAAAGTAGGATCAGGGAGTTTCTTTTTTGAATTCGTACGAGGTCTTGAAGATCTTAGACCCGACCGTATGGACAGTTTCCACGAACCCATCGTTATAATCGTCCACGGAGCTCCCTAGGCATTTAAACGATTCTGAAGTCCGAACTGAAAACTCTCGGGGTTTTGGACCTGGACCGGTGCTGGGCGGAGCGTAGACTTCATCAGTCGAGATCTTCCCAGATTGATATTTAAGTTCAAAGGGCTTCTTACCATGCGGTGATCACTTCCGGTTTTCACCGCGTTGATCACAGATACATCATTAAATACTTGCTTCTTCGTTGACATAATGAAGTCAATCTCATTTTTAGTTGCACCATCCGGGCTCTGCCAGGTCCACTTTCTGTGCTCACGTTTTCTGAAGAAGGAATTTATCATAAAGAGGCCTTCCTTCTCCATAAAACTGGCCAGTAGGTGGCCCCGGAGGTTCCAGCGTCTAACTCCAAATTGCCCCACTCGCAGCTCATCATCTTTTCGTTTACCGAGTTTCGCGTTAAAGTCCCCCATGACAACGGTAAAGTGAGTTTTAGAGCCATGGATGGCTCTGGAAATATCCTCATACATGGTCTCTATCTCATCGTCGGGGCGTGACGAGGTCGGGGTGTAATCCTGTACGTCCTTCAGCGAATACCTTCAGGATATTCTGAGTATAAAGTACGCCACCCTGGTCGACACACTCTCGATCTTCACCACATGGCTCACAAGGGACTTATGGACGATAAACCCGACACCACCTTGGGACTGCTGGTTGCCCTCCCGGAAATAGAGCAACTTTCCGGATTTCAGGATTATTGAGTCGTCCCCCTATCTTCGGACTTCAGATAATTCCACTACACTCCATCGTAACCTGCTCAGTTCTTCCTCGAGTTCGGTGATCTTCTCGTCGGTCCAAAGTGTACGCGTGTTGTATGTTGCCAGGTCCAGTTTCCGGGGATCCTTAGCACCCTTTGCCTCACCGTGGCCTTGGCCGCTACCGTAGCCAAGGGTAGACGGGCCGCCGGGTACTAGGGGCCAAGTGTTTTTTGTGCTTGTCATTCTTGGGGGGAGTTTGCCATAATCGCCACGCTTGGCAGAAATAAATATATACGTCAATGTAAATTCAACATTAAATGCAATGCTTTAAGTTGTATTCACAAAGCTATTACGACCGGTGCTCGCTGGTTGACAATCATCAAAACAAATTCAACCTTACGTAAAACGTTTTAAAGTCGGAATTGCAATATGCCAAAAAGAACAATGAATTTTACGACCGAGACTCGCCGTTAGGACAAGGAATGAGTGGAGTCGAATTGTTCAATAGTTTTTTGTTTTTTATTGTAATATTGGTATGGAATTGTTTGGAATGGTATTTTTTTTAATTTTGTTAAGTTATACCTACATGTCATGACATGACATGACAAAAAATGTCCTTACTTAATTTAATTGGGCATGCGATAATATGATTAATACGTTTAGTAAGAGTCTTTACAATTGACATGCTTATTATCTCCTGCTGTTTATTACGACTTAATTTAAAAAAATGTTTTTACGATGATTTCTTGAAAAATGTCAGTGTTTACAATACAGTTATAACAATTATATAATGATACTATTAATATTTATCGAAAATATGAAACTCCATCCTTTTTTAGCGTCCTGAATGTGTGATTTTTACAGTTTTTAAACGAGCACTGAGGCGTGTTTGCCGTCAGAGCGTTCGAATGCTACTAGATTAAATGTGCACCCAAATGTTGAATTGTGTGCACATTCGGTGAGGACATTTCTTGCCGCTGACTGTGTATCTAGGTATATAAGTGATCGATGGAATAAAGCGTCAATCAAGACTTACGGATACGGGTGCAAAATGTGGTTAGCGATCCGCGACCACAACGTCCGCGTCGGTGCCCATTCTGATGCTGACGAAACCCGAGTAACACTAGCCGCAGCTTATTGTTACGATAAATTATTTTATTTCAGTAAGTAGGTTTGCACAAACACTTTTACACGTCAATCATAAATTTTAAAAACTAGATGAGGTCTGCGTTTTTTATCTGACTAATCTGAGAAGAGAGGCCGAAACAAATAAATATGTACCTATCTATGTACAAATACTGTATGGCAATGACTGCATGCTTCTACTGCGGGGATTCTTCGCCAGGGACGTTGCAAGTTACAACTGCTCAAATTCGGCACACTATCTGCCTTAACTGCACATAATATTTATGTTTTGAATATAAATATTTAACATAACATAAGATACTATGGATTTACAGTGACACTGACAGGTGGGGGCGCTGAAACGTTATCAATATTATTATAGACGAATAATTGTCTGCGCATAGAAAGGCATGCAATTTTTTAATTATGAGAATTCCTGTCAATGATCTGAGCAAAGGAGTACCTAGTGACAACGGCAACGCGAGAAATGACACACCTAACCTAATGATATTAGCTTGGGTGTCAGAAGCAGCGCCATCAGGTCTAATCTCGATGGAGTTACAACATAAATGAGGTGTTGTTACATATTAGCAACCGTTAATCTGCATAAATGAGGCTCCAAAGTGACGCGAGTAGCGAGGCGCACACTCGCGGCATAGAGTGGCACCGTGTCCCTAGCTGGAAGACGTGTGCCGGCCGCGACCCCGAGCCACGCATTAACATTCAAATTTATGTCACCATTAACGTTCCGTAAACACTGCTTTAGTCGAATCGCTGTCTCATTTGAATTTTTTAAATAAAATCAAACGGTCGTTGGAGTTCGTTTTGTATTTTCAATCATCGTTTCGGATGCGTAATAAGTAACAAGTCGCTGAGATAATAAAACGTGTTTAGTTTAGAGTGAGTTTGACCAGTGCGCTGTGCGCCTGCACATAGTGCACATACCTGCCTGACTACAGCTTACTTCAATCAATTGCGTTTGTGTTATTAATCTTTAAAAAATAATATTAATTTGTATTAGGTATTTTATTTATTTTAATATTTTCGTCCTTGTTAAAGTTAGTGCACCTAGATTAAATAAGTGAACGACGTGATTCTTGGATATTTGCACGTAATTGTGTAGTCTCTGTTGGAGATCCAATAAATAATTAATAATAACACAGTGCCTGCAAAGGGTAAAAAAATATCTGTAAAAGGTTCAACTCCTGGTTTGGGTCTTTACAAGTTGAAGTTACGGATTCTTACTAAAAGATCCAAACTATGAATGTGTTAATTATTTATTTGATCATCTTCAGTGGATCATCATCATAAATATGGAAGCACTCAGTGCGATCGTTACGTCACAGCGTGCGCCACCGCCGCCGCCGCCGTTGGTAGCCAACCAATTGGTAAAAACATTAACAACCTCTTCTTATATAAGAGGTTGTTAATGTTTTTACCAATTGGTCATTGTACTCATCATTATGATCAACTTTTACTATGGGACCATAACTGAAATCGCCAAAACAAAATCAGCTGTTTTTATGTTCGTATAACTCGTCAAAATGTAGGGAACAGCTGATTTTTTTTTCGCGATTTCAGGTTTGGTCCCATAGTAAAAGTTGTTCATGATTATGAGTACCATGACCTCTTAAGAGGTTGTTAATGTTTTACCAATAACCCTGTATATAAAATGGTAAACTGACTGACTCACTGACTGGGTGATATATTAACGCACAGCCGAAACTACTAGGACTAGGAATGTGAAATTTTGCATACGGCTTCCTTTTATAATGTAGGGGAGCACTAAAAGGGGTTTTTGGATATTCAACCTTTAAGGGGTGATTTTGTTTGAATGAAAAATATTATTCCTTGAGGTAATAAACTTGAAACTTAGCACGAATACTTATCTAAGTAAGTTTAGCATTTTTTGTTTTTGTAAACTACCCCTTAAAGGAGAATTGGGGGGTGTCAAACTTTGTATGGAAGAATTCTAACGAGCGGTCCGATTAACTCCAATCTCAGTATTTATACTTAAGACCAAAAATAAAAAATAACATGTACTTATTACTTTTCGAAAATCTACCACTAACGGGGTGAACAGAGGTACCTAGTTAATTTTACAAGGCAGTATTTTACTGCGTGGCTTGATTAACTCGAAAATTGGTATAAATAATCTTTAAGTCAAGTAATGAACACACCCCAAACGATTTTTCGAAATTCCACCTCTGTGGCGGTGAAAAGCGGGGATACAATTTAAATGAACAATCTTATTAATTTGGTTAATAAACTTTAAAACTTGGCGCGAATACTTCTCTAAGTAAATTATGAAGTTTGCATTTTTTGTTATTCTAAACCAGGGATGGGGAAACTACGGCTCGCGGGCCACCTCCGGCCCGCGAAGCGTTAAAATCCGGCCCGCGACCACCAAACAAAATCAAGTGAAGTTTTCGTATTGTTAGAAAGTAGAATTGGTAAGACCGTAACCAGATACAAAATGTAAATGTGTTCAAACATGTCCCCACAAAGACCAGCGCTCCTCAACCTTCTACTTCGCAATTTGTAATTTCTTTCATAATTCAAGAGTTATTTTGTAATATTGCACAATAGATAAGAGTTTCAAAAAATACATACAAATATTTTTATAGCCATAAATGCAACAACTTGGCCCGCCATATATTTCGTTAGTTAATATTGTCACGCGAAGGAAAAACTTTCCTCATCCCTGTTCTAAACTACCCCCTTAAGATTGGGGGGTGACTTTTGTATGGAAGAATTTTTACACGCGGTCCAAATAACTCGAAACTCAGTATGTAAGACCAAAATTAATAATAAAATGTATCAGGATTTTTAGAAATTCTACCCCTATCAGGGCGAAGAGAGATAGTCAATTTCACAGGGGAGTATATTATTACGTGACTTGAATGGAAAATTGGTATAGGTAAATAATCTTTAAGTCAAGTTATAAAAACATCCCAGACGATTTTTCAAAACTCCACCCCTATGGGGATAAAAAGAGGGGATACAGTTTATATGAAAAATCTTATTAATTTGGTTAATAAACTTGAAACTTAGCAATATATTTTGTCTCACAATCAGTAAATAATAAAGAATGTCACTTTTAGTTTAAAAAAACCTCACAGAGGATTTAGGGGGTGACAAAATTAATAGCTTAGAAAAATATGTAACCCGCTGTCAGATTTTCTCAAAACTCGGTACTACTAAAACAAAAAATAAAAAAGTAGGTACCAATGTGATTTAGAGCTATTCAAAAATCGACTCCTACCAAGGTGGAAAAGGGTAATAAAGTTTAAGGGGTGGATTTTACTGCTTGCTTCCATTAACTCGAAAATGGGTATGGTTCTTTGAGTCAAGTTACGAACACAACCCAAACGATTTTTCAAAATCCACCCCTGTGGGGGTGAAAAGCGGGAATTCAGTTTATTTGAAAAATCGGATCCCTTTGATCTATAAACTTAAAAATTGGCCCGAATACTTGATTATCTAAATAAATTATAAAGATCATAATTTTAAAATACTACCTTTAAAGTCATGTTAGTGGTGTCGTTGCTGGGGCTGTTAAGTAAGATGTGCCTGCTCAGTGCTCGCATTATGTTAGTGGTGTCGTTGATGGGGCTGTTGAGTAAGATGTGCCTGCTCAGTGCTCGCATTATGTTAGTGGTGTCGTTGCTGGGGCTGTTGAGTAAGATGTGCCTGCTCAGTGCTCGCATTATGTTAGTGGTGTCGTTGCTGGGGCTGTTGAGTAAGATGTGCCTGCTCAGTGCTCGCATTATGTTAGTGGTGTCGTTGCTGGGGCTGTTGAGTAAGATGTGCCTGCTCAGTGCTCGCATTATGTTAGTGGTGTCGTTGCTGGGGCTGTTGAGTAAGATGTGCCTGCTCAGTGCTCGCATTATGTTAGTGGTGTCGTTGCTGGGGCTGTTGAGTAAGTGTGCCTGCTCAGTGCTCGCATTATGTTAGTGGTGTCGTTGCTGGGGCTGTTGAGTAAGATGTGCCTGCTCAGTGCTCGCATTATGTTAGTGGTGTCGTTGCTGGGGCTGTTGAGTAAGATGTGCCTGCTCAGTGCTCGCATTATGTTAGTGGTGTCGTTGCTGGGGCTGTTGAGTAAGATGTGCCTGCTCAGTGCTCGCATTATGTTAGTGGTGTCGTTGCTGGGGCTGTTGAGTAAGATGTGCCTGCTCAGTGCTCGCATTATGTTAGTGGTGTCGTTGCTGGGGCTGTTGAGTAAGATGTGCCTGCTCAGTGCTCGCATTATGTTAGTGGTGTCGTTGCTGGGGCTGTTAAGTAAGATGTGCCTGCTCAGTGCTCGCATTATGTTAGTGGTGTCGTTGCTGGGGCTGTTGAGTAAGATGTGCCTGCTCAGTGCTCGCATTATGTTAGTGGTGTCGTTGCTGGGGCTGTTGAGTAAGATGTGCCTGCTCAGTGCTCGCATTATGTTAGTGGTGTCGTTGCTGGGGCTGTTGAGTAAGATGTGCCTGCTCAGTGCTCGCATTATGGCTAAGCAGATTAAAGTAATAATTAAAAATATGAGACGAGGCAAATCGCCGGGACATGACAGCCTTAGCATAGAACATTTTGAGAATTCCTGACCGCAAATTCCAAGACTGCTAGCGTTATTGTTTACGTTCTGTATCCGACACTCCTACCTACCCGCTGCGTTGATGAAAACGGTGGTTGTACCAATATGGAAAAATAAAACCGGTGACGCCAGTGACTAGGGTAACTACAGACCGATTTCACTGGCGACTATTACAGATAAAGTACTTGATGGTGTGTTTGAGAGTCAAATTAGTAAACATCTTAAAATATACCATGCTCAGTTCGGCTTTAGGCGACAGTTATCAACTGAATGTGCTATTTTGCCCTCAAGCATACTGTCAGGTACTATACGGAAAGAAGTACGTATATGCGGCATTTCTAGACCTTTCCAGGGCATATTTAACCTGGTAAGATATTACGTCTTGTGGTGTAAGATGCGCCAAGCGGGAGTGCCTGACGTCATCACAAATATGTTTCAGTACCTATTGGTATGGCCACCAAACCAATCAAGTTAGATGGGCCAAAGAGTTGTCTGAGGAGTACAGGTTGGAATGCGGGGTGAGACAGGGTGGATTGACCTCACCAGCGCTTTTCAACTTGTGTGTTAACCAGCTGATTGTCGAGCTCAGTAGCACTCTTGTTGGTTGTTCTGTTGACGGACTGTGTGTCAATAGTACCTATTAGTTACGCGGACGACATGGTGCTGCTGATTCCGTCAGTTAGCGCACTCAGGAAGTTGCTGGCGGTCTGTGAGGCCTATGCAGAAGCGCACGGATTTGTATACAACGTGCAAAAAAGCACACTGCTTGTGTTTAGGGCGAAGCATAAAAAACCAGCACATAATATGCCACCGGTTATGTCAAGGGGTGTGGCCCTTGAAATAGTGCTAAATTTTAAGTACTTGGGGCACATAGTTACGGAGGACTTAAAGGATGATGCTGATATGGAAAGAGAACGGATGGCATTGGTTGTCCGATGCAAAATGTTGGCCCGCAGGTTCGCACATTGTACACAAGAAGTAAAAATAACTTTTTTCAAGGCTTTCTATCAATCATTGTACACGTGCACTCTGTGGCTTCGATATACGCAGAGGGCATATAACGCCCTCAGAGTTAAGAGATTTTCAGGATATTGTTGGGGCTCCCATGTTACTGAAGCGCGTCAGGAATATTTGCGGAAGCACGTACTGACGGTTTCAGTACCATTCTATGTAAGAAGACTGCTTCTATGATGCGCAGAGTGCGTGGGACCGGCAATGACATTCTGAAGGTCATTAGTGATAAGCCGTGCTACACCATTATGGCGCATTGGGTAAGTGTACATTAGATCATCAGTATCAGGAAAGTCAAAGTCAAATAATTTGTTGCAAATAGGCACATTAAAGGCACTTTTGAACGTCAAAAAGTAGAATAAAGTAACATTAGTAGTAAAGTAGTAAAAGTAACATTAAGCTTATCCGCTTGTAATAACGTTACAGGTGAAAAGTTTCAGATTCATTTGTAACGTTATTCTTAGTACTTCGTCTTTTTCGTCATCTTATAAGTTTACTCATGAAACTGGCAACGTTGAGTATCGAATTAAATAACGTTATTATATCGTTATACTAATAACGATATGTTGTTAGTGAACAGTTTAAGATTTCGTTGCGTGAGTCAGTATCGTTATAGCCAAGTAATAAATTTTGTTACGATCCTGGTGGAACGGTGCAAATTATCGGTACCGGAACTACGCGTAATGTTATTTTGAGTATTGTTTCAGGGCCCAGGTTTCACTTTCTACATATTATTATAATGATACTAGCTTCTGCGCGCGGTTTCGTCCGCGTGAAATATCTTGTTCCCCCGGCCCATGCCGTTGCATCGCATCGCCTGCTTGCGCTATCACTTCGTTTTCTCTTTGGGTTCTTTCAGTCATTTTCTTTTTGCTGGGCTCCTAAGACTCCTAGCGTGATGTCAAATACCCTATAGCCTTCCTCAAGAATTGGGCTATCAAATGCAAAAATAATGTTTCAAATACGTAGATCCAGAAACGCGGCCGCGCCAACATTAGACATCAACGCACGCGACGAGGGCACAGCACGACGTCGCTGCTGATCAAACACGTACACAACGCACGCGGCGAGGGCACAGCGCGTCGTCGCTGCTGATCAAATGCGTACACAATACATGCGGCGAGGGCACAGCGCGTCGTCGCTGCTGTTCAAACGCGTACAAAACACAAGCGGCGAGGGCACAGCACGTTGTCGCTTCTGATCAAACGCGTGCTAAACACACGCGGCGAGAGCACAGCGTGTTGTCGCTGCTGATCAAACACGTACATAACACACGCGGCGAGGGCACATCGCGTCGTCGCTGCTAATCAAGCGCATACACAACGTATATGTACCACCTTACGCTTTAGTGATTACGCTTTAATGATGACTTCTAATTAGTGATTACACAGTTACACACCCCATACAAAATAGTCCATTCGTAGAAATATCATTGATTCGTAGGCAGATTGTAGAAGTTCTTTTGGTGTGTAGTTCCTTACCTACACATTTTTCGACAGTGTGACATCAATAAATTGTTTAGATAGATATGGCTGAAACTATTTACGTATTTATTCTCAATTGTGCAGGAGTCTAGAGCATCCCGGCAGGCGGGAAGGACAGGGTTAGGTCCGAAGTGACCCGCTTCCTATAGCTTTATTTTCATTGTGTTTTGAAGAAATCTTAGCCTTTCTCCACTTGGTAGATTCTGATCATGTATCTCCTGGACGGACTTGAGATGCTACAGGGAAACGAACTATGAAGTCTAGTAACGAGAGCGAGGGGGCGCGGGCGGGGGCATGCGACGTGACCAGCTCCCACAGCTCGCTCCATGTAATCACATGTAAAGAACATCATTTCGAATGGGCGCAACTGAACAAATATTGATAAGTGGGTATGTTTGCTAATTATTAGGGAGACGATCGTAATGACATGTTTGTGCTGGTAGATAAAACGGCGCCGCACTATGGGAAAGTCCCATACAAAGCCGTCTCAAAACCGTTTCACGTGAAAGTCGTTGTTATGGAATAAAAATAACAAAGTAATATACACATAGTCTAATAAATAAGCTTTCTATTCGCAATTTTGTTTTTTTTTTTTGTTAATCTTAATGTATTTTAAATAGGCATCAAAGCTAACTCATGTTCAATAACTTAATTTTGACCCAATACGTTACTACAATTCAACGCCGGATTACTCGAAAGCCAGGCCTTTAGCCAGTCTGAAACCTGGTTGAACTAATAGGTCAATATTTCTAGTACTATAATTATGTCTTTCACCTCTTTTACTAAAAAGATGTAAATTTTTCCTTACATACATGATGTTTTCATAGATATATTGACAAGGCACCGTCATGATGTTAATTTCCTTAAACAGTTCCCTTAGAGAATCGCGCCTGCGGAGATTATATATGGCTCTGATAGCTCTTTTCTGCAGAATAAAAATAGAATCGATGTCTGCAGCCCATCCCCAAAGTAAAATACCGTAAGACATGATGCTATGAAAGTAACTAAAATAGACTAGTCTCGCGGTATCTACATCAGTAAATTGACGGATTTTTCTGACAGCATAAGCTGCTGAACTTAGCCGTCCTGCAAGAGATGTTAAATGAGGACCCCATTGTCGCCTTGAGTCGAGCGTGATCCCTAGGAAAACAGTTTTATCGACGAATTCTAGTTTCTCTTGATTCAATATTATCTCACAATCACTACCCTTGACATTTGGTAAAGAAAATCTTATGCACTTAGTTTTTTTTCCCTTTAATACTAAATTATTAGCAGTGAACCAATTTTGGACCTGCAGTAGGGCGTTATTTACGTCGTCAAAATTTGTAGCATAGTAATAGCAAGGCTTATTAGCTTTTATATAAATTCAGATATAAGTATTATGTCGAAGTCTTGTATTATTAACACCACAACAGTTAGTAATAATACTAATAATAAGGTGGTTTGCCTGAATGAATGTAGCTCGAATGCTATAAATATTTTTTCACTTCAGTAGCTCAAACATGAAGGTTTTGCTGCGTGAAATCAGTGAGCAAAATGCGATTTTGCTCACTGAGTGAGACAAAGTAACTTTTTAATTGTTTTTTCAGAAAGCCGCGAATATATTATTCTGCCTTGGGTTAATCATACAATTCGAAACATTCACACTCTATCTCTTTCCCGCCATTAGAAAGAGAGAGAGACAAAGACCAGCCCTTTCGAAGTTCGGATTTTGAATTCGACCTCAAAGATAAACACGTTCGGAATTTCGTACTAATTAAAGAAATTTTGCAAAAAGAAAATTATGTCTTTTAATGTAATTTATTGAATTTTTAACTTATTGTTGTATTTAAACGAAAATAAGTATTTACTGCAAATAAAACTGATATTTAACTTGTAAATATTTATTTCTAGTTTCAATAAATGTTAGGTACGTAATATATTTTGAATAATAAAAAAATATCATGGGTGCTATTTCCGAACACTCCTTAATTTAAATAAAAGAGCGGGATTAAAATTTCGTGACTGGACTGGCGTACAGAGTTAGCGACGAGAACAGTATTTTAACACCGGAAGAGTTAAAACAACAAGTTATTAATGCAGAATTAAGTTTCCTACCTGAGAAGTCTCGCGAGAAATATCTGAAAGCATACCATGTCTTCAATGAATGGAGACTTACAAAGGGCGCAAGCAGTTTTTCGGAGACGGTGATGCTATCTTATTTTTTAGATTTTATAGAATTGGTATCTACCTACAATGTTAATTATTTTGATTCACAATAAATAGTTATTTCAATCTATTCCTGTTTATTATTTTATCTCCTAAAGTGTTCTCGCTGCTGAAGTGAAAAGTTATGTGTGTTACACGAGAGCAAAGTATTTTTGCATCTCGTGCCTTTGAATCCCTCGCCACACTCAGGATTCAACTTTAGAATCACTCGCTACGCTCGTGATTCAATCGTTGAATCCTTCGCTTGCTCGGGATTCAAAATCAGCACTCGCAGCAAAAAAATACTTTGCTCTCTTGTTGCACAAATAACTATTACAAATTGTACGAAGGAGGTTCCATTTCCCTCACGCACTATGAGCTCACTGCCTGGTGATGACATTGAAGTCTTGGGATTAACTCCGGATAATCATTTAAACTAGTTTGTAAGACAACAGAAGGTACCAGTAATAATATTCTTACACCTAACAACAACAAGGTATCTTCTTGCTCTAAAATACTTAAATATCAAAAAGGAGATCAGCAGAATGCCTTGATATTATTTCATCAAAATATTCAAGGCATTTCTTCCAAATTATTAGAAATTGAAATGTTTTTAGAAAAAAACAAAGTTTGACATTGTTTGTTGTACTGAACATTGGTTAAAGGATTACCAAATATTAATTAATTATGAGAACTATAGTGTGGGCAGTTGTTTTAACCGTAAATCTATGTTGCGTGTAGGTTCTCTATTTTGATAAAAAAAAAATTTAAAATCCAAGCAACGAAATGACATAGTGGGTTTATCACTTGAACATTGCATTGAACTGTCCTGTGTTGAGCTAGATAAGCATGTTATAGTGTGCGTTTACAGACCCCCTAATTATCAGAACTTTTCTGTATTTGAGTCAATAATGGAAGATGTCCTAGCGAAACTTGCATCTAATAACAAAGCCGCAATTATTTATGGTGATTTTAATATTAAGCCGCAATTATTTATGGTGATTTTATTATTAATATTTTGGAAAATAATTCAAATAGCAGTAGATTATTAAGCCTTTTCAAATCGTTCAATTTATCTAATATTTTTACAGAACCGACTAGAGTAAATGCAACTTCGGCTCTTGTATCGATAATGTTTTTTGCGATTGTGATTATTTAGATAAAGCCATCGTAGATTAGGTATCTGCCGTCTGATCATAGTGGACAAACGGTAACTTTAAAGTTTAAAACACCTTTGCAAAAAGTGCAAATACAATTTGGAACAATAACGACTGGTAAACTACAGAAAAAAAAACAGTTTGGAATATTATAGGTAAACACCTAATGAAACTAGTAGGAATAATAAACGAAACACTGATTACACATTGGAGACCTCACGTGGTGCCATAAGCTCATACAAAATTTTATCAAAATTGATCCAGCCGTTTGAGCGTGAAGAAGTAACAAACATATAAACACACAAACATATAACAAGTTAAATTAAAAGAAATATTAAAACAACGATCGACAATAGGTATTGTGGGTGATCAAGTTCAGCAGTAGCGGCATTAGTGGTGCAACTGTCGCATGTCGTCATGTCGCGTGTCTACTAATTATTGATATACCTATAATATGTATTGTAGAGTGTAGAGATTGTTATGTAGAGTTACGTTAGTATTATTAGTTATTCTGTGGTAGAGTCTTATGAAGCTCTTTGTTTGTTAATTGTGGTAAGTATATGCGCCTTCTGACTTTGTGCTGTGGCGTGCAGCCTCCTGGCGAACTTGGGCGCTAAGCCCAGTGTCCAGTCGCTGGACTATGCCCGAGTGTTCAGAGCCGCCGCGCGCCGCGCGCCGTCAGAATCACTCGTACAAGTTCAATGTGTGCTGAACTGCTGACCACCGCGCACCGTCGCCGCATCCTCGAACCTAGCTTTACGCGCAGTCTTTAAAATGATGCTAATGTTTAATTTAGTTAAATTGGCAGAAAAAATAATATTATAATGAGGAAAGCTTAGATTATACAGCTAATAAACGTATCTTTCAGATCATATTTATACCTTGTTGGTATCTAGATATGCGAACTATGCAAGTATGTTGCTCAGTGGGAGTTGGAAAGCGACCTTAGAACTGGTACAGATGCTCATCTTAACGGAACTTAGTTTCGGCATCAATACATTTATTAAATCGTATGATAATCTATTTTTAGCGCCCACCCTAGGGGAATGTTTTCGTAAAACTTTTATAACCTGCCTCGAACAGATCTAGTATTTTATTTGTACAGTTAAGCGTGTACAAAAAGAAAGCTCTCCGAATCACCTGCACCCAGTTCACACGGCGGCGGTATGTCCGCGATGACGCGCTGCGCCAGTCTGCCACACGTACTCCGCATGCTGCACGCCACACGCCCCGCGCACCCGCCGCGGCCGCCGATGCGACCGGTTCGACTCCCGCGCAGCGCTCACACCTCGACACACTTAATCGACTACCACCACCGATACCTTTAATACAATATAGGTATGTCCGTCGAAAACTCTTGTGTCGATAGAACGACAGATTTTTAAACGTAACAAAGCTCAAAATTTGGCAACTTCTACAGCGGCGCGGCGTAGTGAATCGAAGCGCAGAGGTCGCTCAGTGACGAAGAAGCAAGCACGAAGCACGTGGAAGTGACGCCATGCCATGCATACGCTGCAACTTGCAGTGCTGCTAGACGCTTGCCGCCTGCACTTGAAGGCCGCGCGCGGCGGAGGCCGGTCGCGCTGCCACGTGACGACACAACGGAACTTATCTTATCTGCACTGCGGCGATTCCCTTCCGCTGCGCGCGCGATCACCGCCGCCGGGCTAACAATCGACCACTGTTTTGTTTCGACGATAAACTTCACCGTTATAGCATAATATACATTTAAACAGTATTTTACATTATAGCATTGTTGATACTGACACTGAAATAGGTAGTTACTTTCAATCACTCGCATCAACTCTGACAGTTGGTCTCCATTTATGTGTAGTACTACTACTGCAACTCGAGATGCCTAGAACGTCGAGATGCCCAGCACGTCGAGATGCCCAGCACGTCGAGATGCCCAGCACGTCGAGATGCCCAGCACGTCGAGATGCCCAGCATGTCGAGATGCCCAGCACGTCGAGCTGCCCAGCACGTCGAGATGCCCAGCACGTCGAGATGCCCAGCACGTCGAGATGCCCAGGACGTCGAGATTTCCAGCACGTCCAGATGCCCCAGCACGTCGAGATGCCCAGCACGTCGAGATGCCCAGGACGTCGAGATTTCCAGCACGTCGAGATGCCCAGCACGTCGAGATGTCCAGCACGTCGAGATGCCCAGCACGTCGAGATGCCCAGCACGTTGAGATGCCCAGCACGTCGAGATGCCAGCACGTCGAGATGCCCAGCACGTCGAGATGCCCAGGACGTCGAGATGCCCAGTACGTCGAGATGCCCAGCATGCTAAGAGATGCGCAGCATGCCGAATGACAGCCAAAACCATCATAAATTGCATTCTGTGGCACGGAGAAGTCTCAGTATGAAATGAACGCGGTAACCCATCCACGGAACGACCTCGGCAAGCGCTGCTTTACCCTGATCGATCGATTCCGTGCGCCCCTCTGTCGTGCTCACACTGATCGATCGATTCCGTGCGCCCCTCTGTCGTGCTCACACTGGTCAGTATGTATGAAGCATGCCCACGTGGTGTAGTTTATGTACAGTTACTGCTGTTTACTGGCAAACTCGAATAGTGTAACTCAGGCAGTCTGGAGAATGCCATTAGAAGGATTGAAAAGCTGATAACCACGTGTCCTGTATGTTGGCGCGGTATATTTTGGCTGGCCAGCGCGTGGGCTGTGATACATTGTTGTGCGTGCACGGTAATTTGAGAGCACACTGATAGTACATGTACTGCATGAGTCAAAATTCAGATAAACTGTTTTCTTTCTTGTAGTTGTAGGTATGTGGGTACTCAGCTAAGTAATAACAGCGGTACGGGTCGATCGATCAGTCTAAGCAGCGCTTGCCGCGGCAGGTCCATGGATGGATCTTTACATACCTGCCGAGACTCCTCCGTGCCTCCGAAAAGTGCGTTAAACCTTTGGTCTCGGCCGCCATTCGTGGATTTTCGACAGTCTTGACTGGTCGTCAGAAGCCCGAATGTCCAACAACCAGTCTTATCAAGGGGTATCGTATTTACCCGTAACTGGGCTGTGTAATATACTCATGTTCATCTGCATCTGGTTAGACTGGAAGCCGACCCCAACATGTTAGGAAAAGGCTCGGCAGGTGATGAGGTATGAGGATAAATAGAGCTGAGCATGATACGGAAAAGGTCACAATTTAATTCTGTAAGTAACCAAATTACCTGTTGCTGGGCATTCAGTCTTAACTAATTCACTGTGACTTGTTGCATTTAAACTATCTCCGTCTGTATATCTTCTACTTTACTCAAAATACATAGGACTCACAGCTCATGATAAGGTCTAACTCATTATTCTAATTGTTATTAGTTCTTAAATTAACTAAGCATGCATTATGATCAGTACTCTAATGAATCTATGAGAAAAATACGATATAATTTGTTTTCTTACGCATTGATGTTACCTAGCTCTTATAAATATTTCAACATTTAGTAGCCTTTTCAACGGTATAGAGTTGCGGCCGCAGCGGGTGTGCTAGCCTCAAGAGAACTACCAGTGTCGAGCCCAGCACGCGGCAGGCAGGCCAGGCTCACGAGACCAGAGTGTTTGGGTGTCGAGTACAGATGTACATCGTGTGCACTGTATATTGTCGTGATATCAGCCACACTGTCGGCGCCGTTGATCGCGATAACGAGGCTGTCCCATTAGGTACTAGTACTCAACTGAGTAGGTACCTACTGCACTAGGTAATATCTGAGCATATTGAATTTCGGAGCCCGGTTGTTAATCGAGAACAACCTGTAGGATGAGAATCGCGCATGAGCTCTTATTGCTGAATGTAGACTTCCATAACGACTTCAATACACAATGTCTGCTAGTTTGTATTTCTTTTATACTTAGAATAAATTGAGAACTGCGTTGTTGCGAAACTTGAAAGGAGACGCCAGCGAGCGGCAGCTCGGAGCTCCAACAGTGGAATGTTATAGCGTTGATAGAAACAAAGTATCTGCTAAGCAACTCATCCATTTTCAGTAAAACTATACCAATTAGGTATGACAGTGAATTCCCAGCAAAGCTGGTTTTTGAAACTTTTCATTCTAAATGAATGTAGTGTAGGTGTCATGTTACTATAGTCAGGGAGGGACCTACCTACTGGGCTCGATATTGAAAATTCGTTGTCAAAAAATCATAAGCACTTGGACATAATTTAATAGGCGAGTGGGCTGCGCAGAGGAGTGGCCGGGGGTGGCAGCCGGCTGCCGGCCCTGCGGGGCGCGGGGGCGGGGGCGGGGGCGCGGGCGCGGGGCGAGGAGGGGTGTCATTTCACTAATTAACTCGTTGGGCGCGCCGCCACTCCATTACCGACTGTTTATTGTGACAATTATTCCACCTGAGCCGCCCCCCGCGCCCCGCAACCCGCGCCCGCCAGCTCATCATTCACGAAGCTGCCTCGCCTACGTTTTCAGCTAAACATTATTTCCGTAATAGCAAAGTTTGCACTGAAAGTGAACAGCGCGGCTCACAGGTCAGCTGCAGTGCAGCCAGCTGCGGTCACCTGCTGGCTGCTGCTTATTATACCTAACGAATCCCGCGGTTACCCACATCGCCTTGCAAGCTGTTTTGGCTGCAGGGGAAATATGTACAACTAGCAAAACTATAAACAGATTATCGCGCTGGCAGTTCAGCAATCAGTTTGGTACTCTCAGCCAGCGTATATGTTCATTGCGTGTAAGAGGGGTGTCTACTGTCTGGTCGACTTCGTACACGGAACTATACTGATTCCTACTGTGGCCTATTACAGAAGGCATCTCTACATTGTCTGCTCTTAATTGGCTTAATGCGATTGTGACGCTTTCTTTACTCTGGTTGTAAGTTTGATAGTCAAATACTAATGATTAGGATCAATATTTTGTCTATTTATTGACTACAATGTACTCGTCCGACTGGTAGTTCACACATAAGTGACATGTGCAAGCCAGGAGGAGAAGTGCGTATATTTGGAAATCTGTTAATTAGCAGCAGCGACGTGACGACGTGACGGTAGTGAGCAAGTACGCGCATGTGCCGTGAGCAGTGGTGTGTGCGCACGGCAGGAGAGGCCGTGACGAGTAGGCGCGCCATGTTGTCCGCGGGGTTCGTCTGTGCCCGCTGTGCCGCGCGTCATCTACAATCCGTGGCAGTTGGAGCATTTTATGGGTATCTTCTGATAATGCTGATCTAAAAATTTAAATTAAAAATATTTTATTTCACATACCGACATCGACATGGCACTTATGGAACATCCGACAAAAGTCGTTTCTTATGAAAAGAGCTGGCAAGAAAATCCACGGTTACTCTTTTTAAAATAATTTGTAAAATTACAGTGACCTAGTTATGCATATTTATCTATTTAAACTTCTCGCACACAAAAAAGGTACAAAGGCGGACTTAATGCCTTAAGGCTCTTGCAAACAGGCGCGACGCGCGACGCGAATCGCGCGCGACACAAAGGCACCGCTCGTCGCGCGACTTGCGGTGCCTTTGTGTCGCGTGTCGCGTCGCGCCTGTGTGTACGAGTCTTAACCATTAAATTAAGGACTGCTTTCTCTTCAGAAACCCTTGTACTTATTGAAATTCATGATGATTCTTGATGATTCATGCAATAATATTAAAGCTGAAACCAAGAAAGCAAATGAATCGGATCAGGGCTTCCACTGCAACGCCGACGAACAGTTTAGACGCGACTGTAACGACTGCACCTGCTCTGCAGACGGGAAGAGCGTCTTCTGCACACTGCGCTTGTGCGACGAAGCCCTAACATCCGATATTTAATTGCACATCTACACTTATCTTGACATACACACGAAATATTTTGCCATTTATGTTTTTAACGAGTCTTTTTAGTTATTTTGTCATCAACCTCATCGTTCGCAGGCTTGTTCCACCCTCCTAAGGTCCCTTACCTTTTGTGCCATCCTTCCCTGGTCTGTGGAAGTCTCATCCAGGTGTTGTCAGTTACTTTTAGTATATTAGTCATACATTCTGGAAAATCGACTGTATATTAGTAACCATAATACCGTATTGTGGTTTAAATAAATAAATAATAATAAGAATCTGCATAACCTTACACTAGTGAACAAGTTATTTGTTAATACAAGAGTGCAAAGTTGCTTTTTAACCGCGTGCTCAATTTTGATGACCGAGCAAGCGAAGGATTCTAAAATTGAATCACTCGCTGCGCTCATGATTCAAAAATTAGAATCCTGAGCGTTAGCGATGGAATCAAAAGAGCACGAGGTGAAAAATCTTTGCACTCGAGTGCAACACGTAACTTTTCATCCCACCTCAGCGAGGAAATGATGAGGCTCTTTTTAAAAATGCCACTAATCTAAGATAGGTGTCTATAGGTATATATGTTTTTTTTCATCTTTATTGTTGCTTTTAGCATTGAATACGTACTCCATAGAGTGCTTGATTTCTTGGTCTCGGATAATTCAATAAAATATGCCAGCAAAACGTTTTCTGATAAAGTTTTGGCTCCTTTAGCTAGTCGCCACGTGTTAAACATATCGTACTATTTCAAATACTTCTCGCGTGATTGTTGAGGGAGAAAGCTCATTTGCGCATTTTTAACAGTTTCAGTCAATTCTGTTGGTGTCAAATAAACTTCGTCGTCGCTAGATTCACACATTTTAGATTTTTTACTTGTTTACAAGTTTCTTGTTTTTATTTTTAACCTAAGGTTTTAACAATATGACGTGAAAAGAAAATTGCGCGCGCAAAGCAAATTAAAAAAAGTACACCAAGAAGGTTCCGAGTCTGAGTTTTTAAAAAATTAAAAAAAAGTTGTATGATAAATTCGGCACCATGGAGGTAGAAGTAAATAGGTTTAATGATGTTTTGAATTCACAAACTTAGTGCACACGATGTTCTAAATTCAATTTACTTTATCCTCTAGCGGATAAAAACAGCTTTTGCACTCAGATATCGAAGAGCAAAAATACTCTTTCCGAGATGGGGGGATGAAAATATTATTATTTGTCTTCATATAACCTGACCAAGATTATGTCTGGACTTTAAAAGAGACTGCGACCTCTGAGTTTGTTTCGGCCTTTCTTCTCAGAGTAGTCAGACAAGAAACGCCGACCTCATCTAGTTTTAAAAAACATGATTGACGTGTAAAAGTGTTTGTATAAATCTACTTACAAAAATAAAATCATTTATCATAAATCATAATTCAAGCATTATGTATTCTTTGAATTATGAATAGATAGATAATTAAATGAATATCGGCCATCGGGCGGGAAACAATAAACAGTTTCTTGCTCTAATTACATCTGGCGACATACGCGACCCATTTCATACGCACACACGCGGCGCGCGACGTGCTCGCGTTATGTGTGTGCGTGCGTGTGTGCGTGTGTGCGTGCGGGTGATAAGAGGTCGCGCGATAACCCGCGCGAGGCCGCCGATCACTCGGAAACTTTAGCTAGCGCTACCAAACTATTTCAGTTGGAATATTTACATCGATGGGCGACGCTATTGGGGGAACAGCAGACATACTAAGCATTTGCTCTTAGTACATGTGTGTCCTGGCGCATACGCTCAGGCAACAGTCATGAATGTTGACAGTCCCGCAGAGCCCGCGCCCGCTCGTCGAGACACGCCGCGAGTATGTCCAGCACGCTAACTCTAACTGCGTAATCACAATCTGAATCATTTTGAAGGATATTGCTGATCCATTGCTTCATAATGGTCGAAAAATTTCTCTGCTCACCAATGTAAATAACGCAATGAATGTTGTTGAATTGTCAAAACGAAACCCACTGCTACTGATAGCGTGTTACGCAATTACCCCGCAGTTCATTGCAGACAGTCTCACTACTCTGTCGTCTGTAGTCAGTGCATGGACTGCAGGGACAACGAGACAACCCCGCGCGCTCGTGTGTCACACATGCGCCGCGCGCCGGTGCGCGACACAACACCTCTGCGACACGTGGGCTCACGTGTCACTTAGCCAGATTATTTCAAATATGAGCTCGTTATCGGTGCGCAAATAATTCTATAAATTATATTCAAGGAAAAGAATGTAATATTTTATGAATGAGCGTGGCAGCGGCGGCGGCGCATATCGACACGGGCGGCGCAGGCGCGGGGCGACGACGCGGGCGGCGGCCGCATACTTGTCGCCTCTAACTGTATTTTCACTAATTCGAATTTCATATCAGCGTCGCTGCGCCCGCGCCGCGGGAGGGAAAGTGTCGCTGCACACTCCACGTTGCTCTACACATTATAACACAATCAAATTATGTATATTTATATTATATTATTAATTATTCGAAACTGGTTTGAACTGTCAAAATACCACGCTTGACAACCGTACGGCGTGGTAAGATTATGCGGGGAATAATAGATAAATACCATACAGCAGAATTGGGGTCAAGGTGTAAGCACGCTGTAGTCGATTACAGTGCAATTCGGAATGTACCATATACCACTCCACTCGAATCTCGTAACCATGGCAACATCACCTCGGCGTACACTGACACTGACTTTTTAAATGTATAAACATGATTGGATTTAGGCCTTAAAATATCTAAACGGGTTAAAATAAATAGGAACTAATTATTGTCTTTGAACTCAATAATCGAAATAAAAAAAAACCTTAGTTTGATACCTAACGCGCTTGCGCGTGAGATATGGCTTATTCCGAATTATGCCATCATCGCACACAGCGCTCACATAAATAATTTGTGTTACGATTTAGACAAATCACCATTATGGCAGCTGAGAGTCAATTTAAAACTATATTCACTTGAATATCTCGTAATCTTATCACTTCACGAGTTTCTCGTAAAATCACTTCGGCGAGGTGCAGTGAACACGGGCGCGCGATGAGCGATAAAATATTTACACTTATTTGACGTTGGTATTGTATTTTCCTAATGTTCTTATACGTGACGCCTTATAAGTTAAATATGTAAAAACAAATCTCTGATGTGAGAATGACAGTGACTAACGCGCATGCGCGGCGTGATCTTATCACTTCACCTTCACTTCACCCGATTCACGACATTTAGTGTCGTGAATCGAGTGAAGTGATCACGCAATCTCTAATGTGAGAATGACAGTGACTAACGCGCATGCGCGGCGTGATCTTATCACTTCACCTTCACTTCACCCGATTCACGACATTTAGTGTCGTGAATCGAGTGAAGTGATCACGCAATCTGTAATGTGATAATGACAGTGACTAACGCGCATGCGCGGCATGATCTTATCACTTCACCTTCACTTGACTAACGCGCAAGCGCGGCGTGATCTTATCACTTCACCTTCACTTCACCCGATTCACGTCATTTAGTGTCGTGAATCGGGTGAAGTGATCACGCCTAGGGCTTTCAAATACCGGATTTTTTCAATACCGGTATCAATACCGGTATTGAAAAAGTCAATACCGTGATCCCGGTATCAATACCGGTTGTCCGGTATTGAACGCAAGTTCAATTAGGACATTAATAAAACCAATAAAATACGCCTTTTTGTATTTTCAAATTAGTATTGTTCTTATTATTTTATTGAAAATACTAAAATAAATACGTTATACATAGCTTTCTTAATTCTTTTATAATAATTTGGTATTGTTTGATTATTTAGGTAGGACTATGAATTAGGAACATAATGAAAACATAAAGGAAGACATTTCACATAGACTTTGTATGCACAATATAAAAAAAAAAATCTTATTTTTACCTAAATGTCATGTAAAAATCAATATAGGTATCATTATTTGTAGAAATGTAAGTAAAGTATACCTTAACTAGCTAGTAGCAATCATTTGGTAATCATTTTAGTAACATTCTTAATAATTAAGTTATAAAAAAACAATCAAAAAGTCTAAAACTAAACAAGTAAGAAAATAAATCAAGAATCAACATAGGTACTTATCATTATTTGTAGAAATGCAAGTAAGTTAAGTATAGCTTAAGTAGCTAGCAATCATTTTAGTAACATGATTAATAATTATGTAATAAAAAAACAATCAAAATCTAAAACTAAACAAGTAATAAAATAAATCAAGCGTTAATATCAATTTCTGAAAAACAGTTAAAAAATGTAAAAGTAATTATAGACGCGTTATCCCGTCGCCTTTGCGAAACTGACTGACAATAGTGACAATAACAAAAACGACACATAAATACAGCTCGATTTCGGGCATTGTCTCAGGCGGGGTGCGGGAGGGTGAGCTTAAGATAACAGCGGGACGCTTGCGCTGAAGAAAACAAGTGTGAGAATAAGATCACATAATTTTCAGATCTAATGTTTGTAATACCGTAATCACGGTATTGGGGCGTCAATACCGGTATTGTAAAAGGCCAAAATAAAATCCGTGATCACGGTATTACGGGATCCCGGAATACCGGTATTGAAAGCCCTAATCACGCCACACAAACTATGTAGTTTGTGTGGCGTGATCACTTCACCCGACTGACGGACCATATAATGTAATCCCACGTATGTACGTGGGATTACATTATATGGTCCGTCAGCCAGGCACCCGTTAGCACTCGATGACTTGACACACTCGGTTATCTCTTCTAATTGAATAGATTTGGGTTAATAACAACGCTGACCATCGTCGCAGTCTTTACTAGACTCGATCTAGAATCGCTCATAATAACCAAACAATGTCGATGCCTATTTTCACCAGTCTAGCTGTCATAAACGTGAATGTTTTAATTTTATTTACTGTCCTTGCGTGACGCGCTCGCGCCTCACTTATAAGGGCTTACTAGTCTAAGGAAAAAAGAAAAAAAAAACAACATTGAGATTCTGACTGCGCTTCTGTTTTGCAATTTTATTGTAAGTAAAACCCCACAAAATATTAATGTTTTGACCACTAAAATACTAGCTTTGAAATTATATAAAAATTTTAATAGGATTAGGCTAAAAAAATATTAATAAAATCTCGATTATGATTGTAAATGTATGCTTGGTCAATGCCTAGTATCTGGTAAGATGACACTGACAGCTCACTCCACGCTCACTTCATCTAAATTTTCACGGTGAGATAATTACAGAATCGCAATGCAGGTCTTAAAATAAATAGCAACTCATCAAATGTAGTAACAGACATTTTATACTTAATATTTAAAAAAAAAATCCGGATGTTGTTTCAGAATTGAATGTTTAGTATGGAACTGTCCCTTCAGTAATCTTTCCGAAAGTATAGGATGTACCCAAAATTGTCTATTTCTTCTTCTTTTTCTGTACTTCATGTACAAAATAATACTTCGCGATCTCTGCACGATTTCCATAGCGTCTACGTCCCTACAGCTCTGCCGATAGAATGATCGAAGATGTGCGTCGTGTGCGTTGAGTCTGTGAAAAATCCGCGACAGACTTTTTGCGCGCCATGCAGACTTTTTGTGCGCCGTAGACTCGATCGCACAAAAAGTCTGCCGTCTGCGCTGCACCTAACTGCTACTACAATAACCGGATGCTATTGCACGTAATCGTACGCAGCGTATCTATTCTCCCTGCAAGATGTTCCCGTGTCCACGAGGCAGAGCTCACTGTTCAATAACACGCAACGCATAGATGGTGCACTCCTCACTGCGAGGTGCGAGGATCTCTTCCTTTTCACGTAATAAAAACAAAGAGAACGTTTCCCAAGGCTACTACCTATTCGCGAGTTGGCGTTCTTTCATTCTTGTACAATGTGTTGTACTGCCATCGCGGCATCGACTCGAAAAGAAGGAGTTGTACTTCTGTATGTACCGCGCGGGTGTGGAGCTGCCCGCTCGAGGTACCGCACTGTCTGTGAGAATGAGAATGGTGTTGTGGTCACCCGCCGCGCTGTCCGCCACTGTTCGTCTGAATTCGTTGTTTCGTTACGTCGTTGACAGAATTTTTAAACGAATGCTTAATTTTTACCGACTACAAAAAAAGGTGGAGGTCTCAATACGTCGGATTTTTTTGTATGTTCTGCGAGAATTCTTTATCACGTAGACCGATTCCGATGATTATTTTTTTATTGAAAAGGTGGCGTACCTTAGATTAGACGTGGTTCCAATTTACAAATAAATTTGGTCAAGTTATGAGTTAGTAGTTTTTGATAAATGTAGGACTGAACCACGTTATATTTCTGAATTTTACAGAATTCGGACGAATTCATGTTACCGCGGTCCACGATTATCACCTTAGTTTTTTTGCGGTTAATCTGTAGTCTGTAGATGGGGTGATTAATGGCCGCTCTAACTTCGGACTTTAGTATGTCTGGTTCCAGCTCATTAGGCATGGTTGTAGGATAACTCTGTGATTGGGGTTCGTGAAATGAAGACTGACAGTAATTCTTCCAAGTCTCAGAAATTAATTTTTATTTTATTTTTATTTAAAAGGTACACCAACGACTTATCCACTAGAAATATTGACATAATAATAAATAACATATGCATTGAGTTATGGTGAAGTCACAGGCGTACACAGCACTTATATTATAAAAAATAGCTTCTTAAATATATGTTTTAACAAGATTTTTTTACTCGTAGTGAGAATAGAAAAATTAATTAGAAACAAAGAACAAAACATTAAGTAAAAACAAAATCATAATCGAAATTAGAATAATAATTAAAATCAAAATTATCATTAGAATCAGAATTAAAATTAAAACATTAAGATTAAAACAAAAAAATAAACAGTAAAATTGATATTCAAAATTCAAAACAGTAGAACGCGATAACGAGTGCAACTCAAACTCAAAGCATTTATTTCAATTAAACCATTTACAGGCACTTTTGAATTGTCAAAAAGTCGGTCAGTCAGAAAATATGAAGCTAGTTGCCCATTCCAAAGCGTACGTACCTATGGAGAAGAACGGTCAAGAAACTCCATGGTCACTCTTTTAAATTATATTTTTACAAAAATATTAATTACATCATTAATGTGAATTTATAATTATATGTGAGAACGATGTAAAAAAGACGTACGCGTTAAAAGCGTCCAGAGTACAGCAAATAGTAAGAAAACAACAATTCAAAATTAAAATAATTAAAAATAAGCCGAGGCAGCTAAGAGATGACCAGCCCCAACTGACGGCGCCCGTTCACGAACATGACGTATAGATCAGCACCATTCAGCTCAACCATTTTGAAGGGAGCTAAATGATCCAACATACACGCCACCGTCAGCGAGACATTTGTGTGAGCATGACATACTATCAGCCGCCAGGGCACATTCAAGTCAATGAAAGGCATATTTCCCGGTAAATGGTACATAGGGTATAGTATATACATATAACTCACATCTGTGCTATGCAATTATACAATACAAAGGAAATTGAGTTTATATAATGCAAAGATAGTCTTACAATCTTCAGCAGCTCCAACAGAATTTTCAAGTGTTAATCAATTAGTTGTGGTTGTGGAGCAGGACGAGAACAATCCCAAATTGGCAGGCACATGTGGCAAAAAACAAAAAAAGTTGTTCAAGTTCTGTTACTATGACACCATTGTTGTCTTCAATTGCCCAAGTTTTAGAAGTCAGTGATTTTTTTTGTTTATTTTTTAGTTTATATGTAACGTCTGCCAAAGATCCACGAATGACAGACGGGACCAACGACAACGACGTGCTTCCCAAAGCACGGAGGGGTCTTTCTTGGTATAGAAAGATGGTCAGTCATCCACGGATCTACCGCGGCAAGCGTAGCTTAACCTAATCAATCGCTCCGTGCGGCTGTTTTACTTAACCACAAGCCCATCTAACTTAGAGGATATTAATTATTATTACCTAGTTTATTTAACTAACGCAGGAAAAGCAAAAAAACATATTTAGGTATTACGATTAAAAACGAAGTTTGAACTAATAATTAAATGTTCAGTGCTTTATTTAAAGTCAGAAATAATGTTAGCGAGCCGTGCGCAGCGCGCCGGGGTGTGACCGCGGGCCCGGCCGCCTAATTAACGGAGCGCGCAAATGAATTAGCGGCGTCTCCCGCTATACACAATTAGATGAGTGCTGCTGTCACGAGCCCCCGGCGACTGACGTCAGCCACCCGCCGTGACGTCCCGAGTCATCAGCCACAGCTCACTACGGCCACCACTATCCACCTTGCACCACAAGTGATTGTTCTCGAAAGAGACCTGCATCAATTGCGTAACTCACTCATAATCGCAATCCGCTTCATTTACCAGTGCATCGATCATTGAATAGCTCCAGTTGGGCGGGGCTGCATGTTGCATGTAGGATATTATGAAGTTTTTGGTGAGTCTACCGAGTATATTTTGACCGATATACTCGTACGATAGCAAAAGTACCTAGTTAGCTTTAATGTCATTTTAAAAGTTTAGTCAGAACTTTTTACATTTTGTGTACTTCATTGTGACATGTAGTGGCAGTGACACTGGGCCATATGACCGCTTTGTGCCAACGCGTGCGTGTACTGACGTGCTGTGCATCACGGAGTCACTCAGCTAATCGTCACTCGGGAGCGCTCATCATCTAGCTCGTGCTACTCATGAAATGAATGGAGCAGGTTGACGTTTACGAGAGCCGTCGTTAAACAAAATAATGTAGGTATACCACATTGTTACTCTATTTTTCCCTATGATTTACTGTGCTGCATATAGGTAGGTAGTTACATAAAATTCATCCATGCATTGTTCTTCGTGCTAACTAAATATATTTTTTTTAGACTAAAGTTGCCAGATCTCAAATTGTCATGGAATCTTATTAATTGCTAGGTACTCGCTTGCACAATGTTCTCAGCACTGTTGGATGATTCTGTTTGACAACACAGAAACAGAATCAGCGCATCGAGGGAGCTTTGAAAACAACCGAGTGCCGTGTGATCTTTAATACTCACATTCCTTGTATTGTTGAGTTAGCGCATACAGCGGAACTTATGCCAGCAGACGGTTGGTGAACTAATGAGGTCGTCACTGTACATAATAATACTTCTGTCTAACTGCACGTAGTAAAGAACAGACGTCCACACGTACTGGGGGTGGTCGAGGTGCGCTTCAGCGGTGTGACGCGCTGACATTCGCGGATGACGTCACGCTGGTCGTGTGGTGCTGGTTAATTGGTGAAGGTGAGTTTAGAACATCCGGCACAACATAGTACATGTCTTTCACTGTTTATTTTTAGTAGGTTCTTTAGAATATTTCTGTAAGTAGCTTACGTTCAAGATCCGGAAACAGTAAAAACTTAGGGGTAGACAGAACAGAAGGTAGTGAATCCACAAAGAATCAAGAACATAAGATAAAAGTATCGCAAAGCCTGATGCTGTGATCTGTGAGCTCATCACTTGATTTGATCTATCGATATTGATGTGCACTGGCTTCAAATATCAATGCTTAAAAACGTTTTTCCTATTTATTTTTATTGATTAAAATTTTAATGGTATTTATTGATGCTGCCATTATGAACTAGTAGTGGTTCTCATTCCACATTCGACCGTGGAACAATTTATGATGTAGTTCGGCCGTGAACTTGCCGATTTCACAAAACGTGTCTGTTTATTTTAAATGTATTATTCTAACTCTAATACATACAGATGTCGTCCAAAGAGGTTAATATTACTTTATCATTTACATAGGCAGGCACGCTGTTGCTACGAAACAGACCAATGTTTTAAAATAGCGCCATTCCGTAGTGTATAAATTAGAATTGGAAATATAAAAGTATAGGAGGCCGGGGTCCAAAGTACCGATTTTCAAACAACACGTAATACAGCCGATAAAATAAGGTCTGATCAATAAAAATCAAAAACCATTTCTTCAAACTAGGCTGCGAATCAATACTTTTTGAACGACAAAATTACATAAGATAGTCCCCCAAACGCATACGTTAAGCTGGGAAGAAGTGGGGCAACAAACTCCCCAGCAGCACAGCTGTGTTTAGCAGAAGAAGTGGGGCAACAAACTCCCCAGCAGCACAGCTGTGTTTAGCAGAAGAAGTGGGGCAACAAACTCCCCAGCATTACAGCTGTGTTTAGCAGAAGAAGTGGGGCAACAAACTCCCCAGCAGCACAGCTGTGTTTAGCAGAAGAAGTGGGGCAACAAACTCCCCAGCAGCACAGCTGTGTTTAGCAGAAGAAGTGGGGCAACAAACTCCCCAGCAGCACAGCTGTGTTTAGCAGAAGAAGTGGGGCAACAAACTCCCCAGCAGCACAGCTGTGTTTAGCAGAAGAAGTGGGGCAACAAACTCCCCAGCAGCACAGCTGTGTTTAGCAGAAGAAGTGGGGCAACAAACTCCCCAGCAGCACAGCTGTGTTTATTTAGAAGAAATTCATTCTATACAATAGTAAGTAATTAACATTACGAAACACAAAACATTAAATTAAATTATTCGCCATAATTATGTCAGCTAGCACGCGCCAATATACCAACAAAAAACATTAAAAACTATACTCAAGCAGAAATAATAAATAAAAACGTAAACAGAACTTGATACCTAAATAAAAACCTCCAGCCGGCTGATGTGAGCCTTCCCGCTATAGACTTGATACGTATATGTGATCCCAACTGAAGTTTGGCATCTACTGTTACGCCCAGAAAAGTTACCGAGTCTACAGTTTCAAGCACCTCTTTATCTAAGTCAAAGTCAAAGTCAAAGCATTTATTTCAAATAGGCACATTAAAGGCACTTTTGAACGTCAAAAATTACAACAAATAGAACTGATTCTAGTCGCCCATTCCAAAAGGTAGTTTTCGTATGGAGAAGAATGGGCAAGAAACTCCACCGTTACTCTTTTAAAATGTTTTACAATATTTTGTATACATTACGGCTGAACGGATTTTGGCACCTGGCACCTGGCACCTGGTACCTGGCACCTGGCACCTGGCACCTGGCACCTAGCACCTGGCACCTGGTACCTGGCACCTGGCACCTGGCACCTGGTACCTGGCACCTGGCACCTGGCACCTGGTACCTGGCACCTGGCACCTGGCACCTGGTACCTGGCACCTGGCACCTGGTACCTGGCACCTGGTACCTGGCACCTGGCACCTGGCACCTGGCACCTGGCACCTGGCACCTGGCACCTGGCACCTGGTACCTGGCACCTGGCACCTGGTAGACCATGACCTGGACAACGACATAGGCTTCCTTGCATACTGGGTCGCAGACGACGTCGTGGCCAACAGCTAGTCAGTAACACATTGATTACAATCAAAATATGAAATAGCATCACTGTGACGACTATAATTATTTACTACCATTATAGATTAAAATATTATAAATGTGCCATTTTAATTATTTTTATTAATTAATTAGGTATTAGTTATTATTTGCTTAGGTACTTATTATTTTAATTTGCAACAATAAATTTATTATGAATAAAAAAATGAAAATGTGCCTATTTTGATCTTCAGACAAGTATCCTAACTAATATATTCTTAGAAACCAGAAGTGAGGACAGTTTTTTAAAAAGAAAACACGACACAGCCTACACAACTATTTATTTAAATTACAAAAACCGTTACAAGAAAATGATTCAACACGATCACTAGTACGCGTCCGTCCCGTCCGAGCTCCACAGCAGAAGTCCCCGAGGCTCGCGGGTAATCGCTGCAGCCCAGCAGTGGGCTGCGGCCGGCGGGTTATGGGCATTGCCCTTTGTCCCGCGGGATCAATATTGTGCCCGTAAACCTACGGGCACCGTCATTGGGGCGGCCATATAGGCCTCGGCCGTGGCGAGCGCGCTTTCGCCGCTCGCCTGTGGATTAATGTCATTTTGTGTCGGTAGGGGCGCCACGGTGTTAGCCGTATCTTCACGCTACCTCGGCGGTCAGTCACCGCCAGGTGGAACTCCCGGTGCCCCGGGAGAAGCCCAGCGGATGCTGACCAGCCAGAGGCGGCTGGGGCTACCCCTACCAGGCCGGTGACCCCCGCCCACAGCGTTATCGAAGCTAGCCGATGCGCTCCGGGCTAAGGGGCCGTGTATGTATGTGTGAGCGGTATTGTGTTGTGTAACACCGCTCATGTTTGCGAGTATGTAGCGAGCCCGTATCGCTACTTGTCGCGTGAGTCATGTGTTGTAGAGTCGTGTGGGTATGAGGTGGGGGGTGAGTGCCGCGCCTATATTAACTTAGAACGCGGCGCTTCACCATGTGTGTGTAATGTACGATTGTGGAGTCTTATTGTACGAGTATGTCGCGTGTAGGTGAAGCGACATACCCGATTGGTCAGTCCGGTGGTGTGGCGTCACACACGTCCGCTACTAGGTCGCGTGGTAGGCGCCGTGTTCGGCGCGGGGGGCGCCCCGCGTCAGGTGGGCGCGTGTGCCATGGCGCTATCTGTTTTATATGCGGCCAGGCAGAGGCGTCGGCGCGCGCGAACATATTAGACGCGAGGCGGCAGCAAAAGTCCTCCAGGCTCTCGACGTTGAGGTCCCGCTGGATGACTGTGTTCCTCACGAAGCGAGGGGCGGCGACGATCTTCCTCAATGCGATATTTTGTTGCGCTTGTAGGGTCTTCTTGCTCGTCTCGCTCGTGAGGGCGAGCCAAGCTGGGGCGGCGTACGTGAGCAGGGGGCGGATGTACGTTTTGTACACGGCCAGCTTGGCACGCAGCGGGAGGCGGGACGAGAGCACTGGGTGCAGCAGGAAACGGGCGCTCCTGCTTCTTGCGACTATTGTGCGGACGTGTGGCGCCATGGAGAGCCGACTGTCGATTGTGACTCCCAGGTACTTAGCCTCGCCGAGCCACTCGACGTCGGCTCCCTGTAGTTTCAGTGGTGGTGGCTTCTTGCAGCCGCCGACAGTCAGTGCTTGTGTTTTTCCCACATTCACCGACAACCTCCATTTGGACAGCCATTCTGGCAGAAGATCCAGCACGCGCTGCATCTTGACGGCCGCGTGATGCACGTTGAGTGAGGTGGAGAGGTACGCGGCGTCATCAGCGTACAGCGCGAGCGTAGTGTCCGGAGTAGTGGAGATGTCGTCGGTGTAGCAGGAGTAACACAGCGGGGAGACACAGCTGCCCTGCGGCACTCCAGCTGCAATGTGACGGGCGCTCGATAGCGCGCCGTCAACCACCACCCTGAATGTCCTGTCCGTGAGGAAAGAGGAGACCACCTGTAACAAGCGACGAGGCGCGTCTGTCATTGACAGTTTGTATAGCAGACCGGCGTGCCATACCCTGTCGAACGCTTTTTCCATGTCGAGGAATACTGCAACTGCTCGCTCCTTCTTGTTCAGTGCCGCCGTGAGCAGGTGCAGCACCCTCGACAGCTGGAGCGTCGTTGAGTGTTCCGAGCGAAACCCAAACTGCTCGGGGCGTGGTTTCACGTGTTGTTGAAGGTGTCGCAGCAGGAGTTGCTCAAACACCTTGGAGATGCAGGAAAGTAGCGTGATAGGCCGGTAGCTCTCCGGCTTCAAGATATCCTTGTGAGGTTTGGGCAGCATGATGACGCGCCCCTCTTTCCACGCAACCGGGAAAACCCCGGTGCGTAGTATCCCTGTGAACAAGCGCGCTAGTGCCGCTACCGTTCTAAATGGCAGGTGGCGCAGCGCGGTGTTGGTGATTTTGTCCGCCCCCGGGGCCTTTCTCGGCTTCGTCCGGAGGATGGCGCGTCTGACTGCACAAGGTGAGAAGAAGATTGGGTCTTCATCGTGAGCTACCGGCGAGGCGAAGTACTCTCCAAGGTGCCTCTCGACTGCTGCGATGTGCTCGGTGTCTGTGGTTGGGTTTGGCTGGAACTGACGCTCCAGGTGCTCAGCGAATATCTCAGCTCGGTCCGCTGCAATATATCTGGGCGCCCCGTCGCTGTGACGTAGAGGACGTACCGGGGCTGGGGTGTTCGTAAGCGTCCTGCATAGCTTGTGTATCGACGGCCAGTCCCCCTCTGCGGCGTCGATACGTTCCTCCCAGCCCGCGGCGTTGAACTCCTGTATCTTGACCCTGACCTTCTCCGCCAGACGGTTGAGGTCGCGCTTTATTGTGGGGCATCCTGTGTCCTGCCACCGCCTGCGTAGGCGCCTTTTTTGGGCGACTAGGTGCTTGATGTGGGCGGGGAGGGGCTTGTAAACAATCCCTCCCGGCGGCGTCGGCATTGTTGTTGTCGCCTCTTCTGAGGCGCGCTGGATGCAGGCGGTGACCTCTCCCGCAAGCCCCTCAACGTCTGCGGCGGTCTCGCAGGGCCAAGTGGGTGTGGTGGTCTCGACTTTTCCTTGAAGGTGTCCCAGTCCGTGATTCGACGTGACGCAGGAGGCGAGAGTCTGGTCGGCATCTCTGACAGGACGACGAGTACAGGTTGGTGATCAGATTGTAGCTCGTCGTCGATCACCTGTTGGGTGAGCTGGCAACCGAGGCCCTGATGGATCACGATGTCCAGCACGTCTGGAGAGTGCGCCTGGTTATCCGGGTAATGGGTTGGTGTGTCCGGGCCGGACACCGTGTATCCGTGGGCCTCTGCGTCTGTGAAGAGTCGTCTGCCCCAGGCGTTCCGCGTCCGGCTGTTCCAGGCTTCATGCTTGATGTTGAAGTCGCCGGCAAGGAGTGTCGGGTTTGGCGACATTAGTATGCTTCTTAGCTCCGTTAAGCTGATGTCGGTGCCAGGAGGATGGTAGGCCGCATATATGTTCATGTCCTTGCCGGCGACGTGGAGTTGGATTCCCAGCGCCTGGAAGGTTGAGGCTGTGACCTCTGGGAGCGGTTGATGGACGACTCTTCGGTTGACCAGCACCGCCAATCCGCGGTATGTGATGCCGCACGGCGACTTCTCATCCCTCCTATAGGTGAGGTATCCCGGGAACTTGATCCTGTCCTCAGGTCCCAGGAGTGTTTCACCTATGAGCGCCACGTCGATCCTTTGTTCTCTGAGGAGGAGGCGGAGAGGTGCGGCCTTTTTTCGTAGACCGCGGGCGTTCCAGTGTATTATCCTTAACGAGCTAGACATTGTACAGTCTTAGTAGCTCAGCTAGCCCGTCAAGGATGACTACGCCCGCATCCTGTCCCTGCCTAATGGCTTTGATTAAATCCATTAACAGTCTTATGGCGCAGGCGGTGAATTCCCTCTGTTGCCGCTGCCGGTCCCCGTTCTGTGAGTGGCCAGTCAGTGGTGTGTTGTGCTGCCGCTGTTCTCGGGTATCAGCTGAGTGCTGTTGCAGCTTTTGTTGTTGTTGCTGTTGCTGTTGTTGCTGTTGCTGTTGCCTAGCGGGCGGGGCAGATTTACCTCCCCGCTTCTCCTTGCTTGGCTCACTAGCGCCAGCAGTGGCAACCGTGGGAATCACATTTGTTGTGGGTGCCTGCGCCTCGACAGGGACAGCGCCCTCTGTGATTTGGGTCGCGGGGGGCTGGGGTTTCTTTCCCCTTTTCTTCCCCCCGCGCTTCTTGTTTTTCCGCCTCGAGGCAGTGACATCCTTATCGTTGGCAGTGGGCCCGTTAGCTGCCGCCATCAGCGAGGCGCTGGGGGCCTCATGATCTTCGGCGTTGGTTGGGTGGTCCTTTTTGGGCCGGCGCTGTCTTGCTGTGATGGCGACAGTGCCCGCCCGTCTGTTTAAGGCTTCCTTCTTTAGGACCGGACACCTTGTGCTGCAAGCTGGGTGATCGCCCGCACAGTTGGCACAGGTGGCCGGTTCCTCCCTGGGGCGCGGGCACTCGCGCGCGGCGTGGCCTTCACCGCATCTCACACAGGCGAGGGGGCGGTGGCACTGATGTGAACTGTGCCTGAATTTTTGACACCTGTGGCATTGCGCGGGTCCACGCTTGCTTCTCCAAGCTTCGACGCGGACACCGCGCATGCACATCAGAGTGGTGGTGTCATATATTCTTCGGATGTCAGTCTGCCTCTTCAGCACTGCATGGAATATGCAGCCGGGTCGTCCTCCCCGAGGCGAGTGAGCACACGGCTTATATAGTGTGTCAACCCCTCCACTGACAGCGTCATAGCAGCGACGTTATGTCCCCGCCCTTTCTGCTGTCAGAAAACTCTAACACGGCCTCTCCTGACAGCTGAACGTCCTCGTCAGCTTGGCTTCCTGGATTCGGCTTCTCGCCCGTCTGGTCACCACTGGATGGATTCTCCAATGGTAGGCTTCCTTGCGCCTGGTCATCATCATTTGACTCGTCATCTGGAACATACCAAAAAAAAAACAACAGCAGTTTGAAAGCTTAACTTGGAGCTATCCATTGTAATGAAACTACAAGCGTTTTACTACAACTTCCAGGATGCCTACCATGATCTAATTAAAAACGATTCAAAAGCAAGACATTTCAGTTTAGGTTCTTAAGCTGCATCGCTTAAAGTCGAACCATGAAGTCCATTACGCGCAGCGGCATTTGGATCGTTAAAAGTGAATGAAAGATCGCAATTTGTGGCTGAACCGCGTTTGAAACGTTTTTGGTGAAAAAGAGACAACGCTATTATTATTAAATAAGTTTGTTTCGCGCACATTGTAGTGTCAGACACGTTCAGAAGCAAGTAAAATTTTATTTGTTCTTAACTCAGTATCATTACTTTAAAGTAAAACAGACACTCAACAGTTGTTTTTAAGATTCCACGTTAATACGGTAACTATTTGTTAAAATAATTCTTAGTCAAAGTAGATATTTATTTACCATTTGGCATTTATTAGACGAAAAAATATTTATATTTCGACTTAATAAAACAATGTTTCAGTTTCGAACGTACCAGAGTAAAAAAAGTTGTGTCTGCTGTCATGTCACTGTCAGTTTGTTTTTTTTTTTTTTTTTTAAAGGCTAAGGTCTGAGACCATGCTGCCTAGTCATCAGTTACTATTTTTTTTTCTTAGTCTAACATTACATTAGAATATGGGTGTACACATTCTAATGTATTAGGAGTATTTGGCAGCAAATGTATCGAATCAAGTTTCCCGGTAAACTTCGCTGAGGTAGCCAAAACTACAAAAAAATTCTCTGCTCCATTTTACCGGGATCGCGTCTGTTTCAATGATTCCACATATTGTCCAGTTGCGCAGACACTTGAGATACAAAACTACACCAATTTTACATCACAATATGCACTAGGAATCAATTTGCGAATAATTAAAACAGCCAACTAGACTTCACTCGAAGAAATCCCGCCAAAAACTCCCTGTCAGTTTGTGTGCCTGTGTCAGTTTAACTAGATAGTCTGTGGATTATTGTACTCTGTGGTTGTGTGGTGTTAAAAATGTATGTAAAATATGACGGAGAAGGTATAGTGTGTCTCGTTATTATCAGCCATATTTAACTATTGTGGGCGTACAGTGGGTATGTGTTGGTTATTGCGCAATAGAAAAACGTTTGCAGTTCAAAAAGATTATAATTTCACGAACAATATTTAGTCACACTAGCAAATTACACACTGTAGGTACACGACACAACCAGATACGGAACGCTGGACAGTTTCTAAGCACATGTGGTCCGTACGATGTTCAATGTACAAATCCAAAATCCAAAGTGAGCTCCACATCGTTCTGTCGAGCTGTTTTCTAACCCCCACGGACTCAGGCTAGACTCTGTCAAGCGCCGCCGGGTGGCGCTAGCGTTCCGAATAGTCAAATGCATGACCGGATGCGACAAATACGTATTTTAGACTTTAAAAGAAAGATTAAAGTACACTTACACTGGTTTTTGTGAAATTCCACTAAAATAGCACTAAAAAACTTTGTTTTCGCCAATAATTCACCAAACGTTTCAGTTTATGTTAGAGAAATAGTAACTTTTATTGAATCGCTTATTTTGACAGTTAGCGTTTCAGTTTAGGTTGCTCTATGGATGTCATGGTACCAAATACAGTACAAAATTGAATGAATGAAACCAAAACTTGCGACTCAGTTTGGAACAATCGCTGTCAGATAGCACGGCCTAAATTGAATCGTTAAACTGACTTCATGGTACGAATTAGACGAACAGTTCAGTTTAGGTCCTAAAATGGATCGCGTTAAGAGGTCGTGGTAGGCCTGCTGCAATAACATCAAAATAGGTAGCAGATAGGTTATTGTTACACATTAACATCAGCTGACAACTACTTGACGTGCTAGCCCCAGCTATGTCTTGATCACAATTTGTTATGTCATCTCCTGCAATGAGAAAAGCATAACACGTTAAAAAAAGTGAGACCAGCAAGGTTTAATTTTGACCTTAGTTATACATGAAAGCTAAATTTAAAGCAATTAAGTTATTGAAGGTCACAGCTATGGTAAACTCTAAGAGTATTACTTGAACTGATCTCTCATTGCAGGCGCAAGCGTGTACTCAAGCGCCCACAAGTAAAGTGTGTAAAGTAAAAGTGCTTATGATCATAAGCAACTTCACAAAACTAAAAGCGAGTAAATTCGAATGATGGGCTTCCGGACTTCCGTCAGTCGAACACCCGGAAAAAGTTAAATACACATGAAAAGCATAACGCCCCACACATTCCATAGTCTTATATGACAGAGGCCCCAAGTTTGCGTGTCACCCACATGAACACATACCTAGGCCCCAAGTTCGCATGGGTTCATGAACTAGTAAATTCATATGAGGAGTAATAAGCTGTTATGGATTTCATGGCAGGGTATGACAGAGGCCCCAAGTTCGCATGTCATAGGTGTAGTCGCGACAGAGGCCCAAAGTTCGCATGTCATAGATGTAGTCACGAGAGAGGCCCAAAGTTCGCATGTCATAGATGTAGTCACGACAGAGGCCCAAAGTTCGCATGTCATACAGGTAACCTCGACAGAGGCCCAAAGTTTGCATGTCATACATGTAACCAGGACAGAGGCCCAAAGTTCGCTTTTCATACATATAACCACGACAGAGGCCCAAAGTTCGCATGTCATACATGTAACCACGACAGAGGCCCAAAGTTCGCATGTCATACATGTAACCAGGACAGAGGCCCAAAGTTCGCATGTCATACATGTAATCACGACAGAGGCCCAAAGTTCGCATGTCGTCGTCGTCACTCACCACCCTCATAGAAGGCTGAGCAAGTGTCCACTCGCCTCGCCACAGCCCCATGTATACTGCAGCTGACTGGGTCTTTTTGCCATATGACCCGGCAAGCAGTTCCAGCTCGTAACGGTGATGAGGCAGTGCACGCACCACCTTGTACGCACCACCTTGTGCGCACCACCTTGTACGCCTACGCACCACCTTGTACGCACCACTTTGTACGCACCACTTTGTACGCACCACCTTGTACGCACCACCTTGTACGCACCACTTTGTACGCACCACCTTGTACGCACCACTGTCATTCTGCTTGCACACGTCCTTGTGTGTTAACATGTAACCCAAAAAAAAAATCAACAGCAGTGCATGTTCCACTCGGCCAATTCTGACCACATTTAATAAAAACAATAACAATCATTGATAACAAAAGGTTCCTCTAAGCCTTGGTAATAATTGTTCAGGAACTGCATAAACTTAAGAGTAGATCACATACAACAGTCATGGCCCGGCTGCCGCAGCAGCTAGTGACACTCGTGCCACCCATATAGTCATCACTTTAAGTGATACGACCAACACACATCACTTCCCATTGAGTCTACGACTCTCAGGTCATTAGAAAACCAACACAACAATAGTCTCCTTTGAGACCCTGGTCCCCGCTGCACCACCAGCTGCCCATCGCTCCCTGAACAACTCACAAGTGAGTTGCAGTTACGACTACAGACCAGTACGTACAGTGCGATCTAGCCATGATATGTGCTCTACTATTCGGTGGAGGAACTATCCTCACCGTCTTTTACGTTTAACTCGTTGGTATCTTGTCTATACAGGGATCTTGTGGTATCTTGTACAACAGACAGTACTTAGTAAAAGCATCTACCACAAGGAGTATGTATCGGAAACCGTTTGACTCCGTTAGTGGACCAAGGACGTCAGTGTGAACCACCAAAAAGGGTACCTCAGGCTTCGTCCAAGATTCTATGGTCTTAGGAGACTTCACTAAAGCTTCAGTTTGACTAGAGCTCGGCCGTACCTGACCGTGACCAATAAGCCTACCTAGGTATTCTAACTCTGTGTCTGAGAACGCGCATTTTTTTTGATTTACTGAAAATCCCGCCTCAGTGAGTGTTTTTTAATACCTCTCGCAAAGTTTTCAGACTGTCACCGACAGATTTCGACATTATTAACACATCGTCGATATATTATCAGGGTTTTGGGGATGATTCTTTGATAGACAACAGGTGCTTCAGCGAGCCCATAAGGCATTTTCAAATATTCGTAATGCCCTTCAGGCGTTACGAATGCAGTTTTACTAATAGAGTCATCATCCTTCATCAGCACCCGATGAAAGCCCGTTGCCATATAAAGACTTGTAAAGAATTTAAAACTGCCCAATCTGTCAATGTGATCGTCGATTAACGGTAGCGGAAATCGCTCTTTAATAGTGATGGCATTTAGAGCTCTGTAGTCGACGCACATCCTATCAGACCCATCCTTTTTCTTAACGAGGATGATAGGACTCGCGTAATTAGACTGCGACTCGCGAATGATTCCCTTACTAATCAAATCATTATCTCGTGAACGCGACGCTTTTCGTCTACGGAGAGTTTATAAGGTCGATAGTAAATTGGGATGTCACTATTAACTTTTATTTCCATACAACCAGTGTTTACTGTAGAGGTCGCTGTACCGGTAGTAAACGTATCAGAATACTCGTTTAACAGAGCTTACAGTCAACACGTTGTTAACGTGCGGAACCCTGACTAACCGTTGAGAGTTATTTGTTCTAGTATACGTAACTCCGCTACGATTTAAAACATCAGTGCCAATCAAAACCGGAGCCTGAATACAATCCGGGGGAATAACAAACAGATCTACTTCTAAAGATAATTCACGGAAATTAAATAAGGGTGCATCCATACGAAGTAGACATTCCCGATCGTCCCGCTGACATATCTCGCGCCCACGATCGACTTCCGCACACCACATGTCAAAGTCACATTGGGGTCAAAATTAGAAATGTAGTAATGCTTAGATCTTACTTGAATTAGGGAAGAAAGTGCCCCCACAATCTTGTCCGCAGCATCAGCCTCTCGCGATGTCTCAGCGGTCATGGCTCCATCCGCAGCACACGCCTCCGCACCAGTGGCAACAGGTGCCCCGGCAACCACCGAAGCCGTCAGCGGCGGAGCGCCGCCCGGATGCGACCACATGGGAGTAGACGCACGTATAGCGTCTAAAGGCAAACGCTCCTTAAAGCGCTCGATCGAACCAGCACTCCATCCAAAGGGTCGCGTCGAGGGCTATCCCGACGCCCATACGAACTATCCCGTCGCCTACGCGGATTTTAGAGTACTTACTCTAATCTATCACGACGACGCCTAGGAGATCTACTACGCGATTGACTATAACGGTCACGACGCCTTTTATAAACATCACGACAGCTATGCGAATCGTTTTCCCGAGAATTACGCCTAGGTGTATTCTCACGCGGCGTGCATCCACGACTCGACATGATTATGACTATAGGCAACGTAAATGACCATTACGTGAACAACAAACTATCCGCGAAATAAAGAATTAACACGTGGCGAATCACGTTAAAATGCACAGAAACTAATCACGGACAAAATCAACAACACGTGGTGAAAATTTTTAAATAGCCCCAAAAACACTATTTTCGGTTCAAAAGATGGCGAACGATCTAAGTCGCGTGTAGTTGAAACGAATCCCACTTCTGATCTTAGAAACCAGAAGTGAGGACAGTTTTTTAAAAAGAAAACACGACACAGCCTACACAACTATTTATTTAAATTACAAAAACCGTTACAAGAAAATGATTCAACACGATCACTAGTACGCGTCCGTCCCGTCCGAGCTCCGCAGCAGAAGTCCCCGAGGCGAGTGAGCACACGGCTTATATAGTGTGTCAACCCCTCCACTGACAGCGTCATAGCAGCGACGTTATGTCCCCGCCCTTTCTGCTGTCAGAAAACTCTAACAATATAATAATAATATCCTAACTAATGTTATAAATGCGAAAGTAAGTTTGTTTGTTTGTTTGTTACCTTTACCTTTTGACGCCTAAACAACTGAACCGATCATCCTGAAATTTTGCATATAATACGTTGTCAGGTGTACAGAAACGGACATAGGGTACCTTTCATCCCGGAAAAAAATGCTGTTCCCGAGGAAAACAACAATAACGTTATTATGATAAAAGATAGCGCTACGTGTCTTTCGGAATCAACCTTATGCGGGTGAAACCGCGGGGCGCAGCTAGTTGAGAATAAGGCAAGGCACAGAAAATTTTACAATTATTGGTCTGATTGAAATGTATAACATCGAATGTACGGATTCAAATTACTATATCCTTTCTTCTACCAGTTAAACTATCTCCATATAATAAAAATAATATAATGTTGAACTGGGGTTTATTTTTGACAGTTTAAATAATTCATCTTGAAGAGTGTCAGTATCATACAAAGTACATATTACAGAATTGTAATTCACTATAACGCTTCTATAATTATTCTATTTTTAGATTTTTTGCCTGTTTTGTGTTTAATTTGTTAACATTTTGGCATTTTAATGATTACTGATATTTTCTTAGTAATCTATTAATTTTAATATACAGGGTCACATTCAATTAACTAGAGAAACTACACATACGTGATGGTATCGAGTTCAAAACATGATAAAAAAAATAATAATTATAATACTTAATGATTTTTATTTCGGACGTAAGAATCCATAGATATTATTCATTTGTTTTGTGGGGTCATCGACCGCTGTTAGATATTGTATTTACTTAAAATTTCTCATTATTATTTTTTTTATGGAAACTTCATCGACGTGTTTGGCATCGATATCTAAAACCGATAAAACACATTTTCTCAACTCATACTTCAAGTAAGAAGCAAGAAAAAAAAAACATCGAATCGTTTTTACTTTTAACCGACTTCAAAAAGGAGGAGGTTCTCAACTCGGATGTTTTTATTTGATAGTGTTTAGAAATCGATACCATCCCGTCTGTTGAGTTTAGACATCGATACCATCACGTCTGCTGAGTTTAGACATCGATACCATCACGTCTGCTGAGTTTAGACATCGATACCATCACGTCTGCTGAGTTTAGACATCGATACCATCACGTCTGCTGAGTTTAGACGTCGATACCATCACGTCTGCTGAGTTTAGACATCGATACCATCACGTCTGCTGAGTTTAGACATCGATACCATCACGTCTGCTGAGTTTAGACATCGATACCATCACGTCTGCTGAGTTTAGACATCGATACCATCACGTCTGCTGAGTTTCGCTAATTTAATTTGACCCTGTATATTATTTATCTTGATGTTAATATTGATATTATTTTATCTTATTGTGACTAGTAAACAATTTGCTTTTAGTGATAGTATGTATAGTAAGTTAAGTCTATTGTTACAAGTGGCTCAACAACCATAGATTGATATAAGAAAATAATATATCTTTGGGCAATACACATCTTCTAACACCTTTGACGACAGGTCGACAGCATCGGCTAGCCGCTGCCACAGTTCAACAGAGTTGTTTCCCCGTTCGGATTTCCTTTTTTTAACCGACGAATAAACAGAGGAGGTTCTCAAGTCGACGCGTATATATGTATATATATATATATATATATATATATATATAGCTGCGCCCGCGGTTTCACCCGCATAAGTGTCGATCCCGTGGGAATATCGGGATAAAAAGTGTCCTGTGTTAATCCAGGTAATGGTCTATCTATGTGCCAATTTTCATCCAAATCTATTCAACGGTTTACGCGTGATTGAGTAACAAACATCGAAACATCTTCACAAACTTTCACATTTATATCCTACGTGTTAATCCTGGTTAAAAACTATCTGTGTGCCAAACATCCAAATCCGTTCAGTAGTTTTTGCGTGAAAGAGTAACAAACATCCATACATCCATCTATCCTCACAAAGTTTCGCGTTTATAATATGTATTAGTAGGAAATAGGATAGTAGGACTATTAGGATATAATTATATATTTGTTATGTATAACGAGCACGCATCACTTTTTACAGAGTAGTCCGATTTTGATCATTCTTTTTTTTTATTGGAAAGGGTATACCCCGAAGTTGATCCCATATAAATATGGAAAAAAAATCCTATCCTAAGGGTGGGAAAATAGGGATGATTTATTGTTCAGTCACAGATTTTAATGCTGAGTTGAGTATTATAATTAAAAAATTAATAAAAAAAAACCTCACCATGAATGAGCTTTAGACCTGTCAGTCTCTTGTGTGTAGACCTCTGTTTCTGCATTTCTGCTAAAGCTCGTTTATCGTGAGGCTTGTGTAATACCTTATTTGGCTCTCGATTAGATAAAGCAATATCCTCAAGTGCTGTCTCTCTACTCAGTGCCACATACGCCTGCCCTTTCGCAAACACTTTCTTTCCGAGGTCTATTACAGCTTCATCAAGGGTTGTACCTTGTAATTTGTATACCGTGACGGCCAAGCATAAAAATAGTAAAAAGTAGGATTAGCTAAAGTAAGGTAGGTACGTAGCTATTTTAAAAGTAACCAAAAATTAAGCATGTAGTAATTAGTAAATTATATTACTTAGGTATATTTACATTAGTTTAAGAACTTAGTTATTAAGGTTAAATAAAAAAGGTTTATTATTTTTTGCTTTTCAGTTTTTTCGGCGGTTTAATTTTTTTGTTAAAAAGTTTTTTGTTCAACAGAGTTGTTCCCCGTTAGGATTCCCTTTTTAACCGACTTCTAAAAAGAAGGAGGTTATATGTTCGAATTTATGTAGGTATTTTTTATTTTATTTTATATTATATGTTCTCCGATTTCTCCGTCAATTATGGATCGATTTTGAAAATTATGTTTTTGTTTGAAAGGATATGCTCTCGAGGTGGTCCCATTGTCACCAAGTCAGAATCTGATGGAGGGATTTCATGAAAATCTAGGAAAATCCATTTTTGTAGGCATGTACAGTGTGTTAGTTGAACTCTCTCAAATCAAATGAAACCTATTGATGATTCAGGTATATGAGTCTGAGAGTCATCACTTACCTAATCGAGCTGTCGATGGTAGCCACAGCAGTCCTTAACTGTTAGGAGTTAGGAGATACGGCAATATGTCGACAGAAACTTGATATGTCGACAAAATTAAATTTAATTTAAAATTAAAATTAAGTATGTTTATTTCAGTTCGAGGTACTCGTACTTTACCTCGTTATCGATATGATAAATAGTAGATTTTACAACAAGTGCACAAAACAAACCATTTTTATCCGAGACTTTTAGCAGCCCGAGCCGAAGGCGAGGGCTGATAGTAATGTCGAGGATAAAAATGGTTTTGTGGACGAGTTATAAACTCTGCTTTTCACTTCGATTGCGAGGAAATAAAACAGTAGGATTTTTCTTATCTCCAATTTACAAAATTATCGTAAACTTTGAGATATTTTTCCCGAGACTTTGGCGGTAATATCTGTTGCACAACTCTCTGTGCATTCATTTCCATAAGCGTATTAGGAGAGACTGTTAAATCCTCTTCTTCACTGGACATTTTTAACAATTTTAGCAAATTGAAGAAATTAATAAATGCACGAAAAAAGAACAAGAGCTGTTTCCCGCCGCTTTATTTTTTTTTTAAATCCTACGACATTGATATTAGGCTGCAGACCTATACAGCCTACTATTAAATTAATTTTGTAATAATAATTTTCTTAAATCAACTAACCTACCGTACTTGAATTAAAAAATTTAATATCTATTATATCTTAAAAAACACATAAGGCAAATAAATTAAAGTAAGTAAATATTATATAATAACAAATTCTATCTATGAACTTCTTATTGCATTTGGCTGTATGGCTCATTTTCTTTGCCTTAATATAATACATTTATGAGTAGATACGTTAATGCCCTTGTGCACAAAATTCGATTTTGTGCAGCCTATACCCTGCACAAAGAAGCACTTTCAGAGCATGAGAAGTGAAAATTAAATTTATAGCCCGAAGAAAAATGTATTTTCATTTCTCATACTCTGAATGTAGTGTTTGTTTGACCCGAATAGCGGGTGGAAGACGCTGTTCCCACCTTTGGGCGGGAAAGACTCACAGTAATTGCTTCCCTCTCTAGGGCGGGATAAATTTTAAAATAAAAATAGAACCAAATTTGGTTAGCTACGAAATGTTTTACATAATGTAGAAAAATGCTGCGGTCTTGTGAGTGTTTAAGCAGCCAGTGTGAATTAAAAAAAAACCAATTAAGTGGGACGGCCCGCGGCGGTGACGCGGTGTGTTCCATATTTAAAATAAAAAAAAAAACTAAGTATAGTATTTATTTATCTTTAATATTTCACAAAATGTTTTCAACTTCTCAATTAATTTGAAATAGGTACAGACGCCAGCACATCAAGCTACTACAATCTGTCAAATTTATTTAATAGATTTTCAACTTTATCGCAAAAGCATAAGGTTCAAAGTTGATTGGGAAAATTTTACAGTATCGGGTAGCTTGTTGTGCTGGCGTCTGTACTATTCATTTCATTATTTTAGAAAAACTACTATTTTTACCCGACTGCGCTAGACAGAGGCTTATGTTTTTCGAGTGTATGTATGTATGTATTTACCCGACTGCACCAGAAGGAGGGTTATGTTTTTGAGTGTATGTATGTATGTATGTACCTATATTTCTTTGGCACGCTCTGTAGCCTAAACGACTTGATCGATATCAGCTTGAGAGGTGCCGTTAGATTCGTCTTAATTGTGAGAGTGACACTGGGTATATCAAAATCGAAACAAAATTAAAATGGTCGATATTTGGCGCCATATTGTCTTCAAACATTTTTTTTTCTAAAACTTATCGAGTGAGGTATCAAAATAAAGGGTTTTAAAAGGTGATTACAAAAATATATACAACTTATATGGTTAAAAGTAATATTCGAAGTGACAAATCGTAAATAAATAAAACACGTGCCAAGAACTAAATCGTCTGCGAAATCTTTCACATTTGTAAACTAAAAAGCTGGAAATAAAAAAACCCGACTGCGGTAAAAAAATTAAGTTAAAAAAAGTTGAAAAGCTAAAAACAAGCCCATTTAAAGTTAAATAAAAGTTGGAAGCAGGCGGGACCCATACCATCACATCAGACTAATTTATAAAAGCGGAAGTTTGTGAGTGTGTATGTGTGTTTATATGTTTGTTACTTCTTCACGCTCAAACGGCTGGACCAAATTTGATAAAATTTTGTATGGTCAAAGTCAAAGTCAAAGTCAAAGCATTTTTTTCAAATAGGCACATAAAAGGCACTTTTGAACGTCAGAAATTACAAAAAATAGAATTGATTCTAGTCGCCCATTCCAAAAGGTAGTTTTCGTATGGAGAAGAACGGGCAAGAAACTCCACCGTTACTCTTTTAAAATATTTTACAAAATTTTGCATACATTAATTATATAATAATAATATGTGAACACGATGCACCTAAAATAAAATTACTATACCACAATAGGTAAAAGACTTAAAAATGAAACCATGACATATAAATTAATTATCTGATAGATACATGGTGCTCACATATTTACAAGCATGGTAAAGGTAAACGATTTTCAAAAAAAAAAAAAATAACAAGTAATAAGTCAGGGTGTGAGTTAAAGTAGTTACAGAATGTAAATCAATGTCAAAAAAAGTATAAATTTACAATTAAATTAGCAACCAGTTTGATTTTGGAGATTTTGGATTATGGAGATAGCTGACACCCTGGATTAACATATAGGCTACTATGGGAATATCGGGATAAAAAGTAGATCGACACTTATGCAGGTGAAACCGCGAGGCGCAGCTAGTTTATATTATTTTTCAAATTGAAATAGGTCCCGCCTGCTTCCAACTTTTATTTAATTTAAAATGGGCTTGTTTTTAGCTTTTCGGTTTTTTTAACTTAAGTTTTTTACTGCAGTCAGGTTGTTTTTTTTACTTTCCTTATATTCGAAATGAAAAGTAGAGTGCTTAAGACGGGTGAAAGTCATCTTCCTTTCGACCTTGTATGACAATCTACTTTTCCTTCTTCTAATTAAGTAGGTACCTACGACTATTGAGGCAAATGTCACCATTTTGCGGTTCGCATCAAATTGTTTAATTTTCCTCAACCGAGAGCCGTTCTAAGTACCTTGTTTATAGTTTTGTTAGAAAGTTGATTTGACCACACGATGTCCACCGGCAAATTCACTTTATTAACATAATGTATTATAAACATTCCGACGGAATCTTTAGTATGAGTAGGACGCAGTATACATGCAGGGTTTTATTATGAGCAGGACGCAGTACACATGCAGGGTTTTAGTATGAGCAGGACGCAGCATAAATGCAGGGTTTTAGTATGAGCAGGACGCAGTATACATGCAGGGTTTTAGTATGAGCAGGACGCAGTATACATGCAGGGTTTTAGTATGAGCAGGACGCAGTATACATGCAGGGTTTTAGAATGAGCAGGACGCAGTATACATGCAGGGTTTTAGTATGAGCAGGACGCAGTATACATGCAGGGTTTTAGTATGAGCAGGACTCAGTATACATGCAGGGTTTTAGTATGAGCAGGACGCAGTATACATGCAGGGTCTTAGTATGAGCAGGACGTAGTATACATGCAGGGTTTTAGTATGAGCAGGACGCAGTATACATGCAGGGTTTTAGTATGAGCAGGACGCAGTATACATGCAGGGTTTTAGAATGAGCAGGACGCAGTATACATGCAGGGTTTTAGTATGAGCAGGACGCAGTATACATGCAGGGTTTTAGTATGAGCAGGACTCAGTATACATGCAGGGTTTTAGTATGAGCAGGACGCAGTATACATGCAGGGTCTTAGTATGAGCAGGACGTAGTATACATGCAGGGTTTTAGTATAAGCAGGACGTAGTATACATGCACTGGGTTTTAGTATGAGCAGGACGTAGTATACATGCAGGGTTTTAGTATGAGCAGGACGCAGTATACATGCAGGGTCTTAGTATGAGCTGGACGTAGTATACATGCAGGGTTTTAGTATAAGCAGGACGTAGTATACATGCAGGGTTTTAGTATGAGCAGGACGTAGTATACACGCAGGGTTTTAGTAGGGATTAAATATAATTACCACCATATAAAGTGCTTTGATACCCTTAGTTCTTTTACCAAAAATATATACTTGACACCAGAAAATTAATGTCTAAAATTACAATAGTACTAGCTGTTTCAGTCACAACTACACTTCAAATTGTATCCGAACACCAAATGTAGTAAATGATCACCAAATCTTAGCGAGCAAATTAATGCGCTATTTCTGCCTAAATAAACCACTGTGATTGTCATTCTAACGTTTAATATATATAAAAAACGTCATTATGGTTAATACCCCGACGCAGAGTACCCCGACTCGGATAGGTTAGGTTAGAAGGCTAAGGCGGGAGCGAAGCGGAGCGGAGCTCCCGCCTTAGCCTTCGTGGTTATTTTTTTTTAAACCACCCAGAAATTGGAGCCCCGCGAAGCGGGGCTCCATCAACCTATCTTCGCGCAGGTGGTAATCAGTTACTAGTTATGTTTAATATCTACTTAGATTACTATTACCTATAACTACGATAGAACTTAGAAAGAATAATACAAACTTTTTTTAATAATTTGGTGTTCATTAACTATTTTTGGGTTAATAATGAGTTTTTTGGAGTCAGTTTGCTTAAACAGGATAGCAAGATGTTAAAACTTTGGTTATAATTTTACATTGAAATACTGGTTTAATTTTGGTGATAATTTACTACTTTTGGATTAACAATGATTTATTTGGAGTCGTTTTGCTTAAATAGGATAGCGAGATGTTAAAACTTTAGTTGTAATTTTATATTAAAATGCGGGTTTAATTTTGGTGATCATTTTACTATTTTTGTCCGTTATACATATGTTACTATATCTGGTGGTAAGTTAAACATAAGCCGTTTTAGTATGAGCAGGACGCAGTATACATGCAGTGCTTTAGGAAGGAGAAAAATATCGTAACCAACTGAAACACACAAGTATTATACTTCCGCTGCTGAGGAATCTTTAGTATCTAAGTCTAGAATACAAACGTTACGTAACAGCGGCAGCGCGGCTTGTGCTGCACGAAATCAGCATGTTACTTTAAGCGTGAAAGACTCAAATGTACCTAATGCAGGTTTTATGCCGACTGGTTGTTTAAGTACAAATGAACCTAGTTACCTTGTTCGTACGAAGAAGATTATTGCCCAGAATCACAGAATAACTAATAGTATAGAACACAGAACTATATACCAGATAAAGCATTAAAAAGTAGTGGATGTCATAATGTGATGGGTGGAAAGGGCACGTGTCCGCGTCCGATGTTATTGACCTCCAAACACTCAGGGGCTGGGGGGCTCGGAGGCTCGGGGGCTCGGGCGAGCCGGCAGAGGGTGGTTAATGTGCGCCATTCGTTAGCGCCGCGTGCGCCGCGCCCCGCACACTAATCATCATAATAACTACAACTGTGGGACTTTTAATAACCGCGGTGCATGCATGTTGCTTCTCTGTGCAGGAAACAACGACACTTCCCTAAATATGCTAGCTTTGGTTACCGCGAGTGGTTTCCTGTATGAACTTTTCTCGGTTACAAAGCTACGCCAGCATCGCATCGCAGTCTGTCTCCGACGTTTGTCGAGCATCCACCTTAACGTCACACGTCTGTGTGACGTTAAGGTGGATCCTCTTCATGCATGTTCACTTGTTCAGGTGTGTTTGGGTGCTCCACGTATACGCGGTACACGCTCCACGTACTCCTCAGCAGCAGATATCGGCCGGTCAGGTCCTTTCGTTTTCCATCTATTCTTGACATGTAAATTGAAAGCGCCTTAAAAGACACGAAGTTAAAGACACGTAGTCAAATAAAAATAGGTAAGTATATTTACATTTAGTAAAGAACCTGTTAATGCAGTATGCGGTGATTACTATTACTGGAGGACCTGAACCCGACATGATGTTGATAGTAAGCTAAGCCTGCGTCGCCGCGCGGTCACGGCGCGGTCACGACGCGATCACGGCGCGGTCGCGATCACGGCGCGGTCACGGCGCAGTGCTCGGTGCGACTCGCTCCTTTTACTGGAATTTCGCTGATTACGTGAAAGGATCACGTGATGTAACACGACGCCATGCCATCGTGTGCACTCTGCGGACATAAGACTACATTATACTGATATTGATAGTGTAGCTATGGAAACTTTAATTACTTAATACTTATGTGTGTCCAGTACCACACGCACTAAGTGTGTGTAGACACTACCGACATCTTACATAAATAAATATATATTTAATTATTCATTCCTTTCAGTCGAAAGACGTCCACTGCTGTACATAGGCCTCGCCCAAGGACCACCAATTCGACTGGTTACTGTGTATCCTGCATCCAGCGGATTCCTACGGCCTGTAAATAATTAATTATAAATGTAATAATTGTGTAATGTGTACACAGGTGATACACTTAGAAGAAATCATCAACTTTGTTTAACAGTCCATTGACGCGGTCGGCTGAATGATAAAAAAATTATTCAAAAGTAAAGTACATAAATAGGATTTACATTTCATAATATTTCATAATATCAATAAAATGTTAAGGTTTCAAGTATTCTGAACGATAGAGGTTATGAAGCGTGTGTGAACTGTGTGAAGTAGTCGAAAGGGGTTGTAATGTAAGTGGACGAGGAAGGCGCGCCACAGGTCGCCGGCCGCGCGCCACAGGTGGGGTGGGCCCACGGGTCCCGCGGGGCCCGGCGCAGCGGCTCGCGGCCCGCACGGCTCTCGCACCCTTCACTTACACGTTTATAATAATTGGTGACCACTGACCAGCCCTCACTAATGATGTCACCCACATTGTATCGCGACACAGTGACAGAGTGACGTGTGTGAAGAGATGGCGACATTATGGCTTTATTGTGGGTATCAAGCGCTGTGGAGCTGACAAATTGGCGTTGGTGATAATTCATAGTTTAATTACGATTCAAAATTCATTTTAAGACCGTCAGCCGGCTTGCAGCATTCGTTTCTTTAACTAACAGTTCAAAACACTGTAAGTGATAAAAGTCAACTAAAACAATATTTATATTCGTCACGTCTGCGGCACCGGAAGGGGTAGGCGGCGACGTATTTTCCGCATGCCATGAGCCACGCATGCGCCATTCGCAAGTGTCAACGTGTTCCAGTGGTAGGTATGTAAAGTTATCGCCGAACGAGAAACAAAGTCGTTATGGTTACATAACACGCCATATGCATTTAATATGTTTGATGAAGAAATCTGCAGATGTCCGCTACTTAAGTACGATAAGAGCACACGACAGGACAGAACAGTAGTTCCACTTTTTATGCAATGATAAGAAACGAGTCCATTGTGTCATCATCGTCATCGGGTTTGCATCATTACACAAACATACTTAAACTTGCCGGATAATTCGTAGACACGTGTCAAGTGGTTCAAGTTGATGTTCCAAGTGACGACTGCTTCAAGTCGACAGACTGCATGCCAAAATGTCGCCTGCAGTGGTCTGCTGCTGCAGCGCCACTTTACCACGAGGCCAATACAATAATAAAGCAGTACTTACGCAAGTACCACCACTCCGCGAGTCGTCATGTACCAACCATGTGTAACCCTCGAGTCAAAAGCTCATACCGCAGCCAAGAAGCTGGGCATCCTAAATAAGGTGAGGTGTTACTTCACATAAGGACAGCTTTTAAGTCTGTATAAAGCACAGGATGTATGCAGTATTGCAGCCACTTGTGCGATGGCTCAGCAAAATACCAGCTTGCTGCACTTGACTCGGTGGAACGCAAAGCTAAGGGGTTTATAGGCGACAAGACGTCGATAGCTACGCTTCATAGCTTAGCTCATCGGCGTAATGTTGCTTGGCTGTCGGTCTTCTACAGACTGTACTTCGGAAAGTGTGCACAGGAGTTCTACGACCTGATCCCACCGTCGCTCTTTTACCACCGGACAACCAGACGTACTGTAGCGTACAATCCACCATCATCATCATCATTTCAGCCGAAAGACGTCCACTGACTTATTTTGATTGCAATTGTATAATGATATTTTTGAAGTTTTCAACACAATGTACCGATATTGTTATGAAATAAATTACTTATGACTTATGACTGCTGGACATAGGCTTCCCCCAAGCACCTACACTTCGACCGGTTCTGTGCTTCTCGCATCCAACGGGTGCCTTCCTGCGGCCTTCACAAGATCGTCGGTCCACCTTGTGGGAGGCCTTCCAACGCTATGTCTTCCGGTACGCGGTCGCCCACTGCCACTTAAATTTGGCAATTCTTCGGGCGAAACTCTTTAGCTTTTACACTTTTAGCTTTTTATAAGGTCCATTGTGAGCGACCACACTCCAGTGCCATAATTATGTCATCACTGGCAACATGCACTGGTCAAAGACTTTCGTCTTGAGACACTGCGGTTTATGGGACGAGAACATATTGCGTAGCTTCCCGAACGCTGCCCAGCCGAGTCGGATTCGACGATTGACCACTTTCTCGAAGTTAGACCTACCTAACTGGACAGTTTGTCCTAGGTAAACTATACTCGTCCACGACTTCGAGTGTAGTGTCTCCGATCTTTATGAGAGTGGATGTTACATGGGCATTTCACATGACCTTCGTTTTGTCCATGTTCATTTTAAGACCCACTCTTTCGGAGGCTCTACTGAGGTCATCGATCATTGTACTGAGGTCCTCCATAGTCTCAGCCACGACTACGATATCGTCAGCAAACCGAAGGTGAGTTATGTACTCGCCATCGATGTTAATGCCAGCCCCTTTGTACCATCCACACTTGGTTGATATCCCGACCAGTCGTATTCTTATCCTCCACGTTTATTATGCGCACAGCCAAAGTGTGGAACTCACACATTTAACTGCCTTCAAAGCAAGAGTGAACAGGCATCTTCTGGGTACACTCGTTCCATCATAGACTTCATCCATCGCGGCCTCCTCCAACCTCCTCATCAGGCGAGATCGAGGTCAAAAGCGCCGCCCATATTGTAATAAAAAAAAACGTCATTAAGATAACTGGCTAGCGCAAATGTGTCGAATACCTATTGCTGAATCCTTGTGAAACCACTCATAGTCTAACTGCTTCCTTAATAAATTAATCGTTTTGTATAGTAGTATAGTAGTACTTCTGTGTGTTACTCCGTGCAGGAGCGATATGATGCCGTCACTGCGTGGCGGCGCGCGAGCCGATCAACACTTGATTAATTGCCTGCGCCGGATTGTTCGCTGCGAAAGTGAATAGCTTGCACTGTTGCGTTTAACTCCAACACATTACACTAATGTCGCGCCGGGCATTAATACCGAGGCAACATGGACGCAACGACCACGCTTTGAGTTGACCACAGTTAAGGATTAATTGATGTCGCCAAGGCACACTGTGTATGCATAAATAGGAGCTATCAGTATCGCTTTATTGTTATTTTTTTAGTGTTGCTATAAAGGTTAATTCCTTTGGTTTTTGACCGACTTCAAAAAAGGAGGAGGTTCTCAATTCTGATGTGTATATTATATAAATATATATTTTTTGATGTATGCTCGGGCATAACTCCGTCATATATTAATATATAACGCAGGAGGTTTAGTGTCTCGTTATCATCAGCCATATTTTAACTACTGTGGGCGTACTTTGGGTATATGTTGGTTATTGCGCAATAGAAAAACCGTATGAAGTTCAAATCAGATTATAATTTCACGAACAAAAATTATCACACCAGCGAATCACACACTGTAGGTACACGACACAACCAGATATGGAACGCGGGACAGTTTCTGAGCACATGTTGTTCGTACGATGTCCAATGTCCAAGCGCACCACATCGTTCTCGTCGCGCTGTCGTCGACTCCCATGAACTCAGGCTAGACTCTGTCAAGCGCCACCAGATGGGGCTAGCGTTCCGAATAGTCAAATGAATGACCGGATGCGACACGGCCATTCCTGCGATGCACACGTCCTCGTGTGTTAATCTGTAAACAAAGATACCAGCAAAGTATCTCAGAGCTCAGTCACTCCTGACCGAATATGGTACAGGCAAAACACAATGAAAACTCGAACAAACTAAAAAATTACAGAGTTCAGAGCATTACTCATTATTTGATTAACAAATCTCAAATCACAAACTAAATAATCAACTAAACATGCTAGAGTAGCCACTAAAACATCCTAGCATCACAAAACACAAAGCACTGAATCTTATTCGTGGCCTGTGGCTTTCCATTAAGCTCCTACAACAAACCACACGTTTGTTTCTTTAAATTCTCTTGAATTCCGAGTCCCGCGGACTCTATGGTCTCTACAAGACCCGACCTTCGCCAGAGCCACCCGCGCATCGCGTATCCACGGACTATTAAAAGCAGATATCGACTTGTAACGGACTACGGCTACGAAATGGCTACTGATACGGTCCCCGACCAGCCGAACTAAGATTCACCACTATCACTCGACTTAATCTCTACTCTGTTTCATCAACAAGACTTTTACTTGGCTTTCCTCAAATTCGTCAGTAATAGTCTGATCCCTTGGCCTGTACCATGGCATGTGCCTTAGCCTCATGAACGTGCTCGACTCAACCAGACCCATGTAATCAAACTTTAATCAATCATAGCAAAAAAACATCAACCAGAGCCATGGCTCTGGTTGATGTTTTTTTAAAAGATTATTGTTGTAATGTGGATAACGATGGTACATGTACCATCGTTATCCACATTACAACAATAATCTTTTTCACTTAGAGCCTTAGACACCTGGAAACTCACACACGAGTAAACCACTCTAACGCCACAGCTCTCCGGCCGATTAGCAATCGCCTCTCACACATCCAGCGCATGCATCCATGTGCATCACCCTGTGACTACACACTTTTTACTATGGCCGATAGAGAACCCATACTCGCGTGGGTCTGATGGGTCGCTGGCTCACTCTGCAAGTGAGAAAGCGAATTTATTTGCATCTCTCTTTGCAAGCAATTCACGTCTGGACGCTGGCTCCAAGCAACCGCCCACTATACCTCATTGTGACTCCTCGATGCCGGAGATCGCAGTTCTCATTAAAGAGCTGGCAGCTGATAGTATGTCACGCTCACTCAAATATCTCGCTGACGGTAGCATGTGTGTTGGATCATTTAGCTCCCTTCAAAATAGTTGAGCTGAATGGTGCTGATTTATGCGTCATGTTCGTGAACGGGCGCCGTCAGTTGGGGCTGATCATCACTTAGCTGCCTCGGCTTATTTTTAATTATTTTATTTTTGGATTGTTGTTTGTTAAGTACTATTTGTTGTACTCTGGACGCTTTCAACGCGTAAGTCTTTCTTAATTTTTTACATCGTACTCACATTATATAATTTTAAAATCAAAAGTAATGATGTATCTAATATTTTTATCAAATATAATTTAAAAAGAGTGTCCATGGAGTTTCTTGCCCGTTCTGCTCCATAGGTACATACCTACATACGCTTTGGAATGGGCAACTAGCTTCATATTTTCTGACTGACCGACTTCTTGACAATTCAAAAGTGCCTGTAAATGATTTTATTGAAATAAATGCTTTGAGTTTGAGTTTAAATGTCCAAAATAGAACCTCTATTAAGATAAGACGTTTAACTTTTGAAGGCCGATTTCTTCTGCGGATTTTTTGTTGGGGTACCCCAGAGAAACTCTCTTGTACTTATATTTAAATAATGTTGTAGAACTCGTTTAATTTGCGAAAGAGAATCATTTGAAAAAATCATGATTTTTCTATTTCGTGTAACTTGTTAAGTATGTGGAATAGGGATTTAACATTTTGGTATATATTTTTTGACTCTATGGTCTAGTATCATGTAAAATTAATTTTTCTCGATAGGTACAAAAAAATGGCAAAGTTATATCTATTTTTTTACTTTTTTCGACATCACGGCATAACGCTTAAGGTTATTCAATGAAATTTACTTTAAAACATAGATAATTATCATATCAAAGTTTACTCAAATTAGTTTTACTTTTAATTTATTTATTTTGTTAAAAAAGGAGTAAACTTGATTTGGCACATACGTCGTTTTATTCCGAGCGCACGCACATTATAGCCATCTCTCTTTTTTTGCGTTTCAAAAGTAATTGCATCACTTTTGCTCGCTTAGTAGATCAGTCGCTATGATTTATTTTCGAGGGCGACGCCTGCGAGCTCATCGAGATGGAGTTAGGTGTGTTTCCAGTGGGGAAGTGCGTCCAGTTGTGTACTGGAACATACATAGGGCAGCAGGCGCAATTAAGAAACATATTCAGAAATATCTAGGCATTAAAGTATAATAATATATTATGGAGATAAACAGAACGTCATAGTTCTGACCTGACTGCTGCATGTTGTGTCGAATCACTGCTGTCACTAAAGCAACATTGGTTTACGTTGGCACCTATTTACGACTTCACTGTAGTAAACCTACTGTTCCCAACTGCACTGTGGCACAACTGCGCCATGCGCAGCTAACTCGTAAATAACGCGTGTTAGAGTTAAACATTCGATTGTGATCTGCGGCCGATTTCATTTGTGTTGTTAACTAAATACACAAATAAGATAAAGTGGCGGTTTGTGACTTGTTTGCACTGCATGTAATCCGACTCGCTTACTTACCACAAGTTACACAAGTACACTACTGCTGTTTGACGAGCTTTTAGTTAAGGTTAACTTTAGTCTGATCATCACAGACTATGAAGTATATTAACAATTTAAGATGTAGGTACTCTTGCAAGTTCAGTTTGGACAATTTGAAACTTGTTTACTTGTTCTGTTCCGACGACAAGCCTATTAATTTCGTAGAGAATGAAAAGGTGACATGATGCTGTAGCCAGGACCGTGCCCGCTCAAAGGAACTCTTTACCGAACTCTGAAAACATTATTAGACAAAGTGGATGGTCCCTTTATAAGGCACTGGGTACGGAAGCACGTGCCAGTGTCCCCCCCCCCCCCCCACGTCACTTCAAGTGGTTTTAGTTTGTAAAAGTTTACTAACATAGTTTTTAAGTCATTGGTACTAATACCATATGGATTGTGAGTAGTCCGAAATAAAGAATACTTATATTATTAATCGCGAAAAAAATCAGCTCTTCCCTACATTTATGTTCGTATAACTCATCAAAATGTAGGGAACAGCTGATTTTTTTTCGCGATTTCAGGTTTGGTCCCATAGTAAAAGTTGTTCATAATGATGAGTACAATGACCTCTTAAGAGATTGTTAATGTTTTACCAATAACCCTGTATATTTATCGGTTACTGGCATCCTTTTGTTTTCATAAATTATCACATTAAGTTTAGAGTAAGTAGGTACATTTTTAGGGTTCCGTAGTCAACTAGGAACCCTTATAGTTTCGCCATGTCTGTCTGTCCGTCTGTCCGTCCTCGCTTAATCTCTGTGACCGTTAGCACTAGAAAGCTGAAATTTGATACCAATATGTATATCAATCACGCCGTGGTAAAATAAAAATTGGAAAAAAATGTTTTATTAAAAAAATCTCTTCCCACTTTACATATTATAGGGGGGCTATAATATGTAAAGTGGGAAGAGATTTTTTTTTTTAATTTCAACCCTAACGTGTGATATATTGTTGGAAAGGTATTTAAAAATGAATAGGGGTTTACTAAAATCATTTTTTGATAATGTCAATAATTTCGGAAATAATCGCTCCAAAAGTAAAAAACAATGTGTCAAACTTTTGAACCATAAGTTTAGAAAATATGAAAAAAATCTGAAAAGTAGAACTTTATAAGGATTTTCTAAGAAAATTATTTAGAACTTGATGGAAACAACAGTTTTTGTACAAAAAAGACAAAAAGTTGTACAAAATAATTTCTGGACTAAGTTTGTAGTATAATCGTATATGCAAGCATTTTTTAACTTCGTTTACATATTTTATTATCCTGAACGTATCTTTTTTCAAACAAAAACAAAAAAGAATTATTGAAATCGAATCCCAATATTTTAAGATCTATGATAGACTACGATTATTACGCGAACATAATGGATACCCACTTTTACACTCATAAGTGGGAACACTTATTGTGACGGACGGGAAACTACGGAACTCTACACTGAGCGTGGCCCGACACGCTCTTGGCCGGTTTTTTTCCCTCAATTGTTGTAGAGGGCTTAAAATAATGTCTTGGCATAAAAAAAAACACTGGCACTCCGGTAGTGCCGACAGAAGTGAAAACTTGAACAATTACGAGTGTATTTTGTGAATCGTCTTATAAACAAAACACGCGTGTTAAGGTGTGTTCCTTATTTTATAGGGTTTTTTGCAAATCAGGTATGATGACCGCTCGCATGGAGCTCGTCGTCAGTTATATATCCGTGGTTCAGCGCCATCTCGTCGTTGTTGGATGAACTACGTAGTTAGTACGCGAGGCCCTCGTAGTTCTTCCCGATGTGCATAGATGGCGCTGTCCTCAACAACGCGCGTCTTACGTTTTACGTCTTACGTCTTACGAATTTTCGATCAGGGTCACGTGACCTGACGCGAGTTTAGAAGTTTTTACCCATTCCAAAGAAAGTACACAGCGCCGCTAAAGAAGTTTTCACTTCAAAAAACAATCTAAACTTGTGCAATAAAATGGATTCGGTCGCAAAAGATAGAGAGCGATCGGATATTAATTTGATTGTATTTTTTCTGTCGTGTCCCGCGGTAATTATAGTGAGCAACTTTAAATATCTTTACACTGTGAAACAGCTCAAGCCTGATATATATGTTTTTGTGAGCATGCCGCATGCCGTCCGTGAGCGGCCCAAGGAAGAAAAAAGTCGCCGCGTTCGCACACGAGCGAGGTCGCAGTGAGAGCGATAGCAGTACAAGCGTCTGCTAATAGTGATACAATATTACAACAGTTAAAATGATCTCTTGTACGAGACACAGTATAGGAGCGAGTAAGGTGTCATATGTGTCGCGCATGTTACGTTTGCGCGTGCGCTGCTTGGAGACTATTATCTCACTTTTTTGGTAGCAAAATTATTGTGAACAGTTGCTAAAAATTATATTTAAGTAATAATCTAATGATAACCTTCGCACTTTGTCTCATTCAAGTATTACTCCTAACGGAACCAAATGCTAGCTACTAACACATTGGCAGCACGCTCACAATCATTTCAGTTTATAATGATGTAAGTACTATGTTCATACGACATATTAATAATATAATTATTGTTACCTATGGGTTTGTTATTGAATTTAATCATATCTATTTGTTACAACACATTAAGTTTGAGTACAAGCTTCCAGCCAGCGCAGCGTATCGAGCGTTGACTGCCCTCACTTAATGGAATGTTCTGCCAACGTGTAACATTATGAATTTGTTGCAGCTATAGACTTAGACTTACTTTACTAGAAATGCGGTAGTACGGTCGTCAAGAACCGGCGAGTGGTGGCGAGTGTGGCGAGTGGTGGCGAGTGGGTCAGTGTGGGCCGGTGTGGTGGGCAGTGGGCGACTGGGCGCGGTACGACAGAACAAACAGCGCTTGTTTGCCTAGGGGGTAGCCGCCTGACACTAATACACGCAAATTGACTTCGTTTTTTTCGATATCACTTTTCTGCTTATTTTTTTTTTTTTGTAAAAGGGATTTATTCCTATTACTTAATCGGTAATGTTCGTTAAGTTGCTTAGTGTAATGTTGTCACTATGGGATTTAAGATGATAATACTGGTGCGTCGGATTCTAGATCTCGATAAGCTATACTTCCTGTGACGGCGAGACATCTGGCGCTCTTGGCGATGTGTTCCTGTGAGCACAGCCGCGCCCGCGCCTAGCAACGTGCGCTTGTACCCCTCCTAACTAGAGCTATTCACAACATCACGCCCGTGTGTTCCAAAGTGTTAGGTAGAAGTCGCGCTTACGATACTCATGATCCAAGTCCAACTGGGCAGTCCAAATAAAGCTATTTATAATCATAAACGGGGTAAGCATCAGTAGGTACACACTACAAATGAAGTATGGGTCGTGTGGGACAGTTGATAAAATCGTTGTATTGTTATGTTATGACAGTTGCTAACGCTCGGCTTATCAGCGAGTAGGTCATCGGTCCAAGGGGTGCCGATAAGAATGAGCTCAAGGGCTTTCGTTCAATTTTACGACTTATGTTGTTCTCAATATTCCGTTTAGTTTTCCTACTCACCGCACAAGGGTATTTTAGAAACTATAACCTATGTTATAATTTCAAGAGGATGGGAAAAGGGTCCTCTCTATTAACTACAGCTCAGCAATCTCTCTGCCAATGTTTCGGGTAGTCATTGGTTGCCGTGCTTTTTCACCAGTGGATCGATTCCATAATTTCTTGGAGCAGATACCAAAACTAGCAGCGAGCCATTCACGACAGCTTAAAATTTGACTTTAATTCGGCAAATATTGCGGTGTTTTGATGGACGTGTGCCGCGTCTAAGTCGGCCGCGGTCGGGGCTCGCGAGTGGAGGCGACGCATTTGTGAGTCAATGGCATCGGCCAAGCTGTCTCATTTGAATGGACACGTGACATATGTACTCATGTACTGTTTCCACGTAGCATCGATCATCTGTACCTCACCACGCATGTTCATATAGAAAGTGACCATGGAATCATTATCCTTCTTACTTTTGCAAAAAAAAGAGATTCGCGATTGTCTACATCCTGAAAATACGGCATTGTATCATAATAATATGCATCTTTTTATCAAAATAAATATTAATGCTATAAGACGGTCACACAGCGGAAAGTCAATTGTCCGATAGTTCTAATAATGATTTTAGGTGAATTTGGGTGGAGGAGATCGTCGTCAACTTAGTTGTTTTGTTTTAGGACAACCCCTCCCCACTATTCCCAATCACTGAAGCTCCTGAAACCCAGAATCATTATTACACTGTACACTACAGATCGCTGGACTTCTTGAATGTTTGACCTCGAAGGGCGCGTCACACGCGTGTGGCACCTCCTCTATTGAAGAGACATTCCTTCGATTACCTCGTGTACACGCGACTCAGCTCGGGCCGAGTCCCTGCGTGTCGCGAGCCGGTGTTTGCTCGGCAATGTGGAGTAATGGTGTGTGAGTATGTCAGCTCTGTCACACATCCAGCATGTTGACCAAGTGCACACGTGGCGACCCCCCCGGCCGGGCCCCTCTCAGGCCAAATGAAACAAATAAAAAAAACTATAGGAGCACACTTTACAGTCTCTACATACGTCATTCTGCATTCTCAATTCAGATGACATCATTATTTGATCTAGTACAACAATCAGCACGTCAGTGGTAACCCTTTGACCTTGAACTGGCCTAGCGTAGTACGAAGCATTTTACGTAGCATTTTATTATGGGGTTGGCCTGCTGAAGTGCTGACATTGAATCCATTTTAATTTGACAAAAGAGAGCTGTCAGAGCCATTTACAATCTACTTCGCTGCGAATCTCTTAGGGAACTATTTAAAAAGGATAATATCATGAATTCATGACGGTACCTACCTTGCCAATTCATTTATGAAAATATTATGTAAGAAAAAATCAACATCTTTTTAATAAAATAAGTGATAAGTAGACATAACTTTAATACTAGAAATAAAGATAAATTAGATCAACCTTTTTTCAGATTATCTAAAGTACATACATCTTTTATGGGGTACTGTGTTAAATGCTATAACAAAATACATTGTGACATTTTGCAATTAAATGAAAGAAAATTTGAAACTCATATTAAAAGTACACTTTGTAAACAAGGATATTACAAATTAGAGGATTATACATATCTAAGATAAGAACGCTTGGAAACATGCTGGTCCTGCTCCATAGGACAATCTGGAGTCTAGACAAGCTCAAACTGGTTGCTAATTTAATTTATATTCTTAAATTTTTTATGACATTGATTTTTACAATCTGTGACTACAGTAACTCACACACTTGTTAAAATTCTTCGAAAATCATCTACTTTTACAATATTTGTACATTATATGTGAGCACCATGTATCTATCACATAATTAATTTAACTGTCATTGCTTCATATTTTTTTTTTACTTTTTGTAGTAGACTAATTTTATTCTAGGTGCATCGTCTTCACATGTATACTTGTAAAACATTTTAAAAGAGTAACGGTGGAGTTTGTTGCCCATTCTTCTCCATACGAACACTACCTTTTGGAAGGGGCGACTAGAATCAATTCTATTTTACTGTAATTTTTGACGTTCAAAAGTGCCTTTACTGTGCCTATTTGAAATAAATGATTTGACTTTGACTTTGGAGTTTCAATAGAATAAGAGGCCAGGTTATACTGGTTTTGTAACTACTGGCGTGCGGTCTACCTTACTGGGGATCCGGTCAATGTGACATGAGACTTTTTCTAGCAAGCCAAGCTACGACTACAGTCAGAGCACAAAGCTCCCCAAGGGATCCGAGTCCGCCATCATTAATGTTTGATATATTGGAAGCAGTGAGCCCGCTGTGTTTGGTTGTAATGTCCTACTAATGTATCACAACGCGCGATGCAAATATTCAGTTTCGCGGGCTCGCCACTGTTTTTGCCCCACCGGCTTCGGTCACAATCGGCAATTCGGCAGATAATGCCATACATCCCGAACCGTTTCTTGTGCCCGCCAACCGCCTGCCTGGTGCCCTACGTGCTGGCGTCACATTTGACGTTACCTACTTTCATTACGATACAAAATGTCTGTTCTGTATGTACAGTGCACACTGTAAGCAGCAGTTTTTCAGAAAACTACTGATCGACACGTTTAGCTGTGCGCTAGATAGATCCTCAACCTGCGAATTTAATCAGAAACCCTGAATTATGACCCTCTTAGAAGTTGTAGATTTTTTCAGGAAAAGCAAAATTTTGATCATTTTATTAAAGTTTGGTAATTTAGAGCTACGACTAACTACTGATTGATAAAGTAAAAGTTGACCTGTTAAAGTGAATTTTCTGTGTTGCTCTGATGTGCAATAACCCTGCAGATCGTGATGGCTGAGTACCTACTGAGTAGGTGCGTGTGCGTGTGGTGTGTACACATGCCTGCAGCCACGTGGCTAATGTTCTATCGGCGCAGCGAACAACGTGTAGCATCGCGTGACTACGAACTGTAAAGTTGCAGGTTTTGAATTTACGAAGTTTATGAAAATTCATGAAAACTGTTCTTACGTGTAATGCGTTAGCTAGCCGGTTCATTGGGCTAATTATAGCATGCTTGGAGCCCGGGACTAGTGTTGTGTAGTGGCGGAGATGACGGTGCAGGATTGTTCCACTGCACGTTATCATCGAACTGGTGTTGTGTAGTGGCGGAGATGACGGCGCAGGATTGTTCCACTGCACGTTATCATCGAACTAGTGTTGTGTAGTGGCGGAGATGACGGCGCAGGATTGTTCCACTGCACGTTATCATCGGACTAGTGTTGTGTAGTGGCAGAGATGACGGCGCAGGATTGTTCCACTGCACGTTATCATCGGACTAGTGTTGTGTAGTGGCGGAGATGACGGCGCAGGATTGTTCCACTGGACGTTATCATCGGACTAGTGTTGTGTAGTGGCGGAGATGACGGCGCAGGATTGTTCCACTGCACGTTGTCATCGGACTAGTGTTGTGTAGTGGCGGAGATGACAGCGCGAGATTGCTCCACTGCACATTATCAGCGGACGCAGCATCTCATAAGATTTGCGGCTACTCTTGTCGTATTGAACTGATGTGTCTTCCCTGATCTGAAAGCCTTCTCTTTTTAGCTTCATTTACAAATGTCAGCACGCAAAAAGATCTTAGAAGGACTAGTGTTTATAGAATAGTTTAGGGGCCCACGACCTCATTCCCAATGTGGGTCCGTATCTAGATGTATTTGCTAATTAATATAAATTATGTACATAATAATAAGTGTATAATTTTCCTGGTCGTCCGGCGAGCATGCGGCATGTGATGCGGGAGCAGTGTGCGCGACCCCGATAGAACGTTCTTGAGATACGGCCGCTTCGAGAAGCGCGGGTCAGGGAGCATGTCTTATCACAGCCCCGCACCACACGTCGAATAACATACCTTAACGTGAAAAAGTTAAGGTCGGTTCTAAGTTGTGTGGTCGCCGGACACATTGAGAGGTCGCAGTGTTATCGGCGTGTCTCTTCGTTATTTTCCGATTATAGTGATTAAGTATAAATATTCGTTGCTCTATTTCTGTAGTGGTGACAGCAGATAAGGCCCCGATACGTGTTTATGGGGCTCCGATAAACTTGGTTATCGCGATGTTTGTCCCGGCGCGCGGCGGGCAGCGCGGGCTGATCCCATCGTGCGCTGTGCTAGTAGGCACCGTGCTGCACCGTGCTGCACCGTGCTGCACACCGTGCTGCACCGTGCTGCACCGTGTTGCACCGTGCTGCACCGTGCTGCACATCGTGCATTATTATTTATGTCCCAATACTTAGGTACACTTCTGCCGAACCCCAAGTGAGGCGTGACGTTATGTGTTATGTCCCAATCAACTATACCTATACTTAGCTGCAGCAGATTGTAACGTCCCAATCAACTACTCCTATAGCTGCAGCAGATTGTTACGTCCCAATCAACTACACCATCAGATTGTTACGTCCCAATCAACTACACCTGTAGCTGCAGCAGATTGTTACGTCCCAATCAAATGTACCTATAGCTGCAGCAGATTGTTACGTCCCAATCAACTACATCTATAGCTGCAGCAGATTGTTACGTCCCAATCAACTACATCTATAGCTGCAGCAGATTGTTACGTCCCAATCAACTACATCTATAGCTGCAGCAGATTGTTACGTCCCAATCAACTACATCTATAGCTGCAGCAGATGGTTACGTCCCAATCAACTACACCTATAGCTGCAGCAGATGGTTACGTCCCAATCAACTACACCTATAGCTGCAGCAGATTGTTACATCCCAATCAACTATACCTACCTATACTTAGCTGCAGCAGATTGTTACGTCCCAATCAACTAAACCTATAACTGCAACAGATTGCCGATTGTGTCGCTATTCTTATAGGTTTAATAAAAATCGCTACACAATCAGTATTTGTACATGGTTATGTATAAGCACGCCAATATACCAAACCGATTGTTATCGAAAACAGGGGCAGACAAGTTACAAATAGTCAACGATCTATCGTATAAAATTATATTTCTCCAATTTTCTTTTAGGAGAGTTGCTGTTTTTGCCTACAGCTGCCTTGAGCCGCCGTCTATTCTAGCTAGGTAGCTGTGTTCAGTGGTGTAGGGCGCCCCCGGTAAGTTATTGTGGTTTTCTGAGCAGGTAGTCGCGAAGGTGACGAGAAGACCTTGCTCTGCCGCCTCATGTAGATAACATTACCAATTAATTGTTTTGCTAATCTATATCTTATCAGGAAGTGATAAGGAGCTGACAGATACAACTAATACACTGCATTACACTAATCCTTATAAAGTTTTGTTCAGAAGCAGCAACTTATACAGAGATAATGATATTTACGAAGGTCATATTTTCGTTACTACTTAATACTCATTAACTAATAAATCGGTCTCCGATGAGTTGTAAATTGTAGCTGATCCACAGATATAGGCATTCACTCACGCGTACGAGATGTGCCGAGCGTCATGTCTGTGAAGTATCTCGCTGCTCACTGACCAGCAATTAGTGAGCGGTTATGTAATCAATATCATATCAATCTTTTGTTTAATTAATAGCTGATAAGAATACCTACTCCAAGTGCAGCTTTGCTTTCTTCCGAAAATGCCCTCCAATAATTTCCAAACAATTCTGCAACTCTTGCAAGCCAGAAACCACAATGGCCAAGAGTGCTTAGAGAAATGATTGAACCGCTTAGGAACTCGCAACGAAATTAAAAAGAACCGATCATTGGAGAAACAGACAGTAATCACAGTGGCCAACCGGCCACTGCTCAGCATTGCTGGATGTTAAGCCAGGGTACAGCAGGAAGAATTGGAGTGTCCAGTCACAGTCACACTAAGCATACATTCGTGATTGCTTATCTCGCTACGTGCTCGAGGCGGACACACAATCAGAAACAATGATCTGCAACAATGGAGTTATCCTCATTGCATTATGATATGGGTGCAATGTCGAAACTTCCAACACTTTTACGATTTTTTAACGAAATGAACAGAACTTTCCGTATTTTAAGTGTCAGTAGCACGGAAGCGAATCAACAGGTAGGTAGAGGTAGGTATATAAAATAACGTGTCTTGAAAGTGTGTGAATAACTCGATCAGCTAGCCGGTCGGGCTGGTGGGCAAATGGGTGCTGACGCTAAACCGAAGTATTCGGCGCGGGTCAGGGCCGCCGCGTGCATCGGCCGCGCGACAGGCGACGTGCAGAGAGCGCACTCGCAGCCTCACACGGCTTGCTTGTTGTCTGGTAAAGAAACACCTGGATATTCATAGCTAACAGTTCCGGCGTGAACTCAGTCTGGCAGGCCATACACTGCGCCTGTCGCTAGTATATGTGTGTACCTTAGTAGGTAGTGGTCATGAGGCGGGCTGCCTATACTTGCACCAGTCAGCAGAGAGATGGGGCATGGTCGTTCGGCCGAGGTACTGTGTTAATCAGGGCGAAACCAACTCGCTCTAGCTTGAGCCTGTTTTCAAACGCTGATGTAACGAGTGAGCCTTCTGATTCTAGCTACTTGTTATGTGTGGTGTCGAACTTGCTGCACGCCCCTCCTCTCCCCCTCGCTGCCTCACCTCCGCGGGCCGTCCACCGCGCGTTAGACAACTTTATTGGAACTCGTTTCAATTAACATTGATATGATTGCTCCACACCACCGTTGTTGATTTGGGCAACACGCTATGTAACAGCCGCTGTCAGGTGCGCTTGTTACGTAAAGGACGGATGTAACAGCCGCTGTCAGGTGCGCTTGTTACGTAAAGGGCGGGTGCTTTGTAAGGAGTGCACTAAGTATCGCGCTGCTGGGCGGCGCGGCGCGGCGCTGTTGATCTCTTTAATTAAACATTAATTAGTTCAATAAGCCGAGTACGGCTGTGGGGGCTTTTCTCCTGAACACTGTAGGTAAGTAAACATTGCAATGAAGTAAGGATACGAATAATTTGCTGTAAATTCTAATTTTTGTTTCTTTTAGGTACTAATTAAATCGACCATTTTGAATTGCTTTATTGCAGTTCTATTCGCAGAGCTTCTAAAAATCCAGGGTTCAGCTGTTTATGTCCAGCAATATGTTAGAACTCGTGATAGTCCAATTAATCGACCGATTAGCTCCGGAAGAAGTCGGAATGATCCTCAAACAGTTTGGTCGTGACTCGTGACCTCTACAATATAAAACAACTCACTCGAACATGTTGGCGCGTTGTTAGCTTGTAATTACATAGTTATGCAAATCTGAGTAGCAGCATTATCTACTCATTATTTTTTGGATATTTTTAGATTTAATAAAAACAAAATTATTATGTAAAGGTTTTTGTGCATTATTCGTAGCAGATTCTTATTCATTGTGTATGTACCTGGGATATGTAAATATTTCGTGTACGTTGTGCAGGACATTCATAACATGTTTGGCCTTAGAATCTTCAGAAGCAGTATCTATCAATTAAATCGTAACATCCCCTTTTAGGGGGAAGTTTACGAGTAGATTGTCTGAGTACAGAAAGTTTCTAGGGAAGAGTACCTACGAAGTCCAAGAAGACGAAGTCGCTGGCAGAGTGCTGCTAGGTAGGAGGAGACCCGTGCGAAATTGAATACCAAAGAAACACAATACAATGTCATAAGATAGCTAAAGATAAGAGAACAACACTCCAGCCACGCTAGGTAATAGTAACAATATTCTTATCCCTGTCGACATTGATCACCGATTTCATTACGATCAATAAATTGGCGATTAGTATCTATTGTGTTGATTATCTCGCGGCCTCGGGGCGGCGCGTCGCGGGCGGTAAAGGGCCGCGCCGCGTGAATGGTGCGAACAAGTCAACGATGCCTGTCTGCGCCGCCGCCACCCGCATGCCCCGGGCACCCGGGCCCAGGGGCCCCGGCCCCGGCACCGGCCTCGGCGCCAGCGCACCGGTAGTTCAACATTTATTAAGGGGCTTACAGGATCAAAACACAAAAAACGCAAGTTTTAGAAACAATAAAAGTAGGTATATGATCGACTACAGTAAACAAAATCAGAAAAATATATGATATTCTTCAGGATATATGCTAGTTAGAAAGTGTATTGGAAACATAATACAACTAATTTTATACGATAGAAAAAAATCATGAAGATGCCTCTAAAAACTTTCTTTTTACAATAAAAACCATAAGTACCTACTGATATACATACAGTCATTCTAATTTTTGTCAGAATATTTTAGAAGCAACATACTAAAATACTAGTGTTCTTAATTTTTTCGTCCAAACAATAGATTTTTTGTAATTAAATAATTGCTTCATATTTTGCAATAAATTACCAGCGTAGTGTCATCGCGCTTCTCTTTCTTTTCTATGCAGTCCTACAGTGACCGCGCTTTAGGTCATGTAAGCCCCTTAAGATCGTCAATTACAAGACGATAGTATTTTACACGGCAGCATTGTTTCAAGTTGTAACACGATTGGTAGCGAATCGAAATGTTTTGTCGACAACTCATTCATCAAATGTTGGGACTTGTGTGTCTATTGTGACTTTGTGTTTATTATTATGATGAGCTATTTCGAGGGAAATCTGAGTATTGGCAATTAAAGTTTATTCTACTAGGTATTAAAAAGGAATAAGAGATCGATCATTATTGCTGATAACAATTATTTCGGTTTGTCTCAATATTCTATCAGTTTTCTGTACAACCCTCCTCGTTGGCACTGTGATAGATAGCACTGTGGTTGTGATAGCACGCCTGCTATCTGCTTCGTACATGTCTGTGCGACACTTGATGGTGGGTAGAGCTATTAAAGTATTAAATATTGCATAGTTTACGAGCCTGCTGAACTAGCCCGTTCGTACAGGGCGCCCCGCGCTGTGCCGCGTCGTAAACCAGACCGGACTGCAGCCAGTCCCTCGGCTTGTGGGTTTATGACGCACTCGATATCATGCTGTTTTACTTGATTAAGGCAACATAGTGTTGGGTTTTGTTTATATGTACTTACGTTACGACGCTTTTCTAATTTTATTTTTCTTCTTATTGTCTTCCAAATAAAGTACTTACTTAGATATTGTTATCTCACGAAACGACGCGCAGATAAAACTAAGTTACAATAGGTACCTACCTTAGTAAAGTTGGGCACTCGAAATCCATTATAGGTATATTTGCATCAGATCTTTGATGTAGGTAGGTACTCAATATTATGTGATTCTGTACCTACGTCAAGTCATCCTCTGAATAGTTCCGTCCGTAGTAAATAAATAGATACAACGGAGTATTGATTTAATTTGTAGCTGCTGTCCACAAAAGGCTGGCCGTGACTTCCTGTCGCAGCTGGCGAGTCTTACCTTACACTGACTGGACATTGCTAGTCAAACAATGTTCTGTGGCAGCTAGGAAACTGCAGATACTAGAAGGTATGACTGTGCCACTTGGGCTGCAAAAGCACTATCTTGTTCCTATTCGCCTCTTTAAACTTATCTATCCATAAATCTGCACTATCCAATAGGGAACTACCTACCAATATCTACTCATTGAATCAACGATTTTAATAAAATAATCACTGGATTGGTGATTACAGTTTGTTGTCAGTAGCCAGTAGGTACGAGCTGCAGCGGCCCGTTGATCTTTTCTCTCCTGCCGGCACGAGCTCACGAGTTACCTCACGATCTGTGCGAGAACGTATAAGACCAGCCAAGTTATCGAACCCTTCGTTCCCCGGTCGCACTGAGAGGGATCATCGCAGGTACAGCATTATTCATTAAATCATTAGTTCATTGCACACCAAGAAACGTTCTTAATTTTGGTTTTTGAATATAAGTAGGTAGGCCTAACACGGAGATAATATTTTCTAAATTGACTTTACATCGTATTTAATTAGTGTGAGTGGTGTTGGTTGGGGAAGCCCGGCGCGCGGTGTGCGGCGCGCGGTGGAACCTAAGTAATCATAACTCATTGTAGGTGGTAAGCAAGATGAAGAAGTCAGGATAGCGCTCAAAATCATAAAGTATTATTTCATAAACAAATTGTTTTTGATACAAAAACACAATCTGTAATGACGAGTGTGGTTGACAACACTCACGTAAGTATATGTGAGTGTTGCAGAGTGTCGCCGCGCTATCGCCACAGATAATAAATAGTGCGATAGCCCCTGAACTATGACATCTCGCGGACTGATAGCGCGACACTCAACGCCACACGTTACAGACGGACACAGAAGATCCACTCTCTGTGGCAAGCAAACACGACAACCTGAATTAATATATGTAGTGAACCACGTGTGATGCGCTACTGCAGTGAATCAAGACTACTACGAGACCTATGCCGTAGTGAGTATTGTTCATTGAAGTTCGTTTTTGCATGTGATCCTTCTGCTCGGAGCTGTGAGGTGCAGTGGCACCAGTCACACTATAACGACACTCGCAGTGAAGCTCATCAGGCCTCAGATAATGGCAGTTAGCGCGCCGTCCACTTAGTAGGTTAATTTATAATGCAAACTGTACTGAATAATGAACAACCTAATAAATATGGACGACCTGATTTGCTTACTTATTTACATTCACTGTCACCACATTACAATCACGATGATACAATACAATAGCTACTCCCTTTCTTCCCTTGCTTGTCAAGAGGCAGTAATTGGTCAAGAGTTCAAGACTAGGTATTGGTGCTGCTGCTTTATACGGCACAACTGAATTTAAAGAAGTATGAATGGAATACATTCCTGTTTTTATCGGTTACTTTTAAACCCTAAAAGTCGTGGTATCTGACAGACGGTAGAAGTGTTATCAGGTCAGACTAGCAGCCAGATGGGTGACGGACCGTGTGGGTGAGACTGAGACGTGCATAGACTGGAAGCATGGCACAAAATCAAGGAGCCCTATAATATTCAGTAGTGAGTGGAAAAATGCTGTCAATAATAAAGATGCAGATGGTGAGTTATATAGGTGTGGTGTGAGCCATTTACTCAGCATGGTTCCAAGGACAAAATGGTAAACACTTTGCTCAACCACGGGAACAGAACTTTAGACTACTGTCACCTTTGTAATGCCTACATCAATAAGGCAGTTATGCGTAAATTCGTCACGTTATTGGCATTTTCACTAAGACACTAACAAACAAGATAGCAATAGGTACCATTTTCATTCATAATTTTGTTCAATGCAACAAAACTTTTTCAACATCAGCTATACTACCGCCATCTGTGAATTATTCTATCAAGTACAACGCTCGGTAATTCGGTATGCTTCTCACATTCATTTGTAGCGCTCTCGACTCTCCGCTCGCTCTGAGGATGTTTCACGTAAACATAAGCAGATGGCGCTGAGTCCAACAGTAGGAATGACTCGAAAATATGTTTTTATCACACCTGCTCTGAAAATACATACTAATTATACCAATTAGAGGGAAGAAACGCCTTTATCCCGCCCTTCAAATCCTTTCATCCCAAGGTATGGAAGTTTGTATGAAAATCCTTCCGACCCAAGGATGAAGTATGTATGAAATTCCATTACATACCCGGTTTTTCTTTTTTTTTAATTTGTCAGCAGTCATACTGCCAAGAGACTTTAACTGTCTACTAATTAAATTTCAAGTAAATTGTTACTGGCCACATACAGTTTTTTTTTTATCAGTTACCAACCTCCTTGGTGCATACATAAAATTAAAAACGAAATTATTTTTGTCGGACAAAATGTAACATCTTATAATAGCTGCACTTTTAATAATTGTACTTTTAACTAAATATAAACATTTCTATGCATTTATGTCCATAATTTTCCTCGTAGGTGTAATAAAAAGCACTATACATCCCTCAGGATAAAGTACAGTTCCATACCTCAAATGGTTTGCGCCCCTCGCAAGCTCGTGGCGCAAATGCCATAATCTCGGTATGGAACTGTCACTTTCTTCCCTCTGAAGTAATGTACTATTTCAAAATCTCTTTCTTTCTTTGTTATGATTGTTTATTTTGCAAACCTACGTATTACAACATAGGTACCATTTCCATTATATTTGGAAAAGGGTTATATGGCCGAGGGACACTAAAAAAAGTAATACTTGTAGGTAGGCTCTTTAAACTCTGTACCTACATTCCAGCCTGTGTTTCCATATTTTATAAATGATAAAATAATTTAAAATTAGAAACAATCAATATTTTTTATATTGCTAGTTTATAGCAATATAAAAAATATTGATTGTTTGAATTTATAGGTTATAGGTATTATAGGCAGATCAGATACATAATGATTATTTGGTAAGGTTAATGAAACAATTATTATAATACTTATCAATGTTTAGATACCTTACATAAGTATAAATTATTTTATTTCTGTAAGTAGGTTTGTTTCTGTAAGCACTTTTACACGTCAATCATTATTTAAAAAAATTGTATGGGGTCGGCGTTTCCTATCTATCTACTCTGAGAAGGAAGGCCGAAACAAACTCAGAGGTTACAATCTCTTTTAAAATCCAGACATAATCTTGGTCAGATCATGTGAAGACCGTGTAGATTGATGTCTAAAAAAAGTTCTTTTGAAGAAAGTAGGTACGTGGACAGATTAAGTGGACCTGTGCAGTCAGTGCACGCATTTGTCAGTAATCGTGCAGCTCAACTCGAAAGAAAATACGTTAATTTGCGGCAAAGACGACGCATAAAAATAAAAAACACAAACAAAAAAAAACAATATAACAATTTGGGAGAACGTATGCGTCACATCTACTTACGCCAAACCTAAATGAGCTCAACGATTCGACAAACAATACCAAAGAAAGGACATTTGGATAGGCCGCATAAATTACCTACTCAAACTGCCAGACCATGACAAAACTAACTGATTCTCTTATAAAAAAAAGAAAAATAATAAAAAATTAATACTGTAATAATAAAAACCAAAATGTGTTGCTGTAATCAAAGAAATTTATTTATAACTAGCTGTGCCCACGACTTCGTTTTCGTGGATGACGAAAAACATACAATTTATAGAATGATAAAATAAGAACGAACGCTCGCCACTCGACACGTGTCCGTTCAAATCAAAGTTCAAAAAATGAACCTTCGGCACTACATTTACAGCATAACTTAGAGGCGCTGCACACGGCTAAGATACTATAATATTTTATCTTAAGATACAATATCGCTCGCCATACAAATTCATCTTAAGATACGAAAATATGAAATATTATTTATTATTTTCGTCGTGTGTGTGTCCATTGAATTGTATGGCGAGCGATATTGTATCTTAAGATAAAATATTATAGTATCTTAGCCGTGTGCACTGTGCCACGCCCCTTAGTGAACTCCACTGCGGGGGACGTAACCTACGACAAACTAATTATTTGCGGTTGGTACAGTAATCGGGTCTAGGGATCAAACCGCAAAATTAAGTTTGTTTTTTGTTGTATATACTTTTCCGGGATAAAAAGTACCCAGTGTGGTGCCCAGGATATTAAAGAATAATTATACCAAGTTTCATCGTTATCTAACCGGTAGTTTTTGCGTGATGCCTGAACAAACAGACAGACAGACAAAAATTTTTTTAATCACATTTTTGGGTTCGGTGTAGACATGGGCGCCGCCTTAAAAATTCTCGGCGGCGGCGCGCTGACCAATTTCAATCGGCGGCGGCGCGTGGCGCCGGCGGCGTAGTTTTCTACTACCTACAACTAAAACTCGCAATCTACTCCCTATCTTCTTTAAGCCGGCCGGCTCCTTAATATCGTTTCAGGCGGACGACAGGAAAATGTCAGTCCTATGCAGTACAGTAAATACCTTGTCCAGAATTCCAGATCAGGTCATCAGGTACCTACAAAAAAAAACTTTTTCCCAAGGAACACTTTAATAGCCTCGTAAAAATATATATTAATTAATCAAAGTATGCACCGTTGTTATCTATGCACTTTTGCCATCTCATAGGTAGTTTATTGATCCCTTTACTGAAAAAACCATGGGGGCGAGAATCAATGAACTCTTTGAAGGCGGTTTGGACTGCCGCATCGGAGTTGAATTTTTTTCCTTGTAAGAAGTTGTCCAAATTCCGGAAAAAATGGTAATCTGTTGGAGCAAGGTCCGGGGAGTACGGTGGATGTTGCAGACATTCCAATTGTAGCTCACCTAACTTAGTAGTTGTTTGTTGTGCAGTGTGTGGTCTTGCGTTGTCCTGAAGCAGCAGTGGCCTAGAGCGATTGACCAATCTCGGTTGTTTAGCAGCTAGTTCTTCCTTCATGGTTTGCAGTTGCTGACAATAGATATCTGCCGTAATCGTTTGGCCAGATTTTAGAAAGCTGTAGTGAACGACACCGGCGTTTGTCCACCAAACACTCACAAATAACTTTTTCTGAGTCAATTTTCGTTTAGGGCAGGATTTGGCTGGTTCTCCAGGGTTCAGCCATTGCGACGAGCGCTTCCGATTATCGTACCGTATCCACTTTTCATCACAAGTAATGATTCGATTTAAAATCCCTTCATTATTGTGTCGGTTAAGCAAAGTAACACAGCAGTCGTCGCGTGTTTGCAAGTTCGATTCACTCAATTCATGAGGTATGTATGTACCCATCGTTCAAGTTTTTTTATTTTTCGATTTGCTTCAAGTGGATTAATACAATTTTATCACTTACCCCGAAGCCTGCAGCTATCTCTGAAGTGCTTTGTGATGGATCCGCTTCCACAATAGCCTTTAATTCTTCATTTTCCACTTTGGTCTCCGGCCGTCCACGGGGTTGGTTCTGAAGGTCGAAATTTCCAGAACGAAAACGTTGAAACCAAAAACGTACCGTGCTTTCTTTTGCGACACCAGCGCCGTACACATCATTAATCCTTCGAGCTGTTTCTGCAGCACTGGTGCCACGGTAGAACTCGTACTCGTAAATATACCGATATTTCATGTTTTCCATTGTGCGGTAATAAGCGACGCCAAAGAAAAAAATAATGAGGAAAAAACAAATGAATGACTGTTTTCAAAACTCAAAATGTACCAGCTAAATGAATGTATAAATTTGAATTTGGAATTCTTAACCAAAGAAGAGATATTTCAGATCAAAGTGGTCAGTACGACAAAACGCTAATTTCATATGTAAGGACGTAATAGGTACTATGTTTCCTTGACAGTTTGTGCAATAATGATGTGTCAATTACATTACTAGTGCTTATACTGCCTGCGTTTTCGGCTAAAGCTTCTGGCTCGTTATTAATATTTATGATTTCCCTGATGTACGAGGAAAGGAATGAAAAAAAACCCTTATAGAAAGTTTATTCATTGTAGTTTATGATAATTCAGTAATTTTGGATGAGTCAATCACGAAAACAAATACACGTCTTTACGCCACTCACGCCGCGCATGAATGTCGGCGGCGGCGGCGGCGTGCGGGGGGCACGCGGCGGCGCCACGCCGGCGCCACACTGGTCCGGTTTCGGAAAATCAGGGACATAGGGATAGAAGTCCGAATTAAGGTTTAATTTTTTTTATTTTGGTTCTTTGGATGATTCTAAAACCGTTTTATAGAATAGCTTTTTTCGATATCGGTGCCCGTTTCCAAGAAAAAAAATGTTGTTATATTTTTTGTATGGAGAAATTTAGTTTTTTGTAATTATTTTTTGGTTGGGCGAAGATGTTAAAACCAAACTTACTAAGGCTTATAGAGAGTATAGTCTTCCACATTATTTTCTTTAACACTTGCTTCATATCTCTGCCCGTTCAAAAACGGCAGGCGTTCGAAATCTCGATTTTGTTATTAGGGGTTCAAGAGCTACTAAATATTCATAAAATTATTACATTTACATAGAAACACATAGAAACACTTAAAAAATTCTAATAAGACATTATGGAAATAATGGTCGCACATTTGGTGTCGTACTACCTAATTACCTGATAATAATATATTCAAAACAAGTTGAGACCCGTTTACCTGCTAATTAGACAATTGCGTTAATCACCACCTAGGCAGGTAGTTAGGGACCTTTCACTTGTTTTTCCAAACTTGGTCATTATCCCTTCCACACCAATACATGATACCTGATTAGTTTTTAGCTGTTGTATTGTAATAAAATCCTCATTCAATTCTTACCTTTTGTGGTGTCAATACGTCTTGTTCTCATGTCAATTTAAAATGTCTCAGTTTATTACAAATTTGGATATCTATATGTTGCTTAAGGCCAGTGGCAACATCAAGAATAGTGCTTTATTGTACGATACACTGTTAAATCGAATAAATGTGGAAGTGACTGTTGAGGATCTTGAAGTGTTAAAAAAATTCACAAAAACATACGTGTCAAATTTATATAAGAGATGGTCACAGGCAAACAGATGCCAGACTAATTTTTTCAGTAAGAACATGGAATGGTTACATTCGGATATCTCGTGGCCATCTTTAACTACTATAGACTTAGCGTCATTATTTACCCAAGAAAATATGGAAGTTCAAGAAGAGCTAGATACTTCTTTGGATACTTCTCTGGATACAGTGGCAGCAGCTTCATGTTCAGATGTAGCTACAAATACTTCAGTGCAAAGGAAACCATTTGAGCCATTGAGCAATTTTATTTTGTTCTCCTAATATTTTTCTTAACATTAAATATTGCCACTTTGAAAGATTTAGCCCAGTAATAAGTGCAAGTGCTTCATCTTGTGGTAAAGTTTTTTGCAATTGTTTCTTGAACATGTAGTCATAAACATTTTCAGTTTTCTCGTTTTCTTTATAAAGATCTTCAATAATTTTAGCTAACTTTGGTTTTTTATTTTCTTTTAATTTATCAACTAAAGCCAACAGCAATTCTTCTTCCGAGTGTTCTCTAAGTGATGAAATGCGCCTTCTTTTTTGTTTATTTGATAAATCTTCAAATGGTTTCCTTTGCACTGAAGTATTTGTAGCTACATCTGAACATGAAGCTGCTGCCACTGTATCCAGAGAAGTATCCAAAGAAGTATCTAGCTCTTCTTGAACTTCCATATTTTCTTGGGTAAATAATGACGCTAAGTCTATAGTAGTTAAAGATGGCCACGAGATATCCGAATGTAACCATTCCATGTTCTTACTGAAAAAATTAGTCTGGCATCTGTTTGCCTGTGACCATCTCTTATATAAATTTGACACGTATGTTTTTGTGAATTTTTTTAACACTTCAAGATCCTCAACAGTCACTTCCACATTTATTCGATTTAACAGTGTATCGTACAATAAAGCACTATTCTTGATGTTGCCACTGGCCTTAAGCAACATATAGATATCCAAATTTGTAATAAACTGAGACATTTTAAATTGACATGAGAACAAGACGTATTGACACCACAAAAGGTAAGAATTGAATGAGGATTTTATTACAATACAACAGCTAAAAACTAATCAGGTATCATGTATTGGTGTGGAAGGGATAATGACCAAGTTTGGAAAAACAAGTGAAAGGTCCCTAACTACCTGCCTAGGTGGTGATTAACGCAATTGTCTAATTAGCAGGTAAACGGGTCTCAACTTGTTTTGAATATATTATTATCAGGTAATTAGGTAGTACGACACCAAATGTGCGACCATTATTTCCATAATGTCTTATTAGAATTTTTTAAGTGTTTCTATGTGTTTCTATGTAAATGTAATAATTTTATGAATATTTAGTAGCTCTTGAACCCCTAATAACAAAATCGAGATTTCGAACGCCTGCCGTTGTTGAACGGGCAGAGATATGAAGCAAGTGTTAAAGAAAATAATGTGGAAGACTATACTCTCTATAAGCTTTAGTAAGTTTGGTTTTAACATCTTCGCCCAACCAAAAAATAATTACAAAAAACTAAATTTCTCCATACAAAAAATATAACAACATTTTTTTTCTTGGAAACGGGCACCGATATCGAAAAAAGCTATTCTATAAAACGGTTTTAGAATCATCCAAAGAACCAAAATAAAAAAAATTAAACCTTAATTCGGACTTCTATCCCTATGTCCCTGATTTTCCGAAACCGGACCAGTGTGCGGCGCAGCGCCCATATCTAGTTCGGTGTCGGTATAGTAACACCCCCTGCCATTTACCTGAGAATGCGCGCATCCGCGCGGAAACTGCGCGCGGACGCGCGAGTATTTTAGATATTATTTCAATGAGGACAATGTCGATAATAGTTTGACAGTGAAAAACGCTCTGCGCTGCGCTCCTGCATATATGCGCCGGCCCTTAGGAATCTTTTGTGACCTCTCCAAGGCATTTCATTGCGTTGATCACGAAACATTGCTCTTAAAACTTGAGAATTACGGACTTGGAAAACTTGCGCTTAGTTTAGTAAGTTCTTATTTAAATGATAGACAACAGCAAGTTCAAATAAATGGTGCCAATTCGCTTGATTTAAAAGTAAAAAAGTAAAAGTGTACAACAAGGCTCGCTATTGGGTCATATTTATATATAATTATGCCACATAAATGTATGGATCAGCTGATTTTTTTTCACGATTTCAGGGTTGGTCCCATAGTAAAAGTTGTTTATAATGTTGACTACAATGACAAGGATTACACGATCAAAATGTAAGGGTGTATTTATCGCGGCGGGTTCACGGATGAGTGCTAACGCGAGCCCGTGTTCTCGCCGTAAGCGGCAGAGGAGGACACCGTGGAGTTTTAGTGTGTTAGAGTCCCACATAACTGCACTATATCCCCGTGGTAGTGCAGTATGCATGAGCATTTCTCCACGTGAAAAAAAAAAAGAAAAAAAAAGGGTGTATATTATCCGGATATGATTAGTTTTACTATCCAGATAAAACGAATAATACGGATAGTTTCTTTTTTTATATTTTACTAGCTTCCGCCCGTGGCTTCACCCGCGAGGTATGTCGATAAAAACTAACCTATGTCCTTCCCCGGGATACAATTTTCAAAAACGGATTTCGGTAAAATTTGGCAGAGAGATAGCTCTCTGCCAAATTTTATCGAAATCCGTTCAGTGGTTTAGGCGTGGAAAGGTTACATACAGACAGACAGACAGAGTTACTTTCGAATTTATAATATTAGTATGGATTTTATCAAAATCAGTAATAATAAAACATTTTACAATCGCTGCATGTGTAGCTGAACTACGCGCTGCATGCGTAGCTAAACGGCGAGCTGCTGCCGCTGCTGCTGCGCCGCTGTCTGCCGCCTGACCGACCTTCTGCACCCGTGCCGGCAAGTCCTACTTCCCGGTGTCCAAGCTTCTGCGTCCCGGGAACCAAGAATGGTACCTACCTTTCCCATCTTACTCGTGTTAGTGCTCAGAATCAGTGTGTCCTCTAGGGGGTGCAGGTGGGAGCTTCACGATATATTGAAAAATACTTCGACTTGAATAAAATATATTCACGTCTTTACATTATCAGTTATTTTTATTTCCTTCCTAAACAATAAAACCATATTAGAATGTTTTACAATTGCTTGAACGTTCGAATGGAACACTCCGGCAAATATAACCAGCCTGTACTACTACAGGTACAGCTACACAGCTCGTCTCTACAGGCCTTACCCATGACCTAGCCTACTACTGCAACCTACTAAAGATTATTATGTTTGAACCTTGCCTAAGTATTTCTTTTACATTGTATTGTTATGGAAATATCAGATTGTATTGGGATCGATCCATCATCAATGACAGGACTATTGTTGCCAATAAGCCTGATATAGTGATGATGGATCGATCAGAGCGGCGCGTAATGTATTGAAGTAACCGTCCCGCATGATGAGAACCTCGTGAAAGCCGAGAAAGATAAACAAATCAAATATCTTGACTTAGCTCGCGAGGCTGTCGACATGTGGGATGTGGATACATCGATCATTGTGTCGATAGCCGTGACAGCCAATAGGTTAATAGCCAAGAGACTCAACCAACACCTGAGGAGGCTTTCTTTGGGCAGCTGGATCAAGGGCTTGATTCAGAAAGCGGTACTTCTGGACACGGCTCATATTTTCAGGAGGTTCCTCTCTGTGGAGCCCAGACCAGCAGCTTGGATCCTGTTCCCGATACCGGTGGGCTAAATTGTTTAATGTTTTTGTTTTTTAAAGTATTAAAAAATGTAATTTGAAAGTATTTAAATGAAATAAAGGAACAAAACATTTTACATTGTGATTTAGTAAATTTTTAAAATTTTATAAAATTGCAAATACCTTCTATCGCAATCATTAAATTTTAAGCATTCATACAATATCTTTAAAAATCCATCTAATGACATAATTACTAGATTCGTTATAGAGATAAATCAAAAGTGCAAAAGCACTTTGGCTCTTTGGGTTATTATGGGCAAAACACCAGAGACCGTCGCCGTCGTCAAGACGGCGACGGTAATGATATTTAATCATTATTTAATTTCTGCTTGCTTCTGGTAATCACTGAGTACTGCGTCATCATCATCGCCGTCGTCAACTGAAGTCGACAGTTTCTAAATATTGCCAAGTACAAATGACACTCTTTGATAGAGAGTAACAAAAGAAACATTCATCTCAGTCAAGTTTACAACTTCCTCATCACAATTCTACTAACCAGCGTGAAAGTTGAAATAGTATTTCATTACAAGTGCGGAAAGGTTGTCATTGCAAAGAGTTCCGACAAATGTCTACCCGAGCCGAGGCGCAGCCGAAGGCGAGGGTTGACAGTCGGAACAAGTTGCAATGACGGTTTCGCACGTGTACTGAACGACTATTTTTAATACAGTTGCGAAAAAATGAAGCAATTTAATAAAACAAGAAAAACAATAAACTCAACTAAGCAATGGCGCCAACCGTAGAATATAAGCAGAGATTTTTTTTTCTTCACCCATTCTGGTAGGCAAAGGGAACTATGCCCATACAGCCAAGTCTTCAGTAGAATTTTTTTATTAATATGAAATGAAAATGAAATTTAATGAGATGAAATGAAATGAAACCTAACCTAACTCATTCAATCAAATCATTAAATCTGATATTGAAACAAATTAGTAGCTTCTTTTTAGAAATACATAATTATACGTATTTGCATGAATCATAAAAACTTCTATGAATTTTTTTAGTAAAAACTTCATGGTTGGTTTTTCTTTTTAATAGACATTATTTTGACAGTTGGGAAAGAGAACGCACGAATTCGGGAAAGGTAAAAAAAAAGCACGAGTATGTAATAGCTCCAAATCCGTTCACTAGCCGTTGAGTTACCGAAACTTTTATCTATGTTAGTACATAGATAAAAGTTTCGATAACTCTACGGCACACAACAAAAACAAACAAACAAAGAAAACAAACAAACGGCAAACTCCAACGCAGTTTCACCCGCATACATTTCCCATATCGGGATCAAAACTATCCTATGTCCTTTCCCGAGACTCAAACTGTCTCTATACCAAATTTCATCTAAATCGGTTCAGCAGTTTATGCGTGAAGAGGTAACAGATAGACAGAAACCAGCGGAGCTATGCAGAGCGTGATGCTCGAAAACTGATTAGAATTTAGAAACAAACAGTGCAAAGCATTGTCCTATTACACTTTTTCTAAATTCTAATCAGTTCAGCAATCAAAAGTGGGAACTTTATCCCCCCCCCCTCCGGCTCACCTCCTAGATGCGGGGACTTTTATTATCTTTACTGCATAAGCACCCTGAACAACTTTCTGAAGAAATCGCTTAGGGCGCAGCTCACGCACTCTATACCTCTTTTTGGGTCATTCGTTAAGTGGACTATAGGTACATTTGGAATTTTTAAATAATTTATTACAAGGAGATAATAATTATACCTTTTAATATTAAATCATCTGCCTAGCTTTTCGCAACTATGGAAGGGTCGACTTCCAGTCTTGTTGTTTTTAAATTTAAGGATCGTTAGTAACATAAGTAACTACAGACCTACGAGTATATCGCTTGCCACAGTAATAACGAAACTATTGAACAGTTTGCTTGATAAAGAATTGGTACTATTTTACAGTTAGATGACGCACAGTTTGGGCCCAAGCTTTCCACTGAAAGCGCAATTCTTGGTCTCAAGCAAATTGTCCGATATTACACGGATTGAAATACCCACATTTATGCCTGCTTCCTTGTCTTTTCCAAGGCTTTTGACCTTGTGGACTATGATGTCATGTGGGAGAGCTGAGGGAAGCGGAAATATCAATCGAACCCCTGGAGATCTTTATGCTCTCATAACAGCTCCCTGATAGAGCCTCTATCAGGGAGCTGTTATGCGTTTGTGAGCTATATGTCACGAGTCATGGGCTTGCGAAGTAGACAAAAGTGTATACATGGTTTTTGAGGTCTCCGGTAGACGTGTACATAGCGACGCAGTTGTAATGCTGAATAGGCTGCCACTCAAACGAGTTGACTAGCCAATACCTGGGACACTTTCTAACCGGAGACTTCAAAGACGTCGTAGATATAGACCAAGAGCGCAGGCAGGGCGCTAGCGGTCACGACCAACATGTTGATCAATACACGGTTCACTCATTGTAGTATTGGAGTAAAGATTACGGTGTTTAAAGCGTATTGCCAATCGTTCTACAAGAGAGGCCTGTGGGTAAGGCATTCTAAGAGATCGCTAGACACCCTGCGTATTCAATATAGGTAATAACTACTCAGGATGCTGTTGGGACTGCCGCGCTATTGTAGTGCGTCCGGTATGTTTGCATTTGCGCATATCGATGATTTTCATGCCATAATGCGCAAAAAAACAAATTCCGTCTTGTCAAGAGCGCGGTATAGTTCTAATGGCATCCTAAATATGTTGATAGTGAAGTACGACGCACCTGGGTTATCGCACGCTGTGGAGATGCTGGTCAGAAGACCCCACAGCTAACCTTACAATTTTATTTTTGTTTTTGTTTCTGTGTTTGTTTGCAACAATAGTTTTAAGAACAATGTTACTATTATTATTATTATGTTACACTTGGGCCTAGTTGCCATAAATAAACAAATATTAAATTTAAATTTAATTTCATAAGTATAATTATTACACTATTGTTGGATAGTTTTTTGTAAGTAATGAAAATGTCGATTGGAAACGTACATTAGTTTGATTTACCTTTTTTACTGTGATATCAAAAATATCCGTACTATCCGGATAATTGCATGCTCTAGTCAGAGTAGTCACCACATCACGATTTTTTGGTGGAATTAGATGACCTTATCACATCACTAAAAGTACATAAACTAAGTAAGACAGAAACTCTTTATGAAATTATTATTTTTAGAAAATTGAATTGAATTTTTAATTCAATTAATGTTTATCTTAAGGTACAATTCCACCAAAATAGTGTGCAGCACATTTGTTCACAAACATTTTGTGCAGAACTCCAACAGTACACGTACTGAGCTGCAGATCCGATAGTCTCTGTTTCCATCGGCAAAGCTGTGCGTAACTTTTGTAAACGCACAGTGTAGCACACTTGTGCACGAACATGATGTTCACTGAGCAGAGTTTTTCTCTTCAGTTGTTAATATACCTAGTCTTGCCATAAATGATGTCACGAAGAAAAAAGTTTTTTGTAATTGCAAATAATATTTATTACTTTTACAGTGTGTTAGTTTAATACATAAATATAGAACAATTTAAAATATAAATAGTATATTTCATTACAAGTGCGGAAAGGTTGTCATTGCAAAGAGTTCCGACAATTAATGTCTACCCGAGCCGAGGCGCAGCCGAAGGCGAGGGTTGACAGTCGGAACAAGTTGCAATGACGGTTTCGCACGTGTACTGAACGACTATTTTTAATACAGTTGCGAAAAAATGAAGCAATTTAATAAAATAATAAAAACACAATAAACTCAACTAACTAATGGCGCCAACCGTAGAATATAAGCAGAGATTTTTTTTCTTCACCCATTCTGGTAGGCAAAGGGAACTAACTATACAGCCCATACAGCCAAGTCTTCAGTAGAATTTTTTTATTGATATGAAATGAAAATGAAATTTAATGAGATGAAATGAAATGAAACCTAACCTAACTCATTCAATCAAATCATTAAATCTGATATTGAAACAAATTAGTAGCTTCTTTTTAGAAATATACACGTATTTGCATTAAATCATAAAAACTTCTATGATATTTTTTAGTAAAAACTTCATGGTTGGTTTTTCTTTTTAATAGACATTATTTTGACAGTTGGGAAAGAGAACGCACGAGTTCGGGAAAGGTGAAAAAAAAGCACGAGTATGTAATAGCCCACATCCCGAACGCTATACATCCCTGCAATACGCCACTTTTTGAGCAACTGTATTAAAAAAGCTTATTCGAAGTGGTCTCCATTGGCTGCAAATTGCAATACAGTACTTTAAACGTTGAGGCCAGTTATCAATAGAAGCACGCACTCTTTCCATGGGAAAATTCTTCACTGCCAATCGTATGGATTGTTTTAGGGACTCCAAATTATCATGGCGTTTAGAGCAAGCCGTACTCTCTTAAACCGACCATAAATCATAATCCAGCGGATTAAGATCGGTACTAGACTGGCCGTCGTCTAGTACCGATCTTAAAGATTTTCTCATCCGTAAACAAAATTTTTCTGTGACCTCCCTTTGCGTACCGCTTCAGTAGTTGTTTCGATTTTACCACCCTATTCTTTTTTAATTTATCAGTTAAAAATGACCAGTGCATCTCTTATAGGCTGCAAGTCCTAAGTCATCTTTTAAAATACGCGACATGGTTCTGGGGCTATCTTCATCTCCCGAGATAAAATCTTTTGCTTTCGGACAGGATTTCTTCGAATTCTTTCCCTTACTGCTTTGACCACCTTTTTCGTACGAACACTACGTGGACGGCCACATCATTTTCTGTCACAAACAGAGGAGGTCTCATTGTACCTTTTAATAGCCCGGTACACAAATATTTGACTAATACCAAGCGTATGGACAGTTTTAAAAATTGCATTTGGCTCCATACCAACTTTGTGTAATGCAATCACAGCGATTCGGTTCTCTTTATCACCCCACTCCATTTTAATATCGCAAAATATTGTACAATGTATTGGCGCCAAAATTAGAAAACTCAATAAAAAGTCGTATAAAAATGACAGATTCCCAATTCAAATGTAATATCTTTCTTATTTTTAATTGTAACAGTATTTATGGCCAGACTGTGTATAATATCCAAAAACGGTTACACGAACAAAGGTAAATGAATAAACTTGCGCGCTAAATATGAAATATTTAATGGCGTTAACATATGGGTTTTTTATTTAACTCTCTTAATTAATGCACATTCTTAAGGTTTGATGGGTAGCATAATAAATATTTACATAGTATAGGGTGTCGTATGTCGTCATTTTTGGGTCCGATGGGACCCGGTACCGAGCCGGCGGAGGTTCGTGTGTTCAGGTCTAATCGGGGCAATGTGCGCGGACAAATAAATGTTTTCACTCCGGTATCGGAAGCAAGACTGAGTTCGCGAACAATTTGTTTTTGTTTGCTTGAGTGAGTCGACCAAAAGAAACATTTGTGTCTTACACTGTGCATTACAATGCCGCACAGTTCAGCACACTGCACACTGGTAGAATCGCACCTTTATACTCGGTAGTACAGTCGGTTTCAGAGAAATAGTACCCCTCCAAGACTTAAAGATTATCGCCCGAGCACGCTCGGGCCCGCGTGTCACGTGAGCCTTGAGCAGCTCCCTCCCCCGCCGCCGCACCCATCTCGTGACCCACCGATCCGCCTCAAATATTATTTGCAATATGGTATTTTATCGGCTTCCTTCTGGCCGAACCGTATAGATACCAAGAATAACTTACAAAAAGACACTGCGTGCGACTAAGATACGAACCCACATCGCGAGATCATCTAGACCGCGCCTTATACCACTAGGCTATTGGCTCAGTTAGCAATCTTAACGAAAATTCGAATAGCATTACTCCTTTTATCGAACAAGGTTATTAACGGTCTAATCTTCTAGATATTAAGGTTTAAATTTCAACTTCCGTGTTATTTTAATACTAGCACCTTACCGTCTTGTTTTACAAAATGCAATACGCAACTCCTCTATTAACTAAAACATAAGGTTGAAATTAGCATAGATTTCTTGTTTGGTTGAACAGAATGTGTTGATTCCGATTGTTGCACTACCCTCATTTTACTTCAGAAACTTAACTGCTGTATGAACTGCGAGTTAAGGTTGAATTTAGTATACTATTCTTCGCCTTATTTACTAAACTGTGATTGAGGGTATTTTTACTTTTCAAATGGTTTCATTTTCGTGCCGATTCGCTTGTGTGTAATTATCTTCATCGTAATATTATCCAATTTATTAAGTTTTTGACCAGTTGATTCTATTAATCGATGGTATGGTTCGATTAACAACTTTATTAAAGGCTAAAATTGTAGTTCTGTGGGAAAAGGAACAAAACATAAAGAAAATAGCACGAGATATAAGCATAACGGTAAGATTTACGTTATTCTTACACATACCTATTTATTGTTGCATTATTGCTTACAAGTTGGATTTTTTTTTATGTATTTCTAATATTATTATTTTCATTACAGAGAAAAACAGTTCGTAGATGGATACAAAGGTATCAAGCGACGGGTGATATGAAATGTGATCACCAAGGCCCTCGCCCGATTGCTTACACTGATGAATCGAAGCGACAACGTAATATGTATTGTGAAAGTTCACTCAGTGGCACCCTTCAAAACTACGCGTTCAAATGCTGACTTCAAGAAGTGTTAGACAGTGACGGCCATGCTATCCGTTATGAATAGGCAACTCGGCAGATTGACTGTGTAACTTATTTGATAAAAATGCATTGGAACATTTATATCAGCAAATGTCAAGTGTTAATCATTCCCAATATCATTCCATAATCAGTGGGATCATTATCTCGTAGTCAATCAGAAATAAACAACCTTTATTATTATGAATCCAGTTCTTGTTTAAAAGTAGTCTTGTAATGTGTTAACGATGCACCATCTGACCTCACATATTTTTCTAATATTGTGTTAAATAAGGGTTATCAGAAAATGTGATAAAAGAGAAAGATGTATATTGCTATACTGTTATAGTTTAGCATGTTGGTTCTTCCTCTGTAATTCACAGTTTCTAGAAATATCTATAAACGAACCGTTATCTAATGTTAAACGTTCTAAACCAAACTAGGGTATCTATTTTGTGTTTAGCTAATATTCTAAGTATAATAACCCCAATTTAACACAGATATAAATCTGTATATTCAACCAGGAAGTGGATTCCATGAAGTCCTAGAAATGTAATTAAAAAAATAAATGAATATTGTTTATGCAAAATGCTAAGCTTTTATTACAAACCTCCATTTGATTTTTTAATAATAATTAACGAAAAAAACAAAACTAACTACTAAAGAAACTAAAAAATAATAATAAAGGTAAATTAATAAAATAAAAAAAGTCTTCTCGACCGCGGATTGAACTCGAGACCATCGTATCGTTAAGCCGCAGTGTTAACCTCTAGACCAACATGCCACTTACGATACATTTCAAAAAACTTAAGTAGGTTCGATGTCATTTCCAAGGGGTAAACGTTTCTATGAAGCGTGCTGTACCTACTTAACACTTTGCGGGACACTTAACGCCCCTCGACGTAATAACAATAAAACTTCTATTGAGTCTCGTTCAGTGTCCTTCAATGTGTTAAATAAAAAAAAAACACTGGCACTCCGGTAGTGCCGACAGAAGTGAAAACTTGAACAATTACGAGTGTATTTTGTGAATCGTCTTATAAACAAAACACGCGTGTTAAGGTGTGTTCCTTATTTTATAGGGTTTTTTGCAAATCAGGTATGATGACCGCTCGCATGGAGCTCGTCGTCAGTTATATATCCGTGGTTCAGCGCCATCTCGTCGTTGTTGGATGAACTACGTAGTTAGTACGCGAGGCCCTCGTAGTTCTTCCCGATGTGCATAGATGGCGCTGTCCTCAACAACGCGCGTCTTACGTTTTACGTCTTACGAATTTTCGATCAGGGTCACGTGACCTGACGCGAGTTTAGAAGTTTTTACCCATTCCAAAAAAAGTACACAGCGCCGCTAAAGAAGTTTTCACTTCAAAAAGAACAACAATCATGCATGACGAATCTTCAACTCCATTCACTCACGAAATACGACGCGCGATGGTAGACAGATTCTATTAAAATTAACGAGTTCTCTCGTTTGCATAACTAATGCAGAAAGTCTAGATAGAGAGCTTAGAAATTCACAAGCTTTGGAATTAAGCTGAAATACACGCCTTTTGGCAGCGGGCGCCAGTGTCATAGTGTGACGCATGGATGACCACAGACAAACTACATAGGTAACTACTTAAGAATGTGCTCACATTATTAATCGGTGTAGATAGACAAGTGCAGAATTATGTTGCGAAGTCAGAAGTTGTTATTTTAATTGATGATAATTTCATAACAGCAAAATGATTACTTTCAACCTAATTTTGATTTAATTAGGTTATTAATTTTCTAGTCACTTCAATATTATTATATTTCAGTAAATTAAAATGATAAGTAAGCAAATAACAACTAATACCCAATTAATTAATAAAAATAACAAAATTAAATCCTAACTTAACTAAAATTATACACAAACTAAAATAATTATACTTAGCGTCGAAAAATTCATCCAGATTGCTATCAAAAGGCAAAGACGTACGCGTTAAAAGCGTCCAGAGTACAACAAATAGTACTTAACAAACAACAATCCAAAAATAAAATAATTAAAAATAAGCCGAGGCAGCTAAGTGATGACCAGCCCCAACTGACGGCGCCCGTTCACGATCATGACGCATAAATCAGCACCATTCAGCTCAACCATTTTGAAGGGAGCTAAATGATCCAACACACATGCCACCGTCAGCGAGACATTTGAGTGAGCATGATATGTCATGCTCACTCACCTGGCACCTGATAGTATGCTATCAAGTGCCAGGGCACATTCAAGTCAATGAAAGACATATTATTACCCGGTAAATGGTAGCTATAGGGTACATAGAACTCACATCTGTGCTATGCAATTATACAATACAAAGGAAATTGATTTTATACAATGTAAAGATAGTCTTACAATCTGCAGCAGCTCCAAGTATTTTCATGTGTTAATCAATTAGTTGTGGTTGTGGAGCAGGACCAGCATTGAGCCAGGCATTTTTATCAGCGATTATAATCCCCTAACTTATAATATGCCTGACTGCATAGTGTGCGTTTTATACAGGACTTGAATTTTGTCTCATTCAGTTGAAGAATGTGGGGAGGTATTTTATTACCTATAACATTTTAAACAGTACCCCATAAAAAATTAATCTACTTTAGCCAGTCTGAAACCTGGTTGAACTAATAGGTCCCTATTTCTAGTACTATAATTTATGTCTTTCACCTCTTTTACTAAAAAGATGTAAATTTTTCCTTACATACATGATGTTTTCATAGATATATTGACAAGGCACCGTCATGATGTTAATTTCCATAAACAGTTCCCTTAGAGAATCGCGCCTGCGGAGATTATATAATATGGCTCTGATGGCTCTTTTCTGCAGAATAAAAATAGGACCTATGTCTGCAGCCCGTCCCCAAAGTAAAATACCAAAAGACATGATACTATGAAAGCAACTAAAATAACTCTCGCGGTATCTACATCAGTAAAATGACGGATTTTTCTGACAGTAAGCTGCTGAAATTAGCCGTCCTGCAAGAGATGTTAAATGAGGACCCCATTGTAGCCTTAAGTCGAGCGTGATCCCTAGGAAAACAGTTTTATCGACGAATTCTAGTTTCTCTTGATTCAATATTATCTCACAATCACTACCCTTGACATTTGGTAAAGAAAATCTTATGCACTTAGTTTTTTTTCCATTTAATACTAAATTATTAGCAGTGAACCAATTTTGGACCTGCAGTAGGGCATTATTTACGTCGTCAAAATTTGTAGCATGTCTATTTACCTTAAAAATTAAGGAAGTGTCATCAGCAAATAACACCATTTGTGGTTGATTTTTTAATAAATGGAGTAGATCATTAATATACACTAAAAAGAGGAAAGGATCCAATATCGAGCCTTGTGGCACACCAATTTTTACTAGTAAACATTTAAATAAGAAGTAACTAAACTGAGCGCAAGTTTTCCAAGTCCGTAATGCTCAAGTTTCAAAAGCAAGGTTTCGTGATCGACGCAATCAAATGCCTTGGAGAGGTCACAAAAGATTCCTATGGCGTCTTGAGCCTCTTCCCACGCGTTAAAAATGAGTTTTAATAAAGTTACACCGGCGTCGGTCGTACAACGTCCTTTGGTGAAACCATACTGTTGATCGTGTAGGATTTTATTCGTGTTAAAATGATTGAGCATTTGATTAAGTATTACCTTTTCAAACACCTTGCTGAAAACCGGCAAAACGGCACTTACCCACAGCCAGCAGGCGCGCACCTTCCGCAGTAGCTGTAGCAAACAAGTCAAATTAATTGTTCTTTACTACTCTGCAGAGCTGCTCATCCCACCGTCTCTGCAGAAGATGGATTATCGGGTGGTCGGCTCGGAACATGAGGCGAGTCACTGCGCAGTAACAAATTCATGGGCCAGCGGTGCGGTACCGCGCAGGTAGTGAGTATTAGCGCACTTCAGAGCCGCAATTAAGTTTGATGCGAACTTTACTTTTTAATGTTTAAGAATATTCATTTTTATTCTGATTTTATATTCAAAAGTTAGATAGCCGTTCTAAGGTAATCGAAAAGTACATTTCATACATCATAAGAGCCAGAAAGTTTCTGATCAACGTGAAGGCATCTATCTGGTGAAACAAGAAGGTGGCGATGGACGATGACGAATCTTCATGAAGCTCAGCTTATTGCAACCGACGTGATAGTGAATCTTTGCTTCTTAGAGAGCCGTCAGTGGAAGGTGCTCAGAGGAAGGTGTCAGGTCCAGCTAGGGGAAGCGGGGTGCGGGATAGCGAGGGGCTGGTCCAGACGTGCCAATTAATTTATCCGATGTCGAAGTAGTGCCTGCGCTGAGACCACTCTAGCGCCATTTGTTTGGTACACGACACAACGACTTTGAACACTACCTTGTCAACTGCTCGAACACACAGCAACTAGTCGAAAGCGATATGGAATCTCTATGTAGTTTTGAGATACTAATTCATAGTTTTGAGATATTAATTCCAGTTTTGAGATACTAGTTTGCTAGTTTTGAGAAACTAGATAGTATTGGTTGATAATTATCATTTCCATCCTTCGCTACGCACCTCACTTAGCACATCAGCTCTGGTGGGAAGGCAGCCTCCTACCTATAAGTGCCTGTCTACTGCGCAGGCGTCACTGATTGCCTTACCTGCCTTGTACCTGCGATTACCTGAGGCGTGTCGAGGTACCTCCCTAGTATGATTATCAATCAAATGTTAGTTGAACTGTACCAAGCATGTCAGATACGAGGACAAACTCTGTTTGATCTGTGTCTGAGTGTTCGTTGATGTGTGTAGTATCAAAAAGTCTTATAAGTTACAATATAACCATTTTATAAAAAGCAGCCATTCGATTCTCCTGAAGATGTTCCATAACACATGAGTGAATTATTTGAGTTTTAAAGATGGCTTAAATATAGCCTAGTACTAGAGAAAGATTGTTTAATGCCGTGACTGTTAAAGCATGACCCTTGTCAAGTCAAAGTCAAGTTCGGTTATTTGTTTTAATATTAGTACAATAAAAAAGATACTTTTGAAACGTGAATAATTCTTATTTTCGTCAGCAGTAAAAAGATCATAATTCTTTACAGGCTCGTTTTTTTCCTTCCTATTTAAATACATAGGACCGGTTCCGGGATCCTGTCGACCTTAGATGTTAGGTATGTAGATTGGATTTGTGATATTTAGTAATTATTCAATAAGCTTCTATGGTTCCACAAAACCTAAGAAATTGTACTAATGATATTATTTGGTACTAAGAAAATACTTTGGGTTCAATAAGTCGAGCATTGCTTACTGAAACCACAAGATATGCGACAAGTTCGCAGATATGACGATACATTATTATATTTATTATACATATCAAACAAGTTGATTACGTCTCTGATGAATGATTTACCCCAAAATCTTTGAAATCAGTTTATTATTTTAAACATTTTGCCTCATTACTTTAGCTATTTAATACATTAAACTTTAATAAGTAGGATCAGAGCCACGATCAGACCGGAATAACTCGTATCAAGTACCTTCTAGCTACACAAGATATTATAAGTAACTACTTTTTCAAGACGTCAATGTTCTAAAAGAACGGCTTAGATGGTACGGCTACATAATGAGAAGAGATGATAGTTTCTCAGTCACAACAATCCTGAATATCCTTTCGAAACGCCTGGGAAGTTGAAAACCCCCGCTATATGGCACAATGTAGCCTGGGCTGTCCTATGACAACCTAGCACAGATCGTCCTGGCGCCGTTGTATACAACGGCGCCAGGACGATCTGTGCAAGGATCCCAGTTCTATCGGGGGTGGGTCTTCTTATAAGAAGATCCACCCTCGATAGAACTGGGATTGGATGGTAGAAGAAGACTTTTTCAAGACGAAGTACTATGCTGATAGATACCTACCTACCTAGCTACATTAAAAGTATTTAAAATACTTTCATCTATATTTAAACATTATTATAGGGAAATCTTCAATGCGCTTTGTTGTGAAGCGAAACATTTGTAAGTAAATGATGTCAGAAACAGTATTAACTAGGCTGTTTAATATTATAATATCATTAAGTGATAGTAAAAGTATTAACAACAGAAGCTCAGGGAAGGTGAGGGAAGGCGTCGGGAAACGAGTTTTTAATAAGATTCTTACTTACTGTTCATAATAGGTATTTCAATTCAAGGAAGGTCATAGGATAGTTTTTATCCCGATATTCCCACGGGATCGACAATTATGCGGGTGACACCGCGGGGCGCTGCTAGTGTGTACATAAATACAAACACAGAGGCACACCGACGCGTCGAAGTACTCGTTCGCTTCGCTGTCATCCGGAAACATGACCAGAAGACCGGCAGCATTGCCACGTTGAATGGCAATGCTAATTCTTTGTCCTGAGAACAACCCAGCACTTTGGTCATATGAAATGTCGACCAGTCGACGAGAAATTTCCTTAAAATTTATACGCGCACGCACTCGGGCTCCATGGTCCGAGAGTTTCGACCCCAAAACGGCTCAAAACTGTAGTTACCCATAAGGTTACAATTTGCGCCACTGGAGGGTCTGAGCAGCCGCAGCACCAGCGCAGCCCGCCGTACTAGGACGCCGTACATGGCGCACGCAAGGGTGTCGACACAGGTTGCGTCCCGCACCAGAGGCCTACTCACCTTCCAAGGCAACAACGTCATGCCGTCTGGTCTTTTCCCATCTTCACGTACGAAGCTATTTGGTTCTAATACCGCTGGTACGACCACGGTGACAAGGGCTCGGGACGAATAATATCGTTGATGCTGGCGTGCCGTGCTATGCGACCTGCGCTCCTGCAGCAGGACAGGCCATGGTGTCCGAGACTGTCGACAACTTTGTTAAATCTGGCGTTTGGATAAGAGGGATATTTTCAAAAAGTTTGCAATACAGTTCTTCCGCAAAAAAAAAATAGTGTAGTTTTACCCCTATTCGAAGTGAAAAAATCCTTATTTTGGGACTGAAAGCTGTGGTGGCCAGTGTTCGAGTCTCGACCCGAGACCACTAAATTTACAAAAAGTCCTGTGACACGAGACGTACCGGGACTCAAACTGTAACTGTAATCGAATAGTGACTAACGATCGCTGATGGTGTTGGTTGACAAAGGAGTTAGGAGAGACGTGTTCCGGCCCGGAACTATGTAGGTATGTACTTGTACCTATCATGTTTCACAGATTATGGGAATTCATTGTCATCTAGTTCTACGAAATACCGACACTTACTGTTTTCAAGATGCGTCTGCTACAGTCAAGCTCAAAGATATTGATGAAGTACCTAACACAATGTTCCCGCTGTTGTCAGTGGTACAAACTTTGTTAGTTAATCGTTCCCCGGTGGTTATTCTGCCGTCATACGGAGAATAGTCGTAATTATTTCAAAGTGTTTTTCGAATTCAAAATTACAGTTTTTCTGAAGTGTAGTTTACAACACATGGACTTCATATGATTTAACTCTTATGAGTTTTATTTATTTCTAGCTTCAGCCCGCGACTTCATCCGCGTGAAGTTTCACCCTCCCCCTATTCACCCTCTTAAGGGTGGAATTTCGAAAAACCCTTTCTTATTGGGTACCTACTCTTCACAAAGAACACTTCCTCTAAATTTCATGTCTCTAGGATCAGCGGTTTAGGTTGTGCGTTGATATACCTATCAGTTAGTCAGGACTTTGAATTTGATATATGTATTAAGTTTGAATAGATCATTTTTTTAACTTGATTTTCCCTTTCATTGTTGTAAAAATAAATATGATATTAAGCAATCCTTAAGTAGAAAAGTCTTAAATTCATAGCTTTTTAGAATATTGTAAATAACGCCTTTTCACGCTAGAATAGAAGCTTTCATTTAATTATTACGCCTTCAGGTGACAGGAAAAGGAAAGTATGTTCCTAAGACTTAATAACACAAACAATACGTTGGGAGAAATTTTTTTGCAAGAAAAATAAAACATAGTAAAGTAAATTCGAAAATGTTCCGCGCTGTTATAGTTGTATTAAGTATTATTATTATTTGTATTAAGCCATTGCGGAGTAATGACCTACAAAAATGAAAAGTCGTAACAACTGTTAAGACTTTTGATTCTAGAATATTGAAATCATGATCGATAAATGTGATAATAAGAAAGGGCCTCAGACTAATAAGTTAGGGCTTTTCAAGTATGCCAACTGGATTTACTAAGAAGGACTAAATGGAAATTATGGCTTTTTATTTTAGAGAGTAATGTTTTCAGGACTAAGTTATGCCTTTTTAACTATTTGTAACTTTGACAACAAACGAATTACAGTTTTATCACCAACACAGAAAGGTAGACATTTTCTTGGCAAATCTAAACCTTTAATTAAGTAATTTTTATAAAATGTTAGTTACGGCTTTTCACCGTATCAGGGCAATATTGGCTGATTTAACGCCATCGCCTCCCGAAAATTGAAGCATCTGTCTGAATTGGTTTCAGTTGACCTCATCCTCATACCGCCCCCCGCCGGCGCCGTCCCTCTGCCGGCTGAACCTCGGTTGTTTCGTAATTGGCTGTCAATTGGAAATCCTCCGCGAGACGTCGTCGGTATTGATGGCTGCTTCCGTCACACCGTACCGATTCTGTTTCGCTTTATTTATGTTTATTGGATTTTATTATGGAACTACCGACTCATTTATTAATATGATAAAATATATAATTATTTAAATAGTTTGTTCGACTACCTAGGTAGGTAGTTATATTTATTTTCACACCACCTGCTCGAAAATGTCAAATTATATGTCAAGCAACCTTAACCTAAAGTGAGTCATTAGTGGCCGGGGGCACAGCCGGTCAATAATGTTGTACTGGATTTCATTATGACCCGCTGGTCAATAATGTGATTTAAATTTGGAATCTCACATGCTCAGCTAAATTGGCAGTATAGTACTAACAAACACCATTTGGTGCCAGAAAGAGGAAAGCTATTCTCGATACCCTTACTACGCGTGGATGATATTCTCGATTTCCTACAAAATCATAACAACTGCTTCTTCATATCGTTGCCATGTTTTCGAAGACATAACATTGTAAGAATAATTAGATAACTACGAACCATTTTTTAAAAGGAATGGAAGTGCATATAAATAACTAGTTCTAAATATGTTATTCTTACTGTTTGTTTATTTAATAAATACTTTGTTTTTCGTACTATGGCTATTATTTTCTCACAGTAGGTGTAAAAAGTAGAGTATCCTCCTCTGGGCTAAAGGTGTCTTTGCCTTGGGCTAGCTTGAATCCCTCGCTGCATTCAGGATTCTTGTATTAACTCCCTCGCTTCGCTCGTGAGTTAAACTCTTAATTCCCTCGCTGCGCTCGGGAGTTAAATCCCGAATCCTTCATTGCGCTCGAGATTCAATATGACGCCCGTGACATAAGACACAACTTTAGCCCCTCGGTGCATAATCTACTATTATCTTACCTGTCGTAGCAAACATACCAAGTGCTTAGGTCGTTATGATTTTCTGGAATTGCATACTTTATCCTGAATTTAGTATATATAGGCAATTAGGCACAGTTGTATGTAAACGTACACGTCACGCTTGCAGAGTGATGCAGAAACAACACAAACAAACGGAACAAATTGTTGCATTCACTGGCATGTGTGGTGTGGGATTTGTTTGACGTGCATCTGAATAGAGGGAGAACTGTTCACTGGATATGGAATACGAGATCATGAGACTTTGTGGTGTTACGATATGATCAGTGCACGTCATTTAGCCATGCATTTATAAGCAAGCAACCGTAATTAATGAACAGTAATAAAAATTAGTACAGTTGCTAACACATTCACATTGCAATATAGCTTTTAATTAAACACTCGAACTACTTATATTCAAATGAATGTCTTAACTCTAGTTAATTTAACTTCCCTATATAAATGAATAGTTCAGCAAATTCTTCACAAAATCATAATGTTTCTGTAATAAAACCGCGAAAGTTGTTTCATTTCTGTGCACAGGTAGGTAATTTGTAAAGTAGGTACAACACATTTCTGATTTATGTGGCGCTCGGAACTAACAATACTAAAAGTTTCATTAGGAGATCAATCAAGCGGCCGTTGTTTATGGCTGAAGATCATGCGCCGGCGCAACTCACACCAATAACCATATCAAAGAAAAAACAAAAGGCCCGTGTTCACATAATATTTATAATCAACCAATGAAATATGAGAACAGTTGTTTTAAATCAGAAGCCGGGTGTCAGTAAACTCATCATCTGATTAAATATTATAAACCTAATCGATTGATTATTATCAGTTGTTGAAAGTTATCCAAATATGTACCTATCTACAGACGCCAGCACATCAAGCTACCCGAAACTGTCAAATATTTCCATTCAACTTTGAACCTTATGCTTTAGCAATAAAGTTTAAAATATATTAAAGAAATTTGACAGATTGTAGTAGCTTGATGTGCTGGCGTCTGTGCATATCTATACCCAATGATAATTTAAAAAAAAGTTTAAAATCGCATGCTACGATAGGTTATACCTATGCATGTTAGTACAGCATGCGACCACGGGAAAGAGTACTTTCTTGTTTTATCCTTTTCAGTAGTCGGGTTAAAGTTTTTAAACTTTTTTATATTTTTTTTTGTTTTGGGAATTATTTCAGTAGGTAATATTTATATTTCTGAAATGTGTTTGATACCCCGCAAGGCACCATTCCAAAATATTTATTGTTAAATTCATTACTTTATGTCCTCTAGAGGGCGCCATATTGAATTTAGTGTGACGTCACATACCCTATAACCAGCGGGCGGTCAAAACGCTTATAAGTACTTTTGAAGTTATGAGGGAACAGATGAACATACATACATATGTACATACAAGGAAAATTCGTATAATGTATTTACTACTTACCAATGAAAACTATAAAACCAGATACCATTGACTTTGGGAGTTTGCATTCAAGTAACTCTGGAATCGCTTTACAAGAACCTGTATGTCGCATCACTGCCGAGATGAGAAACATCGGGTCTTCTTCACGATCCGACATAGTTTAGATAGGTGTGGCTGTGGGCACTGCAGTGGGTACTCGAACGAAAAGATATTTTGAATTTACAGTAACTTTAATAAACTAGCGATTAACAACCGAAACGCACACGTGCGTCGGAAACAAACACGTGCGTTAGTATTGAGCGTTTGCCGAGACTGTCCGAACTCGACTGTCGATTGTAGACTGTCGCAACACTCTGTCTCTCTGCCAGTCCTCGCTGCATCTTCTCCACCGACGATTGTGTCCAAGCGGTAGGGCTCGCTTGTGTTTCCGATCACATGATTCTTCGTTTACCAATCAAATTGTTAGACGGCGCTGTTCGCTGTACTGTGGCGCCATCTTTCCACGACACATATATACCGGTCAAAATCATAACCCTCCTTTTTGCTTCGCCGTAGTCGGGTAAAAATGTAGTCCCAGTCTGCAGCGTGTCAGCCTAGGTACTTTTCGTGTCTGCTTGCTCTTTCTTGGCAAAGTTTAGGTACCTACTAACATATTGTTCCACTGGATCTTCTGTGTGCACATGTTTTTTTTCTGCAATCATGTGCGATCCAGTGCTCTGTACTATATATTACCTATACATTTGTAACTATTGTAACTTTACGACTTGTTTATGGTTTACTGTGCGTTATTTAATGTAATTTCCTAGAAGCTCTGCTATTCACAGCGGTTTGATAGATATGCCTTTGCCTATCAGCGGTTCAAACAAGTCACAACAAAAAATGTAAAACATACCTGTAAATTATATTCGTGTATTCTTCTCAGGTCGTAACTCACAAAGCGAGGCAGAAGCAGAGAGAGTCAGCAGTGTTTTAGAGATAACTGAAGTTGATGACTTAATACCACAGTAATCAAAATAGTGGACGCAAGCCAACATCAGTTTGTTGCCAGTTTTAGACCTGCAAGACTGTAACAGATTGTCGTGTAGCGACAAGCCGCACCACGACAATCTGTTACAGTCTTGCAGGTCTAAAACTTCTTCTTCTTATTCTAACTAGTGGCTTGTATATTTCAGCTTCAGTCATATGTGTGTATTGGATACAATCCTATTTCAGCCCGGACCTCTTCTATATAAAACTAGCTTTTGCTCGCGGTTTCGCCCCCGTAGATATCGGAAATTATCCCACTGGAACGTACACCAGAATAAAAAGTATCCTATATCCTAACCCAGGTTATGGTTTTACTATGCGCTCCGTTGTGATCCGTTCAGCCAGGCATGAAAAGGTAGACAAAAAGAGTTAATTTCTCTTTTTTATAATATTAATTTTGTTATTCATCATTTCTGAATGGAGCAAACTATTCTATGTAGATTGTAACAAGCAGCAATACATAGAATTTCCTAATACATAGTGTATTCTCGCATGGTGTCAGTGTTGTTATCAAGGAACCTCAGCGACCTCAGGGCAGGGTGCGAGGCGGCGGGACGGGCGGGGGGAGGGAGGGTAACACAATTTATTATGATATTTGGGTTAGTGCAGGCCGTTGACAAAATACCATAATCAGTAACTCTTCCCCAGAGCTGGGCAGGTCGTGACACACGAGAAAATTTACTACAGAAGTACCTTTGCTTTTCTAAAACGTTGACAGCAGAACACGATAAAACATGACAGGGTGAGTCACCCAACTGGTATGGTCAACCACACCCCCATACTGCTAAAGACTCTTTCAAGGTCAAACTGTTTACCATTGACCATTGCCGTGCGGTTGACATGACCATTTCAAATGCATCGACAGTTCCTGAGGAGGACTGTGTGATAGGAGAGAGATCGGTTCTTGGGATTGTTCTAGTTAGCAACAGCAAAGGAATATGTCAAAATCAACAAATCCAGCGAGCCTCGTTACCTAAACTTTGGTTTTCGGCGTCTAGTTACTTGGTGACGTTGACCCACATACAGCCGGGTCGGACACGTGCCGGACCGGCGCCGGGAGCTGCCGTACCCGTCGGCCGCGCCGCGCCGGATGGAAGCCCTCCAATCCAAGCATCCAACTTTCTTATACGCAGCTTATGATCAAATATCGGAAAGTTTTCGTGGCGTAACGTTAGCTGTTTGTGTTGTATGCCTACTAATATTGTAATGCTAAAGTGTGTTGATATTTTGTCCTCAACGGACCGACGTGATTTTTGCATAGAAAGAAAGAAAGATATGGAGCATAGGACTGTAGCCAGCCACGGGTAATAGCTTTGGTATAATAAATATAATGGTTTATTGTTGTTTGACAGTGTAATGATATTTGCCATGAATGTGCGGTGATCAGTAAGCTGGTCGCGTCAGTTATGGCGGTACGTGGCTGCGAGCCGCAGCAACGGATTTGCGAGGATCGCCTCCTTGGAACTGCCTCCCTCTGAGAGCAGTCGATCAATCGAATTCCCACCGCGCGTCAACATAATGCACACTAATGAGGTTTATGAGTCCCGATAAATGTGGCCACCTACTGGACCATAACATTATAAATTATGGATGTAGGTACCGATATAAAGCGCAATTAATATAAAATACGACCTCATTTAATTTTGTACTGTGCTAAACGGTTTATTTTGACCCTCCAAGGACATAGTCGTGAAGGTTTTATAACCCATAACAAATATCGAGTGTATGGAGTTAAACGTCGCACACTTCGGGACGTATTAGAGAGAGCGATGTGAAGTGTTCGCTCCGACTTGCTTGTACATTGATCAAATACACCGCACACACAATTTTTCCTTTCCGCCGAAGTAAAGTTGACATATCGAGTATCTACAGACTTGGAACGGTGTGTACTTTCCTAAACGACTAACATAAAGGAATGTTGGTTTAGGAATAGTTTAGAAACGAAAGTCAGTATTTCTTTCCAAAACAAGCTATTAAGGGGGGTGCCCTGTACACTTTCATCATTATTACCTACACCAGAGAGGTCATTCTCGTAAGTTTAAGAACGTTCACAGTCTGATCTCAGTCTCCATCTGCCAAAAATACCTGTAATTTCCCTACATTTTTGACAAGGTTTTGACATTGATTGTCGCTGAGATGAGATTGCGACTGGATTGTGAACGTTTTGAATGACGGGAATCTGCTTCTGATGATCGCAATCAATATTGTAAAAGATGATCTACTCTGTAAAAATGAACTTATATTTTTATTTTTGGAAACATAATTTTAAAAGCTAACAGTATTAAAATAATAATATGTATATAAGTATATAAAAAGGAGGGGAAATAATCAAAGGGCATCAAAAAAATCATCCGCATCGCTGTCAACAGGAAACGTGCTCAAAAGACTGGCAGCATTGCCACGTTGTATGGCAATGCTGATTCTTTGGCCAAAAATAGGCCAGCCCTCTGGGCACGTGAAGAGTCGACCAACCGCTTGGCGTTGTCTCGAAATACTAAGTGGGCACTCGGGCCCCATGGCCCTAGAGTTTCAACCCCAAACGGCTCCAACATAATAAGTTCCAAAGAGATTGGAGTATTTGCGCCGTTTGAGGTTTTGCGCACCTGCAGCGGCCGCCCCAGCACAGCTCACCGTGCTTGGAAGATGTGATGGCGCAAGGGTGTCGACACACGTTGCATCCCACACCAAAGACACAGTATAAAGATAGACCTACCAACCTTCCAAGGCATTATAAAAAAATAAAATCAATTTAATTCAAGTATCACTGACTCATAATATAAATAATACATTCACACAGTCACATTACATATATTATGGTCATTCCGTCTGGTCTCTTCCCATCGTCGCGTGCCAAGCCATTGGATTCTAAAACAGCTGGCATCCGAGCACAAGAGCACGACGGATGATGTCATTGATGTTGGCATGCCGTGCTATCCGGCCTACACTTTTACTGCAGGATAAGCCATGGTGCCCGGAAAGTCGACACCTTCACCGCATTGGCAGCGATGCGGAGCCACGCAAGGGGCGCCCAACGCAGACAAGTAGCGAGCCGGAAGGTGGAGTCACCCAGCAAAGTGCCTATGTTGGGTGACAATAGCGCCTGAAGCCAGAGGCCCGACTCCCACTCACTCACAGCCAGTAGGCGGGCACGCTCAGCAGTGTTGGTAGACGTATTAATAAGATTATTCCGTACCAACCTGCAGCGGCTCATCCCACTGCCTCTGGGAAGATGGGTTCGCGGGCCGAACTGTATCCGGGCAAGCCATTTTCCAGGCGTTCACCGCGTCGGCCAAGCACGGCACTTCAGAGTCAACTAGGGAGGGGGCTAAAATCTTCCCGGTCAACTTTTTGGTGCTGTGGACAGAGGACAGGATGCTAATACTGGTAATTTTGCGGAACTTATATTAAGTTTCAAATTAAAACGTATAACGTTTGAGTTCTTGTTGGTGGGATGTGTATTTTGGGTAAATATTGTCTACTGTTTATTTTCGGTTTGGGGAACTTTTTTACATGTCAAAGTATATTATTGGCCGCAAAACAGTGGATTTTAATGCGTTGTTATTTATAGTAGATCCCTCGAATCCCTCACTGGTGTCGCGCCCCGACATGTGCCTGTAAACCATTGATAAACATTGTACTGTGTGTGACAATACATTTGTTTAACCCTAACTACGCGTTATTGCGGGCATTTGACTCTAACTACGCGTTACTGCGGGTAGGTATTTCCAGAAAGGGTTAGGCAGGCGTGTCTCCGAATAGCATTGACAAACTGACAATAGTAGGGACAGGGCTAGAGTACCACTTCCCAGGTAACGTCAGGGAAATTAATTGCTTATTAAATTGACACCCGACGTTAATTTGCAGTGTAATATTCATTTTATGCAAATGTCAAAGAATTTTCCGTATATATTTATGCTAGTAGTGAATTTGCTTAACAATTAATTTCCCTGACTTTGTATAGCAGCTGTCGCTATTTCATGGGCTATTGAAAGAAAGAAAGAAAATACATTTATTTAGCACAGACTAAGAGACACACAATACACCAGATAGTTAGATATTAGTCGTACATCAGATAAAAAATAAGATAAAAATAAAAAGTGCAAAGTCCGATGTAAGAAATTAGCAGGAAAGTGTGCCTCACGGCTGCGCCAAAAAGGCCCAGTTCAGCAAAATGCCAGACAACTGGTGCCTGACGCTGGTTTTCAACTGGACCTGGTGTGTGAGGTGACGGATGTAAATCAGTTTTATACTGCATCGTGATGTGTGTAATGTGTATGCATAATTAAATAAATAAATATAAATAAATTTGTGTCACATAAAAACAGTAACGAATAGGTACCTATGTATAAAAAGCGTGATATTGAGTAACATTGCAAAACTAAACATAACAAATATTGAGAAAGCTTCACACTGGCTTGGAATCGAGTGGAACCATGATCACGCTTGGTATGGCTGGACAAAGCCATAGCCCACAGCGTAGCTTGGTTTGGTTTCCTCATATAAGTTTTCAGTTATAATATATCATATCACGATGCCACACTTTAGACACACACCACCACATATAAATGCGAAGTAAGCGCAATGATCACTCTGAGCATTGTAACTAGCATACACAACCACAACTCTGCGGGGCCACCGCGCACCGATAACGCCGTGGAAGTGGAGAAGTTTTGGGCCAACACAATTTGAATAGCTGTTGTGCCAGCGACGCGAACAAGAAGATACCACATTATCCGGTAAACAAGATTCAAACCAACAGGCTTCAAAACAGTTTGATCAATAAGTAATTAGAAATGTTCGTAATCAATAGCTGTTATCAACCATCGAGCGATGGGAATCGAACGAGTGAAGGATAGTTTTAAATTAGTTTTGTTCCTCTTACCTTCGAGTGCCTTCCTGTCTGCTCTCGAACAGTATGTACCTATTAATAGTAAAATTATTATACTTATGCATAATTATATCGGAAACGTGAAGATATCACAAAGAACTTCGGCTTTCGACGAAAAGACGAATAAGAAAATGGAAGTTATCTTTGTATTAGTTACTGTGTTTAAGAAGTCGAATTTATATGATTTGTTTATCCATTACTTATATTCTAACTCTCAAAAATCATTCCTGATTATATAATTATTCTAAATCCTTCTTGGAAATAACCAACTTACGGTGAAGCAGAACATAGTGAGGATACCTTGGCTTAAAAAGAGCGTGAATCACCAACACCCATTGAGCAAGCAAGCGTGCTGATAAATGTTCTCGCCTTCTCTAAACGAGAAGAGGCTTGTTCTTGCAATCGGACAGTATTGGGAAGGTGTCATACAGTGTTTGGAGAACGGTTACCGATATTTTAATTTTTTTATATTATATTCTCATTTTTATCGACTAATGCACTTTTATAAATACTCCTAACCCAACACCCCGTGAATGGCACCCGCAGAGCCGTTTGTTGTACTGTCAGAGCTTTGCGGTCTTGTAGTACCAGGTAATTATTCCTAGAACTGAAACGGTACTTATTTTTAACATAACGTCCCTTTATTGGTAAAACCGATTATCTACCGAAAACTAAACTTGTGGCAATAATGATTTAAAAGTTTGACAAAATAATTATGTAACTAAATTACATATATCTTACCTGCAGTCATGTAATTATAATGAAAAAATTAATAAAGTATGTTTGTAAATCATAAAAATAGAAGTACTTCATTGATAATGCTTGAAAAAATGCCAAACACTATCTTCAGGGAGGTCATTTAGTTGGTTTTTCCTGAATGACGACATAAGCATATATATCATTAATTAAATCACTTGGAGCTTATCTTATAGCTTCACCGTAACCTTTCGAAGAAAGTAATAAGGTACCAAAAACAAGTGTAAAAATAACACTCTTAAACATTCTACAAATTGAAATTAAAAAAATGATAATTGGTTTTGCTTGAGTAAAATTAAGAATTGTGGTAGACTATCTGCAAAATGTTCATACAACGAACTACAGCAAGCCTGGTCTATTTTTATAATTATAAAAATACCAAAAAATCATTACTTAAGTACATGAAAATAAAAACTGAATAAAGTAGGATAATAATAAGAATGATATATTAGGAAATAATCAACTTTATTAGTAACTTTTTATTTTTATCTAAGTATACAAAACAATTTGTGAAAAAATGAATTAATTTAGATTTTCTAACTACTTAAAGAAAACAATTTGTGAAACCATGAAATTAATTCATGTTTTAGATAGAAAAACTAAAATAATGTATCTTTCCTTCATCAGCTGATGAGAAACTTGTAATCAGGAAAAAGATAAAGATAAAAAGAGAGCTGAAGAAGAAACAAATTTTCTGTCTGCTACTTTCGATTTGCAGGCAATTCTACAATTGCCATGCACTGATGTTGGTCTCCTTTACTATACAAGAAAATTAACTTTATACAATTTAACGCTGTTCGAAAGTGCGCCTCCTAACGAAGCTTATTGTTGTGTATGGTCCGAGACAAATGGTAAAAAGGGAAGTTCAGAAATCGGAACTATTTTGTGTCACTATTTAATGAAATCTGTATCAGAGGAAGTCTCGGAAGTCTGTTTGTTCTCTGACACATGTGGAGGACCAAATAGGAATCAATTCGTGGCTGCTATCCTATTGTGGTTAATTCAAAACAGCAACCATTTACAAATCATAGAACACAAGTTCTTAGAGTCAGGTCACAGTTACATGGAAGCTGACCACAGATGACTCAGATTCTGACTCTTCAGAGGCGGCCACATCAGGGACGCGTTCAATGCGATCCCTATCTACAAGCAAACTTCTGTAAGTACCATCCATGGTACTCTTCTGGTATAAACCCCTTCTCACATAGATTAATGAGATCTTTTTCCTTAGCTTCCGTTATTGGAAGAGGTCCATCATACAATTGTTCTAGCGGTGGGAACTGCAGTTCCGAGGTAGTTGGTAGTTCAATTATCTGTTCTGCTGCCAATCGCTTTGCTTTGTTTCTTGTTGCATAGCTGTGGTGTCCATGTGCTGAAGATGTCGATGCTGTGTTTATATTAATCTTATTTTGTGTCTGAAACAGTTACTTACATCCATTGCCATAAATGAATTTGACATGACATAGTTATAGTATATTTTTTTGTTTCCTTTTATGTACTTCATCCGTTTTATTTTTAACCATTTCACTTGCTGTCCATCTGTTTTTGGTTCTATTCAAAATTTAGCCATTTTTTTGTATTAGCCAATTTTTTCAAGTCTTTAAGCTCGTTGTATTTAAATTGCTTGACTTGATAACAATTTTTTGTTATAGTCTTTGTGTCTTTCCTGTAATTTTTTTTTTGATCTAGCACGTTTGAAAATTTTAATCCAGTCAGTCATCAGAAAAAAGATCAACATTTTTCTTGGCAGACTCAATCGCACTGTGCATTGAGTCTGCTTCCATGTAACTGTGATCTGACTCTAAGAACTTGTGTTCTATGATTTGTAAATGGTTGCTGTTTTGAATTACCCACAATAGGATAGCAGCCACGAATTGATTCTTTTAGTTATTGTTCTGAGATTGATTCCTATTTTGTCCTCCACATGTGTCAGAGAACAAACTGACTTCCGTGACTTCCTCTGATACAGATTTCATTAAATAGTGACACAAAATAGTTCCGATTTCTGAACTTCCCTTTTTACCATTTGTCTCGGACCATACACAACAATAAGCTTCGTTAGGAGGCGCACTTTCGTACAGCGTTAAATTGTATAAAGTTAATTTTCTTGTATAGTAAAGGAGACCAACATCAGTGCATGGCAATTGTAGAATTGCCTGCAAATCGAAAGTAGCAGACAGAAAATTTGTTTCTTCTTCAGCTCTCTTTTTATCTTTATCTTTTTCCTGATTACAAGTTTGCTTCCTATCAATGTGTGTCTGATATTCTCCTTGTATTTTATTTTATTCTTCTGGATTAGCGCGATTGTACCTAGTGCACAAAAGACATGGTCTTTTTTCGGCATGAAAAATCCCAAATTAAATTCTGTAGAAAAAATTCTAAGATATGTCATCTCCGACACAGGTTCCATATTTTCGTCTTCGCATTTTGTGACGTATGTACAAAGAATACAATTTGCATAATGTAAGGTTTCAAGTTGCTTTTACTTGTATTTAAATCTAAACGATACGATCTCTGATGTTGTGGAAAGACAAATAAAGCTGTTTAATCTCTTTTAATTGAATTAAAATCTGCACAAGTGCGAAGGATTATGTTCTGTTAAAAACAAGTAGAACTATTTACTTTCTTTTTAATGTGTAAGATTCTAAGTACTTTCCAATAATTCAGCAAAACCAGAACCATTTAAAGTATTTTAATTTGTATTAGTATAATGCTACAGTATGTTCAGAGTGTAAGCAAATTGCAACTAAAATAAGATATGAAACTGAATGTGGTTTTGATTGCAAGGCTTCAAAAAAATCGTACAGGTATAAGACTTTAGCTGTTATTGAATGCAGATGTTACCTAAAATCTTATATTATAATTGTTTTTTGGCGTATCTATCTCGGAAACTATGCATCGTATCGAAAAATCGGTTTTATCTGTAGATAGAGCTCAAAAAGTTGAGTAGCTTGGTGTAAATAACTCATTTTTGAAAAAAAGTGTAGATAATCGGTTTTACCAATAAAGGGACGATAATGACGGAGACCATCAGCTCTCCAAGCTGACACCCTTTTCTTGACTTATTCCGTTCTGATCCCCTGAACGCGAGTTTTTCTTCTGTTTTACTTTTATTTATTCTTCTTAAATATGAAAATATGTTTATCTATATATATATATATATAATATGCCAAATATTCGCAGAGCTCGGTTTAGACGCCCTTCAGGTTAGAGTCCCTACAGCACTTTGTGAAGAGGACGTGAAGTCACGAGGAAGCACTGACGGCGGACGCACGAGTGAACCTCTATATTCCTCTTCAATTACAATATAATAACAATGCTCTCCACATGATATATTATTGTTGTAGTTATCAAACCAGCTGCCATAGTAATATGGACTGTATACGTTCTGTTATTGTTTCTTCGCCGTCATCAGGAAAAGAATTGCATCGATGATGAGTCGATGGTGGCACCAACACTGTCCTCAGAACGTTAGTCTGCTAATTGATGGTAAATTGACTGTGTATTGTGTACTGGGCAGATGTACACCTACACAGGAATAGGAAATAATAATTATTGTGTATGTTGTTTTGTTTACTAGAAAATTACTTACATGTTTTTATTTATATTGTTATGAGTACTACTAACAACCTTTGTACATAGGTCGACAGATATGTTAGACAGGTATGTTGACAGATTTTAAAATTCTGTAGTGAGTTTGTGGGTTCGTAGAACCACGCAAGGGAAACTTAAGTTCAATTTAAGTTCCTCTTGCGTGGATAACGAGTCAGGTATAACGCAGCCTGGTCCAAGTACGTACTCCAGACCAGTGGCAGGTTAGGATCACGCTTTGGATGACATTTGGCACACCTGGTAGAATTTGTCCTGAATTAACAACTTTTGGTCCAAAGTCAACGTAATTTATTTGCTAGAAACGCGATAACGTAACGTAACGACGCGACGTGTGGTAATTTCCTTTACTTAGGACGTCAGTGATATCGATAACGTAACGACGTGTGGTAGTTTCCTTAGGATGTTAGTGATATCGCGGGCAATATTTAGTACCTACTTCATTTGTAATGAGATAAATAAATTTTATCTTCACATTGATATTTATAGGAATACTAGCTGACCCGGCCACGCGTTGCTGTGGCTAACGTTTTTGTGCAAAAATAATATTGCGATTATAAATGGAGATGTGAGCTATCCTATGTTTCAAGTTGGATCAAACTGCACACGGTGTACAAATTTGATTAAAATCGGTTAAGTAGTTTATAGTCCATCGCGGACAAACATCGTGACGCGTAATTTATAAACGCTTGGAAACTAATGGCACTCTAGGTAAGTAATGTTTTCATTTGAAAATCCTAAATAGAGTTACTTGCGGACAGCAAATAATGTCGAAAACTAGTTTAGTTAGCGAAGAGGCGGCGCTAATGCAGTGGGTTCACAGTAATCACAGTAGGGACCCTGGCGTATGGTGATCATTTGCACGCTATTTGATGTGCAAATCATATGACACTTCAATTGATATCTAATATTGACCCGACCTGCGATGAAAGTGTATAGTAAACCCCTGACGTTTCCGTACTGTTTAGAGAATATTTTGTTGGTAACTTAGAACTCAGGAGAATACCGCTTACTATTCGTGTAGTCCCTTTTTCCTGCTTTATCCTTATTTTATACGTCTGATGGACTGGGGATACCTGCACCGTACTGTTTGTTGCTGTTTGTGCCTGTTTAGCAGAACTAGCAAATAACATAAAATAACAAATTGATAAGTAGAAAGTTACTCTCAGGGGCCGCTGCTCACTAGGTATATGTGGGCAAAGAGGAATACCACACGGGTGTCACCACAGGAACGTATGCGGCGTCAGCGGGCTCCACACAAGGAGGTACGTATTGATAAAGAAACGGCAACAATAGTAAGTTAATATCTTTTAATACGATCGAGGGTACATTGATGAGGTGTGAACTCATTAGCGACAGACGCTGACCGCTCATATTTGCATATTTTGTCCACAGAATAGATACTTTCCTACGTCCAGAAGGCCGGCTTCATACAACGAGCGAAAACGCGCGCTCACATAAACACGCGTCTACGTACAGCATTCACACTCGTGACTGACGTTCTACACATCGCGTCCTATGTCTCTATGTGCAGCCTGTTTGCGATCGTTGTATCAAGTTAAACACTCTGTAAGTACCTATTTTGCAGTTGTAACCCATCCTACGACGCCAGCGGGGAGAGAGAGGAAGGTAGGGGGAGTTGGGGGTATGTTTAAACTCAATCAAGTTATCCGCTTGTACTTAAGAATTTTTAATTAAATGATCTTACTATTTGTTCACGGTTTATTGACTATGTGTAACGTTTTGTGCTACGAAACCGTAGACGTCCGCAGTTGCGTAGCCCTCGCGTAGCACTGTGCGGTGACTGGCGAAACATTACTGACTGGTTCCGTAGTAGCGGTGGCCGGTGCACAAGTTCCTTCCACACAAAGTTACTGAAGAATCCTCACATAACAATCATTAGGTACAGTACAGCGCATGTATGTCCCGAAAGGGGTAGGCAGAGTTTTTTAGAAATAGAAATCGTGACCACGAACACAGCTGAAAGGTTACGGTTATAATTTATTCACATTCCGAAAAATATAATTCTTATGGGTATTTGCGAGCCCATGGACTTCGTTTAGATTTATGCGCGAGTGGAATATCTAATGTGTTGTGAAAGTATTTCAGGGACAAGCCTAAGATTTATGTGAAGAAGCCTGAAGGTCTGTGGCAGCCCTATCTATTACCGCTTATAAAGCGTGCCTGTGTGTGAATAGTAATGAATACTTTGTTTTAGTCACTGAACTAATTACCTACTCCTCAACACACATTGTGAAACTATTATCTTTCCAGGAGACATAAATACTTTGTCTGAAACACAAGTGATGACACCTCTGATTATTTGAATATGCTAGCCATACATGGTCGAAGGCAGGGAATTGATAAACCAACTAGACTTGATAATTTTCTCGATCAAAACACGAAATAGAGTTACAAAAATTGTGTTTGAACCACTCTCACAGATCACACACAGATCCCAATACATCAATAAGTTTAATATTGGACATGTGTGTAGCACAACACAATGTGGCGGCAACTACACCGCCACATGCGGACTACACCGCCACATGCGGACTACACCGCCACATGCGGACTACACCGCCACATGCGGACTACACCGCCACATGCGGACTACACCGCCACATGCGGACTACGCATCACATTGACGTCACGGAAAATCCTGCATCGCGCGAGCAGTTTACAGCACACTGCACTTTCAGCCGGTCAACAAGAAGAGCTGTTAATACCTCTACTGGTCGACGCCAACAGTCAGCATCGACCCGGCGCTGTCTCACATCAACCCGGCGCTGCCCCACATCAACCCGGCGTTGCCCCACATCAACCCGGCGTTACCCCACATCAACCCGGCGCTGCCCCACATCAACCCGGCGCTGTCCCACATCAACCCGGCGCTGCCCCACATCAACCCGACTCTGTCCCACATCAACCCGGCGCTGTCCCACATCAACCCGGCGCTGTCCCACATCAACCCGGCGCTGCCCCACATCAACCCGCCGCAGCCCCACATCAACCCGGCGCTATCCCACGTCAACCCGGCGCTGCCCCACATCCGACTCAGTGTTATTAGGTTTTCCATTAGGATTGTTTCAGTAGCAGTCCGGAGTCCGGAGTCTGGACTTGGGCCCGGTTGATGGTAGTAGGTTCGCCCTATCACATGGGACTTTAACATGATTATGTAACTGGCGAAATATGGGTGTCCCTACTAAGCCTTACCCTTGGGAGAAATGTGGGTGTCCCTACTAAGCCTTACCCTTGGGAGAAATGTGGGTGTACCTACTAAGCCTTACCCTTGGGAGAAATGTGGGTGTACCTATTATGCCTTACCCTTGGGAGGAAAACAGGCGTGATGGTACGTTTCATATTACTTGTGACGATTCGTTACAAAGTGTGTTTTCGGAATTTTAGGTTTAAATAAAATTGGTGAATGTGTTTACAGCTCTCTTCACTTTACTGAAATTCTTATTATAAAAAGAGTACACTTATTGTAGGACATGCCCGAGTTATATGTGTAACGTAATATTTCCACACGTCGTTACACATACATAAAGGTGTCATGCATATTCATGTGATGTGTAATATCGTTGTTTTATCTTCGTCCGACAGCGCCGCGCGCCGGTGCGCCAGTCCGCCATCCAGCCACTGACCTTTTAATTAGTCGCTTTAGCTGCGAGCTAACTCATAACACAGTACAATGTTTACTATGGTGTTGTTGCACTCTATGTTATAATATACTTTTTATCACACCTGCTCTGAAAATACATACTAATTATACCAATTAGAGGGAAGAAACGCCTTTATCCCGCCCTTCAAATCCTTTCATCCCAAGGTATGGAAGTTTGTATGAAAATCCTTTCGACCCAAGGGTGGGAAAAATGTATGAAATTCCATTACATACCCGGTTTTTCTTTTTTTTTTAATTTGTCAGCAGTCATACTGCCAAGAGATTTTAACTGTCTACTATTTAAATTTCAAGTAAATTGTTACTGGCCACATACAGTTTTTTTTTTACCAGTTACCAACCTCCTTGGTGCATACAGAAAATTAAAAACGAATGTACTATTTCATCACACCTGCTCTGAAAATACATACTAATTATACCAATTAGAGGGAAGAAACGCCTTTATCCCGCCCTTCAAATCCTTTCATCCCAAGGTATGGAAGTTTGTATGAAAATCCTTCCGACCCAAGGGTGGGAAGTATGTATGAAATTCCATTACATACCGGTTTTTCTTTTTTTTTTAATTTGTCAGCAGTCATACTGCCAAGAGACTTTAACTGTCTACTAATTAAATTTCAAGTAAATTGTTACTGGCCACATACAGTTTTTTTTTCATCAGTTACCAACCTCCTTGGTGCATACATAAAATTAAAAACGAAATTATTTTTGTCGGACAAAATGTAACATCTTATAATAGCTGCACTTTTAATAATTGTACTTTTAACTAAATATAAACATTTCTATACATTTATGTCCATAATTTTCCTCGTAGGTGTAATAAAAAGCACTATACATCCCTCAGGATAAAGTACAGTTCCATACCTCAAATGGTTTGCGCCCCTCGCAAGCTCGTGGCGCAAATGCCATAATCTCGGTATGGAACTGTCACTTTCTTCCCTCTGAAGTAATGTACTATTTTTTTTAATTTATTTTTTTTTTTTTTTTATCGTGGAGAAATGCTCATGCATACTGCACTACCACGGGGAGATAGTGCAGTTATGTGGGACTCTAACCCACTAAAACTCCACGGTGTCCTCCTCTGCCGCTTACGGCGGGAACACGGGCACGCGTTAGCACTCATCCGCGAACCCGCCGCATGTTATAATATACTTGATTGTATTATTATTGGTGATCAAGTTCGTTCGTTCCTGAAATAGCTCAAAAATGGAAAAGCCCCTGGTCAGGACGGGATTACAACCGAGCTCCTGAAACCCCCACTCAAACAAAAACCTCTAAAAACTAAAATACTAATAATTATATATTGTAGTTGTAGGAAATATTTTGATCCAAGCGTCCTCGCGTCGGCGGACGGCTAATGAAAATTGGAAGTTAACAGCAGCTATGTTTTCTACAATAGCAGCATTCATTATTGCTGGGTATAACAAGCCTCATCTGTTGGGCGTTTTCACTAGCCGTCCCCGTGAATATTCAAACCAAGACCATTTCTAGTGCAAATGTATGACTATTCAAGTTTTCCGTTATCTACCGTCTAGATCCGTCCTACGGAACATCGCCATAACTTTTTTCACCCAACGATTCGATAATAACTGCCATAGTAGTTATTGCTGTTTAATAAAATGCCTATCTAATGACGTATGTTTGGTTGTTATTGGTCGTGGGGACCATTTTGTCCGGTCCTCCTTTATTTCTCTTTCCTAATCCATCATCAGGCCCTGGTCACCATCTATCTATAACTTATTAATTGAGACCATTCCAAGAGCCCAAACACGATACCTCTGCTGTAAGTTAAGGGAGTTAAGGGTATCCTGCAAATTCCAGGTGATGCTGCAGCAGAAGTTCAAGGTTACTTTGTTCTTCAACTATCATTGAAGTAACGAAATGCCAAATTTCGGCTCAATCAGACCTGTGAAATATGCTCATATCAATTCATCAACTAGAAAAGAGCTGATGATAGTCTTCAAACGGCTGACCCGATTTTCTTGAATCATAGTTAAGAACACTCTCGATCAAGTCACCTTTCAAACAAAAAGACAGTTTCAGTTTGAGCTGACCTCGCATTGCATAGCATCCTAAAGGTGTTTTCTGAAAGGTTAGAAGGGCCTATTAGGTTTATCAAGCTACATTGGTACTTTTTGTTATGTTTTTTAAAATGTCTTATATTGTATTTGTGTGCCTAATTTTTTATCTACTACTAACATAGATCTTTAAGTTATTAAAATTTGTAATACTAACACGCTATGGGTCTATGATGCCTGCCATAATAGTAGATTGTTTGCCAAGGGAGCAAACAACTATTTTGAAGGCGAGAGTGTTTCTTTGAATTCAGAGTAGAATCCCGAGCGCCCGAGGGGTTCTAACGTAGAATCCTGAGCGCAGCGAGGGATTCAAAGTACGTCACTCGAGGGTACAATAGTGTTACTCCCGAGGTGGACACTCTACTTTTTATCACCCTCTATGAAAAAAAAGTAAGTCCAACTTATGAATAAGAATAGTGTTTATTTATTTACTTAAAATTACTTGAGGAAGACATAGATTTTTTTTATAAAACTAAGTAAAATCCTAATTTGAGTAAACAATTACGAACGAAGGCAGAAGGCTTTTCGCGCGTTTTTTATTGAAAAAAAAAACTTTTTTTTTAATCTATGTCGCGCACGTTTTTCTTTATCATACAGCCTGTTACTTGTTCATACAATGTTCGTGATTGATCTCTTTGGTGATTGGAACTTTTACTAACAATATCCATATTCCAAATACAAACCACTTTTAGTCCCTGTTTACGAAGAATACACTAGCTCTTTTTAAATATTTGTGATAAAAAGTTTTTTACAAACATCGTTTGTAGTTGTTTAGAAGTTTGATAAGATTTGTTGTTATTTACTCGCTACAGTCGGAGGATATAAACTCCGTCCCTCCCTGTCTGGGAGCCTTTGTTTTTAAATTGTCTAGATGTACTGTGTGAAGGAAGATATGTGCTTTGTTTTGACTAACTTTGTATTTACGCAAATAATATTAAGAGGAATTTCCTTCGGTGTCCGTGCAGTCCGCCCGAGTGCTTACAATTTGTCGTCGGAACAGACTGACGTTAATGAGACTTTGCCGCGTTCCTTTGTTTTACGTTAGGTTCAGTGCAGAGATGTACATTACCACTTATTTTATAATTCTAGTTGAGAACTACGAGTGCCTTTTAGGATACAGACTCATAAGGTCACGGCCAGTTTCTTCCACTGTTGGTACCGGTTTATTATTTAGGTAAACCCAAGCAAATCAGAATAAATGGATTTTTATCCATTTGGTTTTTTGTTATTTAGTCGTTGAAGAGGCTCTACAGTGGTAGATGGTAAGATGGGTTGTTATTGTGTTATGCATCTGTTTGGTGATTTAAATGCTAGCACAACAAGATTGTCTAAGTTTTGTAATAAGCTCATAAGTACCCGCAGTAGCGAAGGGTCAGTTTTTGTAAGAGGTAAGCCGAAGTTGATATCTTTAATATGATTATATTATTTGTGTATAGAATACTGACTGTGCCATTTTTCAAAGGGAAGCCGGTAGGAATCGAGTTGTATGGAACCTTCGCCACTGGTACCCTTTTCATATGTTCGACGGCTATTTATCGTGGAGAACATTCGTGTGAAGACCAACTGGACTTTGAGGGTTGAGAAGTCAGAGTCACGTCACAACACGAACTTCAAGTCGTTCATGGTGCGCGTGGCACATCATCTCGAGAAGTTCCTAAAGGAAGAGTTCTGGCCGAAGGGTGTTGTGTACCGCCGGTTTCGTGGCCGGATACATGACACCAGTCAGCGAAACACGACGCAGACACTTCCTGTGCGTTAGTTTGTTAGTTTTTTAGTGTAATTATAATGTTGTATGTATTTATAGTATTTTCAAGTTATATTAATATTGTATTGTATGTGTTTTATATGGGCCTTGATACCTGAAATAAATGGACTAATAAATAGAATAAAAAAATAATAATAAAAATCACGTCGACCATCGATGAATATTTTAATAAATGGTGTCTATTCACTTAACTTTGTGTCAAAAGGGTTTACCTTTCGATAGGTCAAAAGTCGGAGTTCATCCTATCCATAAGACTTGATAAAGGGTCGCAGGGATATTGGTAAAGCAGCGTACACGATGCTTACAGTGGCATTATGTGACACGTCAGTATGTACAACTGTCTCATAACCTTCGTGACTGTGTCACCTCTTGCAGCGGATGATGTTGTGGGAATAAAGTATGAGTCTCATTGCTAGGACGGTTACAATATAACAATTTGGGCCACTCTCCATTATTTTTATCTACAACAGTAATTTTGAATTCAACCCTGAAAAAGCAGCATACCAATAAGTGAATATTTACCAGCACATGACAGAGCATAAACATAGTTATGGAATGGATGATGGAGGTTGCTATCAGGAGTGGCACGGACGGAATCGTCATTCCGTCAGACCTGTGTTAGGCTATAGGTTTATACCTACTTGTATTAAGCAAATAAATGATTTGATTTGATTTAGAACGCGCGCAAAATAAGTCTGCACGCGGCCAAAATCGGAAATACGTGCCGCTATCTTGACATTTATGTCAGGTGTCAAGAGAGTGCTGTATTCCGTGTTTTCCAAAGTAAATAATCGCCATCATTATGCCGCAAGTGATTAATAGTGCTGGCAGGGATATAATCTTGAAGTCAAACTGTGACTGTCGCCCCTGACAAAAACAGCTTGACGTATTACTGTAGTCTAGTACCTAGGTATCTATTAATAGACAACATAGGTAATGAATGTTGCCACTCGTAATACTAGGTAAAAGCGTGTCTGGCTATAATTTCACCTCGTCGTGTGCCCACAACATGGCAAACAACGATTACAATCTAAATGAACGCGGATTGTCCGTGTCCATGTTGTTTATAGTAGTAGCTATTAGTAGGCACATTGGCAATTAAATGCTTTAGAGGAAGCGCTTTTGTGTTGTGCAGGATAAGAATATATTTGGGCAAAATATGTGGTACCAGACTCTTAAGTGTTACTTCTGTTTCCAAGATCATGCCCATGCAAGGCGATCACTGAGCATGACCCTGAGTTCAATTTCTCCAGGTTGGGCAAAGAGGTTTTTCCATCAGAAATGTTTCACTGCAGCCCTGCCTCGTGTTGATGGCAGAGGCCCGCCGCGTATTCTGCGGCACTCACACATATCTGCCACATGTTCAGTACTAGACACGTCTGTCTACACCTTCCTGCTGCCTGTTTTTATGATGCTATTTTATAATTCTCAAATTATTTTATAAATAAAAAAAATATGCCCAAAGTTCTACCATACTTAATCTTTGCTGAATTGCATGCAGTGCTTTCTTAACCAATATAAGCCTTCCGTTCTTCCTTTTATAATATGTACAGACGCCAGCACATCAACCTACTACAATCTGTCAAATTTCTTTAATATACACACATCAAAAGTGTCTAGGGATCAAGCATTTTTATGCGGATTTCTTGAGATTGAGATGTGGCTTTGTAATAAATTATGATTTTATAAATTTATATGGATCCTTTTTGGTGCATTTCATAATTTGAAACAGGAACTGTTAATCAAATTCGAGTAAAAGATGAAAATCAGCTGTCAATATTTTCCCTATAAAAACATACAATGCATTGAAGACATTATTAGTGCTACTGTTTCCCTACTACTGATTAAAACCAACGTTATTATGGAGCGGCGACGTCATTTAAGCAGGGAAGAAATGCTCAGAGCCGTGGGAATGATAGAAGCTGGTTCCCGGCAACGTACTGTGGCTTTAGCTCTGAATACAAGTCAGAGTGTTATCAGTCGACTTTGGACACGTTACCGAAGCACTGGTACCGTGGCTGGGCGCCATGGAGGACGGTATCGCTGCACCACACGGAGACAAGACTGATACATTCAAATCTTAACTCGAAGAGCTCCAACAATAACCGCCATGATGTTAGCCGTGAGGCTTCATCACTCTTCAGGGAACTTAATTAGCGACCAAACAGTCGGAAACCGCTTGCAAGAAGTGAACCTTCATTCCCGAAGACCGCTACGGGTACCACCTATAGCAATGCACAATCGTAGGATTCGATATCAATGGGCTCTTGAACACAGAAATTGGGCAGAAGAACAATGGCGTTTCGTGTGCTTTTCTGATGAGTCTCGTTTTGGTATGAGACCGGATACAAGACGTATACGACACTGGAGAACCCCTGGACGCCAACAGCGATTAAAATCCTGCCAGGAAGTCCATCCTTATAGTGGTGGAACCATCATGGTATGGGTGGGTATTTGGATCGGCGGAAGAACTGAGTTGATTGTTTGGATCAGAGGCAACCTCAACGCTCAAATTTATGCTGAGACGATTGTATCTGACGTCATCGTTCCTCTACAAGTGCAAATCGGTCCCTTATTTCAGTTAATGCATGATAATGCACGACCGCACACCGCAAGAGTTGTAAGACAGACTCTCGCCGCAGCTAACATCAATGTCCTGCTCTGGCCTGCTCAGTCGCCAGACTTGAACCCGATTGAGCATGCATGGGATATGCTACAGAGAAGAGCTCTGCCGAATATGGAGGGTATCCAGTCGCAAGAAGACCTTTTTTTGTTGTTGCAACGAACATGGGCGGCCATTCCACAGCGTGATTTGGATGAACTCATTTTGAGTATGCCAAACCGATGTTCTTGTGTTGTTAGTGTTCGCGGTAGAAACACAGATTATTAATTGTTTAAGTTACCCAATAAAATTTTAAAGAAAACTGTTATTTCAGTCTTTTTTTCGAACTTAATGTTAGTGGTTCAAATGTCAAAAATCCCTTTATTAGGAAAATGGCAAATTTCTTTATTAATGCAAAGGTGACTTGGTTTATCGTTACTGTGACAAACGAAAACACTTTATTTGATGAATCCTTAAAGAAAATTTTAATTAATATCAATCAGGAGAAAAGTTATTGCAAAAATATATGTTGATCCCTAGACACTTTTGATGTGTGTATTTTCAACTATATCGCTGTAGCATAAGGTTCAAAGTTTATTGGGAAAATTTGACAGTTTCGGGTAACTTGATGTGCTGGCGTCTGTACAATAAGCGCACGCTTGCTTGTAGGTAGAAAGCAGTGACGTTAAGGTTTTTAGGTCTCACCTTTGTTATTAGAATATTATTCTAGGAAATAAAAGTTTGATTTAATTTGAAGCTACTATAATTATCTCATTTCCGACTCATTGTTCCTGACGTAGCTGGTAACAACCAAGTTCAGCGAGTATCGCTCCAAGTGACGCGTCTTCAATCTCCGCGCGTGTCCCCGCCGCGCGCCGCAATGCTGGGAACACGCCCCGCACTCAGTCATCGCTCTTTGTAAAAAGAAACAGAATGTCCGCTTATAACAACGTCCTACTCGTATAAGGGCCCTCGGAATAGTCTGGGATGTAAAGTTGAACTCAATACTCAATCATTTATTGCATTCCACAATGTGTACTGTGCACTAGGTGATATCTTAAAAATATAAGGAAATCATTATAGACCCATCTGGGCACAGCAAAATAGTAGGAGAGAGAACGCCTTAAAACATGATTATTTTGCACAAACAAGGCGCACATTACAAAAAAAAACATTAAATCCACAAAAACTTATCTATTCTTATTACATCTAAATGTTATTAGGGTTTTTTTTTTCTAATACCTACCTATGATCTATACGTATGAATTTTGAAAAGAAATTAATTTCTGTACTAACTAATAATTAATTAGATAATATAGTACATTATAGTTCATCATATAAATAATCGGTACAGTTTAGCAGCATTTTCCTATAAAAAATTGGTACTGTTAGCCTGTATCACCCCACTGCTCACCACGACTTCCAACTTTTTCGATCCAGGGCTAAACTGAACCACTGGTGTGTTATCCAGCTCGACCCGCCATCTTTTTATTTATAATTCATATTAATTTTCTTTATATGTATGTATCTTTCTCTGTATTTCTTTAGGTTTGTAGTCAGCATGTCAATTAACGAGGTCCACGTTTCCTTATCAGTGGACTGCGAGCATTCGTCTGAAATGGCTCACCAAACGATTATGTATTTCTCACTCTTGACGATAGTGATTGTGAGGTGTGATTGTGAGGCGTACTTGTTCGGGTCGGAATGATTCGGAACGATTTGGCACAGCAGGGCGGAATATATATTCGATTTTGCCGCCCGGCTGTGCCGAATCACGCCGACCCGATCCCGTGTGACCCACCACATACTTGTGAAGACGTTTTTAGATAGGTCTTTGATGTGCCTTTTAGCCTTTTCAAATGGACCTTCTGTACCTTATCTATGATGTGTCTGAGCGTGTCGGTGCATACGTTTGACGCGTCTCTAGTTTGCCTCCATTGATAGATTAGGCAAGTTGGTCGGCGCTAACTCATGCGAGTTGGATCAGTGTTGCAGACGCTGGCGCTCGAGTGACGATCGTGGATCACGCTGGAACATTCTCGATACATCACACGTTCAATATTATGGTTGATAATTTTGCCATAGATTTTTGTGCAATAAACTCATAAAGTGTTGGCCTAATGTCATTGAACAAAGTTTAAATCCCAAACATTTATCAAAGAAGATTGAGTTATTTTGAAAGAAAGAAAATAGTTCATTCTTGCAAAAAAATAAGGGAAAATTTATTTACTATATTGTTGCCACGCGTCTGGCAACACATTGCATTAGTGGTGCGGCGGAATGGGAGAATAACGAGTATAGTACTGACAATATAGCTCTTCTTTTTACAAATCGAGGGGAGCCCTAGACAAATAAATCTTGAAACATATTACCATACATCAAGAAAGTTTTCTTAAAGTGAGAATGGTTCAACTCAGTCAAGAGCCCCGCGAGCCCTGAGAGCTCCGTGAAACAATTCTGTTTGTTTGAGTACTATTTGTTCGGCGCATGTTTAAATTCATTTAATTCTCAATCGTTCGCTAAATCTGTTTCAAATTGTAACTATTTCAAAAACTTTTCCGATTTTGGGAGGAATGGAATTCACATTGAGGAAGTAGAGGGTGATGGGAAGTGTTTAAACATGTTGCATGGTACAAGATTGGTAATATATTTGCTTAACGCACACAATTGGATTGATTATCTAATGCAAGCTGTGGATGTTGATGAGTCTATATGAATGGGGTGTGAATGGGGGGAGGGTGAAATTTCACGCGGACGAAGTCGCGGGTAGAAGCTAGTGGTATATAATATACTATCAATACAATGATTGTATGTTGGCGGCGTTTCTAAGTAGATACAATAATTAAGGGGCTTACATGACCTAAAGCGCGGTCATTGTCGGACTGCTTAGAAAAGAAAGAGAAACGCGATGAAAATTGTAAAATGTGAAGCAATTATTTAATTACAAAAATCTATTGTTTGGACTAAAAAATTAAAACACTAGTGTTTTAGTATGTTGCTTGTAGAATAATCTGACAAAAAATCAGAATGATTGTATGTATATTAGTATGGTTTTTATTTTAAAAAGAAAGTTTATACAGGTATCTTCATGTTTTTTTATTCTATCGTATCAAATTAGTTGTATTATATTTTCAACACACTATCAACCTAGCATATATCCTGAAGAATATCATATATTTTTCTGATTTTGTCTATTGTAGTCGATCATATACCTACTTTTATTGTTTCTAAAGCTTGCGTTTTTTGCGTTTAGGTCCTGTAAGCGCCTTAAGGAGAAACGACAAAAATCTAACAGTTTATTGCATGTAATAAAGAAGTCGGAACTTTAGTGCTATGCGTGATGATACATTAGAAACAAAACATTCAATTGCTTGTTTATCATAAAAAAGGTGTCAATGGAATTATAATGTTAACATTTTTTACGAGTGAATAAAATAACGATTCGTCGCACTATCATACGACCGCTAAATGGCACATCGCTGTAATAACTGGGCAGATATTGAACGCGACTGAATCAAATAAAACTAAGTTTCCATCAGTTTTGTCGCCAATCGCCGCTGACGTAGGTAAATATGGCGCGAAAAAATATTTAGTCTATATCTCAGGGCCGCAGAGTAGCCGAGACCGACGGGGACTACATCAATTATAAACAGATGTGTCACCTTGATCTATTGTTATATCTGAGCGATATTTTTATGATCATGGTCATTTTATGTAATTAATGGGATATTTTTTCTGAGAAAAATATTCGATTAATGAGATTTACGGTGTTTGTTTAAGGGAACCTTGGCCCTGAACACAAAACAAATGGCGGTCACATCCGCTGTTATTTCATCTGAGTGGTTTTGTGAACGATTACCAGTGAGTTTATTAACTAGCAGGTTAAGTTTCACGTATGACCATTACATAAACACAAACATGGGCTAATTCCAAACGAATCTACCGTACTCCGTGAACTATCAGCGAGAACAGGCCCTGTCTGCGTTCGACGAATCGCTGAAGTCACCCCCGCCACTGTACTGCACAGAACAGACCAATCGGCAATCATAAATAATTAAACTCTGTTAGGTAGGCACGTATTCAAGTAGCCTGCAAGTCTAGATGTGGTGGGACCAAGTGTTGTGACGTATCTTGGAAGACTGCGACGAACTGTCCAAGTGTCCACCCAAGTAGCTTAGTGTGTCCATTATTATCGTTAATTTTTTTTTTGGAAGTTGGTTGCTTTTTTAATAAAGTTTTTATAACTAATTCAAAAACTAACCAAGAAAATTAATAAAATTTATATGGGACCACCCCTGAGGTTTAAAAAAAAGAATTTTGCAAATCGGCTGATAAATAATGGAGTTCTGAGGTAAAAAAAATAAAAATTCAACCGAAGTGAGAACCTCCTCCTTTTTTGAAGTTGGTTAATTAATAAAACTACATGCCTTTGTACCCTTTTACAGTCCCACTAGTGATTTTCTATCAATAAATAGACTTAATTATTGAAGAGTTCCATTGTCTGTCTTCAAAATTCATCAACAGATTTTTACGAAATAATGGGACCATTTTGGAAAACAAAATGATAAATAAATTAAATCAATTCATAAACATAAACAAAAAAGTTATGCCCAAATTAACTTGCAAGATTAGAGGTACCCCAATAACAACTTTGACAGAAATAAGGGTGTACCGAACACATCTGCCTACATAGGCGTGATGTTATGTTGTGTGATTACGTAAGCAATGCATACATATTGCGATAGCAGCAATCGCGGTTGATTTGCTGGCATTTATTGAATAAATGGGAGCATTTCCAAATAAAACTCTTTCGAACAAAAAAGAATTTTGCAAATCCGTCTATACTTATATGACGGAGTTATGCCCGAACATATTATGTACATTAATATATATATATGTTGCAGTCAAAACTCTTAACCAGTCAAAAGTACTATTGACTAGCAAAATCAGTCAAAAGTACTTTTGACTGAATAGGTTGGTCAAAAGTGGTTTTGACTGAAAATTATTGGTTATTAGTACTTTTGACTGCAAATTTGCGGTTAAAAGTACTTTTGACTGACGCTCTTCGTCAAAAGTAGTTTTAACTGCAATAAATCATCAGTCAAAACTCAAAAGCACTATTAACTCGTTAGATGTGAATAAAAAAGAGGTTCACCCTTGTTTGGTATAACAACTTTTGATGTAATGTTACTAATTCGAACAACGTTTAGGAAAATAATCAATTTGTATAATATCGATTAACATAATTTTCATTTCATCGAATATTTATTTGCGATAACAACATTTGCGCTGTTGATCAAAAGGTATAATGTTCATTTGATGTAATGTTCCCACCCCGAGGTTCGGTTTTGTTAGGTTACTTTAAACCCTTTTCACAGAAATAGGAGCCCCGCGAAGCGGGACATTGGATGCAAGAGCGAGTGAATGAGAATACAAATACCTTTAGGTACCTCATATCATATTAAACAGGCAAATTAGGGCATTTGAAAATTCGGTCAAATGACATTATTTCAAAGAAATAAATATGCTAAATAATATGCTAAATAATTTTTAAGAGTTTTGACTGATACAACCAGTCAAAACCACTTTTGACGGAATCACTTAGTCAAAAGTACTTTTAACCAACTCCATTGGGCAAAAGTACTTTTAACTGTTATTTTAGTCAAAAGTATTATTGACTAAAGCATACGGTCAAAGGACTTTTATACATATATATATGTTGCAGTCAAAACTCTTAACCAGTCAAAAGTACTATTGACTAGCAAAATCAGTCAATAGTACTTTTGACTGAATAGGTTGGTCAAAAGTGGTTTTGACTGAAAATTATTGGTTATTAGTACTTTTGACTGCAAATTTGCGGTTAAAAGTACTTTTGACTGACGCTCTTCGTCAAAAGTAGTTTTAACTGCAATAAAGCATCAGTCAAAAGCACTATTAACTCGTTAGATGTGAATAAAAAAAGAGGTTGTTTACCGTTTACCTTACCGTTTTGTTTACCCTTGTTTGGTACTCGTATAACAACTTTTGATGTAATGTTACTAATTCGAATTACAACGTTTAGGAAAATAATCAATTTGTACATATAATATCGATTAACATAATTTTCATTTCATCGAATATTTATTTGCGATAACAACATTTGCGCTGTTGATCAAAAGGTATAATGTTCATTTGATGTAATGTTCCCACCCCGAGGTTCGGTTTTGTTAGGTTACTTTAAACCCTTTTCGCAGATGCAAGAGCGAGTGAATGAGAATACAAATACCTTTAGGTACCTCATATCATATTAAACAGGCATTTGCCTGTTTAATATGTTTAGTGCATTTGAAAATTCGGTCAAATAACATTATTTCCAAGAAATAAAATATGCTATATAAAAATCTACCAATTCATTATCATCATGCTGCTGCTTGATGCTTTTTATTTCTTTTATTTCTTTCTGTGGTTTTGTTTTTGTATGTACTAACAATAGTTTTATAAGGTTTTTGTGTTACTAACAGTATATGGACTACGTCTGAATTAAATGTCTTATTATTATTATTATTATTTAGAGATTTTTGTTTTCCTCGGCCTAGCCGGATAGCTGATGGCACGGGCCTAAGCCAAGTGTTCATCAGTGGGATTAACTCTTGGAGTAATAGTAGATACTGCGTGGTTATCCGCAGTAGGCTGTATGTTAGCCGAAACTATATTTGAGTGGGAGTAATGGTGCAAGTTATCGGACTCACACTGGAGGAATTTTCTTACTAGCCTACATGTATTGAGAATCACTGCCTTCTGCAGCAGGTGGTAGGTGGTAGATGGCAGGTTGAGAGAACTAAGGGACTGATGAAGCTGTTTGGGTATTACTCCTGTTGTAGATAGCACTATAGGGACTATTGTGACTTTTTGAAGGTGCCAAAGTCTGGTTATTTCGTCTTTTAGTTCGGTGTATTTGGATAACTTTTCGGCTATTGTAGTCTGTAAGTTATGTGTATTTGGCACAGCGATATCTATTAGGAACCCGGTTTTATTTACTTTGTTAATTAACGTGATGTCTGGTCTATTAAAGTGAATTGTGCGGTCGGTGAGTATAGCTCGGTCAAAATACAATTTTGTAGTGGGGTTCTCTAGTACCGTTTCAGGGTTATATTTATAATATGGTGCTATGGTGTCTATAAATTTGTATTTATGAGCTAGTTTTTGATGTATTACGTTGGCTACCTGATCGTGTCGATGTTTGTAGTCTGTCTGGGCTATTGATTTACAGGCGCCTGTGATATGTTGGATTGTCTCTGGTGAACTATTGCATTTTCTACATGTGTCGTTTGTTAGATTCTTTATTATGTATTTTCTATAGTTTTTGGTCTCAATAACTTGGTCTTGTATTGCAAGCATGAACCCTTCAGTTTCCGGAAAAAGTTCGCCTCGATTTAACCACGCGTTCGACGCATCTTTGTCGACATTCAATTGGCATAAATCTTGACGATGTCTCCCGTGTAGAGACTTCTGGGTCCACTCTAGACATTTGGTTTTGTCATCAGTCACTCTCTCGTTTTGCTGTTCAGTTGTGTCTTTAAGATTAAGAGGTGTTAATTGTTGATCGTTTTGTGCTATTAGTTTGTGAAGTGTTGAAGACGCAGTTTTATCGAAGAAGTATTTTCTGAGGGTTGTAATCTGTCGGTTGTGTAAATTTAAAATGTCAATAAGTCCCCTGCCTCCCTCTTTCCGCGGTAGTGTTAACCTTTGCAGGCATGATCTTGGGTGGTGTTTACGGAATTTAGTCATTGTTGTGTTAATTTTGCGTTGCAGGTTTTTCAGGTCTGTTTTGGTCCAGTTGATTATACCAAACGAATAGGTGAGGACAGGGATAGCAAAGGTGTTAATTGCTTTTATTGTGTTTCGTGAGTAGAGTTGTGTTTTAAGAATAGTATTTAACCTATGTTGGAATTGCTGTTTTAATTTTTGTTTGGTCTCTTTATAGTGTATCTGACTTGATTGTATGTACCCTAAGTATTTGTAAGTATCTTGCTCATCCAGTGGTTCTATTTGTTCGCCTGTTTCTAAGATGTATTGGTGTTGGTAGTTCTGACCTTCTCTAACCGAGTTTATTTTGCATTTATCTATTCCGAATTCCATTTTTATGTCGTTTGTGAATTTCTCTGTCAGGTTAGCTAACTCGTTAAGTTGACTCTCAGTTTTTGCGTATAGTTTAATATCATCCATGTACAGTAAGTGGTTTAAAATGCCACCCTGGGATTCATCCTGTCCATCGGTAGCAGTAGAATTTAAAGAGATTCCTAATGAGGTTGCGTTTAATATTTTAGATAGGGGGTTTAGAGCAAGACAGAACCACAGTGGGCTGAGTGCATCTCCCTGGAAGATTCCTCTCTGTATTTTAATTGGGCTGGTGTCTATTGTTTCGGTTGGTGTAGTGAGTCTTAATACTGTAGTCCAAGTTTTCATCACGGTCTTGAGGAATGTTACTACTGACGGGTGTATTTTGTAAATTTCTAATACTTGTACTAGCCATGAATGGGGAACAGAGTCATAAGCTTTTTTGTAATCGATGTACATTGTAAATAAATCCGATTTAGATTTCTGAACTTTTTTTAAAACTACGGAGTCTATGATTAATTGTTCCTTGCAGCCTTGGCTATACTTTCGACATCCCTTCTGTTGTTCGGCTAAGATGTTATTGGCATCAATGTGCTCGTATATCAATTCAGATATACAGAATGTTATGATCTTGTACAAGGTCTGCAAGCATGTAATGGGTCTGTATTTCGCAGGGTTGGAGAGGTCTTTACGGTCTTTTGGGATCATAAACGTTGTTCCAGACATTATATAAGAAGGTATTGAATTGGGGTCTTGAATGAATGAATTTATGAAATTATATAGGTAACAATGAATTGCTGTGAATTTTTTGTACCAGTAACTATGGATGTGGTCTGATCCGGGAGCTTTCCAATTATGTAACCTTGTTAGAACTTTATGAAATATTTCTGGGGATATGTGCTCAAACACCATCGGCTGAATGTTTGTGTTGTTATTTAACAATTCTGATTGTATCCAATCAGCTTGGGAATTGTGGCAAATAGGTTGTTCCCATAATTTTGCCCAGAAGTGTTGTAGTGTCTCTGGGTCAAGGGTGTTATTTTCATTGTCACATGGGTTGTTGTGTTGAAGATTTGCAGTTTATTATTATTATTCGGTCAAATGAATAATTATACGAAATGACGATAAAGTGGTTTTGACTGATACAACCAGTCAAAACCACTTTTGACGGAATCACTTAGTCAAAAGTACTTTTAACCAGCTCCATTGGGCAAACGTACTTTTAACTGCTATTTAGTCAAAAGTATTATTGACTAAAGCATACGATTACATTATGATTTTGCTAGTCAATAGTACTTTTGACTGGTTAAGAGTATAACATATATATATCCTCCTCCTTTTTTGAAGTCGTTTAAAAGTTCAGATGTTTAATTGTCCACCCTCTGCTAGTGCAATTCAGTTAACATTTTAGTTTATCATGAGAATGACGACTCACGACAAAAGAGAGAGTGTTTGAAGTCATCGACGTTCAACTCGGAGTTATACAAGTCAATATCTTCTGCCCGCGACTTCGTCCGCTTGAAATTTCACCCTCCCCCTATTAGGGGTGGAATTTCGAAAAACCCTTTCTTGGTGGATACTTACTCTTCACAAGGAACACAACCTCCAAATTTCATGTCTCTAGGACCAGTGGTTTATTCTATGCGTTGATATATCAGTCAGTCACGACTTTGAATTTTGTAGCAACTAGCTTCAACTTTCTGACCAACTGACGGACTATTTTAATTTTGACAATTCAAAAGTGCCTGTACAAGGTTTAATTGAAATAAATGCTTTGAGTTTGAGTTTGAGTTTGGATAGGTATATATGTAGATAGATAAATTCTGGCAGTGTTATCTGACGCACAACATTCTACGCAAAAAAAAACCTGTCCGTTTGAGTACACACAGTGTAAACGAGGCGTCTGTCTGATCCCGTGTCAACATCGGCACTAATGCCAATCTGTCAACATGATAACACGCAATCCCTGATTAGCTGTCACACGCAGAGAGTAAACTAGAAAATAACCAAACCTCATGTTAGTATTTATAGAGAGAATGTCTGGAAACATTCGACGGTATCTCAGCGATGTAGTCCGAACATCGGGCCGTTTGTAACTACGAGTTTATTAATGAAGGTAAGTCTCAAGCTGCGAGAGACTTAAGTTGCATAGTTTCTGAACTGTGGAAGTTTAAAGTCGTCTCAAGTAGTAAATCCTTACTAATAACTACTTGACATTTTACTAACGTAATATAAAAGTATACATTTAGGTAACTAGGGCAATTAAATATTATTAAAACCGTTTCAGAATAAGGGTTACTAATTACTACGTACGTACTTTCATACAACGTACTAAATAGTAGTCATTTCAGCCCTTAAATGTCTATAGTTAGATACGGGATACCCTGTAGTCGTACAATGAAAAGTCACATTATTTTCTAAACTTTTGCTCTCAATAGCTATTGTTTCTATCTAACAATCACCTCCAAATCGTAAGTTTCCAAATATATGACACACGACACCGTATTTACATCACCAACATAAATATACGTATATGACATACGACACCGTATTTACATCACCAACATAAATATAGGTAATTAGACATTTGGGGAATTACCATTTTGGGAAATGGACGTTTTGGGAAGTGTAGGTACGTTTTGAACCTAAAGTATAATAATAATGAAATAATAATGACTGCATAAGTTGAAAGTAGTGAAAAATATGATATAAACATTTGAAAAATGAAGGATACAGGGAAAGAAAGATCATCGTCAGGTATATCTCAGTAGGAGATAATAAAAAAACTGATCAACTAATTAATGCACTTTATACACTATCTATGTGCTATGCACTTTGTATTATAGTGTATACCTATTTAGATATTACCTATTTTTAATTTAGATCAAAGTCCATAGACACTGACCTTTTTTAAAACAACAGGGGTGACTACGATATTTCTTTCCTACATTCAACTAGCTCTTGCGTTTTCGGGTTACAGTACAGGGCCGAATAGTTTAGTAGGTTTTCTACTAGATGGCGTTGTTATTTGAATATTGAAAAAAATTGACATTGATCCTGCTTTCCCTGTACCCTTTAAATGTGTTTACCAAATTGAGGGATTCTGAAAAGAAATACTGCTTTACAAAATACATATGTCCTCAAAAGACTCAGTAGGTAGGTAAATCCTAAATAATTTTGAAAAAGGCGAGTTATTCAATTTGTGCGGATCGTTGGTAGCGTACAATATCGCGGCAGGATCTCTTTTCACTTTTTATTGGTTTTAATGGAGGCTCGCGAACCACTCAACTAATGAAATTACTATATTTCAGTGAATTCATCGCACAACCGTAAGAATGCGGTATCGTGGTATTAAAGAGATGAAAAACGAATTTATTTTTAGCAATTCGTAAAGCTTTCTTGGAAAAATGGATATAACTTGGGTATGTCCTTGTTGGCGTCTATGTTACTTAGTCGGTGTTATTAAAGTTTAGTGAAGTAATATCGGTGGGACTCCCTGAGGGGCTGTGAGTTATACGTAGTACTGTAGTGAAGGGCCTTACATAAAACTGCTAGCTACAGAAGTTCCTTTGTTTACAAACTTTCGCACACGGCTGACACAACCGTCTTTGTTTTTGAATCTTTTCTATTTCTTTATATCGTGTTTGTGTATATCTTGTATGAATGAGTGAAAAGATTTATTTGTTAAACACAGAGGGTACATACATTTGGTCTTCAGTAACAATTCACTTGTCACTCTATGTGTGGTAATATCTTGATGATGTGTATCTTGATCATCAACCGCTTCCTAAATATGAGTAAGGAGTCTGACTTTCAACAAAATATGTATATTTCATTTAAAGTTTAGCGTTTCATTTATGTACATAACATAGTTACAGTTTTTATTTAACTTGTACTTACTGGTCTACTCTCATCCCTGCGCATCCTTTTTATTTTTAGAGACTTTGTTGTGAACCTTCTTTTTTCCTTACAAAGTTGTACCTACTATGGTCTGTATTGTTTACAAAGTGGAATCATTTGTAAGTTCCGGCCAGCGCCGCGCCGCGCCGCCACCGTCGCTTCGACACGCGCGAGTTAGTCCCGCGCTAACGACTACTCCCAACTGAGGTATTAGTTTCTTCTCGCGGTTTTTCGGCACAATGCTCTTTGTTTATGTTCGAGCTCTGATAGATTAACTGGTTCGAATGTTACGTCTTTACATTCTGTTTAGACGTAGAAATATAAACTAGAGATACTTACACACACTTAGGGACACTTTACTGGTGACTGTTTATAATAGTAATGTGACATTCTACTTTTGCAATAACCGCCTGAATATTCCAGAATTACTATAGGTTCTTTAAAGTACCTACTTACTTATTTAGTAGGCTAATAGAACAAAAATATCCTCGTTTAAAAATTGTAAGTATGTACGTAGTTATTTGATGAAATAATAAAATGTTATTTATCCACAAGCTTTCACAAAAGTTCGACTTCAGTCAGTCAACAACAAACCGACCTTGTAGTTCGACTTCAGTCAGTCAACAACAAACCGACCTTGTAGTTCGACTTCAGTCAGTCAACAACAAACCGACCTTGTAGTTCGACTTCAGTCAGTCAACAACAAATCGACCTTTAAGTTCTACTTCAGTCAGTCAACAACAAAGCGACCTTGTAGTTCTACTTCAGTCAGTCAACAACAAATCGACCTTTAAGTTCTGCTTCAGTCAATCAACAACAAACCGACCTTGTAGTTCTACTTCAGTCAGTCAACAACAAACCGACCTTGTAGTTCGACTTCAGTCAGTCAACAACAAATCGACCTTTAAGTTCTGCTTCAGTCAATCAACAACAAACTGACCTTGTAGTTCTACTTCAGTCAGTCAACAACAAACTGACCTTGTAGTTCTACTTCAGTCAGTCAAAAAAAAACCGACCTTGTAGTTCGACTTCAGTCAGTCAACAACAAACCGACCTTTTAGTTCTACTTCAGTCAGTCAACAACAAACCGACCTTGTAGTTCGACTTCAGTCAGTCAAAAAAAAACCCACCTTGTAGTTCGACTTCAGTCAGTCAACAACAAACCGACTTTGTAGTTCTACTTCAGTCAGTCAACAACAAACCGACCTTGTAGTTCGACTTCAGTCAGTCAACAACAAACCGACTTTGTAGTTCTACTTCAGTCAGTCAAAAAAAAAACCGCCCTTGTAGTTCGACTTCAGTCAGTCAACAACAAACCGACCTTGTAGTTCTACTTCAGTCAGTCAACAACAAACCGACCTTGTAGTTCTACTCAGTCAGTAAAAAAAAAACCGACCTTGTAGTTCGACTTCAGTCAGCCAACAACAAACCGACCTTGTAGTTCCACTTCAGTCAGTCAACAACAAACCTTGTAGTTTCTGCACAAGGCCTGAATTTCCTCCATCAACAGCTAATAGCCCTGTGAGAGTTATATCGGAACATTAATATTCGCAAACATATCCCGATATTGAATAAATAATAAACACGCGTGCTTTGATGCCTTTTAACAAAATGCGATCCCATTAGCAGTCTGATTCACCTTTAATGTGGAAGAATAAAAACATTCGTCGACTGTATACGAAATAATCGGAATATTCATGCATGTGCATGACTCATCTACATAGTATATACTGTTGTGTGTTGTCATTTCAATAAATCAGAGCACGTTAAATTAAGACACTATAGTTAATGACGTGTTCTGACGATTTATTCAATTATATTATTATTATTATTATTTAGCTTTATTTTATATTCAATTATATAGGGAAACTTAATTAATTATTTTTATTAAGCGTTAAGACTTATGCCCCCTCTATGTGACTTGACAATTCAAAAGTGCCTGTAATTATTGCTTTTAACCGACTTCAAAAAAAGAGGTTCTGTATTCGTCCCGTATGTATGTATGCATGCATGTGTGTATGTTTGTATGTCCGCGATTTTCTCAAAAACTAATGTTATTTTTAATAATTGGTTTGAGTTTGACTTTCTCTAAAAGATACCTGAGATAGTTTTCATAGTTTTCGAGGGTGCCAATAATGAGGTCAAAATGAAAATTCAATATAGCGGTTACGAAAATTTTCAAATTATTCATGAGTGTCGTTTCTTAACGGTTTTCGAGGGTGTTGGGGCCAATGGCCTCACCATTGGCCCCAACACCCTCGAAATGAAAATCCAAAATGGCGGCTGCGAAAACTAGTTTTTTTTCAACATGGGTGTTATTTTCATGGTTTTTGAGCGACAACTTCCTTCACACTTTTTCTCTCTTTTTGTCTCTTTCTATTATATATGAGTGTGTGCGAGTGCGAGTATCGCGCTGGCAGGGGTCCCCCGACCGCACACGTTTTTGGTGACCAACAGCAGTACGTCAATCTAAGTATCAATCAGTTTAGCTTTTAACTTATTATAGTAACACTTTATCTCTCTCTTTTATTTTTTTTCTTTATCTTTGTCTCTTTGTCTTTTTCTTTATCTTTGTCTTTTTTTTTGTCTTTATGTAGTTAATTCAATTTAGTATAATAATATTATTGTGGCATGTATTTTATTCTTTGGTTACTAACATAATTTTAAGTGTATAAATACTAACATAAATATAGATTTCAGTGTCTGACTTAAATAAAATTATTATTATTATATTTTACTTTACATATCTTGGGACCATGGGGGTCCCGGTCCTTTGGCAGGCGTACGAGGGGCCGAAGCCAACTCGCAGAGGCCCCTTAGGAAATTGTAATGAAATGTGGCATCAACTGACGATTATCCCTGTATGCACTATGCAGGTGCATACAAGGATAACCCCCGGTAGGTGTAGGACTATTGCAGGATATGGAAAAATAAAAATTTGACTATGGGTTTGGGTGGCTAAAGTGGACTGGTTACTAAGAACTATGGATGAACTATGACCCATCTGCCTGATCAATGTTTTATATATACACGGATAAAATGGCAGGGGGTGACTTGCACACTCAATAATGGGCCCCCGGTAATGGTCGCTAGCGGTAGCTAGTGACGTAGCAATCAGGGGGCAACATGTCGTGAGGTGCTTATGAGGCATGGAGAGGTATTCCACGGCTATCAGGACAATCCCGGAAGTACGGTCAAGATCCCTACCAGCATCTTACTGGAAAACTTCCTTCCTCCGAGCACGTTTGCTCTTGCGAATCTCCATTCAAGCCGGCCAATAAAGGCAAGAATGAGGTGGGAGCTCTGTTCCTCGTCATTGTTCACTCCAGCCGGCCAATTAAGGCAAGTCAGAGGTGAGGAACAAGACTTCTCCCAGGAGATAGGGTCCGTGGGGTCGCTACTGCCCAACAGCTCGCCACATGCTGCCCTGCGGGTTTCTGTATCCCTCTTGGTCTGGCCCCTCACCTTAGACCAGTTCCGGCAAAGTAAACTTTTCCGGCAGTTCGGAGCACGCACGCCCCACCGCGACGTCAACGTCGGCGGTGGGCTTATTATTATTATTTATACTATAGATAGCATTCTGGTTTGACTGTTTCTTTATGGAAACATGACTTAACTCATGCTTTCAAATGTGGTATCTGACTAATGGGAGTTGACAGCAATCGATTGTATCGAGCCTACATATTGAGCAGCTAGTGTGTACCTACCGCAGTAAAAAGCAGTGATATTTAGAAATAAAATCCGAGCAATATTCCACCGGGCGAGCGTGATCTGTCCCTAGGTATGTACCGCAACTATCGCCGCTCACGCTACACAATCACTTTACTTACACACACTGTGGAAAAAAGCAGTAAATAAAAATGAAAAAACATTGATCTGAACTGCTTTAAACAGTTCCATATGAGCCAAAAACGTTCAAAACAGTATTAAACTTTAACGTTTTAAGTAGCTAAAAGGTCACAAAATTAACTGATTTATTAATTTGGTGATATCGTTCAAACCATTGAAATTTACTCACATTACAGTAATGGTGGTTTTCTTTTTCTTTGTTGTTTTTTTTCAGTAAATAATATGTTCAATCATTAATAGGTACTGTTTTTTCTTTTACTGCTTTACAAACATTTCTTTTTACTGTATAAAGTCAGTAAGTCTTAATGAAATTGCTTTAATGTGGTGTAGTAAGAAATTATTTTTTTCAGTGCACGATCTGCATGACTCACGTGAACACTGTATGCGAATGTACACGTGAGTCTGAGGAAGAGCCGAAACTAGGCTTTTTCTATATCTGTCAACAACATCAAGCACGTCTTGTAAAAGCCTCGCCGCGCCGGTCTGCAATGTGTACCTGTAAGCTATGTGGTCTGCAATGTGTACCTGTAAGCTATGTGGTCTGCAATGTGTACCTGTAAGCTATGTGGTCTGCAATGTGTACCTGTAAGCTATGTGGTCTGCAATGTGTACCTGTAAGCTATGTGGTCTGCAATGTGTACCTGTAAGCTATGTGGTCTGCAATGTGTACCTGTAAGCTATGTGGTCTGCAATGTGTACCTGTAAGCTATGTGGTCTGAAATGTGTACCTGTAAGCTATGTGGTCTGCAATGTGTACCTGTAAGCTATGTGGTCTGCAATGTGTACCTGTAAGCTATGGTTATGTGTGGTTATTTTTTAAACAACCTGAATCTTAAAATGCCATTGCTCTAAACTCGACTAAGCTCAAATCCAATCAATTATAATATCTTATTACTATTTAGGAATTTATTTATAAATAAACCACGTGATGTAAAACATGTTTCTGTTTTTTCAGTTTTTTTGTTTATTTCGATCTGCTAAACTCTAAACAGTGGAATCTTAGTAATAGGGTCCCGTTTTTACCCTTTGGGTACGGAACCCTAAAAATGAAGTGTAGATAATACTTAAAGACTTTTCGTAATTAAATATTTTTTTGCGAATTAGCGAACGTTTTATCTAAAGATTTAAGGATCTTTGGGCAATTAAATGTAAAGTTTTTAAACGTTTATCTAGTCGTCGTTGAGCCGTGAAAATTTTCTTAATTAAATTAATTCCATTAAAAGAACTTTTTACATGCCTCGAAGTAGTGGGGAGAGAGGGGATAATAGGAGGGGGATTATTATTAACATTTTACAGTCCAGAAATCAGGACTGACAAGTTCGTAGGCGTTCTACGGGACTTCGTAGCTGCTACGAGCCCCGCGCTACGCGCTACGAGCCATTCATATTGTGGAGCCGAGTCTGTTAGCAACGTCAGTTGGCGCGTCGCGCTCGCCCCGGCTGCTCGTGTGCCTCCCCTTGTGGCGCTGCAGCGAAACTTTACTCGACCAAACATACGAATCATCTCTCGCGTGTGTTTTAGACTACTTATGTACAGTGAATGTTAAGTTATTGTAGTTTGTGGATTGTAAACGTTAATAAACTAAATTCTAAAACTTTTCTTGTGTTGTTAGTCTACAGGTTTGAACTTAAAAGAACTTTCAAGTAAGTATTTAATAGCTAATTTTATGTATCAATAAGGAAATACAGTTATGTCACTGCTGAATATGTTGTCTATTTTAAACCAAAATCACATTTTAGTGTGTAAACTTTTCAGAAACAAACTTTTACCAGTTCAAAGTAGATAGATTGCAAATTATTCATCGTGAATCTAACTCAATAACCACCATGAAACGTATCAGAACCGGAGCTTTTCCACAGTTACTTGCGAGGCACACGAGTGTGACTATCTCGACAAGTGTCACACTCTCCGCGGCTGTGTATACATATTCGCGACACCATGCCTTTGTTAGGAAAGCCGGTTATCGAGAGATAACATTATCAGTGTGTAATTAAAAATAAACTTATGATAATGCTTTCCATTTCGCGCTCGTTACTGATAACGTTTTGGGAAGGATCTCACTTTTGTACAACGTTTGTTTACGAGACTATTCAGATACATACATACATAATTATGAGAAGTTATAGATGGATTTTACTTACTTATAGTTGTTTGTTTGTGTTGGTGCTACATTCGGGTATTTTTAGGTGATGTTGATTATTATATTGGTGAGAACGGATTCTTTGAAGAAAAAATTGTCAAAAATTTGCAGAAGTTCCCGCTAAATAACGTATATTTCACCAACTCAAGGAATGATTAACAGAAACTTGAGATGGAATTGTTATAACACCTGCGTGGGAATCGTAGGTGTATTAAATACTTAACAAACATGGGTACCTACTAATATGTTATAGACTGCTACACATACCGTCTTATTATAAAACGAAATCTAACTTTAGTTCTAACCTAAACTTTTGTGCCAGTATTTGTATTTCTTTTATTATTTGTATAACTTTATTTCGATTGAGGCAAAGTTCTTAATACTAAAGTCCTCCAGACCGTATTTCGGCCACGGCGCGGCGGCCAATCTCAACGGAGCCGACGGCCTTCGGCGCGGGAGTTATTATAGTGCAGGCGTGTGCGCGCAGACACAGGTGCACTCCCTCTTCCCTCACTCTCACGTCCGATGGGGCAAAAATAATACTGTCACTGTTGTCTTAATACTAAAATGACAACTTAACACTGGACTAAGCTGTCATTTTTGTATAAAAAACTGCATTTCTATTACAGTTAGGTTCTTAATTCAACAACTGGCTCGGTGGTTTAAACCTGATCTAAAGAGAATCCTTGTTTTGTAATAGGGGGGGGGGGGGGGGTTGTGATTAAAATATTTAACTATATGTTTGAAACGTGCGGTAAGACTTTTGTAAAAGTAAAAACCACATCAATGTGCATGTACTCATACACTACTCGTATAAACCATTTCCTACATGGTTGCGAACTTTGGCTAAGAATATAATTGTAAGCTTTCACTGCGGGATTTGGTTACGTTTACCGTACGTACCTTCCTATCTGACAGTCTGTTATTATGAGAACTTGCCTGACAGTCGACAGTCTCCATTCTTGACTGGATGGAGATAGTTTGGTTATTTGTGTTTGCGTCGATTTCTTAATCTGATGCACTTGTACAAAAGTTGACTCTAAAGCCATATGATGATTGTGATTGCTATAGGTACTTTGGATAGGTTATTACTACGATGCATACCTAGTTATAGTGAGTTTGATAGCTTTAACCGAAACCAGAACAAAAACCAACGAAACAACTGCCAGTTAGCCCTAGCTAAGTCATCAGTTTTTGTATAAACGTACTAAACTGCTTTATTATGTAACTAGAGATAGACAGAAGCCGAGCCAATGTATCGAATACCGACTAAAAGTAGCCAGAGCTAGAAAGAATAAAGTGTTTTCATAATATTCTATCTGAGACGTTAAAGCTCTTTCATACACTAATAAGTGATTCAAAAGAAGTCAGATTATATGTAGGTAAGTACAAACTTACCGGCCTTTGTACCAAACCTTTGTTTTTTTTTTAGTCTTTGTAGAATCTAAAATTCGAAGACATCTATCAACCCGCACGCCAACACACCAACCCGCCCGCGTGGTGGATTACGGCCCACTCCATCTCACAGAGACGAGGCCTGTGTCCCAGCAATGGGAGCATTATAGGCTGATATTGCTATGCTTATGCTAAGCTACAAACTAAAATTAAACGGTAAAATTCTTATTGATCAAGTAGTAGGTAGACAATATAAGAAATATAATCATACAGGTGGCGATCTGTAGTGTCAGCCTGTCCCTATGGACGACGTACAGGTGGCGATCTGTAGTATCAGCCTGTCCTTATGGATGACGTACATGTGGCGATCTGTAGTATCAGCCTGTCCCTATGGACGACGTACAGGTGGCGATCTGTAGTATCAGCCTGTCCTTATGGATGACGTACATGTGGCGATCTGTAGTATCAGCCTGTCCCTATGGACGACGTACAGGTGGCGATCTGTAGTATCAGCCTGTCCCTATGGACGACGTACAGGTGGCGATCTGTAGTATCAGCCTGTCCCTATGGACGACGTACAGGTGGCGATCTGTAGTATCAGCCTGTCCTTATGGATGACGTACAGGTGGCGATCTGTAGTATCAGCCTGTCTCTATGGACGACGTACAGGTGGCGATCTGTAGTATCAGCCTGTCCCTATGGACAACGTACAGGTGGCGATCTTTAGTATCAGCCTGTCCCTATGGACGACGTACAGGTGGCGATCTGTAGTATCAGCCTGTCCCTATGGACGACGTACAGGTGGCGATCTGTAGTATCAGCCTGTCCTTATGGATGACGTACAGGTGGCGATCTGTAGTATCAGCCTGTCTCTATGGACGACGTACAGGCGGCGATCTGTAGTATCAGCCTGTCCCTAGGGACGACGTACAGGTGGCGATCTGTAGTGTCTGCCTGTCCCTATGGACGACGGCTAGACGTTTTCTATGTAGGTATGTATGTACGTAAATTCTATGGGTATGTCAGCTCGTTATATTTTATTGTTTAGTCTAAAATCATATAATGAATATCAAAAGTCATTTATTCAAATTAGGCTGAGAATCAGTACTTTTCGAACGACAAAATTACATGAATTCTGTGTATGAAGACAAGAGTAGGCACAAGCACGCACCGTGTTGGTAGTTACACAATTATTCAGCAAATACAGTTGGGTAATACTGCCTGACGGAAGTTATGGAGAAAAAATACAACTACACCGTTAACTCTTGTTTCGAGATCGTATTAAAATTATAGTACCTAATTCATTCACATTTCTTGAAGCACCTTCAACAAACAACAAATAAAACAGGCAACTGAAGTTAACCCCGACCCACGCACGGCCGGGCTCGAGTCGAGCGCTCATCAAGTAGAAGTACTTGTGGGCACGACGACGCACCCACGGCCGGGCTCGAGTCGAGCGCTCATCAAGTAGCAGTATTCGTGGGCACGACGACACACGCACGGCCGGGCTCGATTCGAGCGCGCATCGAGTAGCAGTATTTGTGGGCACGACAACGCATGCACGGCCGGGCTCGAGTCAAGCGCGCATCAAGTAGCAGTACTTGTGGGCACGACAACGCATGCACGGCCGGGCTCGAGTCGAGCGCGCATCAAGTAGCAGTACCTACTTGTGGGCACGACGACGGATGAACAACTTTATTTAATTCTCGGAAACAATCACCAACTTTTATGTTAAGGCGAAAGCGCTAGGATAGCCCGCGAAATTATTTTTTTTTTTACGTTTTTACAATTTTCTAGTCGGTATTAAGTTGTACGTTGATTAATATATGATTCGCGGCCGTAAAAAATATGTATTTACAGGATTATAATCATTAAAGTCATCAACACAACTCTCTAACACCAAGTAATCCCACAGAATGATTATTTCATGAAATCTTGACATTTTGGGATTATACTAACCTAAAAAGTTGTATTACTGATTCTAATGATTATGATTCTGTAAATACATATTTGTTACGGCCACGAATCATATTTAGATCGACGTACAACTTAATACTGACCAGCAAATTGCAAAAAACGTAAGATAATTTGAATTTTGCGGGCTAACTTAGTGCTTTCCCCTTAAGTAGTTTGCTATTAATATCACACCTATTTATTTTTTCGAATAGCTTGTTTAGCTTTAAGGCAGGATGCTTTATTTATTCATTTATTAACTATACACTAGATACCTACTAAATTAAATGACTAACTTACTATATAAATAAAAACAAAAAAAAGACACTTAGGCGTCGAAGTACTCGTCCGCATCGCTGTCATCCGGAAACGTGCCCAAAAGATTGGCAGCATGAGCAGTGCCACGTTGAATGGCAATGCTAATTTTTTGGCCAAAGAACGCCCCAGCCCTCTGGTCACGTGAAGTGTCGACCAGCCAGCGAGAAATTTCCTTAAAAAGAAGACGCGCACTCGGGCCCCATGACCCGAGTGTTTCGACCTCAAACGGCTCAAAGCTGTAGGATACCCTTAAGCGGCGCCAGCACAGCCCGACTTTTAATATGCTTCTCTGCGTACAATGATCTAGTTCCAGAAATTAAAGAGACTTCTATCTTAGTTTTCCATAACACATACCGAGGTAGGTACCTATATAAGTAGGTTTATTTTTCTTACCGTAGATGTCGGGAAATCATTCTACAAAATAAAGAAGGTGCTACGATGCTAAAGGTTAATGTGTCTGTCTTCTGGAACAATTAGGTAGAGGACATTCAAAACTAATTAATTAAACAAAACTCCAAAAATAACTAACTAAACTCATTAGCGTACGGCACAAAGGGTACCGGGAAAAGGCGGGTGCCTCTTTGTGACACGACAGAAGTGTCACTTTGACAGCAATGACAGGTGTCAGCTATAAGCTATTTGATACCATTTGATGCGTTCTAACAGACGAATTCAGTATGTATACCTATCTTCTTCTTCGCGGTCGCGGGTCGATAGTAACCTAAATGGACTCGGCTCAGAATTCGGCTACTTTTTTGGCGCCATCACCAGCGTCCTTCAGTTCCTGTAACGTGCAGCTGACAGGACACGCAGGACACGATATTAAATATCCCATCGTTTGTGGAACAGCACCATATTTACACTCCAAGGCGGAGTCGTCTGTGAATCTCCACCTGAACAGGTTATTCTTCGGCCAACCTAGTTCCGGAGTGTTTAAAGACTTCCAGGTTACCCAAGGTACAGTACCCGGCGATAAATATTGCACATCGACTTTTACCTTTTTTTTCATTTTATAAAAAGAATAAAAATAATTATCAAAAGAAGCAAATCATAATTGTTTTAACAGCTCCTAATAGATACCGGACTGTTTGTATTTCGTGCGACAGAGATAACGCTCTACGAAGTCGAAATTAGCCGATTGTCTCTTTCCAAAGGTCGATGTGATATTTATCGCCGGGTACTGTAACGCATGTCCAGACATACCTATGTGTCCACTGATTATAAACATACCTACTGTTACTTTTTCAACTTTACACAATATCTACACACGTGCTTTACCAACAGGTAGAGTCCGAACGAATTTAATTATCGGTTTTTAACTGACTCAGGTTCTCAGTTCGTCGGTACCTTATTTTTATTTTTGTGAATGTTCCCCGATTACACGAAGACGGCTAGAGCGATTTAAAAATTTCTTGTTTTGTTTGAAAGGGTATATACTTTATAGGTAGTCCCATTGTCATCAAATCAGGATCTGATGATGGGATCCTGGAGAAATAGAAGGAACTATTCAAATATTATAGGCACACTTATAGTGATTAGGGTATTTTTTATAGTAACTCGTGCATTTGCTCTCAGAAAGCGTCATTTGATGAAGTGGAACTAATGATGAAGACCACAGATGGCCACCGGAACTACTCAATAATAAGTATTTCACTTGTTGCGATTCAAATAGGTTTAATATGGTTGCTAAGCAATTTATGCTCTTCACAATGCGAATGGTGAAATGGAGCTGATCGTGAAATACCAGGAAAACTCCTCAACGATTAACGTCCCTGCATCGGGAAAAGCAATATACTGCAAAAGTTTTTTGTTTTGTTAAAAAGGTTTTTCGTCAATTTTCTATAGAAATTACCGGCTATTTACGTTTGTCAGGCAAAAAATGCTTCTGTCGTTACCGCAAACAAATTAAGGGCTGGCAAATCAATACATTTACATATTCAGAGACAATCGATAGTTACAATAATCTCCTCTTTTTTTGAAGTCGGTTAAAAAATAAAGCATATAACTATGAAAATGCGAATTAAAATCAAATTGTATGATTGTCATTAATAGTTATAAGTATGTATTTCACGGTTAAACGGTTAAATAAACTTAATGATTAAAATATGTACCTACTCTATTCTTTTACTCTCCTTCTCTACATTGCATTTCTTTTACTTTTACCAAAGAAAATCCTATCGACAAATTAAAATAAGTAGGTAAAGAGGTACCTATTTTATTTTGTTTTAGGTTTTCGGCCGAAATCTAAATCAGGCCGGAATTCGTTTTCATTTCGATCGGATTCCACTTACAGGTACAAACACAACCTCGTCCTATCGATAGCTTGGCGGTAATGAAGGGCGCGCCACAAACAAAGGGTGTTTCCGCGTGATTGCGAGCACGTGTGACTCACGCACAACATGCGCGGCAGAGGGGACCCTCTCTAATTACACGATAGATCAAATCAAGACCTGTGGCATGCCCGTACTTACACATTATGAGACACAGAAGACCCTGACAAAAAGGTTAACACACATTTATTTGTCGAGAGGACAGCCATAAATCATCCAACACATTCATAGTAAATTCGATGGCATCAGCAAAAAATCTTTGAATAAATTCCGGAACCAGGTTGGCCGGAGCAAGGAAAACCTGATCAGGTGGAGATTCACAAACAATGGGACACTTAATGTCGTGTCCAGCGCGTCCTGTTATCTTCCCGTAAACGGAGTTGATGGACGGTAATGAAGGCACCAAACTCGCATCTAAATTCTTGGCCAACTCACTTTACTTTTTCACGCTAAGTAGAAAATCAGGCGCTGTCCAACAGCAAGTGTGACCTCACAACAAGTGGAAATCCTCATGCGATGTTTCTACCGAAGGATGCTGTGTACGAAGCTAAAAAAATAAATACAAATCTGAGGGCTGGAGATCAACGGCTGTCTATTGTAAACAATACGAGTATCTCTTTTCCAGAGAATACGATGTCTAACAGAAAACAATTAGTTTTATGAACCCCACACAGTAATACGAAGGCAAAGTGAGGCTGTCTGACTCAAATCCACTACACCAAGCACCTGATTTATCAAAATCAAGAAACCATTGTTCATTTGTCATCAATCTATGTACCCACAGAGAGCACCTTCTGTATGGGTAAAGTTCTGTGTAGAGTGGAATTAGTGCGGTGTTCACGGTGTTGTCCTTGTGGGGTAGGCTCAGCAACAAGTGGATTACAATAGTGGTTAGTAACACCTTCCTTGGCGTTAGGAAAATAATAAGTAAGTAAACAAACAAAACAAGGCTATGTTTGTGTTGGGCTAGGATACTAATTAGTAATGACTGTAATCAAATAACTATTTTCATTATTGACGCTTGGATTAATTAATTTGTAGGACGTTTAACAACTCATTCATAGTTGCTGATTTACTGGAGCGATAATTACTGATTGACACCTAATATTGTGCTTCGTTAATAATATTCAACTAAACGTATGGTCGTGATTGTAATGTCAGAATCGTCACGTACACATAAGGTGAGTATACGCAACATAATTTGAGTGACTTACACAACAAAAATGAAATGGCGTTATCGATAAACCAACTTAATATCGGTTTATAAGCACGGACTACATTTGACGCAGTGTCATAAAACAATATACTTAAATGAAAGCTACGTACACACGAATAGGACGGGTCAGCTTATCAAGTACTTTGAATGACGTTATGATGAAATATCACATTATTTGAAGCAATGAAACGACCCTTGGGCGTATATTCTTTAAATGTTTGGGTTCAAAAATAAAGCCTTATGATAGGACCGGTATCTATCACTGCTACTGAGCACTGTTATTTATCACGTGCACTGTTAAGGGGCTTACATGACCTAAAGCGCGGTCACTGTCGGACTGCATAGAAAAGAAAGAGAAGCGCGGTGACACAACGCTGGTAATTTATTGCAAAACATGAAGCAATTATTTAATTACAAAAAACTATTGTTTGGACTACAAAATTAAAACACTGGTGTTTTAGTATGTTGCTTGTAGAATAATTTGACAAAAAATCAGATGTATATTAGTATGGTTTTTATTGTAAAAAGAAAGTTTTTAGAGGTATCTTTATGATTTTTTTCAATCGTATCAAATTAGTTGTACTATGTTTTCAACACACTATTTACCTAGCATATAACCTAAAGAATATTATATATTTTTCTGATTTTGTTTAGTTACTGTAGTCAATCTTAAACTATTATTGTTGCTAAAACTTGCTTTTTATTGCGTTTAGATCCTGTAAGCCCCTTATTATGTAGGTATACCAGTTTCTTTTTGTAAGTATTAAAGTATGTATCAAGTCAGTACTACTATTTGAACGAGCGAGAATGTTTTAGTGAGACATATTTACGAGTAGGTAAATGTACTTTTAATTATAAAAAACTTGTTTACAAAAAAAAAAAAAGTGACTTCCAAAAAAAACACTACAAAGTGAAAAATAACTTTAATTTCGGAAGTCGGTGTCGTTGGTTCTTTATTTTCGTTTTTTGACACCGACTTTCGAAATTAAAGTTATTTTTCACTTTGAAGTGTTTATTTTGGAAGACGGCTGTTTTTTTTTGTAAAAAAGTGTTTATATTTCTCTTTTTAGTTATTTATTTATTTAATACTTCAAGCACATATGTAAATGTACAGAGGCGGACTTAATGCCATAGGCATTTTCTACCAGTCAACCTTTGTCTCTGCATCACCCACAGATGATGCAGAGACAAACAGTGGTAGGTGCAATCATGAACATTGAGGAAAATATTTTAAATATAAAGATACGCATAAACCTATTAAAACTGAATATAATATATACCAAATTATATATATACGTAAATATAAGTACAAATAAATATACACAAATAAACTTACTAAAAAGAAATAAGACATACAATGAGAAAATATTACCGTTGTGATGATACTGCCAGCTTCTAGCGAATGTGCTCGCGAACCTTAACTTTAAAGGATAATCGGTTAGTTGCCATCCTGATTTCCTGGGATTAGTCGTACCTACCTACCCCAAACAAATTCATATAACACTACTTGCTATGTGAATATCAGTGACAGGAAGCTATTGAACACACCTGCCTACCCCTTTAAAGGATACAGGCGTAATGTTATGTTGTGTGATTGCGTAAACAATGCATACATATGTATATGCTATAGCAGCAATCGCGGTTGATTTGCTGGCATTTATTGAAGAGTTCTGTTGTCTGTCTCCAAAACTCATCAGAAATCTACGAAATTTAAAAAATTTTGCTAATCCGTCTATATATGAGTGAGTTATGCCCGAACATACATAAATAAATTAAAAAATATATATTATGTATATGAACATCCGAATTGAGAACCTCCTCCTTTCTTGAAGTCGGTTAAAAATTGTGAGTGTTTGAGAAAAACGCACCACACAATAATACACAAGAGATAACTATCAAACACGTGCTGAACTAATAAACGAATTTACCTCCGTATAATTATTCCATATAATCGCTCCTCATCGACGCCATCTTGCCAGTAATCCCAACAAAATAAAATAATGCAGCGCGCCATGAGGTGATCGTATTATCTCCACGATGAGCCGAGCGCCTCGGGGGGGCACAGTTACTCATATTATAGCACCCGAATATTGTGCCAAGGAAAGGCTCACCCTTTTCACTCTACATGATACGTAGGTACATTAGGTCCCGTAATATCGATACATTATTTGATCTGTGCTACAATTTTCCACGCATTACTTTTTTGCTGCTTCGTTTCCTCTACCTACCTAAAAAGAATCCGATAGATGTTTGCACAACTGTATTGTTTCTAAGTACCCAAAGTGTTTTATTTACAACAGGCGCATGTTTTTGCTGTAGTATTTCCGGACGCGCGTTTGATTGCTGTTCGTTAAAAATGTTTCATTTGTGTTGGACGGTCCACAGTTTTAGGATACCTGGGAACTTCTCTTAAAACCTCTTTTACGAGCGATCTGACTTTACTGTCGTATCTTTTCTTAGTAACCCTGATTTCGTACAGCTGTCCCATTTTCCCTTTTCCGTTTCAACGTTGGGTAGGTAATGAAAGTTTCAAGCTGTAGCTATTCGTGCAGTATTCATAGCGCTCGACCCGCCTGCAACGATAAACCGTGAGATTTAAAGACCCCTAGTAAGAGATAGATCTATACGTTGCGGCATGTTTTAGACCCTCTTTGCTCGGCCGACTGTAATGTTGGCACTACGTAGTTTTGTGGAAAGACGAATTGCTGACGTGGCGCACATTCCCCTTCCTCATTCACGTTAATGTTGAGGGATTGCATGCTTTATCTAGGATCAACAATGCAAAAACACCATTTGTGTTGTGGGTACAAATAATAACACTAACTTACTAAACAACTTTTAGTTGTTTGGCATACTCTCTAAAATTGATGTAAAACATAACAAAACAGTTCGTATACCCTCATTCATCCAATCTCTTACACGCCGCAACTCGCAATATAGGTACCAGCAATTATCTCAGTGACTACCCCGTGGTGTGTCATTTGGGCGGCGTGGCGAGGTGTGGTGCGGAGTGTGGTCAATACATCTGTATCCGGGCACACGGCGGTCGCACACTGTAATTACTCCGTGAACAAATACACGGCCCTCGTCACGCGTAATACATGCCTACGTACAGACTCAAGCTGCCGTCACACTGCCCGCGATTTACAAACTATTATGAGCAGGAGTTGCTGTTGTCTTGAGCAAGTTGATTTTTAAAGCAACAACTCGTCCTCATAAAGCTAAGTTTCTGCACAAAGAGCATTCATGTACTTACTTAGGATATCCCTGAAGCAATCATATCAGAAATTGAACCTTTTCTATTTTAGTACTGCTTAAGGGAGGTTGCATTACCTGCTCTAAGAGAAACAAGCAGTTCTGAAAGTCATCCTCTAATTGCTGACGATGAGACCACAGACTAATTACCGACCGGAAATTCCGACAGTATGTGGTCGGGCTGTATACGAGGGAGGCTACAAACACGACGGAGGCAATAATGAGTATTTGTGTTTTTTCGAAGCCGATAGCTCACGATTGTGAATGTGCTATATGTATGTTGCGGTTTCTTCTCAGGGGTTGTGTTCGAGCCATAAAGGGGGTGTTTGAACTGCACAGTGTCACGTACGGTGTGACAGACGGTCGGTAACTTACTGAGCGATATTAACTTCTCTAGTCGCATTATTGCTAGGTATGTCTTTTTACTGACTATAATTTTAAACTTGGCAGTACAACGCAATGTTTCCATATGTTATGTACTGTCATACTGTTTGTTGTTTTTTATGTAGGACTTATTATTAATATTGAAAGAGTCTGTGACATATCTCGGGATCCTGTGGTCCCGGACCATTGGAAGGCGTACGATGGGCCGAAGCCAACTCGCAGAGGCCCGGTAAACGTTTTCAATCAAATGAGGCACTAACCGACGCCGACGATTGTCCCTGTTCGCATGATGCAAGTGCACCCAAGGACAACCCCCGGTTGGTGTAGGACTATTGTAAGACACGGAAACCAAAATATTGGATTATGGGTTTGGATGGCTAAAGTAAACTGGTTATATTATCTAGGACTATGGAAAAACTATAGCCCCTGCCTGACCGATATTCTATGTAAATTACACAGATAAAATGGCAGGGGGTGACTTGCACACTCAATAATGGGTGCCCGAAAACGGTCGCTAGCACATAGTGGCGCAGCGACAAGGGGGCAACATTTCCTGAGGTGCTTATGAGGAGTAGAGAGGTATTCCACGGCTATCAGGACAATCCCGGAAGTACGGTCAAGACCAGCATCTTACTGGATACTTCCTTCCTCCGAGCACGTTTGTTCTTGCGAATCTCCACTCCAACCGGCCAATAAAGGCAAGGCAGAAGTGAGGAACAAGACTTCTCCCGGGAGATAGGGTCCATGGGGTCGCTACTGCCCAACAGCTCGCCACATGCTGCCCTGCGGGTTTCTGTACCTCTCTTGGTCTAGCTCCAGCTCCTCACCCTAGACCTGTTCCGACAAAGTACACTCTTCCGGCGCAGGCCCAGAGTACGGAGCGCGCGCGCCACCACGACGACAACATAGAGATACGGATTATTATTACTTAGTAGAATTTTGTCCTGATACTTAAGTGATATACATTTTATATTTTTTTTACAGTGTTTGAACGTAGGTACTTACATAAGTGTTTTATTGTCATTTAGGTTCGTTCATAAACTGATGTTTAAGTTGATGCTTTACTCCAATTTTGCATTTTGCTTTTTAATAATAATAATTTTATTTCGAGCTACAAGACTCATAGTGTTAGTAACAATATACTTACAAACTATGTCAGTAATAGACTTACAAAGACAAAAACAAAACCAAAAACAGAAAACAGATTGTGACATCACTGCTGCACGGTGACAGGCCCAGCCGAAACCTTGCGGCAGTGGTTCACAAACGCGCAATCAAGCCTGCTCGCTATCATGGACAGGATGCTGAAATCACTTTTCCGCAATTAATAAACAAAGCTGTAATGAGCGTAGATACGAAACTCTTTGCCTCTGATGACAACATTAAGGTATAATCTGTTTTGTAACCGCGTTTCGCCATTCCGTCTGTAGATGGCTGCACATTGATACATTGTAGGTGGCTTATATTACGGTGACCCCTCATCTCACGAGTGTTGAATCAATATTACAAGTCATGATTGTTTCATCATGTCTCGCAGAAACTAAAATATTTTTTTAAAATATTTTCAGTCACGTATGCGATGTTATGTAGACTATAAATCTTATAGTTAATTACTACGAATTAAGTACTTACGGCATGCAAATTAATAAATTAAAACTAGATAGCGTAAGTATATATTTAAATTAAGTCGATTACATGTCACTTCGTAAAAGTAGTGTCATCAAATACATACGATGAAGTCCTTCGGGACACCGCTAATGAAATTAAAACTAGGCTACGATGTGAGTGTTGTACAAGAGCCACAGTAGTACCTAATAGTACGCTAAATACGCGCATTGACGTGGAGTTGCGGACACCAGACCGTAGTACCTATTACCTAAGTACCTAATACATAATGTTTTGTTCATATTCTAATTCTATTAAATGCTTTAAATCTAGAACTTCAATAACACATTCATCTATTTCCCCACCATAATATTGAATGAATTAATAAAGTAAATAGAAATAGTTCGTATTTTTACCGCCCCAGATAATACAAAAAAAAGTTTAATCAAGTTAAAAAAGTGAGGCCGCCTTTTCACATTTAATTAACCATTTTGGGTTACGTAAGTCACAAATTATTTTGACAAAACGTGCTTTAATTAAAAGACTTACGTGTTAAAAATTTTCATGCTTTTTGAAACATTAAAATGTTTTGTAGGAGATTTGTATCATCATCATCATCATCATTATCTGCCTAGCCTTCTCCCAACTGTGTTGGGGTCGGCAATAAAAAGATTTGAGATTTGTATAAATTAATAAAATAAAGAGTAATAATGTACTTAAACATAATATATTTTTACGAATATATAAATAGATTTCTCGTGAGTTTGTCTGGACATAAATTCCGTATGTTTCGAAAGATCTCCAGCATTACTGCGTATTAACTTACCTGCTGACAAACGATGCTATAACTCAAAAGCAAATAAAATCCCACCATAACTTCTGAAGCATAATATTAATGAGTCTTATCATAGCAGCATTCAAAACACAAAACATGTACAGTACCGGTAACAACATAATCCTGTAACAATTACTTATAATACCTGTAGGAAGTGCAATTAAAGGGAATTACACTTAATGGCAACATTAGGCGCGCACATGGCAACGCTCCGGGAAGGAGTTGTGAGATCTTATAGGGTGTAAAGTTTTATAGGTGATCAAGTGATTGTTGCTACATGTATATGTACCTACTCGTTTGTTCTTTGGTAGGGAACGCAATACCTAATGTGGTAGTTCGAGTATTTACGTGAATAACGAAATTTCATACACCTGACTTGATTTTTGCAAGTCTAAGTGAGTTATAGGTACTCGTATTTTTGAAACTATAGGTACCTACCTACCTTGTTGTGTATCAATGTTTGTATGTTTAATGATGAACTGCATCAATGGTTGTAGCCAGAATGTACAAGGATTCTCTATTCTAATATTATAATATGTAACCACCTTAATGTAAATATCTGAGCAAATAAATGAATATTCTATTCTCACTTAGGGCTGATTTTTATTTTTAAATAGTCAGATAAATTTTGTCTTTGGAATGATATTGCAGTTTGACAGCTTTTGTATGGGAAATATGTCAAACTGTCATATTTATTCTTCAGATAATTGTTAAGGTGTTATATTGAAAAAAATGTGGTTTTTCTATTTCGTGTAACTTGTTAAGTATGTGGAATAGGGATTTAACATTTTGGTATATGTTTTTTGACGCTTTGGTCTAGTATCATGTAAAAGGAATCCCACCAAAAACATTTCATGTAAAATGTTGCCAAGACGACCACATAAGGTTTGCCCTGTGAAAAAGATATCAGATCTCATGTAGTGCCAAGCTTCTGAATCTACACGGCCTAACTCTACCGACCCTAACTTTACAAATTCTACATATCAGTAAAAATGTATGGCTTCGCCGTTTCGCTACCGTCGTGGAGGTGATGCGAATATTTAGTTTCTGAAGTAAGTAACGAAACAGCCAAGCAAAAGGTAAACGAATATCTTAGTGATAGACTAATTAAGTCATAACTTAAGAAAAACTCGATACTTTAAATTTTATTTATTTATTTATTACTAGAAGCGCCAACCGACAGACAGACACACTTTCGCATTTATAATATTAGTATGGATTATTACATCTCTTAATATTTATATTTATTCTGTTTATATTTTATATAGAAGCTATTAGTTTATGTCTAAAAATACCTACATCATTATTATAATAATTATAGTAGTTTGTTATGTAATGTTATAAAATTAACAAATGCTTCCTCTCTCCTAACTCACTTATTTTGCTGTGCCCGACAGGGTTCATATGATCTAACTATAAGTTTACCACCTAAGAATACCTACATGTGGAATGCAATAAAAGTATTGAGTATTTAGGAGAGGGTTTTGCTCAGCAGTGCAGGCTAACTTAAAAAAAAAGATTAGGCCTGGTGTATACAAATGTCGTAAATGTGGTATTTACGTACCGATGTGAAATAGAATGCTAAAATGTGCCTATCATTGTCACGTTTGGAAGAAACATCTTATTATCGCGAGCCTTTCATTTTTAGGGTTCTGTACCCAAAGGGTAAAATTATTACTAAGACTCCACTGTCCGTCTGTCCGTCTGTCACCAGGCTGTATCTCATGAACCGTAATAGCTAGACAGTTGAAATTTTCACAGATGATTCTGTTGCCGCTATAACAACAAATACTAAAAGCAGAATAAAATAAATATTTAAGGGGCTCCCATACAACAACCGTGTTTTTTTTTGGCGTTTTTGTCTTGTGGTACGGAATCCTTCGTGTGCGAATCGGATTCGCATTTGGCCTATTTTTTTTTCGTTCTCTTTTTATAAATTTCACACCCCTAAACCTTAATTAACTAAAAATAAAGTATTTCTAGTACCTATCTCCCCTATAAACATAACGCATAACGTTATTTTATTTTAAATTACGCGTATAGATGTAAAAAAGATCTTCAGCGAAATTCGGTGAAATCATTATTATTTTATAGAGGCAAATCAATGGAATAATTGGAAATATTTCCTTTCTGGGAGGAAGAGGAAGCCGAATAAGGGCAATAACAATGGGGCAGCGCAATCAAAACACGCGCTATCAAACTCCAGGCTAGGTCGCGCTTCAGAGCGGGTGGTTAGCTGAGCAATATTTATATTGTTATCATAACGTATTAACCCAATTTTCATTTATCGTTTTTTTTTACGATCTCTTATTTTCAGGGCATCACTGTATTGTAAATCAGAATCACAATCAGCATAATTAAATGGATGGTACCATCAACAATCCACTACTTCCGACTTCCATAGCCCATAAAATATCATAAGTTTCATTATCCTTTAAACACATTATTAATTTCTACGCCTCATTAGAGTAATGACTTGGTTAGAGTAAGTCTTGGTATTCGCATAATCCGTTTTCTACGTTAATTAAACAAAGCAGAAAGTATTAAAAACTTACCAATTTCAGGAGATATATATACTCGTACATCCGAAGCTCGTCATCCGCGTTGTGGTCAGAGCCTCCGTCAACTTCCAAGTTATTAAATGTGCCAATTATTTCGCCACGTTACGTACGTACTCGTTAATTATTAATTACGTCGTATATCCGCCGTTAAATATTCAGCAGCAAAGTATTAAACAAGGGTTTAATATTTCATAGGTCTCGGTGTGCTAGCATCCTGCGTTGGTTTTGCTTCTTTTATAGAAGTAATTGTTTATTTGCATGAAAGGTTTTTATACATAAACAGAATAGAAATAATTTATTTTGGCAAAACAAAGTTTTCAGTTTTTTTAACGGGTTTCAGAGTGTGAATTTTACTTTTGAAAGAGATTAACAAGTCTTTCACGTAGGTGGGTAGCCTGTTTGAGACTTCCTATAGCAAACTGTATTCATTTCTGCTTTAAGAGCGTTTACGCCGTACGGCATTTCATACAAACTTTCAAGCCCTTATATTTCTAAATTAATGAACCGATTTTAATGAAACTTCATACGGATAAGCAGGATACAAAGGTCTAAAAAGTTATTAGAGTAGAGGTTCATTCATTTTGAAAAATAAGGGCGTAAACTCTCTTAAGTAGTTTGTGTAATCTACGTTAATTTTACTGGCATTGTTACGACAAACTTCGCCCTAAAAATGTAAACGCAAGGAATGAAATAAAATACCAAGTAAGGGAAACTAAAGTTGAAGCCCATTTGCAGGCGAGGCGGCTCCGCCATCACGAAGACGTTAGTCGCCGCTCACAAACGAATTAAGGTTAGGTACTGGAGACACACAAAAACTCTCCTCCCTACAAATTATTCATCATCTTATTTCTCGACGTTTTAGTGAAGTTGAGATTATTAATTTAGGCCAAATTTTCGTGAGATATGGACCGGGTGTACTTTACTTCCTCATCTTAGATAAAAAAATACCGTTTTGGTAGAGAACTGATTTATTTATTCAACCAGAACTAGAACGACATGCTTATTAATAAAGCCAATTACTTTGATATTTGCCAGAATTCAGTATACGCGGAACCTAGTGATTGAAGAATACTTGGAAGGCTTTGTAATCAATTAGTCAATGTCCCCAATACCTGCTTTTGTTGTTGCTGTAATAGCGAAGGTACACTCGCATAATAAATATTACTGTTTCCGATGAAATCGTATTCATTAGTAACAAATATGCTTCCGGCGATCGGAGCTGGTATTGTCGTCAATAATATTTAATTGAAAAGTTTCTGTTTAGTTTTAGGTTTAAATAAGTAGTTGATATTTTGTTTCAATATTTTAATAAGCTTTTATTTAACTTGGTAATCTTTTTTCAGTTAAATTTTATGGATTGGTGTAGGCCACCTTATGTTCGCACCATTTTCCTCTGTCATGAATTGGTAATCTTTTTTCATCTTTGTGTAAGTTTAATACCTGCGGATCTGATACGGCTCTTCTTCTCATTTAATACCTGCGGATCTGATACGGCTCTTCTTCTCATTTAATACCTGCGGATCTGATACGGCTCTTCTTCTCATTTAATACCTGCGGATCTGATACGGCTCTTCTTCTCATTTCGTGTTTAGCTCACATATTGTAGCGCCGGCTAGCCAGTGGCAGCCAAACTGCAACGTTCGTGTCAAAGCTTTTAGATAGTCTATGTAATACAAATGAAATGTTGTTCGTTGGTAAGTACAGTTCACAAAGGAGATAAGTATGCAGGATCGTCGGATATAGTTGAACTTTAGTAAGAACCCGATGGATGTGGTCGACTGAAATTTAATTTGATAAATGAGCCGTTTGTTTTCTATTAATAAAATTATATTTTATTCGTTAAAATCTATCGGTTTCTTACTAAACTTCAACTATATCCGACGATCCTGCATACTTATCTCTTTTGTTGATTGTACATCATTTGAGAACAGCTGGACCGATTAGGTTATTTTTTGTTTTAAAATGTGTGGAAGTCTGAATGTAGTTTTTTATAGAAATACAAATTGGAAAAGCTTCCCGAAAAATTAATGTTCTATGGGTTTTTTGTCACACTTTATTTAAATTTTACAGGACAACGTGTGTCGGGTCAACTCGTTCATTCATTGATAGAATCTTCACTGCCTTTGTTTCAAAGTAGCCCATTGTGTACAACATAATTATAACAATCGTGTATGCATTGCAAATCAGCTTTTAATTTATTTAGCCTCGCAAGAGGTAATACAGCATAATTTGTTTATTTATATTCAGGGAAACATGTTTATGTTCAAACATTCAATGTGAATAAATATTGCACATTATTCATGATTCATAGAATTCGATGAGTCTAATAGGTACAATAGGTTTCAATAGATATTCTTATCAACATTGGCACTATCATCTCTATTTTTGCAAACGGCAGTTATTCTGATTTTACTTTGTTTTCAATAAATCCGACGGCCAATAAGTACAGACCCTGTGTATCCACTAATATCTGTATCTACTCACAGGTTGCTCCGCGACACCATTTTTATGGTGTACTGGGTCATATGTCTCTCACTGGCCAGCATGCATGGAGCATGGAGTCAGACAGACGGACGGACATGGCTCGTGACGATAACATGCAGCTCAAGTATTAGAAGCGCGCCGCTTGGGACCCGCTCCAAATTCACTTAGTATAGAAACGTGCGGGACAACGCTACAGACGAGTCAGCCTGAAAAACGCGTTCTTTCTATTTTCTTTCTGTTTTCGATTGTTAAAAATATGTTTTTGATTGCCGTCGTCTGCAGCGGTTCTACCGACTACGAGTTGAACTGTGAGCGAGGTTCTTGCGTTCGCCTTGTTTTGAAACCTTTTATTTTAAATTCTATTTGTGTTGGTGATCCTATGGCCTTCGTTAAGTTCTAACAATATAATCCTCAAAACCTTTGGTGCTCAATGCATAGGTGCTCCAACGGGAATACTTCTCATTTTCGATGTAAGCGTTTGTTGTGTAAGTAATCAGTTTACTGAAACCCTGTTTACTGCACATTTCGTGATCTTCCCGCCCAGTTTGTAACAGCCTTATGTTTCCACGGCAGCCTGTTTTTATCTTCGAGCGGATAGCCGGCTGTCTCTAACCGTCTGGCGGCGCCTTCAGATATAGAAATAACGGAGCACCGGCGCACCTCAATACTGACAGAAATTGAAACATAATAGTAAATATCTTTTATATGTATAAAACAATTGAAAAAGAATAGCCTCTTGGTCTGATTTAACCGATAAATTCTGAGCTAACTGGCTTGTAAGAACAACGCATGAGAGGTCCTGGCAAATCATGCCCGGTGTTGTTAGGGAACTTTATTTCTGAGTTATTTTGGTTTAAGGTTATAAGGTAGGTAAGTATTGTGCTTATATAAACGAATTACGAACACAATCAACACAAAATATCTGAAGCGTTTAAATTCAAATCCGTATCCACCTCTACACGATTCAATACCTCACGAAAGAAACCCGACGCGCAGAGTCACAGAAAATCCCGTCGTCGATCCGTTTCAGCGCACATCCGGATCGGTCCCAGTTCGTTCTGAAGTACTGTCGAACAAGCTAATTGTTATACAGGCAGCTAACTTGCAACTACTTTGAAACAGTATTTAGGTTGTCGTATGTTGTAATTTTCTTTATATTACCCCTTATAAGTATGTTCGCTTCGTTATTTGGTTTAAACTGTGTCATAGTCATAGTATAATTTTATTTCTTTAAATTATGTTATTTTTTTTAGGTTTCCTTACCTCAAAAGGGAAACACGGATCCCTTAGAGGATCATTTGTCACTTGATCACTGTCTGTCTCTCAAAACACGTTTTCCCAGGAATGCGAGGAGGTATCAACTTGAAATTAATATCAAATACGTATGTAGGTCTGTAGTCCTTTGGATCTCTTAAAACAATTAAGCTTCTAAGTCAATGCAATAAAATAATATATGTGGTTTAAAAAAAACGCACTAAAAATTATAAAATAATTAAATTGACTTGTATTAGTTACAATATAAGTACCTGTGCAGCTTGTCACTTCTCTTATATCCAATGATTAATTCGAAAAGCATAGAGCATAATCAACCTATAATGTTTCCCACTGCTTCACCGTTTTCCTTCTACGTTTTAGAGCAGTGATGATGAAATTATTTACACAAAGTAAAGCGCCTACCTGGGTTCGAACCCACGCACGTTTCGTAATTAGACGGCTATTAACTACGCCTTTGTGTGTTGTGCTATTTATTTTGGTGCACTTAATAGTTTAACCATTCATCTATATATCTATAACCTTTAGAAGTTATTATTATACACAAACCAAGAATGAATTTTATTCGTGCAGTAGAATGATGAATATTTATGCCTGTATACTAAATAGCTTATTCGACGGTACGAGTACGTACTCCTGGATACTGCTCACGTTCCCTCGCTAAACTCCTACATTTGAAAATGAATGCGTTCGACGAGCTCACTCCCATAGTTCCACTGCGCCTGAGCTAGTTTCCACGACTTTTTCCTTCCCTGCCCGCTAAGTTTAAAGCACGCCGATTTGCATGACGAAACTCATTCGAACAGTTAGCATACAATATTTTAATGCTATAATTTTGACTTCTTACATGTTTTAGTTATCAGCATACGGACATCGATCTATCAGGCAGATGATTAAAAGGTACCTATTTACTCAGGAAAACTAGCAAAAGGCCAAGTATACCCGGGATGCAGAGCAAGAGCTAAGCTAAGTTAGTCTAGCTTAGCTCATAGCTGAGGTAATGCGAGCTAAGCAACTAACTTAGCTTAGCTCTGGTCTGCAACCCGCAATATAGAGTTGTAATAAGAGCTATTAGGTAATACTCCGAAATAAACGCGTGAGTGTAAGAAGGAGTCAAACAAATCGCGTAGCCAACAACAACGATGTTACTCACTGCGCTTGTAAGCTGTCTCCGATACAGACGCACTCGATGGCCGGAGCACTTGCCCTCGTGCGCAGGGCCGGGACTACTCCCGCGCTGCATCACGCGGCCCCGCACCGGGACGCATTCCACCGCATACGAGCGTGCACAGCGATACATTCATAACAATGATACCTACATTAGCCGCTCATATAAATCACACGTTATTCCTCTCAGTGGACGGTTTGAGACGTTTATGCGAAATAAAGCACCTGTGTTTGTCTGAGTTTCTCAGAATGTTTCAGTGTTTTGCTATTTCCGTCAGTCATCACTCATCACTATAGAACGAATATAGAATACTTGGTAGCAATAAACTACGGAAAACGGGATTTGGAACTGTCAAACATGATTGTTCTTATTTCCATTGTTTATTCGTCTTTTTGTCACGGGAAACTTGAAACGGTACTCGATTATTTCTGTTGTATCATAAGTTAAAAGATTGCAGGAACCATTGCGCGATAACCACAGTTCACTCGGTAGTTAGTGTGTTATTGTCACGACTTGGACGCGCGCCAACCGGAACACGTCTCTAAACGTATGAACTACAAACAGCAGAGCCGGCTTACTACATAACAGCCGGCCCGCAGTATCTGCCGCGTATACTGCCGCGAAGTTTATATCCATACAAGTGCACAGTTTTAAACATGCCTCGCACCGGACACCTGGAAATGTATTGCCTTTTAAAATTCAGTTCTGCAACAAATATTTTATGTTTTCTGTATAGATGCAAGATTTTGTTTGATTTTTACGCGCTAACGGAAGGGTTTTTTGCGAACCAGTAATTTCGTCGGCTCGTAATTAAGCCAATTAGTTAATTAAACACTCGCAGAACATAAAACCTGTGAAAAGATAAGTTGGAAATTCTCTTAGTGTCTAGAAGTCGTCAGGCAAAGAAAATATGACAGCAATACAAAAGTTTGATAACGAACATAAAACAATAGAAATTCGACAAACAACACGACTCGCTACTTAATGAACATGTTCTGTGACAAATAAATATTCGGAGAAAGAAATATAGAGATATCGTTCAGTCGTCGAACGTTCGAGAAACGGTCTCTTTTAATTTGGGAATCAATCGTCTGTCGACGGCAATATAAACGGGAAATCTGTCCGCGCCGGCAGCTATTATTATTGGTGTAGGTACAACCTTCATTTCATGCCTAAATAAATATTCCGTGGTTGGTAACAAGTATCGTCGGCGGAATTAAAAGGTTATTTGTTTTAAGCCATCGCTTGGATCTTAGACTGTAACGTAATTACTTAATTTACTTACAATACAAAGAGAACGCGTTACATAAATATTTTACGAAAGGTAAATTCAAAATTTTCCGCCAATGTTTATAAAATGGAAAATAATTTAAAACATAAAACTTTTGACTCTGTTTAGATATTACTTTGTAGGTAATTGGAATACGATGAATTCGGTAAATTATAAACAGAAAGCAGCCTATAATCCTGTAAGCTGCTTTCTGTTTAAAAGTTACCTAATTGATCCTATTAAGCAAACTACTTTATTCCAATTCCGTTTAAATTTGGTATAAAATAAGTTTCTTATTCTTTTCCTATGCCTCATCACTACTTACTGAAGGTAGGTCGTCAGGTCAGTTTCGCACCCTCCTTACTATACACTCTTCAATATCATTACTGACTATGATTAACTTGTTTGTATATAAGACAGTTTAATATTGCGGTATAGTTTAGTTGCAAGCATCCACAAAGTCCCACATAGTTGAATCCTACCAGAATAGGTCCTACAAAGTTAGTTAGCTACATTCTGTTGCCTTAGACGTCTTCTGTGAGACTATATCGAGTTACCACAAACCCTTCCAAATATTTGTGAGGCGCGCCGCCCGCAGACCGTCGTCGTCGCCAAATTGAACCTATTCGATACACACTGAGACTCTCGGCGATATGCGATAGTAGAATACTAGGCACACACAGTTGTCAGATACTACTCAGGCGTACTCAAGCGTTCTCAGGCGTAATCAGACGCTCCGAGGCAAAAACACTGTGTGCTTGAAAGTTTACATTTCTGGCCGGTTCGGCGACGTTTGAGAGGTTAACCTCTCAAACGTCGCCGTTACACCATTGGATAATAATAACAATAAAATTCTATTGTGTCTGCTAATTGGACGCGCGAAGGATAGGAGTATTTTTTTAAGTGTAGGTAAGTTGGGTTGTAATATACAACTTTAGTGAAAAAAAACCAGCTCAAGGGCGAATATTTCGGAGAAAAATGTTGGACGTTCAACTTATTTCCCCATTCTAGAAAGTTTTAGTTGTTTCCGCTTTTATAGCCTGAAGTCTGGCGAAAATATTTTAGAAGCTGAGTACGTTTATGATTGAAACTACGAACTCTGTTATGAGGGTAATGCCGGCAATTACTAGGTACAAGCGTAGAAAAATAAAATAAATCCATGAATAACAATTGCAGAAAAGCGAGTTATTTCCGTAGTTGCATGCCAGAGAGCCGTAACTTTGCAATTTTCTGCATGCTTCAAGTTTTTGTAGACTTGTATACGTTTCCAAGTTAGAAACACAATACTTGTTCTTATTAAAAACTGTAATACAATTATACGAAATGAATGCATTTTTTCCTATAAAAAATACAGAAGTCTCATAGAATAAACAAAGCACTCGAATACGATTACCGCTCGTAATCAGATTTTGTAAACGTCCGCACCGCCCGCGCATCGCTTCGAACAAATTGGCAATTTTGCGATTTCCTTTCACACGATAATTTGTTAAATTGTATCATTGGCTGCGAAAACAATACGTATCGTGAACAATGAACAGTTTGGCATACACAACGTTTAGATTAGCATCTCACTTTGTTTACTTGCGGATTCAAACGGAATATATTGAAATTGAAACGGGATATGCGCACATTGACGGTGTCATGTGAACATTGGCGGTAGCATGTGAACATTGGCGGTGGCATGTGAATATTGGCGGTGCAATGTGAACATTGGCGGTGGCATGTGAACATTGGCAGTGGCATGTGGACATTGGCGGTGGCATATGAACATTGTTGGTGGCATGTGAACATTGGCGGTGGTATGTGAAAATTGGCGGTGGCATGTGAATATTGGCGGTGGCATGTGAACATTGGCGGTGGCATGTGAACATTGGCGGTGGCAACTGAATATTGGCGGTCACATGTGAACATTGGCGGTGGTATGTGAATATTGGCGGTGGCATGTACACATTTGCGGTGGAATGTGAACATTGGCGGTGGTATGTGAACTAAAATTAAAACAAACAATACAGAAGAATGATGCTTTCATTCTTCTGAATTGTTTGTTTTGACTTTGTTTGGACTTCTTCCCTTCGAAATTTAGGGTATTTAGGTACCTAAGTAATAATCTTATGTAGATAAGAATCTTATGGATCCTATAAATTCAATGTGGACTTATTTGGACCTCCAATACCAACGTATTGGAGGTCCAAATAAGTCCACATTGAATTGCTACTGCTACTGGACTGGAAGTTGGCCCAATACAACTATTGGGCCAACTTCCAGTCCAGTAGCCGCCACTCGTCAAGTGTATAGCTTTATATTGAGGGCCACTCTCACTAACTTAGTGTAAATTATGAAAGGATAGAGTTCAAAGCACTACTGCAAGCGGGAAAGGATGGCTCTAAAAATATGATTACACGAATGCACTCGCTCGCGTTACCAAGAGCTGAAAAGACTGGATGTTACTCCTTATGGAGTTATCAGGATGGTCGCAAAAAATCTGACAAACGTGTAGCGTAGGAGGTTTTGCACGCCGCCGCCGCCGTTGCGATACAATAAAATAAGTTTAGATCTGGACATAAAACTAAGTAGCTATATTACAACAGGATAATCGCAGTGGCGCCATAGTGTGAGCTAAAACTACGGCAGGTTATGTACCTGCCGTAGTTTTGCCGTAAAGTAACAATCCCGCGCACCCGAGCGCGCACTTGCCCTGAGTTACCCTGGGCTGTTACAAAAGGTGTGCTGGAATTTGTATATTCTTGTCCTTATTTCTCAAGTACGAGTATCTATACATAAATAAGAAACACCAACAACGCACAGTAGGTACTTAAGATTTATCTCCAATAACATGAATGTGCCCAATCCCTCTCATTTTAGTTTCAAATTGATTCGAATACTGTTGTTTTGTTCCAGATTGTTGTGTGCTCAGGAACGCGCAGGAACGCGCAGGAACGCGCAGGGACGCGCAGGGACGCGCAGTTTGCAGCAGTTCGTGGGTGTTCAGTGGTAAGTGTGAATTATTACAGCTATTCCTGAGACAGAACATAAGAAATACTCTCAATACACGCAATGGACGATAAACATTTCGTTGATAGTTGTAATCCTTGAGATATTTTGAAAAACAGATTTGTTTTTCACGTTTTATGTAAACGGGTTATTATAATATTTGTTCAATTTGACTTAAATAGCTTAGAAGTGATCGCATTTTATGCTCAATACTCTTCGGCCTCGTCACAACATAGCTAATTGTGTCGCTTGCTAAATTAAATTAGGTAGAGTGTATTTGTTGAAATCTAGATTATTTTGTTTATGTGATCTGATAGTTTACACTCACATTTTATTATGACATAAGAAATAGGTACAGGTTTTCCTGTTACATTCCTCTAAGTTACTATTTCGTTACATAAAGATGCCAACTGTCTGTGACTTAGCATAAAGATACGTACACACTAGACGAAATTCGCCGCGTTGCGGTGCGGTGCGGTGCGGTGTGGTAGATATGTGACATGCAATAGCGCGCGGCATTGTCCGCAGTTTTACGTATGTGCGTGCGTGTTTGTAATGGCTTATTCTTGCAAATATCGCGATGTCAGCGGACGAACTATTTTTATTTATAGTAATGTGTTGTTTAACAAATATTTCATGTCATGAGGAAGGAAATGGAAAGGTTTATATTAAATGTAATAAAGTAATATACAAGTCGTTTTTTACTTGGTTCTATGAATTCTTGCTAAATGGCGATTTATAAATACACTATGACATATTATGTACCTACGTATTGCTATAGCCATATCTACTCGTATGAATATTGTAATAGTATCATATTAGTTTTACTGTTACTTCCCACTAAAATCCACTTTTATTACTTACAATAAACTAATTGACAGAAGGGTGTGAAGTGCGTCATTTTCATTTTTGTACTCGGAGCAATTATAAGATAACAAAAAATGACGATCAGAATCCTTGATTACTGAAATACTGACATTAACACGTGCTTATTAGTTTTTTTTGTTTTAATGAACCCATTCTTCGCCGTCATTTTATCCAGATAAAATTGCATGGCAATTAAAATCATCAATTCTTCTTTATTTTCTGTTGCTTTAAGGTTTTCACAACCCGCGCAAACACGCGAGACGATTTAGCGTACCGCGCGGTGTCGTCGCTAGTGTGTATGCTTCCTAATACTGTGTAACAAAGTTAAATTATTGTAAGGCTTATACTTCATAGTACAGAAGTGAACATGTTGGCATAGTTTATGTTATCTTGTGTAGGTATATGTTACGGTAAGTGTGATTAATTGAAAATTATTCTAATAATTACCTCATGATTTGGTAAATGTGAATATAAAACTGAAATTCATTACTTTTAGCAGTTGGTATTAATTATAATTGACTAATCTCGTCAATAAAAGTAATAAAATAAAATAAGACTCGAAGTTATTTGTCCAGTAGGTATTTATTTATAATAACACAGTACTTACAATACATGACTAAAAGAAACTTATATGCCAAATCGTTTATTATTTGATTTAGTTTAAATCAAATAAGAACAGATAAAATTAAAATTATACAATCATAGACTCCGTAAAATGAAGATTAAAAATGAAAGTATTTTGTCTATTTCTTTGTTCAATATGTATTTATTGATCGCTTAGCGTAAATGATTTTTGATTTATTACTTACATTTATCGGCACTAAGGTTACATCATTAATAATCACCGATAAATGCTTTTACCTCGATTTTCGGTAATTAATTATAATGATAGACAATTATTAATACTTTTCAATTAATCACACTTACCGTAACATATACAGGGTTATTTGGGAAACACATTAACAATCTCTTAAGAGGTCATTGTACTCAAATTATGAACAACTTTTACAATGGGACCAAATCTCAAATCGTGAAAAAAAATCAGCTGTTCTCGACATTTATGTGCGTATAACTGGTCAAAATTTAGCTGATTTTTTTATTACAATGACCGCTTAAGAGTTTATTAATGTTTTACCAATAACCCAGTATAAACACAACCAAGATAACGTTGCAAACGTGTAAAAAAATATATAGGACCAACCAGTGTAATAGAAAAAATGAAATTAGACTCAACAACGTACTTAAATATTAATATCAGTTTATTTTCTATGATAACCTGCAATCAGGTTCACGCACTGGTAGTGTGGTACACTCGAGCTAATCTGTTCTATTAGATAGATACCGTTGTGTGCTCCAGCGCGCTGGATGGGCTCCCATCCGTCAGGCCACACGTGTACACTCACGGGTTAACATAATGTTTAGGTATCTCTTGGAAAACAAAAGCGTCTTTCTCTTAGAGGATTGGTTACATAAAATTGCCCAAATGTTATACATTTCACTAAAGCATGATTGTGTATGAATTTGCTTTTTTTTGTGGTTGTGATGGCAATCATTTCATTTGGTTTTAATAGGGTTTTATATTTTATTTTTATTTATCTTTTGATAGATTCTTTGAATGTGAGGACTTTATAGGCCTTGTGGACTTTAAATCTGTAGACCATTATTTATTTTATTAAGTTCCTGGTACTTGTTGACAGGCCTTAGCTGTCCGCCATACCTACTGTAATTTGAAAATGTTGTAAAAGCCATTATTATTAAAAGAGTAACCGTGGAGTTTTTTACCGGCTCTTCTCCATAGGAAACGACCAATTGGAACCGCGCACCTAGCTTCTGACGTTTCATAAGTGCCCATGTAGGTTTATGTGAAATAAAATATTTTGATTTTGATTGTTTTTGATAGATTTTAAGCTATTTTAATTAAATTTCCAAACATCAATATTATCTATAAGAAGAAGAACTAAGTGTGTGCTTAGATTTGTTTGACTGGATATACTCGTATGTGTTGGTCTTACACCAACACATATATCCACTCAAACAAATCTAAGTATTCTAATCATTGAAGTATAGGTTGAAGAGTTTATTGTAAGCTCCGGTATGCGCTCGAGTATGGTTGAAGAGTTTATTGCAAGCTCCGGTATGCGCTCGAGGCCCACAAAATATGCTGTGATATTCATTCAGCATTGACCTAAATTGGAAAGCTCATCTACAAGGTTTTTTGTTTTCTATGATGATTTAATAACAATAAATTATTAAACCCCAGCTGCCTATACACAATCAGGCAACGTTTGTAAATTAATAAAATATCCTCTCAATATTGGCGCTATCTCATCTGCACATTAACCGTAATTCCACTTCAGTCGATACTAATGCGGATCACCCGGTCATTGTTTTGTTCGCATTATGCGTTTTCACGTGCGCACGTGTGCATGTTATCTGTGCAAACACAGAGCATACAGGAGGTAGCTACCAGTATTTGTAAATTAGTTCAGTGTAAAGCAATATCTGTGCGGTTGTACGGTCAGCATCAAAAGTCGATTAACACTTCAGTTTTTTTAATCTCAGTTATTGAGCAAAATATTTGTTCGAAATTGCAGCAGAAGTATAATGCGATTTTGAACAGATATTTTGCTCAATAACTGAGATTTAAAAAAACTGAAGGGTTAATATTTTGCTCAATAAGCGAGATTAAAAAAACTTAAGTGTTAATCGACTTTTGATGCTGACTACTAATAATGTAAAACAATGCTGGCTAGTAAACTGTTTTTGTGTAAACACAGGAAGTGTAATAGCTGTTTTATTGTAGTTATTATTTGAGATATGGAAATGATAATTGAGTGGTATTTTGCAAAATTCAGGAATTTTCAACGGTGTTCAATGCATCCTGGCGATCTAGAAAACTACATTTTTCAAAGTCCTGAATACTTTATTTCAACAAAGTACCTACCTGAAATCTACATACATCGAATCAATAGCAATTTCGCGGAACAGCCGCTAACCCTAACAAATGAAAGGTTCAAAGGCTTTGAACATGCACATACTTTCTTTGTACTTGAGGGTAATGCTCATATATCAATGTGGGAGTATGTAGCCTTACAAGGGCCGTTATTCTAACACAAACTAATTACGCTGCGTTTTTCACGGCCAGCGGGGACATCGCCTTGCTTAGATTTATCGTTGGAGGGAACACCCTCCTCCCACCGCTCTCCTTGACCCTCCGGCGGTGGCAGGGCTGCACAGATTGAGGGATAGAATTATCATTCTGATCTATGAGTCATTCTTATTACTATGAAGATATCGAAAACTAACTGGCTTAGGTGTGATCATATAAAAAGATCGTTGAGGCTAACGCCTAGGTTGATAAACGTTACTTAGCACGTGCTTAAACTTAGACAAATATTTTAGTCTCAATCTTGCACCTCTTGTAGTTTGTCAGTTGTGCGACAGTGATAGGAATAGTGCTTAGTCAAAGCAGTAGATAAGCGCTAAGTAACGTTTATCAATTTTTGACGTAGTTTTTTGACGGCTCATCATGAATGTCTTTGTGATAAGAGATACAAAAAAGTCTGGCAACTTAATTTTTTATGTTAGCTCTGATTCCGAGAGGTTCCTACTTCCCTGTGAAGAGCCCATTTTCTTTTTGTGGAATCGTAAATGACGACTAAGGGGTCTCAATCTGCTTGCAAATCCGTTTATTATGCTAATATATGAGTGGATAGCTGATGAGGGAAACAATATAGCAAATTAGTACTTTGTGGTACGGGGATGTGTACAAGTGTCTTTACCGGGTCAGTTGCAGGAAATAAGATGACGCATTGTTCCGTCAGGGAAGTCATTATTAAACAAATTGACACCTACGTCTTCTTCTTTGCGCGTCTATTTGACTTAAATGTTCGAGTGAATGTAGCCTCCCGGTGAACAGGATGCAGCTCTGTGCCTATTTGCCGTGTTATAAGCCCTTTCATACAATAATTGTTAAAGAATGACAGTTGTGATTTGTATATACGAACAATTTAAGTTAGTACTTAGTTAGTTTTCTTAAGTTTACCCATAAATTCTAGTCTTCTGACAATATCTACTCCGTGGGTATAACGTGACTAAGTGCAGATAAATGAGATTGGCAACACTTGTTATTATTGAAATGGCCGCCGCGAGGTGAAGCCGGGTCAGGGAGCCTGTGGCTGCAAGGGAAGGCTCAATCAGGGGCTGCCTTCTGCCGGGAATGGACGTAAATGAAGTGAGTATAATAGTATGCTGACGTTGAAAAGCTGCTTATATTAATAGTGAAACATCGTTACTTTCTAGATCCTTTACAAAAAATTCACGCAAATTTTAATGTTCGCAGAAAACATTTAAATTTGTGTGAGTTTATACGTAAACTGACAGTTTTCCTGCGCTGCGATTGTAGGTACCTAGTGCTTGAAAACAACAGACCGGAAAAATAGTAGTGACCTACGGGACACTACTATTTTTCCGGTCTGTTGTTACGTAAAGAAACGACGGAGAAGCCTTTCAAAACCTGAAGTCAAATATTTCGTACCTATTCTTTCCAAAAACCTCACACAAATTTAAATGTACCTAGCGCTGCGATTGTACCTAGTGCTTGAAAACAATGCATTAAAATCGCAGCGCAGAAAAACTACACTTCACTACGCTGTTATTTTCCGTTATGAAATGTACATCCTACCATCTCATGCCGCGATAATAATACGGATATTAACAACATCATTAACAACATCTAGCACAATGAGCAGATAAATTGTAACTCGAGACATCCACAGACGGTTACAATCGATTGGCAATCGTTTAGCAACTAGTTGTGAAACTGCCACTTAGCAGGAAGGCGATGATCAACACTAGCTTACAAATAAGTAAGTTAAATCGTTTCTGATGTAATTACCTGTAAGTGGGCGCGTAGACGGCAGACTGCTATCGGAGGAAATACATATACTTAATGTATAAAATAGTGTTTACAGCTAGAACTGACTATTAGGTATATATATACATTGTGGAATGCAATAAATGATTGAGTATTGAGTATTGAGTATTGAGGTGGAAATTTATTTCCGGCACTAAGGAAAACGGTCTACTTATCAAGTGTTAGGTACTCTTAGATTGAATGTTGATATTCTCTTAGATTGAATGTTGATATTCTCTTAGGTTGAATGTTGATATTCTGAAGAAATGTCTGATTCTGCTACAATAAATGTATAACTAGCTGTGCCCGCGAAATCGTTCGCGTTCACGTCGGAAAACAAATTGGATATTCATGGGTTTTAATTTTTTTGTGCGAACCCCCATTTTTTTTTCTAAAATAAAAGTAGCCTATGTTACTCCTTATAACACAAATCAGTCCAGCCGTTTCGGAGATTAGCTGGAATAAACACCCAGACAGTTAAAAATATTTTTTGTTATGGTTGGACCCTGGTTACTTTTTTTTTTGGTGACTACCGTATTATAGGGTCTTTCATTTGCTTTTATTAAAAACATGTTATTTTGACATTACAAACAGATATTTCAGTTTTATTTATTTGAATAGATGAAAAACAGAGAAAAGGATAAGAGCAATTGCATCAATTGAAGAGTGTGGTTACTTTTGTTAAATCTGTGAAAACTAGACTTCCGTGACTTGTCACATGTCAGTAGTGCTTCATCGGCATTACGTCAGAGATAAATAAAAATCGTTGGCCTGCACTTCTCTATGTCATATTATTGAAATAGCAGTGATTAATGACAACTGACAGACAGACAGACTAAGTGCAACAATTATAGCATTGTAGTCTGTCAGATAACTCTATGAGCGCATTAGCGGCGACAGTGACAGTGAGGGAACGTCCAGAGACGCTGACGTTCACGGCGAGTGTTGCGTCATTGCTTTGTTTAGTTTTCATCTTGATGTATTGTTTATTGATTGCTTGGTTCTGGTTGGTCGTCGGGGTTATTATTTACATTGCGTTTTTTAATGATTGCAGTTAGCAAATACGTTATGAACTAGCTATACTACTAAGTAGTTTTCAAGCAATACTTTATTCTCATGCTGTTGTGGCATGATTCCTGTTAGGATCATGGTTCATGATCCTAACAGGGAATGAAAGTGATATCCTCCAGACTGACTTTAAAAGACCAAGTTCTATACTCAAGCAGACACATTTATGATATATTTTATGGCTATATTTTATGCATCTAGTAAAGTTAAAATGCTTAAAATCCTTGACTTATGTACATTATCGCTTGTACCTTGATATATTATTCACAATCGTAACAAGGTACTTGTAACTTCGCGATAAGTCATTGTAACAAGTTGCTAAGAAAGCGCCAGTCTTCATTTACAGAGCATCAACACTGAGTTATGATTGCATGAATTAATAATGTGATACAGAATAATATAGCAAGTTGATGAAAATATTTGCGCGCGCATTATTGTAGAAACAGTATAGTATCTAGGTAGATACTATACTGTTTCTACAATAATGCGCGTAAGTTTAATCTCTTGTTAAAAGTTGATAAAGGAATTATCGGCTTCTCCTAAGTCTTAAGTGAATAATCTTATTTTGTACTAATGTTATTTCACTTTGATCTATCCAGTGAGAGGGTTCTTCTGTTTGTAATAGTTCGTCTATACCTACCTATTTCAGTTAAGCGGCGTAGTTGGTTAAAACTGGGGTTGGTTTTGAATCGGGTAGGAGTTGGGTGCTGGAGAAATGAGGCGCACTATGCGAGCTAGCTCTCAACCTAGCTTTGCATCTAAGGGATAAGTAAATTGCAATGTCGTTCCGTGTCACTTAGGTCTACCTAATATGACACGTAGACTAGACATCATAATTATTGGGCAGATGTTAGAAGGTTATCCCCATTAGCTCTAGTTGTCAGTAGACCGTAAACCAAAAATTGTGGTCTCCCCTCTTTTTACGCCATCGATTCCAGTATTTAGAAATAAAAAGATCTTTTCCTCAAGCCAAATAGTTCTCGACGATTGGAAAGTCCCCATAAATTATGTAGGACATAAAACAGTTCAGGGAATGGATCTCAATGTGTCGTCTGTCGCGGCGCAGGAGCCGCCGGCGGAGGCTGCAGCGGGGAGCAGGGCGGGGCTCGCGGGGTAAACGCTAAGTATAGTACAGAAGGTCAACTCAAAACAATTACTATGACATTTTTATCAGTTATAAATTTTCACGTGACGACACAGTCTCGGCCTGTCTCGACACCTTACGCATTAACATTATGTCATAAGCAGCGTATGAACGTCAACACGCATGAACATCATGTCATAAGCAGCGTTTGAACCGAAATACAGGAATACTAATAATGGTGGCAAAAATAAATAACCTCAGAGTGACTAACTGGCAGCTGATAGGCAGACCAGCCTAAGTACTTTCATCACGCCGCGAACTCTTTTAGGTCCTACTATCTTATTCCTCACAAACTAGCGTTTTCCTTAAGGATTTCTCTTCTGGTTTAAGGACCTAAAGCTAAGCGCGCTCTACGATTTTAATTGTTGCGATTTAGTTATAAAATTGCAAACACAAAAATTTTTCAAGCGAATTTTCAAGCTATTTTTTTCTGCAGTGTGCGGACTCTAGTATGTTAGTATTGTCTACAGATTGGCGATTATTTTTCGCACCGATTAAAAATCGTAGAGTGCGTTTACATTAACTGTCAGTATTAACGGTATTAACTCAATCCAGAATTACACTTTGACACTCGTGAAATGTCTGCTAAGTGAATGACCGCGACCGGACAGTACTTCTGTGCGTTAGTGTTGCACCTGCACGGTGACAAAATTGAAACAAATGCCGTCCCTCCGGATGTTCGATTTATGATTACGGATTGCTGATGCTGTGGCGGTCTTGAGTTAAACTCCATGTCTTTATGGGAGAGTGATGCCTGACGCCTTCCAGATTGTTTTCTGTGCGATTTCGATCACAATGCAATCGATTGCTCAATCCATACTAATATTATAAATTCGAAAGTAACTCTGTCTGTATGTTACCTTTTCACGCCTAAACCACTGAACGGATTTCGATAAAATTAAGGCAAGGAGATAGATGGCATTCTGACCTACTGGCTACTTTATGTCGCGGTAGCACGTTCCAGTGGAATAATTTTAGTCATCCACGTGGACGAAGCCAGGGGCAGAAGCTAGTCATTTTATTAAGTCTTACTAGAGTCGTCTTGTAGGAATTTAACGTTGATAGAAGCATGGCTGTGAGAAAGGGCTGAATTCGAAGGTGTAAGTGAGACATACACTGATGCTATAGAGTCATTATGCTTGGACAGACGAGGAAGATATTTTTTTGGTTAGTTAGGTAGATTAATGAACTGGGGCTTTTGAAACATAAACGGAAAGACGCGAAGACGTGATTTTGACTAAGATAATTATAGCTTGTTTAAACTAGTTCTGTCATATTATATTCAGTTGTTTTTCCTCTGACCTCGCCCCCTATTCACTCATTGATGTATAATGAATTATTTTATTTTATTTTTACTTAAAGTAAAATCTTTAAAATATAAATTTGTTTGTATGCTGTACAATATAAATGTATCAACGATACAAAAGAAAATTTATTCTGAAGCATGGTCTAAAGAAGTAAGACCATTCATAATCAACAATATGACTGATGTTTACATTTGTTCTGAACTCAGTGGACACCAACATAATAAATTTTCTTTATTACACTTGATTTCAAACAGTTCATTCTTCAAGAGGAAAATGCTGAGATTCTGTAAAGCAATTAAATAAACTTATTACTGTTTCCTGCACAAATTATTCTTTAGTGAAAGTAATTCTTGAACATGATTATGAGATAATGAATTGACTCGCCTTTGCTTTGTGTTTCAATTCAACTGAGAATAAAGGGATGGGCTGCAAATACCTGACAAGGAAATAGTTCGAGGGAAACATTATCTCAAGTGGTTCTGTTACTAGAAACAATAACAACCAGGATTCCTTTTTAATATAAAACTACTGAATAAGACTGAATAAGCGGAAAACTAGATGATATTTTGCAACTTCCAGTTCCCGCGACTTCGTCCGCGTGAAAGTTCTTGTACCCCGACACATCCCGTCGCATCGCATCACCTGCCCGCGCTATTCTTTTTCGCTTAGCGTTCTTTCTCACTCCTACGGATCATAGCGTGATGATACATAGCCTATAGTCTTCCTCAAGAGTTGGACAATCAAATGCAAAAAGATTTGATTGCATAAATTCAAATCTAATAGGTAGTTCCAGAAATTAGCGCGTTTAAGCTTTAATAATAATTTCGAAATTTTATATCAATAACCTATCATTTGGATTCAGTAGGTATCCACTGATGATGCTGATAATTTTTCATTTCACGATGCTTTCATAAAAGAGAGTATACAATACACACTATAAATACACCAGCATATTATGCACCCTAATTGAGTAACGCACTTGGAATGACAATTCCATTTATTGTGACATACTCGTATCTACATTTACTCTACATTTTTGCTGTCGACCAAACGAACTTTGCAAACATTATTAATATGAAGCAATACATGTTTTTGTAGTGTTAAAAATTAAAATGAAAGGGATTTACATTCCGTATGCAAAAGGAATTAAGTTTTATACGCAAGTAGGGTGCAGGTGCAGTACAAACGTGCACCCTCTAGGTACAGATGAGGCAATTTCTTTAAGCTTTGCGTCAAAGGCAATAACACTAAACCGTCCATAAAAATGATAGGCACCGTCGCGTCACAGATTACTAATATGTACTCGTAGCAAGCTAGTCGCGTCGCAAGCAGCGACTGATCGTCGCAGATGCACCCGATAAAACAAATGAGGTAGAAGCCATCACCGCTGCACGCTGTCGGTTGGTACACTTGAAAACTAATCTACAAATGACAACAAGATTCGGTTTCAATTATCTAAATTGTGTTGTGAGTATTAACTTCTTAGCGGAGCTAGAAGAGCAAAGTGATTAAGCAGTTATTTACTAGCTTCAAACAGTCAGGTTGGATGAACGAGCGAAAGTTACGATTTGAAAACATCGTGATACATTGCTATGTTGAGGCGTGATTGAATCGAGTGGACAAACTTTTAGTTTTCCATACTACTTATTTGTTCAGGCGTTTCGACGATAACTTCCAGTTTTACTTCGGGTGACTTATGCTTACTTATTTCGGAATGGTTGTGGTGCCCGTGTTCAGTGAATAGGAAGTAAGTTGATGGGCTATTTGGTGCTCACTGCCATTTTTTTTTGTTTAACTTTGCTCAGACGTAAGATAACTCTTTACAGCTCATGAAAAATATGTAAAAGGTAAGCCTTATAACCTTGCAAAATGGAAAACGACCTTGACTTTTCCAAAAAATCTATGAAGTTCAATAAACTTCAATAATTTAATCTATTTTATAAGAAATAAATTAGATGATTGAACTTCATCATTTCATGTCGTGGTTGTCGAAACTGTGCTTGCTCATGAAACAGTGCCTGCTCATGAAACTGTGCTCATGAAACAGTGCCCGCTCATGAAACTGTGCCTGCTCATGAAACTGTGCTCATGAAACAGTGCCCGCTCATGAAACTGTGCCTGCTCATGAAACGTTGCCGCGCTCGCTACCACTGTAGCCGTGTCCTTACATGAACTGTGACTTTATCCTTAACAAGCGCACAGTTATACGTCTCCAACTTGATAACGATCTTAATTGGATCCAAATTAATTACACTGAAAACAATTATTTAATTAAATTAGTGACGCAACTTTCAGTGCAGCATCGAAGTTTCTTATCTTGACTTTACATGCTCAATAACATTAATTAAAGTAATTAAGAGCGTATTTAAAGGCTCAATGAAACCCTTGATTCAAATCAAGTGAAATTAACGACTCGTTAGAATCCCAGTGATTTGGGATTGAAACAAAATAATTAGGAGTTTGAACAAATAATGGACTATTTCGGGATGTCTCAAGGACGAGTTTTGGACTTAAGGACGAATTGGGGACATTTACTTCTCGAAATCAGTCGAATTAACACTCAACTTTTGAGTTAATAGACAGAGTAGTACAGAACAATTGACTGGACTCGACTGCTACTACTGCGGAACGTGCGCGCCTGCTGGCTGCGGGTAGGTGGGTCTTTGCTTTCATGCACTACCTTCGTCGAACATAGGCACTTTGTTCGATGACACTACTTTCCGCCTCGCTTCCCTACGACTATGAGCTCCTTGCTGTTCTTCTCATCGCTGTCAATGTGGCGAAGATGTCAACAACCTCGGACAGCACGTCGGTCTGTCTTGCAGCCGAAGTGCGGGTCGCTTAGCGCGACGAGTTCTTGTCACTCTCGGCGTTCTAGCTGTTTTAGGACCCAATGGCTTGGCACGCAATGCGTGTCTTTATTTCCATGGGAGATGGGTAGGCCTTTAGTGTGGGACGCAACGTGTCGATATTCTTGCGCCATCCCATCTTTCTGTCTCGGCATGCTGTGCTGGCACTGCTGCTGCGGCTGCGGAAAACTTCAAGCGGCGGAAAACCTCAAGCGGCGAAAATATAATAACCTTATCGGAAATTATATTTTCGAGCCGTTTGGGGTTGAAACACTCGGGCCGTGGGGTTCGAGTGCTCATGGTCTTTTCAAAGAAATTTCGAAACGGCTGGTTGACACTTCCCGTGACTCAAGGGCTGGCTTTTACCTTGACCAGAGGCTAAGCATTGCCATACAATGTGGTATACCGCCAGTCCGTTGGGTACATTTGGAAAAAAAAATCATCCCCATCGCTGTCGATTGGTATCGACAGCGATGCGGATGAATTTCTCGACGCTATATTTTAGTTTGTATATAGTTTTAGTTAAGTTAGGATTTAATTTTGTTATTTTTATTAATTAATTAGGTAATAGCTATTATTTGCTTACCCATAGCCCTGTGAGATCATCACTGAGAAATAATCTAGGCACTTTATTACTTTTATGAGTTTCATTCAGTTTAAATCTCACATTTAAACTCACGTGATTGAAACTAGCGCTTGCTCCACTTTATTTTTTTGTAGAAATTCTCTCCTGGATATCTACGACTTAAAAGGAAAGCAAAGAGAACGGTTAGACCTGCTCAAACCACAAGGTGGGCGTTCTCAGAACTTTGATACACACCTTCCTCTAGCTTCGGAATATTCGGAGGGACCACAGCAGTAGCACCTATATACATATAATATGTACTTGGTTTAAATTTCACCTTACTTAGATATCACTGCTACGCCTTTACCACGTACCCTACTAGGTTATGTCGTGTCTTAAAACCCTTTATGTTAACAGTGGATATAATGCCATCCCGGATCATTGTTAGAGGAACTAGCTGCGGACTGGAGGGGGGAGGGGGCAGGAGACACGCTTGTTCCTCGCTTTCACTGTCAGACAATGGCAGCAAATAGAATTAGTTGGGAGTGTAGTAAGAGTCTGCGGCTCCTCGACCGTGATTGGAGTGCCCACTGTTCGCATTAATTACTATTGAACAGCTCTTAAACCATGGAGACACGTCCCTAGGCAATTTATTGCTTTAGATGAGTACTTGTGAGTCGTGCAGGACGGGAGTAAGATAATTTAGTTTCATTGTCTCGCCGCGGTCTTATGCCTCGTAGAGGCAGAGTTGCTAATAAGTAAAACATTCCAACAGTCATGTTATAGTAATGTAGTTATGTGATGTTGTTTGTCCCGAAAGCTATTTAAATTATTTAGTCGAAAACATCAGTTACTACTTATTTCTTAATTATTTGATGCCCATGTTTAGTTATTGACATTTCAACACAATGACCGTTCACTGCTGAATAGATAATCTACTTATATGTACTAGCGACGAGCTACAGTGATCAAAAGGGAAATTGTCAGTGACGCTTGGCAGATTGACGATTGCAATTCCATTATGCTTAGCTTATCGAACACACGACAACAAGTTAAACTTCGTAAAACTCAATCAAAACATACAGTTCCCTCCAAAAGTTCGTTGACACTTTTCTACTTCAGCAACTGGGATGCACATTATGGTTTAAAATTTAAAAAGTAATCAGGTTGTTGTCCCCACATGGTAGGTATATGCAAGATATGATAATAATTACAGTATGAAAAATATGACACGTGTACGAAAGTGACATTAGAAAAAGAACAATATAATGATAATGTATTTTAAAGATCATTCATTTTGTCTTCTTCGTACTTTTTCTAAGTATCTTGTAATATTTTAAAATTAATCTAGTTTAGTAGCTGGACCATTCCTAGCCTTTCCAGTATTGCGTTGAATCCATGGTTTTCATGGGTTAAGGTATTGCCTCATTTTCCAACAGGAAAAATAATCAAAAACAGTTCTAATTAACTTTTGGATATTAAAAAGTCTGAACAGACTGAAATAGTAATTAAATTGTTCTCGTGAAGATGGCCGCTTGTTTGTTCTTCTTCCTACACGGTCGTCTTATACAACTGACTATTGTCCCGTCCGCTTTTGAAGGATGCTTACATTATATTGTTTTTTTTTTATATAAAACGTTGCCCCACATTATGAATGGGGGGGAATGAGGGGAGGGTTTGTTTTCTAATTTTATTTTTACTACCGGGCTTTGATTCCTCCCACAGCTTACAAATTAATACTCTCTTAGAGTGAGTTGCATCAACTAATTATAACGATATCAATGCCTTGACAGCCGTTAAGCGAAACTCGGGTTGCATCATTTTAACAGTTGTTACAATAGGGAATATGCATGATTATTTTTTATTTAAAAAATTAATCCTCATTCATGTAATAAATAGTTTAGTAAAATTGTATTTCGGATAACTATGAAATTAAAAAAGATATGAGCCATCGAAGATTTGTTTCTATCTCTTTCTCGCAAAAAGAAATTTAACACGGAGTTTATATGGCCGTAGTGACATGTGACGGCACAGTCTATGTCGGATCTCTCTGTCTAATTGGTGTGTAATCAATAGTTTTAAATGCTCATATCGGCCGTGTTTCTTGGCCGATTTTAATTTTAATTTCACTTTTTGTCATCTCTACTACGGTATTTTCAGATTTTGTTAATAAATGCCATGAAAAAAATTCATGCATATTCCCTATTGCTAAAATGACGCCACAAATAACGATAACATTAACCGCTCAACTTCGGGCGGTTAAGGGCTATAGTTACGGTTTGTGTCATCATTTTTTTGGAGTTTGGCATTGAATTCCTTTTCAATGTTGTCCCAAGCTTGTTTTTTTGTGCTAGTCTCGTCCGTTTTTTGCTCATCAAAACTGTCAAAACTGTGTTTTTCTGCAAGGATTTGTAATCAGTAACTTCTACGTTGCTAAAATTAACACTTCAGTGCAGTCATGATGTTTATTCCATAAGCAAAGTCAGCCTTTATTGTTTCCACTGCTGGGACACAGGCTGCCTCTCGGTGGGAGGGAGTGCGTCGTATGGTGATCCACCACGCGGGCCCAGTGCGGGTTGGTAGATGGGCTTCCTCTCGGTGGGAGGGAGTGCATCGTATCGTAATCCACCATGCGGGTCCAGTGCGGGTTGGTAGATGGGCTTCCTCTCGGTGGGAGGGAGTGCGCCGTATGGTGATCCACCACGCGGGCCCAGTGCGGGTTGGTAGATGGGCTTCCTCTCGGTGGGAGGGAGTGCACCGTATCGTAATCCACCATGCGGGTCCAGTACGGGTTGGTAGATCTTACATGTCTTAAAATTTTTAGTTCTAAGACTGCCGGTTTTCGGTTTCCTTCACCGTTTCGAGAGCAGTGATGATGAAATGAAATGAATGAAATGAAATTACACAAAGGTCCTGTCTGGGTTCGAACCTACGACCTACAAGCTGTAAGTCGCAGCTGTTACTATGGACCCACGACTGCTCAGCGATAAATAGTAGGGTGTTTTGAACGTCCCATAAACTAAAAAATCACATAGTGTAATATTAATTTCAACGTCAGATGACGTGGAAGTAGGTAACATTTCTCCTAAAAAACCGGTCAAGTGCAAGTCTGACTCGCGCACCGAGGGTTCCGTACAAATTTGTATGTATGTAAATAGTTTATCACGATATTTTTTTTATGTAACTACAAATTTATGGTTTTCGGATTTTTCCTTTCCTTGTGTTACATGACCTTGCTTCTTGCCAAATTTCATGATTTTAGGTCAACGGGAAGTACCATATAAATTTTGATTCCCTTGAGAGTGTCGAAATATACATTTTTTGCGGCATGATCGGACGTATCTTTTGTTTAAGTTAACTTAGAAGTTTGATTTTTTCACAGCTTAAAGGGCTGTAGGTAGACCTGAGTATGTGGTTTTAATTTCAACTCGATACCTCCACGCGTTCCCGAGATAAAGAGTCTTGACAGACAGACAGGCGGACAACAAAGTGATCCTATAAGGGTTCCGTTTTTCAACAGCCAACAGTACCAACGTCTGCCCACCGAACTGTTGCAATAGCATCCAGCAAGAGCAGCTAAGTGTTAGAACTTGATCTAGGTACCTGAAAAGAAATAGAAGATTTGTGTTAGAAAATAAGCGTATTCTAACTAATATCATTATTGTGCTTTTTGTTGTGGTGGAAACCACTGCAAAATAATGTTCTTTTCCGCAGCCATCAGGTACATTAGGCGTTTGTTGTGTAAATCAACATGGAATGTAAATATTCCTGTACCCTAATCACTGTAATGTATAAACAGTTTCAATTATTTCTTGCATCGTCTATACGCACTTTCGTTAAACTGTATTATAGAGGGTTTGACTTGCGTTCGTGAATCCTTGCATTCACAAGTTACTGCACATCTGCAGCAGTCTCGGGCAATGTCTTCGCGCATTGCGTTGAAATCTTAATGAACTATTAACACAACATCCTTCTGGAGTAAATGCTGTACTTAATGCTGTAATGCATCCTTCACTTACATATAGGAAAAAAGAAATATCAATTTTATGCAATTCTAAAGAAACGGAAAAATAAAATCACAGACTAACTACAATATAATATAAATGAAATGAATGTTATGGTCACTTGACACTTGTCTTTCTGACAGTATGCGGCTCAGTTTTATTTACTCGTTTCACGAGTAAATAAAATATAGGCTCGAGTCCATTTTCTCATGAGGTGCCACTCGATGTAGTCGCGATCAGATAAATATCACCAAGACTGCCACACTAGTTAACTGTCATTCTTGGATAATAAACCAGGGAATATATATATTACGTGTAATAAGAAAGAAATTTTATTCAAGAAATATAAGAAGAAGTAATAAACCATCAAAATACTGTGATGTACAGAGTCACAGAGTTTTAATAAGAGAAAATAGGCACATGTTTTGTGGGTTAGTGCTGTCAGTTGTTAAAGTGTAATTTGTCATTAAAATCGTCATTGATTTTATCATATCAATTTCATAATCAGTGGAATTTGAGTAGGACAAAACGCTCTTTACAAAGTCGAACAAAACCAATCTTAGGCGAACGTTTTTTTGTGTGCGTTTCAAACGTACGAAGCTGCTGGGAACCTTCTAGTACCTACCATTTTTTTTTTTTTTTTTTTTTTGTCGCTGAGAAATGACGTTACGCATCTCCGCTCGTCGGGGGACGACACGGAGTATGTGGGACTCCCTGCCAAGGTGGCAGTATACCCACTAAAACTCAGCGGTGTTCCCTCGTCGCCTTGATGGAGGGGTCATGGGAATCCGGCTCAGCCTTTGCGTCCACAACCCCCCCGGCGCATGCCCGCCTACCTGGCGGGCCCCGCATGTCCCCCCAGCTGGGGGGCTACGGGAATGGCCGGGAACACCTGGCCATTCCCATCCGGCACTGGTGGAAGCCTGTGCAATACAGGCGAGGGTGCCCCCGCACCCGTCGCCTGCTGGCTTCCACCTGGGAGGAGTCGGAGGTGACTGTCATACTGACGTCGTCTTCGACCCCTCCTCCGCCTTCGGAGCGGCGGCGCGAGAGGGTCTTCCTCCCGCGCGCGCTCCGCCGCCTCCTTCTGGGACATGACGTGTTCGCAGAAGGAGGCGACTGCCGCCCAGGACCCCTCGTCCCCAAGCATGGCATTGACCAAGCCGGGGAGCGAGAGGTCCGTTCCGATCGCCGCGGTGAGACTGCGGCGCGGCTCGGACCACGACGGGCACACCTCAAGAGTGTGCTGCGCCGTGTCCTCCGCCGCGCCACAGCCGTGACACGACGGCGTCTCCTCCCGCCCGATACGGTGCAGGTACGATCCAAAGCAACCGTGCCCGGACAGCACCTGCGCCAGACGGAAGGAGACGAACCCGTGCGACCGCTCGAGCCAGTCTCGCAGGACCGGCCCAATCGCGTCTAGGGTACGGCGGCCGAAGGCTGCGGCGGCGAGGTCCCGCGTCCAGTGGACGACAATGGCGTCCTTCGCCTCCCGCCGGACGGCCTCCCGCTCTTCGGGGGCGGGGTGTTCTCCTCTCGCCCTCCGCCCCGCCGTCCATTCATACACTCTGGCGAGCACCCACAGATCAACTTGAATCGAGTTTTTGAATTACATATTCGAGACAATCGAGTGCCTGACCGTTAATAACTAAGTAACATCACTAGTGTCAAAAAAAAAGCATGGTAACACAAACAACAAGCTTGAGTGTTGCCCTTGTCAAAAAAATTACCCACGTACATTTTGGGGAAATATGACGTCTTGTCAATTGTCATCATTTTAACTTTAACATTTTACATGACGGTGCAACAGCAGATAGTTAGATTATATGGTTACTGTTAAAATTAACTTTGACGTAAACTGTATCGGAGCTCTTGACGCAACCCACCCTTAGACTGCAATTAAAGCATACTTAAACATTGCACAAGAGCCCTAATGTGCTTTCGAAAAGACAGTTCATTTATTTGACATTAGCAACAAAAAAAAAATATTAATCTGAAATTCAAAATCGGGTTGCAACGACTCTTTACCTGACTACAGAGAAGCAAAATCCGTGTCTATAGCTAGATGGCTTTTAGCGATAAGACCGCCCATTATGTCACACCTTGTAAAATTTCTACATTTATATCTGTAATATTTATGGTGTCCATTATAAAGAATATTCTATTCTAAAAACGATAAATATTTTTAGCGTAAAAGTCACAATTCACAAAACACGACAAGTTGCTTGTTCAATCTCGCCTGTATCATTCTCTCTAAACACAGAGCGGTAGGAAATAAAAGACTTAAGTATAATTGAAGCGAGACATTACTTTGCAGATAGACCCAAATGATCCCATTCGCAGTGAGTACCGAGCAACAGAATTAGGATTCAAAGGTAGGAATGTTAGATCGTGTGCCGAGATTGTGTCTCGCTGAAGAGATTGTGTTGTTATGAGACACGCCAGAGGCTGGTTCAAGATACTCATGAAAAAAAGGCTCAGTTAATTAATTTTTGTAGCTTTTCCATCGCCAGATAACTTTTATTCGATGAATAAAATTGATGTTTGACAGTTTTTGTATGGAATAACTGTCAAAATTTAAAAATTATTCCTCGAATAATTATTATTAGGGTAGAGCTATGACACTGTACAGCCACGGCTACCGGTAACTACCCGTAGCTGTACCAAGTCGTCGCGTTACGGACGCCTCGTCGCCGGGGCCTCGTCGCCGACGCCTCGTCGCCGACGTCTCGTCGCCGACGCCACGTTGTGCGTCGTCGGGTGTCGACGGAGCGGGCGCATTACACCCACTGGTTGTAATTTAGGGACGGGTGGTGGAAGGTGGGAGCGACGGTGCTTTAGAGATAATTTATGATGACAATGTCTTCGTAGTCATTTTAAATACTCATGAACACTTTATGATTCCACCTTTACTTTTTGGGATCACATGATTTGTCAGAAACCATGCTAATCTAAGGTTGTTATTTTTTTTTTTTATGAAGAAACGAAAAATAACTTAGGCAATTTATATATCAGTAACGGGAAATTATTAAATAAAGAAAACCTTTGCTTAACTAACTTTTTTTTGGAAGAACTGCTTTGTCAAAATTGTGACCAAGACGTCTTACACGTCATAAACTTCACTCGCTCATCGCTTAAGCCTCGTCCACACGGTAGACATCGTCATGGAAATCGCTCGGTCGTCACGACTGAATTAAATTCCGGCTGAGTTACAAACTACTGCCTGTTGGAATAAATTAACTCTTCCATTACGAGCCGTGTTGAGCTAAACGTTGCTAATGGCTCGGCTTTGTTTATCTGAGGATCCACAGCGGATCGTGGAGACACCTAGCTTCACTTCACTTGTTTGTGATTGAGATGGGTAATCTGTGAGATTTCCTTTGATTATAATCGACATGTAATTACTTTGGAAATAAGGTTATTTGTAATCTGATTACTTACCGAAGGTTACATGAAAATAAATAGGTACGTGGTAGATACTCGTAAATAGGATGTGTATCGTAGGACCTCAACTGTGACTAATGAGACACAAATACATTTTCTATTGTTACCGATCTTTAGGAGATTTCGCGACATCGGAGCGGCTATGAGTACGTTTTGAAACGTGTCATTCAGTAAATTGGGTATTGATCAGCAGGTACTCGTTCTTTTCCTTAGCTAGACAATTACAAGCTGAAATGAAACTTAATTTATCTACGTTCTTCATAGATATGTACGAAAGAAGGCTAATTTCAAAGTAGGTAGGCTAGGTAGGCTAGGTAGGCTAGTTAGGCTAGGTAGGCTAGGTACTAGGATTGGTGCTCGACAGCCGGTGGGATTTCGGCCCCCACTTTCCTGCGGCTGGCGCCCAAGTTGTTGGGCGCGGCTGGGGCGCTGTCAACGCTGCTTCCCAATCTGGGGGGCCCAAGCGCCGCCTGTAGGCGGCTCTACGTGGGGATCGTGCGATCCATGGCCCTGTATGGGGCCCCGATCTGGGCGACTGACCTGACGGCTGGAAGCATCGCAGTACTGCGAAAACCGCAGAGAGCGATGGCCGTCAGAGTCGTCCGGGGGTATCGCATGATCTCCTACGAGGCGGCTTGCGTACTGGCTGGATCCCCGCCCTGGGACCTGGAGGCGAAAGTACTCACGTCGCTGTACCGGTGGCGCGAGGAAGCGCCGGCGCGAGGCGAAGGACTGACGCGGCGCCATATGGAGCTGCATCGGTCTCAGCTTCGCGAGGTCCTGGTGGCGGAATGGTGGGACAGGCTTTCGCGCCCTACCGCCGGCCTCGGCACCATCGAGGCGGTCCGGCCAGTACACGAGCGCTGGCTCGGGAGGAGGCATGGCTCCCTGTCGTTTCGGGTGACGCAGGTGCTCTCGGGGCACGGTTGCTTCGGGAAGTACCTGTGTCGCATAAACAGGGAGCCGGACGCCCGGTGTCACCACTACGTCGACTGCCGGGAGGACACGGCGTGGCATACGCTGGCAGAGTGTGCCGCTTGGGAGGAGCCGCGCCGTACCCTCATCTCAGAAGTAGGCAGTGACCTCTCGCTGCCGGCCGTGGTCGAGTCGATGGTCGGCGGTGAGGAGTCCTGGGACGCGGTGGTTTCCTACTGCGAAACGGTCGTCTCGCAGAAGGAGGCTGCGGAAAGGGAGAGGGAGATCTCGTCCACTCACCCTGCCCGCAGCAGGCGCACCGGGCGTCGGCGGAGGGCGGACAACGCCCTTTTCCAGCCCCCCTAAACGGGTCCAGGGGCGACGGACTCGGGGACGTCCGTCGCCCCCCACACATCAGGACCCGAGGTGGCGGCGCGATGTGTTCCACGCGCGCCCCTCTTAGACGTCGCGGGGGGAGTCAAACACCTCACTCCCCCCCCTGACCAGACGGGGCCCGCAGAGGCGGGCTGGCACCAGCCGGGGGTTGCGGAAAGATCGTACGTTCCCGCGACCCCCAGGCGTAGGTGTGAGATGAAACACCGGGGTGATTTTTAGTCAGTAAGAGTCTGACAGACCCCGCCGCCCGCCCCAGGGCGGCGGACATCCACGAGGATTTTCCACCCCGGAACAAAAAAAAAAAAAAAAGGTAGGCAAGGTAGACTAGGTAGGCTAGTTAGGCTAGGTAGGCTAGGTAGGCTAGGTAGATGCTTTTAATAAGATTTTACAAATTAGACTGGTAACAAAGCCTACGTTGGATAATTACGTGCTATTTCGTTATTGCCGTTAGATTACGGGGACAACGGGAATACAGGAAATTTAAAGCCTAAAATTTGCTTTCGTGTGTTCATTCCGACTGCCTTAGTTACGTCATCGAAAGCTCACAATCACGTCTTTTATGACTTTTATTTTGTGTTATTCCGGATTGATCCCCTGAAACCCCTCCACCCCTCCCCTCCTCGATCCCCTGCTTGTTCGTCTTCTGTTTTAATCTCTGTCTTATCCACTATAAACTTTCTCGTTCCGGTTTGATCCGCTTTTTCTTTTGTTTTTATTCCTGAAGGATCGTCAGCAACAAAAATAAGTACAGGGTTTATTGAAATACATAAGTTCGTGTTTCTTATTGTAACGAATACGTGTTACAACTGTGCGCTTTCAGTGGTCCTTCCAGCCCCCGTTTACTTGTCCCCGACTCATAGCTGGACCTGCTCGCCTGTCATTATGACGTCACAGGCGCTGCGTAGCGCTCGTATACCGCATGTAATCACATCCCACGCTGCCATGACCCCCCTTATGCTCGCAATTCGTTAAAACTTATAAATGATGACGTAATAAAGTGATATGTTTGTGTAGAATACTTTGGTTTTATTTATGTTGTGGTTGTGCACATATGTTCCTTATAAGACTCATGTTATATCATGTGAAATGAGAAAACTGATTTTTCTTGTGGAAATCCTAATGAATTTTTCTCTTTAATAAATGTAAGAAAAAGATTATTTTGGATTACCAATTCAGTAAAACCGCACATGCTTAATTAGTGTGTTATGGCGTAGATCCTGTGAAGGAATACCGGTAGATTTTATGTTGAGTTTTGAAAACAAAAGTTACTTCAAATAACTACATAACATTGTTTTCATAAGCAGTAAAACTTTCGAGGAAAGTGGTCAAGCTTCCAAATTGTTTGAATGATAATGGCTCAAGTGTTTAGATGTGACGTCTTATTAAATCGTTTAGAAGTTATAAAGTGAGGACATTAAATTATGAGACAAACTTAGTTACGATGTTCTTTTGTTTGTAATTCCACCGCTAATTTAGGAACGGAAGGAAAGCGTTCTATGTAGGGTAGGATTTATTTTTAAGTTAAACAAAGTGTATTTTTCGTTGGAAATTGTATAATCTTTGGGGTAGGACGGGTAACAAAAGATGGGCTTGTCATTCTAAATTAAGATAAATATACTAAAAACTAAAAAATAATAAAATAGATACAGTCGTGGGAATTATAAACATATGCATAGACTAGACTAAAATAAAACCGTGGGGCACGTCACATTAAGTCGATAATTTGTAGACAATTGACGTGCCCCACGGTTTTATTTTAGTCTAGTCTATGCATATGTTTATAATTCCCACGACTGTATCTATTTTATTATTTTTTAGTTTTTAGTATATTTATCTTAAACATTGCAATGTATGTTTAACATAAAACCGTTTAACTGAAAAAGTTTTTTTACCTATTTTTTTATTTTCTAGTTTTTAGTTTTTATTTCGCATTCTGTTTAATTCATTTAGTGCTTGAAAAAAAAATTGTTATCAGCCATTTGGTAGCGGCGGCCATCTTAGATTTCAATTTTGCATAGTAAATTGTATTCTACTTGTTGAGACCTTTCATTTGATACCCATGTTGATGGGATTGATAAAACCTAAGTTATCCGCCATTTTGTAGAGGCCGCCATCTTGGATTTTAATTTTATATAGTACATTGTATTATACTGGTTGAGCACTTTCATTTGATACCCATATTGATGGGATCGATAAAACCTACGTTATCCGCCATTTTGTAGCGGCCGCCATCTTGTATTTCAATTTTTTATAGTACATGTATTGTATTCTGCTTGTTGAGCCTTTTCATTTGATACCCATATTGATGGGATTGATAAAACCTACGTTATCCGCCATTTTGTAGCGGCTGCCATCTTGGATTTCAATTTTTTATAGTATATTGTATTCTGCTTGTTGAGCCCTTTCATTTGATACCCATATTGATGGGATTAATAAAACATAAATTATCCGCCATTTTGTAGCGGCGGCCATCTTGAATTTATAATGATAATGAATAAACATAATTGTATTGTCACCAAAATCCAAAGTGTATACAAAATTTCAGATTAATCGGTTGACAGGAAGAGGGTGAAATTTGAATTACTAAATATGACACAAGAATAAAGAATAAAACAAACGGGGTGAGCTAAATAAAACCGTTTAAAAAACCGTTTAAAAATATCTTTTGGCTTAAAGTAGTTGTTTGCGTTTAATAAAATTGAGCAAGTGAAAACTGTGGCACAAAAGTGTATTTTTTTTAGGAACTCACAGTTTTACTCATTCTTTTAGTAGATATTTAGTAACTTGTTCTTTCAGTAACTTACTTTAGCCATAAATGTGGCCATATGAAAAGCGTTCCCTTCAATAAATACTTTGTTTTTCATTTCTGAATAGTTTTCTTGATTTTATATTTTTTAGTACGGACGCTTAACGTGCACGTCTTTCTACGTCGTTCTCGCATGTATAATTTAACTTGAATGATGTAACCCATATTTTGTAACAATTTTATGATTTAAAAGAATGTCCGTGTAGTTTCTTGCCCATTCTTCTCCATAGGTACCTACACTTTGGAATGGGCAACTAGCTTCACCTTTCTGACTTACCGACCCCTTGATAATTCAAAAGTGCCTGTAATTGGTTTATTTGAAATATTATTATTAATGCTTTGAGTTTGATAGTTTTCGCATCAACACTCTTACATAGCTAAGCATGCTAGGTCTATCGTGACCCAGTAGCATGGATAGTCGCGAATAAAAAGCACATTATTGTTCGGTTGATAAATATTTGTGTTGCGAGCGATGTGCTGCTTTTATCGCGTGTTTGTGTTAGAGGCAGTGTGCTGTGTAGTGCGAGCTTTAGCTGATACACGTAGGTCATGACACATGGTCGTGTTGATTCTATTTCAAATTGATTAAAAATAATATCCGGGAATAAATTATACCCAATCAGAGATTTTAAAACCGACCTTATAAAATAATCGGTATTATATTTTAAAACACAATAACATGTATGTCAAACAAACAGACAAACTTTTTACATCAAAGACCACCGCCCTCAAAAACTACGAAGTGAAAAATATTTACTATACTTACAAAACAACAAATAGAACATTATCAAATTCACTATGATGTATGATTGTATGACCGTCTTCCACGAAATTGTAGAGAATCCAAGTGAAAGTTGTACTAATTTGTTGTTATCTGTGGCTTCGTAATAATTGGGTATAAAATCGCCCGACCACACTGGGACCGATCGGTCCCAGCACAGAGCATGTGGGTCCCAGCGGTGCCTGACGACATAAAAATTATCCTGGACCGATCGGTTCCGGTCAGAGAGAGAGAGAACAAAAAATCCCGGAACATACATAAAAAAACCGACGAACTGTGAACCTCCTCCTTTTTTGAAGTCGGTTAAAAGTAGATAGGTATTTTATTACAGTAAGTGAATTGAATATAAATTGTATTAATTTTAATTTTATTAATTTCGGTATCAAATCAACTTTCAGCTATTAAAGGTAAAAACCACTATTTTTTTACGATAAACATACAAAAGGAAAGAAAGGGATAGAAGCATCAGAATTGTCTAATACAAGAACGAGACTTTTCCAAAAGACATCAACGCGGGACTAAAACATGTGCTCGTTTACACAGCGACAAATTTTAGATAGACTCCTTTCGTACTGTTTACTTACCGGTGAAAAGTTATACTATCCTTTTGTAACTAGATGTCTTGGAATGTTTCCCACACCACTTCACCGCGCATGAAGGCATTTTGATGCGTTATAATTGCATAAAAACTTATATTTTTTTTATTAATTTAGCGTGCACAGAGGTCTAATATTTGGACACAACTAAAATGGTTACTAGTACCGTAGCCTATACATATACATATAGGCGACCAAAACCCAATATTTTTCGAACGTCGGGGCACTGTATGCGCCGTCTAGTGATTATGTAGTCTTTGAGCACCGTCCAGCTCAACCATTTTGTCTGGAACCGAATGATCACATACGCGCCGCCATCAGTGAGACATTTAAGTGAGCATGACACTCATATTCTCAACTGCCATCAAAATAATTATCATAATAATCTATGGTACTTACATTAACAAAATTTAAAAAAATGCTTCTAACCTAAGTACTTATATAAAACTATAGTTTGCAATTTATTTAAGAGATGAATAAAATTTTACTACCATACAGGAAGAAATATTTAATACTAGCTGCGCCCCGCGGTTTTACCCGCGTAAATGTCGATTCCGTGGGAATATCCGGATAAAAAGTGGTCCGTGGTACCGGAGTACCGGCTCACCATCTTCAAGGTTTCCATCCGGAACTATCGGTGGCATCCGAACGCGGAGCGACGGACCACTACCTTCCGGAAAATCCCTTACCACCGAGCTCCGCGCCGGGCACGTATTTTACCCGCGTGGCCGCGTCGAGCTCAACGGGTCTGGCGAGAACATCCGCCGACCGGCGCCTTACCTGCGGCGTCTGCAGCGTGGCACACCGCTTCGGTCATCGCCTCACCAAGCTGGGCCAGGAGAGTACCGTGCTACTCCCTAGGGAAACTAAAGGAACCTTGTGGTCATAAACTTACCTACCCCCTATTCTCATTAATCTAAAGTTTCCAATCTGACTCAACGTTTATATCCGTCCTTTTTGTATAATCTTGTTAGTCTTCAGCAGTTACTTTGAGTGCAGCTTCCACTCTGACTAAATTAATATCCGTGTTTACACTGGACCGCAGCCATCTGATCTCAGCAACCCAGTCGCTCAGGAAAACCAAACGTTGAAGATTTAAACAAGCTGTAAAACCTCGGAGTTCCTAAGATATCGAGGTGTTGACTGACACAGATATTCCAAATCGAGAATATTCTTACTATCCAATACACACAAGGAATCTCAACCTTCAGAGTGGAATTTATTTTACTAGCAATGTGTGTGTTTCTCAGTTACTAGTATTTCTGTTAATCCCAACAGCTAAGCTTCATATTCTGAGCTGGGCGTGGAATAGCAACAGCACAACGGTCACGACCCCTTGCTAGTCAACCCAACGTACTTGCTGTGAGGCTTTCGACACTGACCAAATTAACATTTATTAAATTAAAATGTATTGCTTGCCCCGTTGCTCTCGTGTTCGTAATCACGACTGTCGAGCGTGGGGTTCTGGGTTCGATTCCCGGATCGGGCAAGGTGTTATTGAGATTGTCCATTAGGAATTTCTTAGTAACAGCCCGGAGTGGAAGTTGGTGGTGTGACACCCGCGAGCCTCGGTAAGCACGTAAAGCCGTTGGTCCTGCGCCTGATCTCTCCCCGGTCGTGTGGGATTGCGTCCCATCAGACGTGAAAGTGAGGGAAGGGGAGTGCACCTGTGCCTGCGCACACACGCCTGCACTATAATATCCCCCGCGCCGAAGGCTAGTCTTGAGATTGGCCGCCGTGGCAGAAATACGGTCTGGGGGACTTAATTTGTTTATTTATTACAAATTATTATTAATTAAATAATAATTAATAATAACTTATTTGTTACAAATAATTCTGTCAACTATTCTCTCACTCACCCACCATGACAAACTGTCCATCCACCATCGCTGATCCCCTTCGTCCATTGTGTATCTCTTCTGTCACGTCACAGTGCGTCGCGTCGAGGATGTTGCGAGTACGGCCTGGGAATGATTAGCACTTGCTGCAGGTATCCAAGGATCTTAGTAGTTGCTGTTCATGGACCTGTGATTTAGCAATTTTCTGAAATGTTGGAACGTAATCCATCCAATCTCTTCACCACCCTTGGTTGACTGGTAGAGAATGCCTAAGGCATTAAGTCCGCCTTTGTACCTTTTTGTGCGAGAAGTTTAAATAAATAAATAAATAAACGTAAACAGATCGTAAGGTACTAACGTTTGACAATACCTATTCATGACATTACAAACCGAGTTCTAACTTTGTATTTTTAACCTTTTTCCAACAGATATAATATTGTCGGACTAAGTTCCGTAATTCAAAAATGGATCGGATGATGGTTCAGACATGGACGGCTGCCCCATTTCAAAACCTAGTAAGGACTTAAAATGAAATTTTACAGGAGAGCGCATAAACGTAATATTGGTCAGCCTATGAATGTATTTTTTTTTAATTGGTTAAAGTGACTTACTAGGTTTTAAATGGTCACTAGGGAGTGGAAGGTGTACTTACTAGGTATTGATGTTTAAATATATCTTCTTTTATGTAAGTTTAAAACGCTGGTGTTTTGTATTTGGTAGAGACTTTCTAGGTTAGCAAGATTATGCAATAAAACGATTTTTGTAAAAAGTGTCCCTTACTAGGTTTTGAAATGGGACAGCCGTGAACGTAAAGAAGAATCTTGTCTTGTAATTTATCTACTTTGACTGGACGATTACATCAGTTTCTATATAAACTCTGAAGCATACTTTAGGTTATTTTTAGCGACTTAAAAGAATCGACGAAAAAGGAAGTGATTTTAATATGGGCAAGAGTGAACAGGCATGTTCTGAGCTTGCTCGTTATATCGTAGAATTCATCCATCGCTCTCCACCAGGCGAGATCGAGGTCAAGAGCAGGTCAAATTCGCAATGAAAAAATAAATTAAAAACAGGCTCGAATCATATTCTGTTACGCTATTATTTCTTTTAGGTATATAGCACGTTCCACCAAAGAGATATCGATGTCAAGAGCAGGTCAAATTCGCAATAAAAAAAGAAATTAAAACCAGCTCATATTCTGTTACGCGATTATTTCTTTTAGGTATGTAGCACGTGCCACCACAGAGATAGAATGTGACAGAGAAAATAACCCGTGCGCCAGAAGACGAGGTACGCGCCGAGGGTGCAGTTACTGGAGTCGCACCGCAACGTCAACTTCAAGGCGTTTGTGGTGCGCGTGCTGAATTGCTATCTGCCCGTCGTCATGGAAGAATGGAAGAAGACTTCTGGCCGCAGGACGTGGTGTTCCGTTGCTTCCGCGGACAAGTACCACAGAACTGCTCAAGAGTTAGCTAGTGAAGTACTGTTTTATAATAAGGATATGTATGTTTAGGTTAAGGTGTTTATGGATGAACCTCCGTCGCCTGAAAAAAAAATATAAGCAACAATTCTACGTTAAAAATGGGAAGACCTTATAATATAACCCACCGGGTAGAAGTGTATCAGTGAGTGAGGACCCTAAAGTTTATTAAGAGTGCGGTCTGCGGTGATTCTTATTGGATCGGGTTTATTAGCCTGTCTTATCGGTGGGAACCGGGAAGTAATGCGAACGGAATTCTTGGTGATGACACAGAGAAACTCTTGAATGGGTCGCCACGCGGCCCTATTGACTGATTGATGGAAAGTCGTCTCATTGCTTGATGAAAAATAGTTTTGTACGAATTGGATTTTTATTTATTATTATATGCCTGTGTTGTCCCACTGCAGGGCTAAAGACTACCAGGTCTTTCCACTTTTCCCGGTGCACTTCGATTCTGGGCTAATCCTTTAAGAAGTAGTCCAGCTCATCCCGCCATCGCTTTCTGGGCCTGCCGCATTTCCTGAACTGTATTATTCAGAAGAATTTCTTCAATTACTGCCAAAAGTATGAAAATACTTTTAATAATTAATGACATATTAAACATTGTTCTCAATACATGAGATATCTTTGTTTTATAAAGACAAATGCAAATTATTGTGAAACAACTGTGAATTATTGCCGAATATGAAATATGCCTGTTTCGAAGTTCGCATTAATACTCGAATAATTATTTAGATTGAACTATTGTTATTCAAATCACATCTCTCATATTTTGTCGTTATAATCACAAACTTTTATACTTAAAGTGCGATAAAAGCATTACTTAGCATGTCTGTCACATTGTTTTAGCAAATGGTTTGAATGACAAACAGCATGGACGCCGCGACTCTGGTAACTTTCGGTGTCGGCCGCTGAAACTTTACAAAATAATTTTTTATGTTTTTCATTTCCTTGTTTTTCGGAGAGGTGCGGCCGGTGAACTTGCTTCCGAACTTTTTAATTACGAGTGAAACAATGGCGGGGGTGTTGCGGGGATGTATTGTTTGCCACGTCGTCGCTTCGTGACCGCGGGGCGAGGAATTGATGGATGCAGAAGTTCCACTTTGGATTACAGCACGCCTCACTTGTTGCCACCAAAGAATTTTGCTAAAACAATCAGTGCATGCGCATAAGATAGCATTTAGCATCGAACTAACACACCGTGTCTCGTCAACAAAGATTGATAACGAAAGTTGTGGGAAAAACGTAAAAAGTCATGTCCAACTACCTATACCTAATTATAAATAACGTTCATACAAGTTTCACGCTTCAACAAGCGTTTTAACGATATTGTTGGAGCAGTTTTTATTATTCATCGTAAACAGCGGAACTTCTGTTGTTACTCCATAATTCAGCTGTCACGTACAATGTCGGGGAATTAGGATTGTATTCTGTGTTCTAATCTGTAGACTTGTAGGATTTCAGCGCGGGATGCAAAGCCGAGCGAAATATTAGGTTTGCTTTCAACGTCCTATATCTTCTGACATGCGACAATACTGTTGCGCGCCAAAAATAATGCTTGATACATCGCCATGTATCGCCATTAGTTACCACTAGCGCCATCTTGTATCGGGTAGCAGAACTAGTACCTTGGCCTTGGTACTAGGACATTGACCCTTCCTGTAGGTACTAGTAGTTCCGAGAACTATCGACGTCGAGTCGGTCGGGACCGCTATGTACTCGAACATACTAGATGTTTCTAAAGTAGCTCTGTGGGACTATATAAGGCGGGCGCGAGCCGCGAGACATATAGTTTTGAGTAAGCTATACATGCGATAACATCGAAAGCGATATTCGAGTGCGACTAGAAGTGATCAGTAAGTGACATTGTGTTTCTTAATTTGTGTGTTTGAGCTGTAATTAGTGTTGGTGAGTAAAGTGTCAGTTTTTGGTTATTAAATCGGTAGTTTTTATCGTCACGAACCCCAAGCTCGTAACAATTGGTGTCAGAAGCGAGGTTTAAAAACCATGCCGATTTTACCCAAAGACGACATGGAGGGTATCCGTACCCGGAGTCAACGCCAGCAAGAGACGGACCAGAGGCGATTCGGTGGAACAACGCCACAGAGGTCGGAAGGCCAGCAACCGACCACGGAGGCCGGCCCGTCCACAGCTGCTCCAGCATCATCAGCACCAGATTTTGCTGCTCTGATGATGATGCTGCAGGAACAGGCCCGCCGACAGGAGGAACAGGCCCGCCGACAGGAGGAACAGGCCCGTCGACTGGAAGAACAGCTCCAGCGGGACAAGGAGGAACAGGCCCGCCGACAGGAGGAACAGGCCTGCCGACAGGAGGAACAGGCTCGTCGGTTGGAGGAACAGCTCCAGCGGGATAAGGAGGAGCAGGCGCGCCGCCAGGAAGAGCAGATGTTCCTTATAAAGGACCTTCACGCTACCTTCGGGAAAGACATGAAGGAGGTGAAGGACAAGGTTGCTCAACACGACAACCGTCTGTCGGAAGCTGAAACCCGAATCGACCACGTGAATAATCGGGTTGACAACGCGATGGCTGACATGAAGAAAACGCTGGACAACCTTAAACTGTGTGATGGAATCGCAGCTCCCGTAGCTACAACACCTTCGCTACGTGGATTCAAAGTGCCACCATTCGATGGAACTTCTTCCTGGTCGGCCTACAAAATCCAATTTGAGGCTGTCATGAAGGCGAACGGGTGGAATAATAGTCAGGCCATGACTGCCCTCACCCTGGGCCTGCGCGACCAGGCCTTAACTGTTCTGGAAGCTCTCGGTAAGGAAGTGACTTACGAGCAGCTCCTTGAGGCATTGGAGGCTCGGTATGGCGACGCTCACCTGGAACACGTGTTTCGGGCGCAGCTCAAGGATCGCGTGCAACGCAACAACGAAAACCTGCAGCAGTGGGCACTTGAAGTGGAGAAGCTGGTTCGCAAAGCTTACCAGTCCGTACCTGCGCTGATTGATGGGAACCTGGTGCAGGCATTCATCGACGGCATCCGCGACCTTGAAGTTAGAGCTGCTGTGAGGCTCGGTCACCACGGGACGCTGAAGGACGCCTTGGCCCATGCACTGGAGGTGGAAGCTGTGCGGCAGGATCATCGTTCCCATCGCGTCAGGGAAGTTGCAGCGGCTACAGTTCGCGAGCGCAGTAAAGGATACAGCCCTAGGTGCTACGGCTGTGGGGAAAGGGGCCACCTTCGATCCAGTTGCCCTAAGCGAACTGCAGAAAGAGAAGACGGCCGATCTCCAGAGGGCAGTGCGGCTAACAGCACCGCCCAACACCAGCAGCAGGGAAACGAGTAATAGCCAGGACTGCGGGGCGGGTGCTGGCTGATGTTCAAGGAGCCCCAAGGATTTCGATCACACAAACCCATGATGGGAATAGCCTAATCATCAAGGGCGAGGTCAACGGAACGCCGTGTAAGCTGACCATAGATACTGGAGCCTCTCGTACGGTCGTCAGTTCCCAACTTATAAGTCGGTTCCTTGGGGACTCCGCACACAACCGAGAACACATTAATTTGGTGACAGCCACCGGTCAGCGCATACCCGTCCGTGGAGAGAAGAAGATGGAGTTGAAGCTAGGCAACAGAATCTACCTGCATAATGTCATTGTGGCTGATATAATGGACGATTGCATCCTGGGCCTTGACTTTATGAGGAAGAATTGTTGCGAGATCGACGTCAAGCAAGGTGTTTTGAAATGTGGACAAGAGGAACTTTTCGTGGAAGGGGCGTTACCAGGAAATGTATACAGCCTTAAGAAGATTGTTCTGCCGCCGAGGTCGGAAACGATTGTGCCGGTTAATCTTCCTCGGAATCCTGGGCGAACTCCTCGTTGTGTACTCGTGGAAAGGGTAGACAATGACCTTCCATGGAAAGTGGCACGAACCTTGGTCAGAGCCACCGACATCTCAGGGGTACGTGTGCTGAACCTTTGTGATCAAGAACAGATTATAGAAAAAGGCACACTACTTGGTACTTGCGAGGAAGTGGATTGGTTGCGTCGATGCCAATATCTATCGACTGAGACCCTCAGCAAGGATGCACTAACGAGAGTGACCACACTTTTAGAAGACTGCCGCAGCGCTCTGTCCCAAAATGAAATGGTCAAGGCAAAGAAGATGTTACATAAGTACGCCGGTGTTTTCTCGTCAAACGATGCTGACATCGGGAGGACTGGCTTAGTTCAACATAAAATCAATACAGGAGACGAATTGCCTATCCGTCAGCGGCCAAGGAGATTGCCGGTAGCACGTGAAAAGGAAGTGGAAACCATGATTGAAGGAATGGTGAAGGATGGTGTTATTGAACCTTCATCTAGTCCATGGTGTTCGCCTGTAGTGCTGGTGAGAAAGAAGGATGGCAGCATGCGGTTTTGTGTTGACTATCGTCGTCTGAACGACGTGACGAAGAAGGACAGCTATCATTTGCCAAGAATCGATGACACGCTGGACATGCTTACTGGAGTAAAGTGGTTTAGCACGCTGGACCTTAAAAGTGGCTACTGGCAAGTTGAAATTGATCCCAAGGACAAGGAGAAAACTGCATTCTCGACAGGAAAGGGTCTGTGGCAATTTAAAGTTATGCCGTTTGGATTGTGCAATGCTCCGGCAACGTTTGATAGTCCAGTCAAATTAGTCCATAAAATAGAAGTAAGGTTACAATAATTCCCATAGAGCTAAAAATTGGTATGAATGTTCAGAATACTATTATAAATGAATTGTGAAAAGTCCCCATCAATCCCCCTTGTGCAATTTTTTTTATTGATGGTGAAAGTTTGCAAAAATAGGTTTTTCGCGTTTTTCAGCTAAACGGTGAGTTTTACAGCAAAATTAGTTCAGACAAAAATTGTAGATCATCCGATTCTCTACAAAAAATGTATCCACACTTTTTTTCATAATTATTGCCATTTCCGTGATATAGCGGTTGAAAGAATTGAAAAAAATATTTTATTCGTAATACCTATGCACGTTAATGTACTTTTATATACATTTTTGAACCGTTATACGAGTAAACATATGAGTCCCTGTCTTATACATACAAATTATAAAATTCTTAGAATATAAATGACCGTCAAAAACTCCGCCCCTATTTTCATTTAGTCGCATGGCCTTGAGTAATATCTGTCTTCCATTCAATATTGTCAGCGTGGCGATGCTCGTATACCTGTTCCGTTTCAAAGGTCTCATACTCAACAAAAAACATAAAAAGTACAGACGCCAGCACATCAAGTTACTACAATCTGTCAAACTTCTTTAATAGATCTTCAACTTTATCGCCACAGCATAAGGTTCAAGGTTGATTGGGAAAATTTTACAGTTTCGGGTAGCTTGATGTGCTGGCGTCTGTACATTAACGTGCTATTACGAATAAAATATTTTTTTTCAATTCTTTCAACCGCTATATCACGGAAATGGCAATAATTAGGAAAAAAAGTGTGGATACATTTTTTGTAGAGAATCGGATGATCTACAATTTTTGTCTGAACCATTTTTGCTGTAAAACTCACCGTTTAGCTGAAAAACGCGAAAAACCTATTTTTGCAAACTTTCACCATCAATAAAAAATTTTGCACGAGGGGGATTGATGGGGACTTTTCACAATTCATTTATAATAGTATTCTGAACATTCATACCAATTTTTAGCTCTATGGGAATTATTGTAACCTTCAAAGTCTTATTTGACTGGACTATGAAAGGTTGATGGAACTTGTACTTACCGGGCTAATTGGCGATGCCTGCCTGGTCTACTTGGATGACATCATCATCGTAGGCCGCACGTTTGAAGAACATCTTCAAAACCTAGAACGCGTGCTCATGAAGATCCAGAGTGCCAACCTCAAGTTAAGCCCGAAGAAGTGTTCACTATTCAAACGACAAGTTAGCTTTTTGGGATATGTCGTGTCTGAAGAAGGTATCCGCACGGATCCAGAGAAAATTGCAGCTGTCAAGGATTGGCCAGTTCCAAAAGACAAGACGCAGGTCAGAGCATTTTTGGGTTTGTGCTCCTATTATCGCCGATTTGTCAAGAACTTTGCAGATATAGCCAAACCCCTGCATAAGCTCACCGAGGAGAAGCGACATTTCTGCTGGGATAATAGTTGCGACATCGCATTCCAGGAGCTAAAGGACCGTCTGTGCAAAACACCTATTTTGGGTTACCCTGATGCGGGCAAGGAATTTATAGTTGACACAGACGCAAGTGACATAGGACTTGGCGGTGTGTTGTCCCAACGGAATGGTGATCAAGAGGTTGTGATAGCGTACTTCAGCAAGTCGTTGTCAAAGCCGGAAAGGAACTATTGTGTTACGAGACGGGAACTGCTTGCGGTGGTAAAGTCATTGCAGTATTTTAGCAAATATCTTCTAGGGCGGAAATTCCACTTACGAACTGACCATGCTGCACTGAAATGGCTATTGCAGTTCAAAAATCCAGAAGGTCAAGTTGCGAGATGGATTGAACTACTGCAGGAATACGACTTCGTGGTCGAACATCGCAGCGGAAAATCTCATGGCAACGCAGATGCATTGTCAAGAAGACCTTGTCCTGAAGACTGCAAGCATTGTACTAGACAAGAGAGTAAGGAAGTGGTACCTGTGAGGATGCTCAAGACAGACCTCAACAACGAGTGGAAGGAAAGCCTACAACGTGCACAGCAGGAAGATTCAGACATCAAGCCGATTCTGGAGTGGATGAAGGCCAGAGCTCCTAAGCCCAGGTGGAGCGACGTCTCAGCGATGAGTTCGGTCACAAAAAGCTATTGGGCCCAATGGGACAGCTTGGTGGTTCAGGATGGAGTCCTGTGCCGTAAATGGGAAAATGCTTGGGGCGACAGCTGTCATTTGCAAATGGTTGTCCCTAAAGCTCAAGTACCGGATGTTCTACAGCTGTACCATAATGGTTGTTCAGGAGGTCATCTGGGAGTAAAACGGACTTTACTGAAGATAAGGGAACGGTTTTACTGGGTCCACTGTCGAGACGATGTCGAAGACTGGTGTCGCAAATGTACAAGTTGTGCAGCTGTAAAGGGACCTCAGACTCGTAGTAGGGGTGCATTGAAATTGTACAATGTTGGTGCACCATGGGAGAGGATAGCCCTTGACGTTGCGGGGCCGTTTCCGGAGAGTGAAAGTGGCAACAAGTATTTCATGGTTGTGATGGATTACTTCACGAAGTGGCCGGAAGTCTTCGCCATTCCAAATCAAGAAGCTTCAACAGTTGCGGATAAATTAGTCCATGAAGTCTTCTGTCGTTTTGGAGTACCTTTGGAGATTCACAGTGATCAAGGAAGGAATTTTGAGTCCCAAATATTCCAGGAAACTTGTCGAGTTATGGGTACTCATAAGACAAGAACGACTTCTTACCACCCACAATCGGATGGAATGGTGGAACGATTTAATCAGACACTGGAGAGGTACCTAGCGAAAGTTGTGGAAAATCGGCAACGAGATTGGGACAAGCACATACAACCGTTTTTGTTGTCATATCGAAGCGCTGTTCACGAGAGTACATCGGTGACGCCAGCTTTCGCAAACTTCGGAAGAGAACTACGGCTACCTGCAGACCTGATCACCGGAATACCACCTGATGCCCCACGCAGTGTAACTGATTATGCGAATGACTTGCGGAACAAGATGAATGACATTTATGAGCACGTCCGACAATCGGGCCAGCAAATGTCTGAAAAGATGAAAACCCGTTATGATCGCAAAATGAACAATAAAGAGTTCGACGAAGGTTCACTAGTATGGTTGCACAATCCAGTCCGCAGCAAAGGGAAATCTCCTAAGCTTCAAGCTAAATGGGACGGACCGTACCGGATTGTGACAAAGATCAATGATGTAACCTACCGGATACAGAAAGGTGCAAGAGGTACTCCTAAGATCGTCCATGTGGATCGACTGGCGCGTTATTATGGAGCCAATAATGCTCGGGACGAGCATGTCTTAGGAGGGGGCAGTGTTGCGCGCCAAAAATAATGCTTGATACATCGCCATGTATCGCCATTAGTTACCACTAGCGCCATCTTGTATCGGGTAGCAGAACTAGTACCTTGGCCTTGGTACTAGGACATTGACCCTTCCTGTAGGTACTAGTAGTTCCGAGAACTATCGACGTCGAGTCGGTCGGGACCGCTATGTACTCGAACATACTAGATGTTTCTAAAGTAGCTCTGTGGGACTATATAAGGCGGGCGCGAGCCGCGAGACATATAGTTTTGAGTAAGCTATACATGCGATAACATCGAAAGCGATATTCGAGTGCGACTAGAAGTGATCAGTAAGTGACATTGTGTTTCTTAATTTGTGTGTTTGAGCTGTAATTAGTGTTGGTGAGTAAAGTGTCAGTTTTTGGTTATTAAATCGGTAGTTTTTATCGTCACGAACCCCAAGCTCGTAACAATACAATTAATATAAAGCTTTTATAATAATGAATGATTTTTAATTTTTTTTTCAGTCTAGACATCTAAACTCAAACATTAATTACGTAGACTTAACCATACTTTAAAATAGATTTATTTTGTACTAAAACCAGCAATTAAGGATGTAAGCTGGGAAGAATACTGACAAATAAATTTCGTCTCCCAGATTCGTGCTGCGACCCGTAAATCCAATTAATTGCATAAAGCTGCCTGAGCTGCAAGCGCCGAGGCTGTGTGTCGGGGGTTTGGCTCTCGTTTGCGTACATTTTCGAGCCAGAGACATGATTCTGGATTAATACTGAATGGTCCTGGATTACGTCCAGTTTGTTCTACTTCTTGACTCAGCCTATCGCATGCTCTTTCAAGAAAAAGATAATAAGTAGGTGTTCAATAAACACTACGGAGAGTAAGTGTATTTATGAGTGCAGAGTCTACCGTTCGCCGGTCGCTACCGGCGCAGATAACTAGGTTTGGTGATGTGAATAAATTGCATTCTAACTTTGCAAAGTCATCTGATTACGACGATAACTTTTTCATTCATACACTTATAGAATTGGCTGCCTACATACAAAATTATGAAGCCCGTCAATTATGAGACCTACGTTTTTTCGGTGTTAATAAGTCCCTACCTACTACATATAAAGTTTTATGTGAGGCCAAGCCGGGGCCTAGGTCGTGCCTTCTTTAATACAGCGAATTCTTTTTGAAAATGTGCGAAGGAATGTATGTCGATACATTAATTAATTAACACTAGCTCCAGTTCGTAATTAGGGCGCGCTGTTATCAGCCTTTATCGGTAGCAAATAGAGCAGCAACTTGTTACTGAGACTACAGCGAGTGCTCTGTTTACAGATACAATATTAACTAATAGTGAACCTTATGCTCGTGTAGTAATAGAAGATAGTTGCCTGCTTTCCAACACGCGGGCCCAGTGCGGGTTGGTAGATGTCACATGTCTTCGAATTACTGGTTCTAGGACATGCCGGTTTCCTCACGATGTTTTCCTTCAACATTTTGAGAGCAGTGGTGATGATATAATTTACTCAAATTAAAGCGCCTGACTGGGTTCGAACCTACGACCTACAACTTGTACGTCTCGGCTGTGACCACTGGGCCACTACTGTCCAAACAGTCACAGTCAGTCCAGTCCCCGGGCCCGCGTTGTAGAGAGAGGAGGCCTGAGTCCCAGCGGTGGGAACATTATAGGCTGAGTATGTACTTGCTTTCTAGTGATTATCCTTCTTTGTGAATGGTACAATGTAGACTACATTCTTAAATTTAAATTAAAAAAATTAAGTTTGGAGAAATGTGTCTACGGATCATACTAATAATCCTCTTCATAATCCGACATTGTGTGAGCTCAAAGTGTTATGAAATGAGAGTCAGAACCTACTACAAACATAATAATATCATCATCTACCAAGTGATTCTGCGTATTCTGCATTATAAATTCTTTTGCTCTTAAATCACGAATGATTTTTTGATGGACGCGAACATTAATATTGTATTCAAGATTGTCTTACAGAAAGCTTCTTCTTTTTTTAACAAGTATATATCTGCCTGTTACTAAACACAACGAAGCGCGTCACAAATGACTGCACATACATTTATTAACATTATGTCATCAGAGAGACACAATAACTTCGTTTGTACATTACCTTAGAACATCGGTACTGGCACGCTGGTACCTCAATCAATAATAAAAGACATTAGCCTGTTGTTCTGCCTGTCCCCTGATGAGATTAGTGTCATACGGAAGTAAACCACATTTCGGATGGGAAACGTTAATGTGTTGCGTATCTGTGGTGGCACTTACATCCAAGTATAAGATGGCAGTAGGCTGTTGGTGTGTTCGTTAGACTATTGATGTATTCATCGTGCGTCGTCTAAGGACCGCCATTTAAATATTAGTTTGTAACTGGTTACTGGTCGGCCTTCATTCTTATATAAAAACTAGTATTTGGGCGTTGCGCGAGCTGCAAGCAGCTCGCGGGGTCGTGTTTTTGAGGAGTATTTCTTACCCTTGTAAAAAGTATTTGGGCGTTGCGCGAGCTGCAAGCAGCTCGCGGGGTCGTGTTTTTGAGGAGTATTTCTTACGATGGGGGGAGGGGAGAGGGGGGAGTTTTGAAAAATGATTTTGACCAACTCTGGGCCCCTTGATATGAAACTGAAAAAAAAAATGTTCCAAGTCTCTCAACTTCCGAGATCTACCTAGAGGGGGGGAGACGGGGGGGCAAGGGGGGCAACTTTGAAAAATGGTTTTTACTTTTCCGAGCCTCCTCTATACGAATCTGTAAAAAAACAAAACCCAGGTTTCTTAATTTCCGAGATACGATGGGGGGAGGGGTGAAGGGGGGGAGAGGGGGGAGTTTTGAAAAATGATTTTGACCAACTCTGGGCCCCTTGATATGAATCTGAAAAAAAAAATGTTCCAAGTCTCTTAACTTCCGAGATCTACCTAGAGGGGGGGGAGAAGGGGGGCAAGGGGGGCAACTTTGAAAAATGGATTTTACTTTTCCAAGCCTCCTCTATACGAATCCGTAAAACAACAAAACACGGGACTCTTAGTTTCCGAGATACGATAGGGGGAGGGGTGAAGGGGGGGAGAGGGGGGAGTTTTGTAAAATGGTTTTGACCAACTCTGGGCCCCTTGATATGAATCTGAAAAAAAAAATGTTCCAAGTCACTTAACTTCCGAGATCTACCTAGAGGGGGGGGGTGAGAAGGGGGGCAAGGGGGCAACTTTGAAAAATGGATTTTACTTTTCCGAGCCTCCTCTATACGAATCCGTAAAACAACAAAACACGGGACTCTTAGTTTCCGAGATACGATGGGGGGAGGGGTGAAGGGGGGGAGAGGGGGGAGTTTTGTAAAATGATTTTGACCAACTCTGGGCCCCTTGATATGAATCTGAAAAAAAAAATGTTCCAAGTCACTTAACTTCCGAGATCTACCTAGAGGGGGGGGGGAGAAGGGGGGCAAGGGGGCAACTTTGAAAAATGGATTTTACTTTTCCGAGCCTCCTCTATACGAATCCGTAAAACAACAAAACACGGGACTCTTAGTTTCCGAGATACGATAGGGAGGGGGGAGAGTGGGGTGAAAAAGGGGAGGTTTGGGATTTTTCCCATACTCGTGAGAGTTACTTCTATACGAATCTGTAAAAATATACCCACCTCCCCCTTCACCATCTGGGAGAACAATTATGTCAGTCAGTCAGTCAGTGAGTGGTAATCGAGCTTTATATAGTATAACTAGTATTTGGGCGTTGCGCGAGCTGCAAGCAGCTCGCGGGGTCGTGTTTTTGAGGAGTATTTCTTACGATGGGGGGAGAGGGGGGAGTTTTGAAAAATGATTTTGACCAACTCTGGGCCCCTTGATATGAATCTGAAAAAAAAATGTTCCAAGTCTCTTAACTTCCGAGATCTACCTCTAGAGGGGGGGAGAAAGGGGGCAAGGGGGGCAACTTTGAAAAATGGATTTAACTTTTCCGAGCCTCCTCTATACGAATCCGTAAAACAACAAAACACGGGACTCTTAGTTTCCGAGATACGATAAGGAGGGGGGAGAGTGGGGTGGAAAAGGGGAGGTTTGGGATTTTTCCCATTCTCGTGAGAGTTACTTCTATACGAATCTGTAAAAATATACCCACCTCCCCCTTCACCATCTGGGAGAACAATTATGTCAGTGAGTGGTAATCGAGCTTTATATAGTATAACTAGTATTTGGGCGTTGCGCGAGCTGCAAGCAGCTCGCGGGGTCGTGTTTTTGAGGAGTATTTCTTACCCTTGTAAAAAGTATTTGGGCGTTGCGCGAGCTGCAAGCAGCTCGCGGGGTCGTGTTTTTGAGGAGTATTTCTTACGATGGGGGGAGGGGTGAAGGGGGGAGAGGGGGGAGTTTTGAAAAATGATTTTGACCAACTCTGGGCCCCTTGATATGAATCTGAAAAAAAAAAATTTCCAAGTCTCTTAACTTCCGAGATCTACCTAGAGGGGGGGAGAAGAGGGGCAAGGGGGGCAACTTTGAAAAATGGATTTTACTTTTCCGAGCCTCCTCTATACGAATCCGTAAAACAACAAAACACGGGACTCTTAGTTTCCGAGATACGATAGGGAGGGGGGAGAGTGGGGTGGAAAAGGGGAGGTTTGGGATTTTTCCCATACTCGTGAGAGTTACTTCTATACGAATCTGTAAAAATATACCCACCTCCCCCTTCACCATCTAGGAGAACAATTATGTCAGTCAGTGAGTGAGTGAGTGGTAATCGAGCTTTATATAGTATAATAACTAGTATTTGGGAGTTGCGCGAGCTGCAAGCAGCTCGCGGGTCGTGTTTTTGAGGAGTATTTCTTACCCTTGTAAAAAGTATTTGGGCGTTGCGCGAGCTGCAAGCAGCTCGCGGGGTCGTGTTTTTGAGGAGTATTTCTTACGACGGGGGGAGGGGTGAAGGGGGGGAGAGGGGGGAGTTTTGAAAAATGATTTTGACCAACTCTGGGCCCCTTGATATGAATCTGAAAAAAAAAATGTTCCAAGTCTCTTAACTTCCGAGATCTACCTCTAGAGGGGGGGAGAAGGGGGGCAAGGGGGGCAACTTTGAAAAATGGATTTTACTTTTCCGAGCCACCTCTATACGAATCCATAAAACAACAAAACCCAGGTTTCTTAATTTCCGAGATACGATGGGGGGAGGGGTGAAGGGGGGGAGAGGAAGGAGTTTTGAAAAATGATTTTGACCAACTCTGGGCCCCTTGATATGAATCTGAAAAAAAAAATGTTCCAAGTCTCTTAACTTCCGAGATCTACCTAGAGGGGGGGGAGAAGGGGGGCAAGGGGGCAACTTTGAAAAATGGATTTTACTTTTCCGAGCCTCCTCTATACGAATCCGTAAAACAACAAAACACGGGACTCTTAGTTTCCGAGATACGATAGGGAGGGGGGAGAGTGGGGTGGAAAAGGGGAGGTTTGGGATTTTTCCCATACTCGTGAGAGTTACTTGTATACGAATCTGTAAAAATATACCCACCTCCCCCTTCACCATCTGGGAGAACATTTATGTCAGTCAGTCAGTGGTAATCGAGCTTTATATAGTATAATAATGTTCCAAGTCTTAACTTCCGAGATCCGCCTAAAGGGGGGAGAAGGGGGAGAGAATGGGGGGAATTTTGAAAAATGGTTTTTACTTGTCCGAGCCTCCTCTATACGAATCCGTAAAAAAACAAAACCCAGGTTTCTTAATTTCCGAGATACGATGGGGGGAGGGGTGAAGGGGGGAGAGGGGGGAGTTTTGAAAAATGATTTTGACCAACTCTGGGCCCCTTGATATGAATCTGAAAAAAAAAAAATGTTCACAGTCTCTTAATTTCCGAAATCTACCTAGAGGGGGGGGGAGAAGGGGGGCAAGGGGGCAACTTTGAAAAATGGATTTTACTTTTCCGAGCCTCCTCTATACGAATCCGTAAAACAACAAAACACGGGACTCTTAGTTTCCGAGATACGATAGGGAGGGGGGAGAGTGGGGTGGAAAAGGGGAGGTTTGGGATTTTTCCCATACTCGTGAGAGTTACTTGTATACGAATCTGTAAAAATATACCCACCTCCCCCTTCACCATCTGGGAGAACATTTATGTCAGTCAGTCAGTGGTAATCGAGCTTTATATAGTATAATAATAAACACTTTCATAATGGTTTTTTTTTGGGAAAATACTCGTAGGCTGCGGCAGTTTACTTGCTGTATTTTTTACCAAAGACAACACAATAGTCGATAGTAATGTAACATCCAAGTCGATCTCTATGACGTGAGTTTAAGCAGCTGATCAGTCAGTATGTATGTTCGGACGTTAGGACGAGACCCGCCATTCTCGTAGATTCGCTTCCTATTGATTTGACATAAACCGCGGCCGCGGATATGTGCCGTCGTCTCGCGGAATGAGGAACGTTTAAGAACGTCTGAATGAACAAACTGATGAGAAATTTTAAAATCAATTTGTCAACATTCAGTTTCTTTCATTTTCATCCTTACTTATTATTAAACAAAGTCGCCAAAACGTCTGTAGGCGCATAACTTCCGAATGACTGCACGAAATTGGATATTTCTTTTATTGTTGAGTTCGGTATTGCCAGGACAAGGTTTGTATGAAAAAAATTGCACCCGTGCGAAGCTGGGGCGGGCCGCTACTCGTAGTTTTGTAATAATCACATTTTTTATATCTTTCAGTGATTATCTGATTGGCATTCAGTGCTATGAGTCGCAAGCTAGCTATCGGTATTAAATTATATTATTTCACGATGTAGATACGAAATTATCATCTATTTTCATTAGTGAATCTATCTGTCAGTGAATGCCGAACCTTAATAGACCAAGTATTATCAGATCCGTTGCATAAAGTGCCTCTGACCTATTGTTAAAGTATTCCAGTGTCTTATAATATACGCCTCAACATCATTCAACGGTCCCCACTCACATCACTTTTCAATGATTCGAAACAATGGACTTGTTCGAACACCCCACACATTAGCCAGTACTAATGTACTGCTATTACGACAAACTTTAATCAACATATTGCTCGTTCCCTTAATGATATAGCGCCGGATTACACTGATGTTATGGTTATTTGCTCTTATGTTTTAGGATATCGCCATTAACGTAATGTAGGGTAAATAAAATTTAATTTAATTGTGTTACCGACACGATATTGTAATGACAAATGGAAGCCGTCCTAAGTGATATTGTATTGGTCAGGTATACGAGCCAACCGTAGCGACCGCGTAGCGCTACGCCGCTACGCATGTGAGCCTCTACCAATGTGCGTAGGCGTGTGCTACGGTCTATGAATCACTTACAATTCAATACAATTACTGTGAAATGGCACTCGTATGTTGTTAAGCGCTAGATTAATGATGCAGCCCACGAAATATAATCTTACACACAATACTATAGAAAAATTAACAGCTTTATTACTTATAACAAAGAGTCTTTCTTTTTAAATGAATAAATAGGTACTTCCTAAATAGCATGAACACTTTTAGCATCGTATTAATATAGTTAGGTGCGAGTTTTTTGTTTATTAAGAGTTTATTTATAGAATTATTCTTATAAAAATCACCAATACAATTGTCTAAGGAATTAATTAATTCTTCTTCTTTGTAGAACTCTTGTCAGAGCGGTCGTGGACCTCATGTAGTTTCATGTCTAGGGGCTGATATGATACGCCTCACGATTTCTCGCCTCCTACTCCAATTTCAGGTGATTTTTGTGCACTCATACAAGGGATCGACCACTGCGGATTTAATTTGGTCAGTCCATCTCATGGGTGAGCGTCCGCGTGGTCTAGTGCCCTCCGCTCTACCCTGCACGACAGGACGCTCAATAGAGTATCCTTCACGCCTCGAGACATGTCTGAATTATTTGAGGATGCGCGTTTGGACCATAACAGATAGACGCTTTTTGATGTTGAGTTCTTGGCGTATCGAGGTGTTGGTGCGAAACTCAATCCACGATACCCAAGCATAGTTCCCCAGCAAGGCATTTCCAGAACGTCTATCTTCTTTTCGATGCCTCGCAACGTCCACGTTTCAGCAGCCTACCGGAACATAGAGAAAACCAATGATTGAACAAGCCGGATCTTGGTGGCTTTTGTAAGATCTTTGTTCCTCTAGACTTTTTAAAGCTTGTTCATCGATACTTTAGTAAAAATATAATAACCTAATCTAACTAAAACTATTAAAAAACTAAAATATTGCGTCGAAATATTCCTCCGCATCGCTGTCGACTGGTAATGTACCCAAGAGACTGCATTGAGAGAGCATTGCCACATTGTATGGCAATGCTTAGCCTCTGGTCAAGGTAAAAGCCAGCCTTTTGGTCACGGGAAGTGTCAACCAGCCGTTTAGAGATTTCATTGAACAAGCAATGAGCACTCGGACCCCACGTCCCGAGGATTTCAACCTCAAATGGCTCGAAAATATAATTTCTGATAAGGTTATTAAGTATACTTTCGCCGCTTTCCACAGCCGCAGCAGCAGTGCCAGCACAGCACGCCGAGCCAGGAAGATGGAATGGCGCAAGAATATCGACACACGTTGCGTCCCACACTAAAGGCCTACCCACCTTCCATGGAAATAAAGACATACCGACCGTGGTCTCTTGCCACCGTCGCGTGGCAAGTTGTCAGATGATGTAATTAATATTCGCGTGCCGCGCTAAGCGACCCGCACTTCGGCTGCAAGACAGGCCGCGCTGTCTGAGGCTTTGACATCTTAGCCACAGTGACATCGATGAGGAGAACAGCAAGGAGCCCGTAGTCGCAGGGAAGCAGCGAGGCGGAAAGTAGTGTCGTCGAACAAAGTGCCTATGTTCGACGAACATTTTTGTTTATTTGATTAATTATCTTTTGCCAGCTGCTCAGTAACATCAATCATTCGAGTATTATTCCGTCTGTGTGTGATCGCAAGCTCAACACTGACTGGTCTGTCTGAATAACAAGAGGCAACCAGACTAACTTGAACCGATTTTAATCGAGGCCTTAGGCGATCCATTAAATTACTCATTCTTAAAAGATTTTATTAAAACGTTTCATCAACATATTTTTTTTTTCTGAAAATCTTGTGAAATTATAACGAACATCACTTTGAATGTTTTAATATTTAAGGTGAAGCGGAAAATTAATTAGTCTACTTATAAATTATCAAAATCGACATCAAGCCATCAGCTAGACATTAATTAGTTATTCAGAGTAAATAAAAGTACTTTTAAGAAAATGTTACATCAGAACTTTCAATGTTAACGTTGTAGGACACCGCAGGGCACAGACCTTTTCCCAAAAAGTTTAAAATATGTTGTGTCGTATTAATATAAAGCTTCTAAGTTTTATTTTAATATTACAAAAAAAATGTCTTCAACAAATACAAAACGATGTCACAGAAATACTTATTTTGTACTCAACATTTTAGATATTCTTACAATACCGTATTTTTATCAAACATCTCGGTCCCTCTAAAGCGCAACAAACCAAGCACGTCTTTACAGCGTCACGTCCAAGAGGGTCTGTTGTAAAAGCTATTGTAAAGCCCCACAAAAACAAATGGCGGTTTTAGCACAATTTGAAAATATTAGCGCAGACAATGAGGGAGGGACACTCGCCGACAGAAGTGTTTGCTCAGACGAAGAAGTACAGTCGCGGATTCAAGTGGCTCCAATAAAAACTCCGCTAATGTAAACGCTGTTGACACTTGTCGGTTAAAGTGTCACTCGCGTTTGTCAATGTCTGGCACTTTGGGTGATTTTTGTGGACCTTTTGTTTTAATTATTTTTTTTAATTAGGTGATAGGGTATCATCTAACTTTGAAGATATTTTTTCTTATTTTAATTTATTCTGGTATTGTAAACTCTCTTATAGCATCATGGCAAAATAAGAGGTGATACTGTGATACATATAACTGTAATATTATACGTGTAGGTACCTATTGTATACCAAGTATGATTCATGTCTTGCATAAGCAATAAGCATCAGAACTTTTATGTTTCGAACCTTGCACTTTAATTTAACGATAAAAGTACCTTAAAAGTAACCTTTCCAAAACGCTCGCGGTCCACTATATATATGAGCAATAAAATTGTTCGTCAATAATTATATACGAGCAATGCTTGCAACACAATATTAACAACACATGTTATTATTTGTATCGGTTCTATTAATAAGTTGCTTGTCATAGCTGTTGCTGCGGCTCTGCTTCCACGTGTTGAATGTATTGTTTGTAAGATATCGGTAACGAGTGGTAAATACGCAGTACCTATAAGAGCTCTGTTTCTCGTCTTGATATTCTGTGACGTACACACAGCTTCTGTAACCTAAGGAATCATGTGTGTAATGGAACGCGCCTGACGCGCCATAACGAAAGATAAAACAGGGCTTGTAAAGGACGCCCACATTAAGACAATTGCAGAATTATTAATAAATGTGTTACTACTCAAGCATTGTGGCTTAAATAATAAACGTTACAGCTTCATCAAGTAGATATCCTAGCAAAATTCGCGCAAGTTCCATCAAAGCTGTATGTAACAAATAGTCTAGTGTGTATTTTACAAAATCATTTTTGAATAAGTTAGGTATATTGACAAGCAACGACGCAGAAGAACATTTATGTAATTAGTAACGTTAACATCTGTCTAGTTAGATCGGAGGTTTTAAGTTCGCTTTACAAGAGAAACAATAACGTACAAATAAGTACTGCACTCATTGGAAATACAATATATTACGTTACGGCACAATTTGTGCTGATAAATTGTTAAATGACATAGCTGAGAGAGAGAGAGAGCGCAGGTCATCGACTGTACGATGTAATAATGTTGGCTCGCAGGTCTGCACGTTGTACAAAACAAGTAAAGATGAGATTGTTTAAAGCGTATTGTCAATCCTTTTACACGTGGAGCCTGTGTGTTAGCTACTCGCAGAGGGCACACAATGACCTGTGACTGCAGTACAACAATGCGTTCAGGATGCTGATGGGGCTACCGCGGTTTTGCAGCGCCTTCGATATGTTTGCTGAGGCTAACGTAGATGGCTTTGCAACAATTATGCGTAAGCGCTGTACCTTTTTTTGTTTTTTTTTTTTCAGGATGGGAAATCATCAAATGACCCCTCCCGCTCTGGATGGAGCTGAAGGGAGTGTCAGACTCTTACTGACTAAAACCCACCCGTGTTCCTTCCTTCGCCCTTTATGATCCGGGCCAGCGGTAACCCTTTCGGACAATCCCGCTGACCCGGCAGGCTTCGGCCCTAACGGCCCCTTCGGTTGATGCTGACATCTCTTTGAGGCGCGCGTGGAACACGTACGCGCCGTCCGGCACGGGCCTGGTCCTGATCGAACGGTGAGCTACCCATTACTCTCCGCCAACAGGCCCGCGCCTACGGTGGCCGGGAGTCGTCGCGCGGCTCTCGACGCCCGAAGCGTCTCCCGCAGCGGCTGGGACGGGAGGCTCTCTCCCTCAGCCGTCCCGCCGCCTCCTTCGCTAGCATGACTGCTTCGCACTCCCTCTCGCCCCGGACCATGGCTCGAACCAGGCCTGGACGCAAGAGGTCGCCGCCGCTGCCGATCGCCTCAACGAGGACACGGCGGTGCTCCGCCCAAGCGGGGCAGACCTCCACCGTATGCTCCACCGTGTCCTTCTCTAGCCACTCCTCAAAGAGGTGTCTTACTGCCGCTATCATGGCGTGCCCTAAGCGTTGCACCATGCATGCTAGTTCTAACAGCTGCTTGCGCGTATTGCCAGATCGATGGGACTCTCCGATGCTTGAGCGCTGGATACGACTGCATGCAGTCAAGTAAACAGGTTTACTGGTGTCGGATTGTCCGATTTTTTTTCTTCTATTTACCTGTGTACATACTAACTTAGTTTATCTGTCTTTGTGCTACTAACAATAATATGAATGTGTGAGAGTCCGAAATAAATGATTTATTATTATTATTATTATAGTTGACAACTACTTAGTAGGTACTCATAGATTGTATATTATCATAGTTTGATGACAGCAATATCATACAACTTGTCTTCTGGTAAAATCAATAGATTTAATGTAATTTCCTGATTCCCTTTTTCGTTTCAAAACCTCAACGTCAACCTGTCAGCCAAGACACACATCACTGCAAAGTGTGTTTTCACTGATAGTACAACTGTACACAGAATCTAATGTGTTGTCTTTACCTGTAATATGTAGGTAGGTATACCTACCACTAAATGCTCTTATTTCAAATGTCAAGTCTGTTTGTCTGTTAAGTCTGTCTGTCTTGTACCACTGTTTAGTCTAGCCCTGGAAAATGGAGCAGTGATGTAATACTGGAGGCGTTTGATTTTAAAAATATTGTGACACTATTGGCTTTTATCAATCATAACCTTTGAAAATATCCTGAGTCCATAAACGCTTTCAGAGGGTTAAAGAGCCAGTGTAAACTAGAAAAACTACGTACATATTTTGGCGAAGATAAGCTTGTATTTTTGAAGTGAAAACCATTGAATTCGCGCCACTGTTACCGTAAGCGACACCGCGCGTGTTTTGTTTATAAGATGATTCAAAAAATCCCCGCTTCGGATGTGTTCGGCAGTGCTCGGGATGTACTCGGTTTTAGTGTATATTCGATATGTCAGGGAGTGATGGCAAAGTATTCTGTTTTCACTTCTGTCGTCACTAACGGAGTGCCGCTGTTTTTTTTAATCTTTGTCTGTTTACCTTTAGCCACTTAGGCCCTCTGTGTACGGCACAGTTTCTTTATGGTACGCCGTAGAAAAAACGTGTCCGCCAACAAGCTTCCCTCCATAGTGATCCATACAACACTGACGACCGTGCCTACACACGGCGAATAAATCGTAGTTTTTCACACCAACATAAACGTGTGTGTACAGAGGGCCTTTTTTTTTTTCAGTATGGGAAATCATCAAATGGTCCCGCTCTGGGTGGAGCGGAAGGGAGTGTCAGACTCTTACTGACTAAAACCCACCCGCGTCCTTCCTTAGCCCTTTTTGTTCGGGCCAGCGGTAACCCTTTCGGACAATCCCGCTGACCCGGCAGGCTTCGGCCCTGACGGGCCCCTTCGAATGCCCCTATTCAATTCAATTCAATTCAATTCAATTCAATTTATTCACTAACAATTTTTACATTGTGTTTGAATGTCTAGTATAACTAAATATATAAAACATCATGCATGCAATTCATAATTAAATCATTAAAATTATCCAAATTACATGCAAGTGAAAATAATAATAAAAATAACATAAAATATAAAAAAAAATTAATGTCACAAAATAATAATAAAGATAATATAAAATATAAAAAATTAATGTCATAAGTCAATACAAAAAAATTCAATTAATTCAATTTAAACAAAGTTATAAATTACTTAAGTTACAACAGTTACAGTACATCCCACTTTTGAATTTATTTATAATTCATCAATCGAATATAGACACTTATTTAACAAGAACCGTTTAAGCCTATTCTGAAACTCTCTTGTATATACTAGACTTTTTATTTCTGTCGGCAGTTTATTGAATATTTTTATTGACTTATGGTAGGCGCTATGCTTTACAACGTTCAGGTGAGGCACTTGCTTCATCTGGAGATCTTTTCTTCTTGTACTCTCCCTTTTTTGCCTTTCATCTACAGTCTCATATTCATAGATGTATTTTGACAAGTGACTGAGTAGCACTAAAATGTACAAGCTTGGGACTGTCAATATATTTAAGTCCTTAAAATGTGGCTTGCATGATTCTTGCTGTTGAATTCCAGCTATGGTTCTGATTGCTCTTTTCTGAATTACAAAAGCTTCTCTCTTTACATCTCGTACAAAGGGCCTTAGGCAGCGTTTTGCGAAAAACGCAGCCTAAGGCCCTTTGTACGAGATGTCAGCATCATTCGAAGAGGCCTGCGTTTTGCATAGCGAGGGATGTGTGTGAAACCAACCAATAACCTCGCTTCATTTTTATAGTTTGAACTAAGTTAGCGTTGGTATTGGGTAGTTTTACACACATCTGTGGGAATTCGTGACCGCGTGGGCGAGTAATACACCGAAGGAAGTTGTACACAGAAGTAGCGATTAATTTATTACGATATCAAGTAACTAAAGCTAGTAGTTACACTTGACACGAAAAGGTAAAATTAAATAATGTTACATGAAGAGTAAAACTAATAGAAACACGAAGCTCGCCGTAAACTATTACGGCGAGCTTCGGCGAGTAAAATATGATCGGGGGTCAGAGAGGACCTCGCACGATCGTAGTTCAGCACAGACTGAAGCTTCGAACCAAAACTCTCCCAAATCTGCCGTTCACTAAACAAAGGACGCGGCAGATCCACATCTGCAGTTCCTAAACAAAGGAAGCGGCAAAAATGTTTGCCTTTTAAAAGTATAAATAAAACACGAGAAATGCAAATGGGTACAATACAAGACAACTAAAAATAACAGAACAATGAACCTTAACTAACAATAGCAAATGGGTACAATACAAGATAACTAAACATAATAGAACAATGAAGAACCTTAACTAAAAGTAAAGAATCATGAAAGACAATAGTACCTATAACATAAATCGCTTGCAGATGTGATTCGTGGGAAAAACACAAAATGAAACTTTCTAAAAATTATTACAATAAGTACCTACTTCTAAAAATATTACAATCTTAACAACTATGCAAGGGATGTGTACGTGAGACACAGTCCCCACAGTACCGCATAGTTCACGGTGAGTCGGAACTATCTGCGAAGATGTCCCCAGTGAGTCGGGGTGGCGCGGGCGCTGCATTATGCTCCAGTGCGTCGGATGTGGTACAGCGACCAGAACGGCGAGGAATATGCTTGCCAGGCCAACTTAGGTTCCAGTAAGTCGGAACCGGTTGCCGCATAGTTCACGGTAAGTCGGAACTATCTGCGAAGATGTCCCCAGTGAGTCGGGGTGGCGCGGGCGCTGCGTCGACCAGGAGAGGAATTGGGCTCTTCTTGTTGACCGGTCGAAAGTGCAGTGTGCTGTGCCGAGGTTGCTGATGAGGCTGAGGGTGATGACCAGGTATGCGCGGTCGCTGCATGCTGGTGGTCAGGACACCCGTTGAAGCCGTGGGAGCTGGCTGGCTGGGAATGCGCGTCATCCGCCGCTAGTGACTCCCGCTGGATCGCACGCCATTTTAACACGTACTCTGATTTAGCACTCGCGAAACTCTTTACGCACTGTCACGAACTCACGCTATTGATAGTTTTGATCACGTCGGGGTCACCACTGTGGTGTATTCGTGACCGCGTGGGCGAGTAATACACCGAAGGAAGTTGTACACAGAAGTAGCGATTAATTTATTACGATATCAAGTAACTAAAGCTAGTAGTTACACTTGACACGAAAAGGTAAAATTAAATAATGTTACATGAAGAGTAAAACTAATAGAAACACGAAGCTCGCCGTAAACTATTACGGCGAGCTTCGGCGAGTAAAATATGATCGGGGGTCAGAGAGGACCTCGCACGATCGTAGTTCAGCACAGACTGAAGCTTCGAACCAAAACTCTCCCAAATCTGCCGTTCACTAAACAAAGGACGCGGCAGATCCACATCTGCAGTTCCTAAACAAAGGAAGCGGCAAAAATGTTTGCCTTTTAAAAGTATAAATAAAACACGAGAAATGCAAATGGGTACAATACAAGACAACTAAAAATAACAGAACAATGAACCTTAACTAACAATAGCAAATGGGTACAATACAAGATAACTAAACATAATAGAACAATGAAGAACCTTAACTAAAAGTAAAGAATCATGAAAGACAATAGTACCTATAACATAAATCGCTTGCAGATGTGATTCGTGGGAAAAACACAAAATGAAACTTTCTAAAAATTATTACAATAAGTACCTACTTCTAAAAATATTACAATCTTAACAACTATGCAAGGGATGTGTACGTGAGACACAGTCCCCACACATCCCTCGCTACGCATCCTCGCTCATCTCTAGTGGAAACGCAGCCTTACTCAACTGATAGTAAGCAATGATACACGCTTGCCTAGAAGCAAACTCCTTTGTTTTATCCAATAACGGTCGGTAAGTAAGTGGTATGACGTGAGTATATTAATCGGAAGTTTTCCTAGAAAGCTTTTATTTTAGATGCGACTTTAAATAACTAATTAATCATTTGCGACGACAATACCCGGCGGGTGCGTGAAGCTGAAGGATTGTAAAACAAATGTCTTTAAAGTATGCTCTCAAAGGAGTCCATTATTATAAGCGAAATATTAATGAAAATTTTTTCATCAGAATTCCCTTAAGTAATTTTGCAGCTTCTAATGAATTAATTTCAGGCACTCCTTGATTTATATTTCTGTATCTCGAACAATTTTGTATAATCTGTCGTTATACCTAATTATATTTTACAAGCTTTTATAACTATAAATATATTAACTTGCCTTGTTAGTCAGCTAGTTTGAGTCGGTCAAATCTTACAAGCTGAATTAAAACCACGTCCTCTTATCCTAAGGAGTTGTTTTTTTCAATTTTTTTACTTTAAGTATCTACTTCGCTATGTAATATTTATGTCCTTCGTGGAGCTCATTTGTTTGTACAGTAAAGATGTGCTTGTCTGTACGGTCTCTGTTCTCCATTGAGGCTTATTGAATCAAATCGAGCGAATGTTTGACTAAACAAAGCCTGTGAAAGTTAAATTACGAAGAAGATTGAATTAATTCGATCTGCACAAAAGATTTGGAGCTTGTGTTTTAGTTATTAAGTTCAATTCAAAAAGAATTTAATATAATTATTTTCTTTTGTCCATAAACTTTGCGTAGCTCTTCGGTAAAATACAACCTTATTTGAATATTAACACCAATGTATGTGTTTCCAACCAACTATTCAATTTAAATCCAATCAATCAATCAATTTTAATCTTGGCATAAAAACGTTTTCTTTAAATAGAATCCGAACAATCCCCAAATCACCTAACTAGTTCCATCCTAGGCCACCTGATTTAACCGTCACTTTGTCGTCATGGCAACCGTGCAGAGAACCACGAGAAATGGCGCCACACGGCGACCAACTTTTAATTGGCTTAAAAAATACTACACAAGCCAGCAGCCACCACCCCTAATACCTATCAAGACACGTTTCAATTTGCTCGGTTTTCTGCTTTGCTGGACATATAAACAGAAGTCATCTTTTTGATCAAGAACATAAGGTTCAATGTGGCAACGGCAACATGGCGACAACATCATTGCTACAAACTATTGAAGCGAGATTTCTGCCACACGTTATTCTGACGACATCCATTTGTTGTATTATAGTTTTGCTCCTGATATAAAGAAAATCTGCGTGATATTATATTTATAGCTGGCAATAACTATAAGAAAAAGTCAATGTCACAATATTCATAATAATCAGATTGCTGGATTGCTTCTCGTCTTGACTCAAACACGATTATCCAAAACTAAGACTTAAGTTTAAGCTGAGATAAATATATTACCTTTACGATATCTTATTACCCAAATAAACGGCGAGCTCTCTCAATACCCCGCGACTCTATGGGGAGAGGAGGGAGACCCAAAGAATTTTTAATTAAACATGAATAAGCCTCTTTAACCGCGGAAGTTTTAATCTCGCGATTCCTATTTAATAAACTGAAGTTTGGCCACCGAACGCCTAATGTTGGTGCGACATCAACTGGAAGAAAGTATAAATACATTGGATTTAAATAACGTATTGAGGCAGAAGTAATAGAGAGTAGAGTAGTTGTTTGTGTAGAGTTTGATTTATAAATATTTAGGTGACTTGTTGGAATGACTGGAGGTTACCCAAACAAAGCATCTCGTCATCAAAGTCCTCATAATTTGTTGCTATGGCAACCATTATGAACAGGGCAAAGCCAATACTCGACTCGATACAAAGCACCATCCCTTCAAATTGGGATTTAAAGGAAGACAAATCAAAGATTCAATGAAAAGTATGTTCGTTAATTCAAAGTAATTCACACATGGTAACCCTCCAATGCCCCAATTCATCCTCAGCTTCCTGCTCCTTGACGTCACGTGCCGAAGCATAGGTACAGCGAACGGGTAACAATGTGAAGTAACTTTCTTCAAAGCGTCTATTTTCGGAGCTTCATATATTCATATATATTTATCAGTACAGCTTAGCGATGGCGTGTTTGCGGCTTTGTTGGATTTCAAACAAGTATCGGTTCTGAGAACAACCGCTGTGCAAGGTTTTTTACTAAGAAAAAACTTCATTAGGTATCGCTGGAGTTTCATGTAGGTCGATGTACTTCGTGAGCTATCGATGAAGGTACGGTACGGGGGTTTGTAATTAAGGCGCTACACATTTAAGGGTTACGATCACTGCCTGAGTTCTATGTCTGCAAATAAAAGATCAGTATATTATTCTACTAGTTACATAGTACCCTACTGTTATCTTCTACATCGACTTATTTGGTAAACTTGTCTCGATCATCTGTATGATCGAGACAAGCACTTGAAAAAATTCGAGATTCTGCAAATCTTTTTAGTGTTTGCAAAGTCAACGTATATTTTGAAAACTTCCTGTCAACAGACATCACGTCTCGATCCTAATATTTGTACCAGAATAAAATATGAGAATACCTGAGTGACACAATGTATAGCTATGTACCTGTGCCGTGTAGAGGCGTAATATAGATCGTGACACTTTCCAGTGAGCGCCCTCTGTCGCACTTGTCTACTCTGTGTCATTATTTGCAAATATTTCAGTATACTGTTTATCCGTTCAGGAATGTAAATCAGCAGTCCGCTCCTTCCTGCTAGACAAAACGTACTACTCATATCTGATATAGACTTTAATACTTTCAGGCATATTTCATATTTGTTTGTTTTATGTTATTAAAACTAATATCATTATTGTTTAATTGTTAACACTAAGCAATTGATATCTCCATTCTAGAGGGATACGGCACTGTTTCTCTTTACTACAGGCTATTATGTAGCCTATCTAAGAGGACAGTACCCCAACCATTTTTGTTGTATACCAGTGTTCAATTGTAGTGCAAATGATTTTAATGTATTTACTGCAACACCTTTTATGCAATAAAGTTTATTATTATTATTATTTACGTAGGATATACTCATTATTTACAGCACCCGAGCGAACATAATATCACACATCGGGCATTGGAAAGAAAATTCGTCACTGTTATTCACGCATGTGACTAAAAGAGTGATAAATATAAATGTTGATGGATGGAGAAGGAGAGGAAGGCCAAAGAATAGATGGATTGTGTGAGAAATGATATGAAAGAGAAGGGAGTGAATGTTGACGTGACGGCTGACAGGAGAGAATGGAAAGAGTAACGAGTTGCGCCGACAAAGTAACATGGGACAAGGGCGGGAACATGGTGAAGGGCATTAGAAAAATCTGTCACACAGGTGTGCGTGCGTGCGTGCGGTGACAGAGAATGCTCTACAACAATGCTGGGGAGTTTGTTGCGCCACTTCTTTCCAGCTAAAAGATTAGGAAGTGGTGAAGGACGGGCGTGCCAAGAGACCGTCTTATGTAATTATTGAAATTCTATGTTCCAAAAATGCTGATTCTCAGCCTAATTTGAATAACATTTAGATTTTGAATTGACTCTTTCTAAAACTCGGTGTTATACATTTTTATGGCCTGGTACTGAACAAATCGTTGTATACAAATACGTAGTAGTAATGTGCTGACGTCAACCAGTTCATGGAAGACTAATGGACTGACTGCTTCTAAACGATTAGGAGTATTGACATTTTCAAAGGCTTAACGTCTCATTTAGCTCGCTTACTAAATGACGAAACAGTTGAAATCTTTTATTGTGTTTTGTATCGTTTCTTATTATTTTGTTGAGGATCAGCAAGAAATATTAACCCCAGAGTATTTTGTTCTAACTAATCTATATACACTTATTAACTAACTAACCCAGACAATTACGGTAAGTACTCGTATCTATTTACTGGCCATAAGTCGAGATACAGCCAGTCTGGACATAAAATAATATTATTCTATTATGTTCTATGTCGGTGCTCATTGAGGGTATTCAATTATTTATATGATGCTCTCTTTCAGTTAGATATAAGATATGTTATCTTACTACAGCTAGTCTCCGTTCCGACCCACATATTATTTACAATGTCACTACAAAATATATTTATTGTAGGAACACAACCATAAAATAGTTTGCGATCCGAATAAATGCTGACTATTTGATGCACGTTTATTATAGATCTAATTATTTGTCATGTTTTATTTACTTTTGTGCTATAATAAATTAAATACATTTGACATTTTCAGAAAATAAATTGTTGGTACAAAATAAAAAGATAAAGATATTTTGTTTTGCAAATACGGGTACAAGATAAGGTATATTTTGCCAATTACAAGGCATGCAAAAGTATCGAGTTTAGGTACAATTAAAATTAATATTTACTAATAATACTTACATAATAATATTCTAATCTTTCAAAACTATCTCTATTCGATTTTTTTATCATAATGAAATAACAAAAAGCGTGGGTCGAACGATAATATTAATTTATTTGCAAAATGTACACACAGGTACAGTCTATAATTAGGCTGAAAGTTAAGAGCACATGACCCTGTTGGGGCGCAGCAAATAAGTATTATTACAATTATCTATAAGGTTATAATTAAAGTTACCATTTTATTGGATACTCAGTAGATAGTGTCACAACATTAATTACTTTTTTTTTTTTTTTACTTTTGTTCCTTGTGGAACAGGCTAGGGTCAGGGACCATGCTGCCTAGTCATCAGTTAACATTAATTACTGTAATAATTGTAATAACGTCAGACAAAAGAAAAAAAAAACAAATAAAAATGTTTTACTTAAAGAGGTCCGGCAATAAAGAGGTCTGAAGAGTTTTGTGCAGTCTAGACGTGAACAAGGCAAGCGAGCCTGACGGTATTCCAGCGAGAGTGTTGAGGCAGTGTGCGCCTGAACTGTCTCCTGTGTTGACACGCTTGTTTCGCCTCTCTCTTGAAAAAAGAACGGTGCCAAAATCCTGGAAGCTTGCAAATGTACAACCAGTGCCCAAAAAGGGCGACCGTGCAGACCCTGCACATTACCGTCCGATCGCCATTACCTCCATTCTATGTAAAGTTATGGAAAGGGTACTGAACAGTAAGTTGCTGACCTACCTTGAAAACAATGATCTCCTCAGTGACCGTCAATATGGCTTTCGCCGGGGACGGTCAACTGGCGATCTTCTTGTGTATGTCACGCACTGTTGGGGTGAAGCCATCGAGAAACACGGCGAAGCACTTGCTGTATCGCTTGATATCTCGAAGGCCTTTGACAGGGTCTGGCACGCGGGTCTACTCAGCAAGCTTCCTGCTTATGGCATCCCAGCTGATTTTTGTAGCTGGATATCAGACTTCCTTAATGAACGGTCGATCAGAGTAGTCGTTGACGGCTGCTGCTCTGACCTTATGGCTATTGATGCCGGAGTTCCTCAGGGGTCTGTTCTCTCTGCAACTCTTTTCCTGCTGCACATCAATGACCTACTTCAGCCTGGTATTGTTGGGTACGCAGATGACAGTACTGTTTCAGAGAGATACTTGTCCAGCGCAAGGGCCAGCGGGGCCGAAGTTCGTTTCTTGAGAGAGGCCATGGTGGAGCGGACAGATTTGACCTTAAGCCTTGTCTCCCAGTGGGGTGATGACAATTTGGTTTCTTTTAACGCCACCAAAACACAGGCGTGTGTTTTTACCACCAAAAGGAGTCATTTCGACCAGACTCCTACTTTTCGGGGAACGTCTGTTCCTGTAACAGATCGGCTCGAGCTCCTGGGCATGGAGTTGACATCTAGTCTCAACTTCGGCGCCACCATCGAGTACAAAGCCCAAACTGCGGCCAAGAAGCTGGGCATCCTTAATAGGGTGAAACGATACTTTACGCCCGGACAGCTTTTAACCCTTTACAAAGCACAAGTCCGATCCTGCATGGAGTATTGCAGCCACCTTTGGGATGGCTCAGCGAAATACCAACTTGCCGCGCTTGACTCGGTGGAACGCAGTGCTAAGAGGCTCATTGGTGACGTAAAACTGGTGGATGCCAAGTTTCACAGCATGGCTCATCGCCGCAAGGTTGCCTGCTTGTTGGTCTTCTACAGATTGTACTTCGGTGAGTGTGCCCAAGAACTCCACGACCCCATTCCACCGGCCCCCTTCTACCTTCGGACATCCAGACGCACTGCAAGTTACCACCCCTACCTAGTTGCTATTCCACCAATTCGCACTAAGCGTTTTCAAATGTCCTTTATAATGCGCACAGCAAAAGAGTGGAACTCTCTACCTGCGTTTGTGTTTCCGAGTGCATACAACCCGAATCTCTTCAAAGTAAGAGTGAACAGGCTTCTTCTGGGTGAGCTCACTCCATCGTAGACTTTGTCTCTGTCATCTCTGACCTAGACTAGAGTCAAGAGCAAACCCATTTCAAATAAAAAAAAAAAAAAAAAAAAGTTACCGTCACGGGACGCCTGGCAGATGTGAAACATCGACACACAGTACACAAGACTGTGACTGTATATATACACCATCATATAGCGTGGCGACGCGTCGCCACGCCAGAAATTTGTTTTACGTGCGGCTATAGATGTTTCACATAAAAAAAACGTTCCTCAGTTCGTCGTCAAGGTCACGCGTAGTCGGCACGCAGCGCGTAGGACGAATCGACATGCAATAAGAATATACAGAGAGATCCCTAAGATTGAGCGAACCATAACTACATATCTCAGAAGTCACTTAAACTATAAACTTACTTCTCTGTACCATAGGTGAGTAATAAATATTGCGTTGCGAAACGTTTTGATTAACAACTGGTTCTGATTACCAGATCATTTGTGATTGATTTAATTGTTCCCTTTAGTGCCTAGACTCATGACGTTAAAGCTCGATTGACGGTACCTAGAGTTTAGACTGTGCCTACCTTCAAACTATTTTGTGAAACATCCTCTTCTTTATATGAAATAATAGACCTCGAATACATTCGTATTTACTCGGGCGTGTTTGCCCTCCGCCTCCACTGACATTTCAGTCCACGTTCATTCCACAATAATTTTCAGTACTTAAGCTTTTCTGAAAATATGGAGGTCTTGACGTAACTAAGCCAGATTTATATGTCAGTGTACGATGACACTCCATTCATGTCTTATAGGGCAAACGTCAAAAGTGATCACAGAAAGGTTTAAGAGTGTTTTCGTTCAGTGGGACACACCCTTGTGGACGTTCGCGTTGTGGAGAAGGGAGGAAGGGACACATCTTATGAACCTGACGATTCGTGTTTCCTTAACGTGAAGCAGATGTATTTTGGTAAAAGTACACTCACATGTCATCTGTGGTTTTATACGACCCCATTACGTCAACGTCTTGTACGTTGGCACATAATCATCTATACCTACTACTATTTACTAGGCACGCTTGTAAGCCCCGAGACTGCTCTCTAATTCATCTTAAAGATTTATCTTACACTAGCAGCGACCTACGGTTTCACGCGTATAAGTGTCGATTCCGGGGGAATATCGGGATAAAAACTATCCTATGTCCTTTCCCGGGACTCAAACTAACTCTATACCAAATTTCATCTAAATCGGTTATGCGGTTTGAGCGTTGAGAGGTAACAGACAGACACCTTTTCGCATTTATAATATTAGTATCCGGATTAGTTTGGATACTTATTTACCTAAATAAGTAAACAATAAATTTGTAACAAAAATAATAAGTACTTAGACAGTCTAAGTATTTATTTTCTGTAGTTTCTAAACGGCCTTGATGCCAGCGACCACTTTCAGACGATGCTGTTTTTCTTTAAGTTTCGATGTTTGATTCTTGTAGAGTAGTAGGATAGTATCTTCAACAACAAGGAACTAACTTTAGTGAAGTTCTTGTGTTGTTGAGTGTGGGCGATGAAGATAACCCACCGAAATACTTCCGTTAATATTTTTAAAACAAGCATCCATTCAGACTCTCGGAACGTACTTACGATCTAAATTAATGATCTTTAAAGTAAGGTTTTAAGATTTGCGATCATTATGGAGTAGATCATTAAAAATAATAACGTATAAAAACTTTATTTGCCGCACTTGTGGAATTTTATGATCCATTAACTTTCCCCTCAACAATGTATTGTAATCCAACATTTCTGAATAATGATACGAAACACTTTGAACTTTCCAAATATTTCAAGAGACAATGATTGTGTACGTTAAAATAGTTTAACGTCTGTCTTGAAGTTTGGAAAAAGCTGTCAAAAGTAAGCTTTAACGATGAAAGTAGTGCCATACAACATTTGGCTCGTTGCGTCTCTGGTTGCAGAGGTGCATCGATAGCCTATGACATCCTGAAACTGTTTATTGAAATAAACAAAGACGAGGCTAGGGTAATGTTGCAATGGGTCCCAGCACACATAGGCGTACGGGGCAACGAGGAGGCTGACCGTTTGTCAAAGCTTGCGGTAGAGATGGGTAGCGAAAAGATATACGTTCCAGATTACTGGGAATACTGCTCTAAGTTTAAGCTATCGTGCTTTGACAGATGGAGGAACACCTTTGATGAAATATCTAAAGTGAAAGGTATATGGTATAAAGCCATTCAGAATGGGCCTCCTCGCGTGCCCTGGTTTGAGGATACAAGTTTAGGTAGGCGTTATGTTAAGTTAGCGCTAAGGCTACGTTCTGGACACTATCCATCGGCAAAGTTTGCTTTCCTAATGCGAAAGGCCGCATCACCTAATTGTGATATATGCAACAAAATTGAAGATGTGCAACATTTGCTGATGGAGTGTGTTAGGAGCAAGAATGAAAGGGAAGCATTGATTAGAGAGTTTAAATTAAACATTCTGGACGTTGGGCTAATCCAAAGTATTTTAGCAAACCCTACGTCATCGATCGCAAAGAGGTTGTGTGGATTGGTGAAGATAGCTGGTCAATGATTCTCCTTCTAATACATAGTCCACTTTTGTCATATTCCAAATTTGTAAATAGTTAATAAGGTACGATGGGGTTGGCATATCCGTATGGATAAAAACCCCCTTTCCTCTTCAATAAAGATTAAAAAAAAAAAAAAAAAAACGATGAAAGTTTGTCGTTGTACCCTTAAAAATAAACATATTGCAGTTGCGGTTTATCCATCTAAAAGCACATTTTATTATTCAGAATGCTAGTTCATTAAAAACAAAACACAACTCAGATTAATATTGATACCGCAGCCTCCACTCGGCGCGTGGAGCCGGCCGCCATTTCAATGTCTTTTTCTGTTTTACGAGGAGAAGACGAAACAATGCACGCACAATAAACTCGCGCGTATGCGGACATAACGTTTGATGAGTGCCTACACTCAGTAAGTGAATAATAAAGTAAAGTACAGCAGGGAAATTAGAAGGTTTTATACTTTATAGCACGCTTATGTTGTTTAAAGATCCTCCATCGCTCATTTTGGGCTCCACATGAGGTCAAACACTCTGTGATGTTGGAGCGCGTTCAGAATAACTTTACGCGCCACTTATACAGGAAGGGGTGTATTTGTTTCACCCGATGATGTACTTCACTCTTTTAGTACTGGGTATTGTCGGATACAATGAATTAGAGGTGCGACGGGAGTTTACTCTTGTCGCGTATCTAGTGCCTACAAGCATAATCCAGGAGTGCTGCAGCGCTATGTGTGCAGGCGGCGACTCCTGCCACTGCCGGCCGTGCTGAAAACCAGGACCAACCTACTCGCCCAAACACCTGTGACCCGGCAATGCGTACCAAAACTGATGTGTTCACGTATCATTTGAGTGAATTCGCAAGTACACTGTTATTTATTTTATATTTTATTATAGATTAGTATAGGTCATATATTTTGTGTTGAGTATTATGTATATATAAGGTAGCTATTGTGTTAATGTTCATCTTATTTTTTTTGTTTTAGTTCTAAGTTTAATATTTAATAGTAATTAAGTTAGTAGGTTCTTATAGATTTGTAAAATGACCTCACTGTCCCATTGGGTGCATACAGCTGCAATGATAGTTGTAAGTGAGGTTTTAATAAATAAATACCTAAATAAGATTGTTTGTAAAATGTGATAAATTGCAGCTTCTCCGGGAAGGCAGGGCCGCCATTTTGAATGTCATTTCCTTATGGGTTGAAGATATGGAGTCAAATGGGTTCCAAGTTTACTTATCAGATTGTGAGTGAATTGCCCACATGGAGAAACATGAGCTTAACTGGAGATTTTTACAGCTTTTGGGAAATATGTGGATTTATGTTTACATATTATTACTAAACTGTTCCATCGAACCGCACTTATCAAAATATTGTTACAGTCAGGTTAGAGGAACAGCTCAGGTCAAATTCGGTTAAGTGCCTTTGAAATCAGTGTTCTAAGATAACCTCCAATTTCACATGAAAATGTGTCTGAACTGAAGTTAAATTAAGTTGAACTTAGAGTGTTTCCCGCATAACATCCAGCGTCACATCGAAGTGTATCCGCGTATAGTTTCAAACGACCCACATTGTGCGTTTGCACGACAAACGGCAACCATAAACGATCACCCATGAATGGGACATAGGTATAAAAAATCCCGGAAATGGTCGAAGTTAGGCGGGTGTTAGGCAGTAACAGCGGGCGACGCACTTGTGAGTTTGTGACTAACTATTAAGATTTTAAGTCGTGGCCCCACATCAAACCATTGTTGGCTCTCTGCCATAGAAACACTAAATCCGCATTATTTAGTTACGATTTATGTTCAATTATTATAGCAAAATTAATGGTCTTTGCGCTACAGAGGGTTCAGAAGCCTATTGCCTCGACATCAAAGTCCTATTCACATTGTAAATCATTGTAAATGTTGGGTGTTCGCATTATTCTGGGCTCCACGGATTCGGGTGCCTTCCGAGCTGATCGAATTACGTGCTTTTAGGCGCACTAAGGCGTTCTATTTAACAAACATTGTAATTGCGTAGCGATTCTAATAGAATTCCTCTCTGTTCGCGAATCCTTACTTACACTTGAGTTGCTACATAAATGTGATAACGTATCATAAGATTTCTCATAGGCAGTGACGTAGTATTTACTGACTGAAACACTTAAATTACTGTATAAAAGTTTTGCCTTTAGTGACTTAGAGCATGTTTTAAGCGGTGTCTCTCTATTGTAGAGCCGAATCATCATCGGTTGATCACTGCTAGCTCAGGTAAAATGTACGTAGATCATAAACTTTTACGACTGTAACTTAATTTCGAGTTTCACGAGTTACTAATGTCTTGAAGATGAACAGTGTTGCACACTACAAAGTTAGTTCGCTAACAGCTTCGAACAGCGATAATTGGCAACACTGGTCGGTATCGAAGCTGTGTGCCGCAGTCGACAACAGCCATCTGTGCGGAACGACCGAACTTGTGGAAAGTCTGCGACGCGCTTTATGTTAGTTCAGGGTAACCAATCTGATCTATTATTGATATTGAATTTCCAAGGTTTTGGATATCTTGAAATTAAGGGGAATCAAACTGTCACTGTTTATAAAAAAATATTACTGCACTTTTTTGAATAAAATAATTGAGAAAAGGAAATTATCCTAGTGGATTAAAATAATAAAGTCGACAGCAGTGTCACCTGTCATTTAGACGAACATCACTGCCGGGAGTGGTGACGTGGATATATTGTGTGACGTCATACGTTTAGCGTGATTGACGCAGCATTAGCGAGCTATCAGAGACAAGCTTGAACATCTTGGCGACAGAGATGATTGAGAATTTTTTGACGTTAAAAATTATTCACCACGAAGATCTTTGCCCTACATCATCATTATGTCTACCACTCATAATCCTCTAATAAACAGCATAAGATCCCCCAGCACGCACAACGGACCGAATGGGAGTCTAAGTGCGGAAAAGGGAGTCCCATCATCAAGATCCCCCAGCCCAACTCCTTTTAATTTTCTTCGTAAGTTTTATGTTTCAATTATTTAGAAGCTCCACTTAGCTTTATATCGCGGCGACGAATTCTGGTGACTATACTAAAATACACACTTATGTACATAAAATACACTGGATCAAAACACGTCTCGTGGCAATAAACATTTAATTGAGTTATAAACGCACAAGGTGACGCCCCGGCCCAAAACAACGTAAAAATGTTAATTTCGCTTTTACAGCCTCGCGAATAAATATGAAAGTGATTCGGCACCTTTATTTCGTATTCAATACGACAGAACTTTTATGTCGTAGATACGACGGACGGGTTCTGAATATTGCTACTTTATTGTTGTGAATGTAAATTACGTTTTGTATGAATTGGGACACTTTATTGAAAACGATTTTATTAATAGGCTTTGGACTAATTAATTATTTATATAAATGTTGTTATTTTTCGAGAATTTCATTTAAAGCCACAAACGTGAAACAATAGACGCTGGCAACCATCGGGGTTTCCTCGAAATTGTTTCAGTTTTGGGAGCATCAAAGAAACGTCTGGACAAAGCATTGTAAAGAGCCCGGTTTTAACAAGCAGAACGGCCGAGTGTGGAATCGCTTTAAAACAAGGCAGGCATCGTCTACATAAATTATATGTCATATGTGTGTGTGTGTGTGTATGTGTGTGCAATGTAGGCAACGATACGTTAAAGGTAACACTTGAACTTCGAAAACTGCCATTAATCCATACTAATATTATAAATGCGAAAGTGTGTCTGTCTGTTACCTCTTAGAGCTTAAACCGCAGAACCGATTTAGATGAAATTTGGTATAGAAATAGTTTGAGTCCCGCGAAAGCACATAGGATAGTTTTTATCTCGATATTCCCACGGAATCGAAACTTATGCGGGTGAAACCACGGAGCGTACCAAAACTGCCATTAATGCTACGACATAAAAATAGTTGGCATGGAAGTGTGGTTCACTAATACCTGCCTAAAGACGAATTTCACCAAAGTACATCTCAGAGTAAGACTTATTCCAGGTACCTGGAATAAGTCTTACTCTGAGAATATTTTTTTTTTATTTTTTACTGTTTTTCCATAATAGAACTGTCAGACGTCAATTTTATTCCGCGGATAAAATATATCTGACTGGTCAAATCAGCCCTTAAGGTATGTCACTGGTCGTAACATTTTGGAATATCCCAATACCATCACATTCTTTGGCACTTTTTTTTCACAAGGCGCATATAATATTTTTTGACACTTAAATGAGGCAATATTTATTTCATTCCAAGCCTCATGCCGTGAACCCTCACATTTCTCCAGGCGTTTGAGGAAAGGTTATATGCTCATTACTTTGAAATAGGTCAATACTGTATCGTTAGGTGGAGTGTTCAGTAAGCTGTTACTATTTACGATCTATTCAATATGCTAATAATACAAAACACACAGTTATGTGTTCGTAATACACACAAGCTATACGATAGATTCTCTGTTCCTGCTATCGCATAACCATGTAATTTCATTACGAGAATATTATCCGACATATTATCATACATATATACCAAGAAATTACAAATTAGAAATTACAATCTAAATTCACATGAACGTGTTTCTAATTCCTTTGTTTAAGAATTTAACCTAAACAGGGTTTGTTTACACTTTCATCAGGTGTTTTTGGATCAGACCATACATAAAACATTTATTTTTACGAACATCATACGTACCTACATACAATGTACTTACATAAAAACGTATCTGTCTACATACATACCCGACACGTCGGTACGTACCTAGTTGATGTACTTTTTATGGCCCTTATTGCTACATATTCCAATTGTGGGTAACAACTCGGCTAGGCGAAGAATACTTTAACAGTAGGTACATGTGAAGTAAAGTTACTGTATTTTTGTACTAAAACACTGACTATGATTACTTTCATTTTATTATTTACGAATGTAAAATTTCACGATGTCAGTTATAATAATTTAGTGTTCTGCTGAAAGTAATCCTGCTCAAGCAAAACTAATATAAATATCCATAATATATATTTTGTAATGACAGACCTGGCACGGAATCTGTCACCTGGCATGTAGGGCCTGCCTGGCCTGGAACTCTGTACCTATTAAAACTGTAATACCTCGCAGGTCACGTCTACTCAGGACGTGTCATACGTGTCGTTGACACGCTCGTCCTCTAAACACAAAGCTAACAAGTCGCATGTGTCTCGTGTGCATGTACTTGCACTGTCACCGTCACTCTTCAAACTGTAAAACAACTATGTTACTTGGCGGCAGAAATAAGTATACCTTTGGTAGGACTTTCCTCCGAAATTCTTCTAGTTGTTGCAGTTTTGGAGGCCATGCAATTTAAACCTGCGGGGTAATTGCTTAACACACTTAAAATGACAATATTGTCAAACACAGTTCCGCCACGTTCGTTGTGTTATTTACGTTTTTGAGCAGATAAATTTATTTATTCCTCAATTTTCATGATTGCATCTACCCCTACCACTGTTTGTCTCTGCACACCCAAAGTGTTGACTGGTCGAAAATGCCTATGGCATTAAGTCCGCCTCTGTAAATGTATGTGCTTAAAGTATTAAATAAAATAAATTTATTAAACCTATGAACCAATGGATTAGAAACATCCTTTAAACTCTAGGATTGTGATTGAAACTGTGTTACGCAATAAAAGTGCTTGTCAATGACGTAAAAGTCACAAACGCTTGTGATCTGCTCCGCTACAATATGCTCGCGTAGTTCTTATAAGTTACTGGACATTGTTTGTCTGATGTTCTTGTACCAACAGTCTCTTATTAATGGTCAAAAAAGTCCAGCTATCTGTCAAGCAGTTGTGCGACTTAATCTCAATTACGTGTACATAACCGAGCGAAAGACGATCGATGATAAACGAATGTAGTTTCACCAAAACAAGCTCATATTGGCCAACAACTTTATCTTACACTTCTAAACATAGCAGAATTAATTATATTCAATTTGCTGCCGGGACAGAATCGGGTTGAGATCATTAAAAGTTTGGCTATAGTTGCGATACTCTAACTATTGTCTGTCAGTATGTTGCCTTGGTTTGTCTAGGAGAAACCTTTGTCATGGAATAAGTTATAGGGAACTACGAACTCATTTATTTCAAGTGTCTGTTGTGAGTGAGGACAAAACATGTTGTTTTAATTAAACGTTTAGCACACAGAGCGTTAGAAAATGGCAATGCCTGTAGACTCTCCTTGCTTGCTATTTATGATCAAAATAATCGTTACAACACTTGAGTGTAAGTAAGTAGGTATTGATATTTAATTTTTTTTAATCGATATTGCTGACAATTATGTAAATAACCCATCGAGGCGGTAAAATGGATCAGCTCAGACAATTCTTTACTTTGAAAGCCTCTTCGAGGCGTACTCCTGAAAGCTAAGTCTGTTTATGTTGAGGCTCTCGTTTAGATAATAATTACATAAATCACCTCCCACCTTCAGTCTTGCACAGTGTTGTGTTACCTTCGGACCTGTGAGGAGACGAGGCTGGCTTTACTCAGTTAGCGCATTAATTTTGCGTTCCCTGGCACAGATAAGATAGTTATAATTAATAAATATTATGTCTTGTCGGATATTCTAGGAGAGTGGTACAGAATCACTGTTCTGCAGCACCCTTCTAGGAAAAACAACACAGTAGACACAAGTACAAACGACACGATACGAGTACACAGTAGGTAGGTATCACTTGCCTACTTTGTAATTTGGGACGCAGAAAACAAAATAATTTACGAATTTACTAATTCTGCCAGGGATGGGAATGGCAATTTGATTCAGGTTCCCGCGACCCCTTTCCGTATTTCTACTACAAACAGAAGCCAATTCCCGTAATTAAGAACGTTCAAAATCCAGTTTCAATCTCATCTCAGCAACAATCAATGTCAAAACCTTGTCAAAAGTTTAGTTAGAGGTATTTTTGACAGTTGAGACTGAGATCAGAGAGGCAATTCTAGTCATTTTAAAAACGTTCACAGTCTGATCTCAGTCTCAATCTGTAATAAATACCTCTAATTTTGTCAATTTTTGACATTTGTTTGTCGCCGAGATGAGACTGCGACTAGATTTTGATTTTTGTTTTAAATTACGAGAATTCTCGCCCGGGTGACACATTATTAGCCTTTCATTGAAGCCATTATTATTGGAAGTCTAATTGCGGGATCTTTAGATAGTTATGGTGATAATTTGAAGTATTTCAATCAATCTGTCAAATTCCTTATTTTAGACCAAAGATCCATAATAATATAGTGTTAGTATCACCTTAGCTTAATTGTTAGTAAATCATTAATAATTATTTGAACTCATGCAGTGTGAAATCAAAAGTAATGTAAAAAAAAATCTAATGTAATTGTTATTTATATTTAATTTGTGTATCTACTAACATAGATTTTAAGCTCCTGTTGTACTAACCACTATGGATCATTTGTAATCTGACATATAAATAAATAAAAATAAATACAAAATAAAAGTATTTATCCAGATGAGATAAAAAAAATAATAAGAAACTATTTGGCACGCAATAATCCGCAAGTATTGTTTAATCGAAGTCTCCTATTGCGTAAGTCTGAGTAAAGTGGGGAATCTATGAGGAGCCGGGCAGTAGGGCCTGGCAACCAGCCAGAGCCACGGAATTGAGGATTGGCCCAATATGGACTAAACTGGACTAAACAATGTATTGGAAACGAAAATTGGACTCAATTTAAAAACAAAGGACAGTTTGCGAAATTGAAGCGGCGATGAATACTGCCAAATTATTTCGTAGCACAAATAAACAAAGTTAAATATCACAGAACAAAAAATATAACTTAAGTTTATTAGACAATCTCTTTTTTTTAATATTAGATATTTTTTTGTATCAAAACATACACAGTTTTAGGCATCAGTACATTTTATACATTAAAGTTGCTTTTCGTGTCTGTCTATGACTTTGCAACGGATTTTGATGTGGTTTCTACGATCATTTTGAGAATTGATTCCGAAAGGTTTATGTGTTTAACAGATTCACTGTCCATAAAGTAGACACAATAGTTATACAATCAACATGAATCATATATGATTCATGGGACAAGGAAACTGTTAAGAGCGTTATTTACGCCGTACGGAATTTCATACAAACTTTCAAGCTCTTATTTTTCGAAATTAATGAACTGATTTTAATGAAACTTCATACGCATAAGCAGAATACAAAGGTCTAAAAAGTTAGCAGAGAACATTTTATAAAAATAGTGTTACAGCCAGATTAGACCGATTTTAAATTTTCCATAGAAACAGAGATTTCCAGTTATATTTTTTTAAATAAGACATTTCGAAAATGTTCTCTATTAAATTCTTAAACCTTTGTATCCTGCTTAAGCATTATGAAGCTTCATTAAAATCAATTTCTAAAAATAAAGGTTTGAAAGTTTGTATGAAATACCGTACGGCGTAAACGTTCTTAATAGGTTACTATTGATAAGACAGGGATTACTATGAGAAAACAGAAGACGAACAAGCAGGGGATCGAGGAAGGGGGGTGGAGGGGGGATTCAGGGGATCAGACCGGAATGACTCTAAATTTATATGTATTACAGAAATACTGATGTTTTGTCAAATCGTAAGGATGCTGCGAAGCAGGGAGGGTTTGCTAGTTAACTTATGCAATGCATCTATTGTAGATCTACCTCAGGAGTCAAAAATTGTTTCTTTGATTTTATCATGTTTCAGCAACAATGTTTGAAATAAGCATGCTACAGGCATTCATCTTTGTGTCTGGAAAAGTCATAGTTTAAGAACTCACTACGTACCTACTAGTAAATGTACCCTCACAAGATTTATAAAAGCCATTTGTTTTGTTTCAGATTAGCTTGTGAACAAGTGAATTGGATACTTTTCTTGTTGAACGAAGCTGTGAATGTGCTGTAAGTACTACATAAACTTCCGTTAGTTATCTTAGAAACAATACTTGACAGTATCTTGTTTCTCGAGAGCGGGTGAACCTGTACCTACCAAGACCTATTGAGCGCATGACGAAATGTGGTAAATCTACATTATTGCACAAATAATTAACAGTGAGTACCTAATCTAGGTGAGGTATTCCAACTACAGCACGTTTAGTTTCGATGCCGTAAGTGGAATAGCTTAGATAGTGGAGAAACTTTTTCTACAGTTCGATGTTCATATTCAATTCCGGGTACTGTAAATTCGTTTGACGTCTGTCAGAACCTTTCATACGTCATCACCGGCCGCAGGGCTGTTTGACCCAGTTAGAGCGAATCATTCGGTTTCGTTACCAACCATTCAAGAACCCTTCGCGTTTGAACGTGCGAGGGTCGAGAACTTGCCACAATGGCGGATTACGAATATTACATTTATGCTTTTGTGACGATTTTGTGAAGTTAGATGTGTCCTAATTTTACTATGTATGTGTGTTATGATTGCCCCGCTGGTGTCGTGGTCGCAAAGACGACTGCTGTGCATGGGGGTCCTAGGTTGGATTCCTCGATCGAGCAAAGTGGTACCTATTGGGTTTTTCTATTAGGAAATTCTCAGTAACAGGCCGGCGTTTGGAAATTGGCGGTGTGATACCTACGGGCCTCGGCAAGCCGTTGGTCCTGCGCTTGTTCTCTCTCGGGTCGTATCGGATTGCCGTCCCATCGAACAATGAGAGTGAGGGAAGGAGTGAGTGCACCATTGGATATTATTAAGCGTGTTATGTGGGTATAGAATAAACCTACTTTTTCTCTCTTTTTTAGAAGATAAATACTTACCTACACACAACCTGTTATAATACTATACAATATGTCTTCGCCTCTTCGTGAATCCATCCTATCGTAGTTCTGTTGGTAGAAATTGCTTTAGAAATAAGCAACACCTTGGTTCTTGTTCAATCCTGTAGGTATGCTAGTTTCTTTTGTTTGCTGTATGTACACAAATATTAAGAAAATTATAGCCTAAATATTAGTCTAATATTAATGTTAAAACTAAACAACAAAAGGAGAATAGCATGGGACCGTACCAACGTGCGAGGGAGCGTGTCACAACCAAATGTAGTTCATAAAATTACTTCTATTTTTTAAATTAGATTTACGTTTTTGTTATGGAAAAGATTCTCGGATTTCGGACATCAAAAATAAAAGTATTTTATTATTTACTTTTGTACATATTTTTTCTTGTTCCTAATGTTGCTACTACGTAAAAAATATAGGTACCTGCCAACAACGATTTAAATGAAGAAGATAACTTTTAAGTAACTACCGACACGGATTTACTATTTAGGTAGGTACCTACTTTAATATTAGGTATATTTTTATGTGTGTGAAAAAATCTTTAGGTCTAGTAGGTATTTTGGAGTACATTTATTTAAAGAAAAAAGGAGGGATCAAAAAAAAAGAACGTTTTTATTGTTGCGCCTTCACGGATGATTTTACTTCAATATTGGATTCATCTGAACTATTTAAATATAATTTATTTAAATCCTAACGAAAACATTCAGGTGTCAACGTCAGATTTCCATAGCATAGTCTGATTTATTCTTCGTTCATCACATGAAATTTTGCCCCACATTCCAAAAAAACGTGGGTCGTCCCAAACAATATGCTTCCTTCGTCCCAAAATATAATTTTAATTATTTTATTCGCGTTTCGTCCTATTTTATATTCCTTCTATGGCCCATATTTTTTTTTGTATGCTAAACTTCCTTTTTTGTACAATTAGCAACAAAAGGGTTACGTATTATTAAGAGCCCATTATTAGTATTTGTGTGATAATCCTTAGCGATGCTTCCATCAATCATCGTCATCGTTCATTCGTTATTTTCACGAACGTAACCTCAAAACATTAAGTAGACCTAAATGGAAAAAAAAAACTGGCACTCCGGTAGTGCCGACAGAAGTGAAAACTTGAACAATTACGAGTGTATTTTGTGAATCGTCTTATAAACAAAACACGCGTGTTAAGGTCTGTTCCTTATTTTATAGGGTTTTTTGCAAATCAGGTATGATGACCAAAGTGACTGGTTTATTCTTCTCGTGAAAGGAATTTATTCAGATTTACAAATAAGCACACAGGATAGACTTCAGTTCGTGGTGTTGGTCGCGGCAGTGGTAAGAGAAGCAAGCCCATGGAGCTCGTCGTCAGTTATATATCCGTGGTTCAGCGCCATCTCGTCGTTGTTGGATGAACTACGTAGTTAGTACGCGAAAGGCCCTCGTAGTTCTTCCCGATGTGCATAGATGGCGCTGTCCTCAACAACGCGCGTCTTTCGTTTTACGTCTTACGAATCTTACGATCAGGGTCACGTGACCTGACGCGAATTTAGAAGTTTTTACCCATTCCAAAAAAAGTACACAGCGCCGCTAAAGAAGTTTTCACTTCAAAAATACTAATTGCGGGAATCCATGTAAAAAATAGTTAGCAATATAGGAAGGGCATTATATTCTCTTCAGAATACACTAGGTTTGATTGTGACAGCGAACTTTTCGTTTGGTACAGGGCGCCCTATATTTGACGGCATTCTCCTTTGACTCGACACCTAAAATTATATGTTACCCACTACTTACTTGTTAAAAAAAACCGGTACTCAGCTGCATCCGCTAAGACTGGAAGCTGACCCCAACATAGTAGGCAAAAGGCTAGGCAGATGATAACTTGTTATTAAAAATACAATTACTGAGAAATAACAAAGAAAAAGAAATATTTCAAATGAAAATGTCAAGTACGGACGATTGACATTTAAATCATTCACGTTCTGAAAGCAGTAATACATAGTTCTGGAAATTACTTACTTTCATATGAAATAGTTACTCAAGCGTCATGCAAAGCATGGAATATCAGTGTAGAAACAGTCAGCAACCAAAGTTGATTAACCGATTGTATGCCGTAATTACAGAAAACAATTAAAAATCATTGTGTCTCGCGTAGATCTACGCTCCCGGCATACAAGGGGTTAACACTTCCGTTTTTTAATATCATTAGGCAAAATATTAAATTAAAAGCGAAAAAGAATAATTAACTCTTAGCTAATATATCAAAATTTAAAAAGCAGTTTATGGATCATTTTTGTGTCTATTTTGATATGTAAAAGTGACAGTGTTAATAGACTTTTTCTTGCTGACCGCACTATAAGTGACTGTTTACCTGCACTTACTGACTAAACACTGTCGCTTTAACAGCGAGTAGTACAAGCCACCGCCTTTACATATCCCGCAATATACACTATACGTATCAAAATAATCACACACGCAAATCCTATTACAAAGAACGGTGTCCTAATTACTCCAGTGATTTTGAGTCGTAAAACGCAAGATTTATAGTTGAATGTTAATTAATTACGTAGCTACATGACTCACATTCACACTCACGCGTGAAAGTAGAACGAGCCTGTAGTCGCGACGTATTCAAATGAAAATATTCGCATGTATTGCTATAAAATGTTACGACTTTTTCATGTCTTTACGGGTTTGATGTTATAATGTACCTGTGCTGTTTTCACGGTGAAAATCAAAGGACTTTCAGAACTTTTCTATTTACATAACCACTGTAGGAGTAAAATTAAATAATAATATCAGTCCACTGCAGAGCAAGCCCCTCTTCTCAAACAGAGAAGGCAAGAGCATTGATCACCACGCTTGCTCAAGACGTTGGTGGATTCAGACCTATATTGGTTATAGGTACCTACATGTTTCCTCACGATGTTTTTTTTTTTCCCAATGTGAGTAATGTCCAAGAAAAACTCAGAGAGTACATATCAATTGAAAAAGTCACATTGTTTCTTGCCCGGATTTGAACCACAACCTCGTGCATGAGAGGCGAGGTCGTAACCGCTGGCCCATCGTGCCAAGTAGTATTATTAGGACGTAATATTTTATTAAAAACGAATTTATTTTCAAACTTTATCTAAATCTCTTTTAAAAAAAACATTACTCTAGTATATCACAAGAAAAAATATGAAAAATGCGTCCAATGCAGCAGGAAGCCTCAGGTGCGGCTTGTGAAACACTTTGCGTGGCCGCTTAAAGGCCGGAACTACCCAGCGGCGGCTTTTTGTTGAGTTCTGTGTTTTCCGAGTTTCCCCAGCTTGGGAAATAAAAAAATATTTGTCGTCGATGTTTTATTGTCAATGGACAAAGTGGTTTAGAAATATATTCGGAGGATTTAACTCGAAGCTAGGTTTGAGGAAAATAAGGAATACCTACGGAAAGTGGATTACTCGGGTCAGTAACTCGAAGAATATTTCAATTCAGTGGCATGGTAGATCAATATTCATGAGAGACATTGTTTGGAATAAAAGCGGGTTTGTACTTAAGGCGAAAGCGCCAGGGTAGCCCGCGAAATTCAATTTTTTTTAGGTTTTTTGGAATTTGCTGGTCAGTATTAAGTTGTACGTTGATTAATATATGAATCGCGGCCGTAAGAAATATGTGTTTATAGAATTATAATCATTAAAGTCATCAACACAACTCTCTAAGACCACGTAAGTCCGAAGAATAACTGTTTCATGAAATCATCATTCTTTGGACTTACGTGGTCTTAGAGAGTTATGTTGATGACTTTAATGATTATAATTCTATAAACACATATTTCTTACGGCCGCGATTCATATATTAATCAACGTACAACTTAATACTGACCAGCAAATTCCAAAAAACCTAAAAAAAATTGAATTTCGCGGGCTACCCTGGCGCTTTCGCCTTAAGTGATTAAATTCCGAACAACAGTGCTCCCACAATCAAAATAACTAACTAGCCTATGAGCTAGTTAGATGTTTATTGCAAACGGTGGGATCAATTCCATTAGGAGACAATTGTCTCCTATTATCTACCTCGTCCAATTACCTACATTCACACAAGTAGGTATACATTCAAATATGTAATATCAACATAAGCTATCTCTTCTGTCCTGTCTCTTAACTCCGTTCAACAACTACGCACCGATCTCAACGGGGGCCTCACATTAGCGTCGCGAGTTGTTCTACTAAAGTGCACTAATAGCGCTGAGTGCACACCGCTGTCACTGTCGTTCCGAGCAAGCAGAGCGAGCTGAGCGGAGCTGAGTTGAGATTACGAGCCTCTTGTCTTTGTTGACAATAAAATAGGTTCAGAAGAACAGCTTGCTACGATAATGATAATTTTTGATAGCTAAACGTCAAGTTTTATCGAATCGTTATTCTAGGTACGTAGATTAGGGATCTTCAAAATCTCTGAAGGATCGTTTGTGTTAGAATTTCCAGTAATTTCTCGCACCACCCTTGTGTTCCGACTGCAGATTTTTTTATGGACGCATAAAGAACAGTTGATAGACAGACAAGTGTCACTGTGTTCCTCCTTACTTGTCTTAATCATCTTCAACAGCTGCCTACAGCAGCCCCTCTTAGCGGCTTCTCCTATTGCCCATCACGGAGCTCGATCCCTCCACTCTAATCCACCTATGGACCCTTGTGAAGATCGTTTCCTATAACCTAAGCATTTTTGGGTTACGTTTGTTTAGCTTTCTAATCGTCCGGTATTAGGAAGTGGTCTTCTGAACCTTCTTACATAATAGCTCTACCTGTTACCGTCACTTAATGAATGCTAATCCTCTCTCTGTTTTAATTAGTTGCGGCCGCGAGTTAGATCTGTCTGAAGCGATACGCCGAGGGCCGGGAGGGCCCGCTCGTTAGCCGGCAGTTTAGTTAACGTATGTACACAACTTAAGCTCCGGTTAGGACTAAACTATCGTTAACCATGGGTTAGGAAAGGTTATGGGATAATTTTATGGAGATGACCAGTGTCTGTATGAGGGTGGTCGATGTTAGGATGTATAAATTACGTTAATGTCACTGTGATTGTATTTGAGTGACTAACCCAAGGCTGTGCTGGTGTTTTTACAGAAACTTGAATTTATTTGACAGCCTGAGAACACTTTTCATAAGCAGATGAAATAATGCAATATTGATTTACTCAACCACATTAAATATTGTTATCAAAGATGCAATGACTATGTATAATTATTATCTGCTCGTATGGAATTTAATAAAGTTTAAATAAAACATCCTTTTTTTACTATCAACGGTACGACCACTCAGATTTATCTCCAGCTATAAATCCGATAGGTACCTACATAGTGCTGTCCGATATTAGCATCACGTAAACAGAATCTAAAAATTATATCTCGGCCGGCCTCTTCTTTGTCGTGTTATCTCGTAAAAGATAATCAATTCAATTTCATTTCATTTATTTGCATACCATAATGTGAATAAATGTGTTACAAATAGGCTTAAAGCTAAGATAGAGTTATGGATTTATAAGTTAAACATTAAAATAAAATTATAGAATTTAGAACATGAGTAATAGATTATATAATTATACAATATTTTTTGTTTATTATCCGTGCGTATATGCGTGAATGTAATAGATAGGTAAGTGTAGAAGTAACCTCAATTAAATATTTAAAATTTTATATTTTAAAAAAATGTTAAAGAAACACATCTTCGACAGCTTCAACATAAATAAATAGAATATTATATTGTCTGGTATTGTATAGTGTGCATGGTGCTTAACAACAGTGCTGATAACAAATAGCGCGCTCGATGTTTACAACGACGCGCGCGTTCGAGTAACTTATTATGATGTACCCACTCACTAAATTTATTAAAGTAACTATGTAATTATGTACTTCTTAACTGCACGACGACGTGCGCTCTGGACTATTTTAACAATTACCTGCATGTTAAAACTTTGTTTCTCATTAAGTGATTATGTAAATCTTTGAGAAATAAATGATATTTGAACCGAAAAATTTATTGCAATTCCAGTCACAGTTTATCATTAATGTATTAATTTATATTATTATAGTAGCTTTTGTTTATTAGAAATAACTTTAATTGATTACTAAACATATTATATTTATTTTTATTCCTAAGATGTTCCGGTAATTTATTATATATTTTTATTATTATTATTGACACTACATAATTATGTCAACAAAATCAAAATATTTTATTTCACATACCTCCACGAGCACTTATGAAACGTCAGAAGCTAGGTGCACAGTTCCAATTGGTCGTTTCCTATGGAGAAGAGCCGGCCAGAAACTCCACGGTTACTCTATTAAAAAAATATTGAATTAAAAATAATGTACTTAATGAATGCATTTTAAGTCGTGATATTGGAATGTTTAGTCCATTTTTATTTAGAGTAAATCTATTCTGTATGTCAGCTTTTTTGGTGTATAGGTAATTCGGGATATTTGCGTACAAATTTAAAAATTTAAAATATATAAAGGCAAGAAAAAAACGATGATGAATAAAGCCGCCAACGCACCGACCGTCGCAAATACCACCGAATGAACTCCTATTATCGGAAAAGATATTAACGAAGAATGTGTGCTCTAACCTTTATGGACTTCCGTGATCCTTTCAGAGACGCGATTGATTTTTTTTATGAATATCCTAATCATAATCATAAGGAATCTCAAGAATAAGGCTTCTTGAAGGATTAAAAGTTTTGTTTTCTGAACTCCACTTTATAATTTCTGCTATATCGTTCACAATTTCCAACCATGCATAATCACCAAGATCCGAATTGTTGGCACCGTACGACAAACGGACTTACGCGTACGCGGACGCGTACGTACCTACACCAGAAGTTCTGGGAAGTTAATTGTTTAGCAAAGTTAAATTTCCGTTCAACTCACAACTGACATTCTTTGACAGTTGTATGAACTGACACTTATCACGGCAAGTTGACGTAGGGTGTGACTTTGCTAAACAATTAGTTTCCTTGACTGTACCTAATACCTAAGTAAACAGTAAAGGAAAGTCTCTCATTGTATCTGCGATGAGAGAGTTTCGTTCACTCCTCTGGGTAGCACTGAAAGCCATCCTATAAAATATTAAATTTACTAAGAGCGCAGTCAAGTTATAAAATGAGAGAAAATAATGATTTATTCCGGTCTGATCCCCTGAACCTCAACTCCACCTCCCCCCTCCTCGATCCCCTGCTAGTTCATCTTATTATTAGGCTGACATGCCTGCCAGCCTAGCTGGGTTTACTTGTCCCACGATGTAACAAAATATTATTATGCTTTTCAACTTAGCTCTTAACATAAGTAATCGTATCAAAGAATTAAGCAAAACTCCTGCTTAACAGAAGTAGGTAGTGGATTTCAATAGTAATGTGTATTCATAATACGACATCCGCTACCAGCACCCAAGCATAGTCATGAGACCACAAATAAAAAAAAACCTGGCAAGAGCGAGTCGGACTCTCGCACCAAGGGTTCCGTACAATCATAATTATGTTTTTAAATTTTCATCGGCGAGGCCTATATTCGTCAGAGAATTTTAACACTGTGCAATGCGGTGTAGAATACTGCAGTTTTATGTCAGCGCCATCTCTTGACCGATAGTGGAAGTAATGTAACTTTTGTTCATGATTTCTGAAAAAGTGTGCTATTTAGAGACTTCGTTTTATTTTTCCTGTAATCCGTACATAAACTTCTATCACATAGAATTATTAAAGATTTTTCTCTTTGCAAATTTTGGAGATAAGGCCCCCCTTATCTCCAAAATTTGCAAAGAGAACGGTATTCTCTTTTTTTACATTTTTATCAAAAGTCGAAAACTATGCGGCCTAAAAAAAAAGAAAAAATGTTTGAGAATGTGCAAACTGCGCTCTTTCACTTTCTTTCTTTCTTTTCTTCCACATATTCCCTAGTAGCCCCACTTCAAATTTTTCAGACCCCCTTTCAGTCCCTGTTGCAAAAAGTATACACATATTTTTATTTCTTTCTAATTTGCAAAATAGTTGTGCAAACGTCATCTAAAACTATTCTAAATTTTAAGTTGATAGCATTAATAGTTCTTAAGATATCCAGCTGTGACAGACAGACAGACAGACAGACCGAGTCTCACCATAAGGGTTCCTTTTTACCGTTTTGGTACGGAACCAAAAAATAATTTTCTCATTTTTTCGTCGGTTAAAAAGTGTTATCACTATCTCAACAGTTAACTGGAACGTCGGTTTGGTTAAACCCGATCATTTCCATAAAAATGTTGTTCCATTCAATGTTTTCTGTGTCACTGTGGCACAACAAAGCAATACAGAAGTTCTATTTCTAACCGTACTTCAAATAGCCTTACTCAGTAGAACGTTACTCGGACACAAACTATAAAATCAATTTGAATCACTCAAAAGGCTACCGCAACTGCTCTACTTAATAAAACACTGATCAAAGTACGTTTTGGGTTGATTGTAACCCTTCAGAGTATAACACAACGTAACTTTCCAGATAACAAGTATGTTTAACCTTTTGACCGCCACACTCATGTATAGATGACAAACAAAATGTGCCCAGCACGCAACGGTCGGTTTGACTGCATGACAAACTTTGACGCCGAGGGCACGTTTTTGATTTTTTGACGTGTGACGGTCAAAAGGTTAAGGATGTGTTCTATAGCATTCACATTCTACGACGTGGAAAACTAACCTTATTATCATTATCTTTATATTTCAAGTTGAACTTCTGTCAAACAGGTTTATACAGCAAGTCACGCTCACCAAATGCACTGTAAATGTGTAAGAGAAGTGCACATTAAGTGGTAATGGGAGTGTTGTGGCGCGCTCAGCCCCGGCGCGCGGCGGGCGCGGGCGACCAGCCAACAGACGCCTAATGGCCGGAATAAGGCTAATTTGTAGGAATACATTTTGCAATTGTCTCTGTTTTTAAAGCTTTTCATAAAGTAGTTTGAGTAACAAATTGGCTGTTTCATAAGATTTTTGCAGAGAAATTTAGGTGGACTTAATGGGGACGACACTGGCATTTAGCGAGTCCCAAGTTGTTTATGCTTAAAGAACTTTAAAGTAAATATTCTGTGGTATTTGTGAGGGTTTGTGAATAAGACAGACAACACTGTCTGATAAATGTAGAATAACTTTTTTGTGGCTTATTTATTTTGTAGATACCACTAACAGGAAACATTTAATTATTATTAGATAAAAAAACCTAGTATAATAGGTAGGGAAGGTGTCTACGTTTAGTCACACAGGGATATTGAGTTGCCATGTCCTTATCACACAGAACATCGTATTTTCGTGCAATTTGAATATCCCGTCTGTTTATCGCGGTATAAATATCGTGTGACGCTTACGACTCTGCCGAGGCCCTCCGTGCAGTTGTCGTGATGGATGGAGGGTCGTGAGGAGGTCAGCCTATGTTTATTGATGTTTGTTTTCTTTTGAGGCTAAACAATCATCTTTGTTTGAGGGCGGGTTCTCGTTTTTGTGTCACGGCAAAATAAACTACAGAGTAGCGCACATTTGCACTTGAGGTACAGCCGCACTGCGTGTTGGTAGAATCTGTGTTCTAACAGACAGAAGATTAAGTCAAAAAATTAAAACATACAGAATGTCGCTTATTGGATTTAATCCAAATCCCCCAAAGCTCCAAGAAATTGCTTCTTAACTCCAACATCTTACGAAATATAAATCACTTTTTCCTCAAATCCAAAGTCATCAATTATTGATCCTGAAATCGGTAACACGAATACCTTAATGAAATAGTCAATTAAAGGTGGAGACACCAGAGGTTCTCGGGTTTGGTAGATAATTCGATACCTCGCGCTAGGGGCGGCACAAATCGGTAATTTTGTTTTAGTTAATTACTCCATTACATTGAAACCTTCCAGTGATTGTCAGGGGCGCTTCCGTCAAGGAAAATGTATGTCGAGAAGTGGGAAATATAATCAATTGATTATAATTTATCAAAGTTTCCGAATGACTGTGATGCGGACGAGTACTTCGACGCTTAGGTGTCTTTTTGGTTTTGTATTTATTTATTTTATAATTTGTGTACACACAGTAAAATACAAAGGGACATGACATGATTATAAATTGAGTACAAAGGTACTGCTTATTTCTTAAGAAATTTCTTCCAGCAGACCTGCGAAAGGAGAAGTAAAAAAGAAATGTAGACAATAGTGTGTGAGAACAAGAAGAGAAAAATATGAATGTGTGAAGTCTAAAACTAGAATATTAAATAAACCTACGCATATAATTGTATTTGTTATTTAGTCATATAATTTAGTACCTACTGTAATAATTACTTATATACATACAATAAAGGCAAAAGATATTAATTTATTACCTAATATGAGTTATAAAATTCGTGAAATTTGAGCAAAAAAAAAATGGATTACTAAATGATTCAGATTATAATTTATAGATCGAGTGTTGTTGTAAGGCTTACAAGTACTGTCTGAAACTGGATGTCATCTTAAACATCGTGACTTAGAAGAATAAAACACTTATACTTCTGTCAACCAGAATAATAGTATAGGTGACATAAAATTAAAAACCGGCCAAGTGCGAGTCGGACTCGCACACGAAGGGTTCCGTACCACAAGGCATAAAACGCCGAAAAAACGTTTCTTTTATACCTTTTTAAATTTTAACTTTATTTTATTTTTATTATTTGTTGCTATAGCAGCAACAGAAATACCTACATTATTTGTGAAAATTTCAACTGTCTAGCTATCACGGTTCATGAGATACAGCCTGGTGACAGACAGACAGATGGACAGTAGAGTCTTAGTAATAAGGTCACGTTTTTACCCTTTGGGTACGGAACCCTAAAAAGACCTTCTAAAGACACAGCTTTTAATAATGATCAACTTTTGCTTATCAGCCATTAAGCCGGTTAAAATTGAGAGCCCATTCAATGTGTTTGTCGTCCAAGTCGGCTTACGACTTATTTTTGTCAACCAACATTTCCTACATTTCGCATATCAAGTTTTTTTTTAAATCGAGGATAATAACAAAAAAAGTAAGAAAGCGATGGTTACAGCCTTAGCAGCCGCAGATCGCGGCGCGCGGCGGTGAGCGCCGAATTATACATAACTCAATAAGGTGACACGGAGGCTCCGAGTTTTGAAGAGATTTTATCATCTCGTACTACAATCACCTGAGACCTGACTAAATGGATGTTTTTGTCATCTCCTACAATCACCTGAGACCTAACTAGATGGATGATGGATGTTTTTATCATCTACTACGTATACAATCGCCTGAGACCTAACTAAATGGATGTTTTTCTCATCTCCTACAATCACCTGAGACCTAACTAGATGGATGTTTTTGTCATCTCCTACAATCACCTGAGACCTAACTAGATGGATGATGGATGTTTTTATCATCTACTACGTATACAATCGCCTGAGACCTAACTAAATGGATGTTTTTGTCATCTCCTACAATCACCTGAGACCTAACTAGATGGATGATGGATGTTTTTATCATCTACTACGTATACAATCGCCTGAGACCTAACTAAATGGATGTTTTTGTCATCTCCTACAATCACCTGAGACCTAACTAGATGGATGTTTTTGTCATCTCCTACAATCACCTGAGACCTAACTAGATGGATGATGGATGTTTTTATCATCTACTACGTATACAATCGCCTGAGACCTAACTAAATGGATGTTTTTGGAACAAAGTTCTTTAACGCGGCTTGCGTTAGGAGTAAACTGATAGAAATCGTTACGAACGAATAAGCGTACAACCTAGTACGTACCCTCCAAATGCGGCTTTCTTCTTTCATTCTTATTTTCTGTTTTTGGTCCTGCTTTCTTATTTTTTATTTTGCTTCTTGCGAGATAGATTTAATATAAGTTTTCGAGGGTGTTAAAGCCGACAGTCAAAATGAAAATCCAAGTGGACGGGGGCAAAAATTTAAAAAACTTTCGTCGTAGGTATTGATTTCTTGATTTTCGAAGGCGCTGAATTCCATAGTGAGGTCAATGAAAACCCAAAATGGCGACTTTGAAAATTAAAAAAAAAATCGTCATGGGTGTCGTATTCTTGGTTTTCGAGGGTGCTGAACCAATCTTCTTCTTCGTAGCACTTTGTCAGAGCAATCGTAGTCCTCATTTAGTTTCTTATCTAGGGGCTGATGTGATACGGCTCAAGATTTCGCGCCACCTATTCCGATTTCTGGAGTTTTAAGCGTACTCATACAAGGGATCGTCCACAGGTAGACGCTTTTTAACCGACGAAAAAACGGAGGAGGTTCTCAGGTCGACGCGTATATATATATTTTTCTTATATATGACCGCATAACTTTTTTCAAACTCAAACTCAAAGCATTTATTTCAATTAAACCATTTACAGGCACTTTTGAATTGTCAAGAAGTCGGTCAGTCAGAAAATATGATGCTAGTTGCCTATTCCAAAGCGTAGGTACCTATGGAGAAGAACGGGCAAGAAACTCCATGGACACTCTTTTAAAATTATATTTTACAAAAATATTAGTTACATCATTACTTTTGATATTAAAATTATATAATGTGAGAACGATGTAAAAAAATAAGAAAGACGTACGCGTTAAGAGCGTCCAGAGTACAACAAATAGTACTTAACAAACAACAATCCAAAAATAAAATAATTTAAAATAAGCCGAGGCAGCTAAGTGATGACCAGCCCCAACTGACGGCGCCCGTTCACGAACATGACGCATAGATCAGCACCATTTAGCTCAACCATTTTGAAGGGAGCTAAATGATCCAATACACACGCCACCGTCAGAGAGATATTTGAGTGAGCATGACATACTATCAGCTGCCAGGGCACATTCAAGTCAATGAAAGACATATTATTACCCGGTAAATGGTAGCTATAGGGTACATAGAACTCACATCTGTGCTATGCAATTATACAATACAAAGGAAATTGATTTTATACAATGCAAAGATAGTCTTACAATCTTCAGCAGCTCCAACATGTGTTAATCAATTAGTTCTGGTTATGGAGCAGGACCAGCATTGTCATCATTTTTACAGATTAGTTCGATTTTGATAATTCTTTTTTTATTGGATAGAGTACCTATACCTCGAAGTTGGTACGAGAGTGACACTGAAAAAAAACTGAACAATCTAGCAAGTTATTAGTTTTATTATATATTTTCAAAAAAGTGTCCATTTACATCAATACATCGCTGCATCCGATGGAACCACTGAGAAAAGCACTTTGCCCACTCGTCCTTAGGGGTCTCTTCAGCGGCATTTTGAAACGCAGCCACTGCTTCTTCGGCGTCCATAAAACGTTTTCCTCGAAGTTTTTCTTTTATTTTCGGAAATAAATAAAAATCGCAAAGTGCGAGGTCGGGGTTGTAGGGCGGGTGACCCAGTAATTCCACGTCTGACGTCGCCAAGTAGTCGATTGTTTGCGTGGCGGTGTGCGACGAGGCGTTGTCGTGGTGAAAGAACCTACTGCGAGGTCGTTTCTCCCGAACATTTTCCAAGACAAGTGGCAACCTCCTCTAAAACAATTGTTGCGTAATGACCTGTCCTTCCGAAGAACGAGGCCACCATCTTTTTTCCCACGCTTCGACCTCACTTTAGTTGGCAACTCCTCGGAAGAAAATACCCAGACAGCAATCTGTCTATTAGTTTTAGGATCATAACAATAAATCCAGCTTTCGTCACCCGTAAGTATGTCGAACATAGCATTTGAGTCACTTCCGTTAAATCTTTGAACCATTTTACGACACCTATCAACACGACGGAGTTTTTGGGCCTCTGTCAAATTATGAGGTATCCACTGGGCACAAAGCTTCCTGACTGCTAAATGTTCATGGAGGATTGTGTGCTTGACTCATACCGATGCCTAAGCTTGTCCGAATCTGCTGATAAGTCACTCTTTTGTCAGTCTCTATCATGCGCCGCACAACACTGATGTTATCTTCAGTCATCGCCGTAGAAGACCGTCCCTCACGCAGGTCATTGGTGAGATTAGTGCGACCACGTTTAAACTCATTAAACCAGTTGTGAACAGTGGCACGAGATGGGGCTTCATCGTAAAAGACCAATCATAGTCTATCATAACTTTCTTGTTGACTTAAATGACATCGAAAGTCATAAAGAATCATTGTACGAAAATTTTCTCGCGTTAAATTTATGCTGACGTGACACAGACAATTTTCAATTTGCTGCCAAATCGTAAAAAAATGAAAAATGAATAAAATACATACACAATAAGATTGACAGAGTTCCATTTTCAAAATTTGAACTTATTTTTTTATTATATCGTTTACAAGTGACCAGTTCTAAAAATTTTCAGTGTCGCCCTCGTACCATATACATTTGAAAAAAAAATCCTACCCTATGGCTGGGAAAATAGGGGTGATTTATTGTTCACTCACAGATTTTAATGCTGAGTTGTGTGTTATAAAAAAAAACAGTATTCATACATTAAGCATGTAGTAATTAGTAAAATAAAGCCACAAAAAATTATAAAATAAAAACTTTTAACAATAAAATTTTACCGCCGAAACAACTGAAAAGCAAAAAATAATAAACCTTTTTTATTTAACCTTAATAACTAAGTTCTTAAACTAATGTAAGTATACCTAAGTAATTTTGAGTCGGCGCCAAACAAGCAAATTAATTAATTACGTAAAGCGCGGCGGCGGCGCGGCGGCGGCGCGGCGGCGGCGGCGCGGCGCGACACGCCCTTTCGCCGGAAAATGCCGAACGTGTACGAAGTTAATGTCAGCGAGACAGCAATCCGAACGGGTGCACATGCACACGTGAGGGCACACGTCCAGTGGTCGTGCGGAGAGCGCATTTTTTGGAATGTTAATGTTTATCGCTGGAAATTTCAGTTATTTCTTTAAATTTAAGGTAATTTAGTGGTCTTTGTTCATTGAATGTTTGGCGCCGAGTCAAAATTACTTAAGTATACTCACATTCGTTTAAGAACTTAGTACTTTAAATAAACAAACTTGTATTAAAACAATCACGGTTTCAGTAAATCTCATATCATAACTTTCCTTTTTAACTTGGTCGCGAAGGACTTCGTTTTTCAAGTTATCTATTTATTTAATCTTCTGAAGTCGGTTGAATCTCTCCACTTAAAACTTATAAGTGCACTCCACTGTGACTTGCTCGCCTATTTATTACAAAATGAGTTTGTACGGATTTGTAAGGGAAAAATTAATTTGTATGAAAGTAAATGGTTTTGAGTATCGTTATTTAACGAATTATTTTTTGCAATATTATGTAAGAATTATTATTTATGTACAGACAGCCTCAAAATGATTCCTCAAAATGACATCGACAAAAAAAACATGAATAGTTTACAATCTTCTATAATATTGTATCAATGAGCAGCCACAAAAGTTATTACACATGGGTGCTTCATTGTCGCTACACATCGATAGGTACAGGTACAGGTATTATGGAACACTAATTGTGGGAATAAAATTATCCGGAAAAGGACCAGAGTTACCGACATAGTTTGCAGAGTAAGCAAGCTGAAGTGGCAGTGGGCTGGCCATGTTTGTCGAAGGACCGATGGCCGGTGGAGCAGACGAGTCCTGGAGTGGAGACTGCGTATCGGTCAGCGTGCGTGTGGGTGTCCCCCTCTGTTAGATGGACGGATGACCTAAAGAAGGTGGCTGGGACAGACTGAATGCAGTAGGCGGAGGGCATGGTGCTGTGGCGCAGCCTCGGAGACGCCATGTGTAGCGGTGGACTGCGATAGGCTGAGTTGATTGAAGTGTAGATAATCAAATTGATTCTAGTCGATGTATACATTTTTTGACGCTGAGTGTTAGTACACTCAGCGTCAAAAAATGTATACATCGACTAGAATTATACCCAAGTAGGCTAGTGCCTACTTGGGTATAATATCTGTAAATATTTTTGCTTTATATTTTATAATACAACTAGGAAGTTACCAACTTTGAACGATAAAAAGAAACAGAAAAAATATTAAGAAAAGGTTATAAAATAAGGAATGGTAAGGAACTAGTAAAAAAATAATGTATTTATACATTTCATAAAAGATATTCTTCCTAGCATGTCGGTGGCAATCTATTTGTGTCAGCGGAAAACTTGAAACGGATTTGTTTTTTCAAATACTGAAGAATTTTCCTTCACGGTTTAAATCTCAACAAACAATAAAAAGGCAGTGTACCCATTGAGAACTCTTATTTAATAAAGTTATACATGACTGTGGCGGTCAAAAGGTTAAATAGTCTTTCTTCCCGGTGTTGTACCTGTATTCACTAATAAGATTCTTTGTTTTGTTTCTCAATTGTTTGAATATTGTAAAATTCTTTTAGAGAAACAAATCTTGAAACTGAAAGTTTATTCACCTTTTTTATGGCGGTAAACAAACTTCGGCGGTGTGCTTATGATAGCAGAACATTTCTCTTTTGTAAACTACGTAGGCGAGGCAGATGATGACTCAACACCAAACATAGCTAGACCTTTCCAATATATAAACAGAAGTCTCTTTCCACGAAATCCTGGTATGGTTAGTCACATCTGGGCACACCAGCTGGTTCAAAATAAGTTTTGAGCTAGCTCCCACACTATTAATCCTATGTTAGCGGAGCAGAGGTGGGCAGGCAGTCTGTCTAAAATAGCTATCCTGATGTAATCTGTTGAAGGTATATCACCTCCATGTACTTTGGTACCTTACACTGGCTAGGTGAAAAACTGTTTGTTTGGAATGACATAAGTTTTTCACCAGACTCTTGTTTCAACTTTGTTCCATGATTGTTCCTTTATAAACCTATACACATTCCCAATAAAAGCTTTACAGTATTCCTTGTGTATTTTCGCTCTGTAAACCTCCCCAACAAAGGTTATGGGCCCAGGACAGTAAAGTGTGTAGTATGTTGTGAAAATAATTCGAAATTCTAAAGATATGTAAAGTACATGTAGGAAGAAAAATGACTTCGAATGTACGTATAGAATTATTGACGAAGGACAACTACGACAGTTGGAAGGTACAGGTGGAAGCATTGTTAATAAAGAATGACTTCTGGGAGTATGTAAGTGGAGAAAAGCCAAAACCTACTACCGATGCTGCTATATCGACATGGAAGACGGCTGACAGAAAAGCAAAGTCTGAGTTGATATTGGCATTAGATCCGAGTGTAGTTCGTCATGTAAAAAAGGTGGAGACTGCACGAGAGGTATGGTTAAAATTAGAGAGCTTGTTTGCATCGAGAGGACCTGCAAAGAAAGCGAATTTAATGAAAAGGCTAATGTTACAAAGGATGAGTGAAAACCAAAAGGTACATGAGCACCTTGATTCCTTTTTTGAAGCTGTAGATAAATTGGAAGGAATGGATATAAAAATCCATGATGATTTGTTAACGATCATGCTGCTGTACAGTCTTCCGGGAAGTTACGAAAACTTTAGATGTGCCATAGAGTCTAGAGATGAGCTTCCAAAGCCAGAGCAACTAAGAGTTAAAATCATCGAAGAGGACAGTTCAAGAGGAAACGCTCATGTTGACAAAATAGAAGGCGCCATGTATTTGGACAAACATCAGAAGAAAATTACTGGAAAAACATTTAAGTTTAAATGTTTTAAGTGCCACAATTTTGGCCATAAGGCGTCGGACTGCACAAAAAAAGGGGAGAAGGCTCAAGAAACTCGATGTGTGGAGTCATGCACTAGTCATAAAAGTTGTGAAGCTTTAACTATATATCATGTTTCAGATGACTGCCGCATCGCTGTTGATGCGAAGCGCCGTCAGGAATGGATTTTTGATAGTGGTTGCACTTCTCATATGTGCAATGACCCGCAAAGGTTTGCTGAGATACTCCCTGCGAGTCTAAAATTAAAATTAGCCACAGATTCTTTGACAACCGTGCAAGGTAAAGGTACAGTTAAGTTATTAGCATGTAATGATGATCGAACGCGAAATATTGATTTTGAAAATACCCTATTGGTTCCCGATTTACGTAGTAATTTAGTTTCCATCGCCCAGCTTACCGAACGAGGTTGTGAAGTCACATTCAAGCACGACGTAGCCTATGCAGTTAAAAACGGTGAGGTGAAACTGACCGCTGATCGGCGAGGTGACTTATATTACCTGAGGGAACTGGACGCTTCAGCGTCAGTGTTAAGTAGTGAAAGTGTTGATCTGTATCGATGGCACGAGCGTATGGGACATCTGAATGCTAGGGATCTTATGAAAGTACTAAAGAAATCAGGTATTGATCCGATAAATATCGATAGTAACTTGCATGATTGTGATGTGTGCGCTAAGGGTAAAATGGTATCGTTGCCTCATGTGAAGTCCAGTTTACGCTGCAACGAGAAGTTGGGAATAATATACTCTGATGTGGTAGGTCCAATGAGAGTTCAATCTAATGGCGGAAATAAATACTTTGTCACTTTTATTGACGATTGTACTCGTTGGTGTGACGTATTTATGCTGAAAAATAAAAATGACGTTTTGTCAAAGTTTAAAATTTTTAAATGTCATGTTGAAAATTTGACAGGAAGAAAAATTAAATATTTACATACGGATAACGGGACTGAATATAAAAATAAATTTTTCGATGAATTTTTAGAAAGTGAAGGTATTAAGAGACGTTTTACGACGCCATACTCACCTCAAAGTAACGGAATCGCTGAACGGATGAACCGTACATTGATTGAGATGGCAAGGTGCATGATCTTATCGTCAGGTATTTCACCAAGTTTTTGGGCAGAAGCTGTAGCTACTGCATGCTATTTGCGTAATAGGTGTCCAACTAGCAGTCTGAATGGTGAAATTCCATACGAAAAATGGTTTGAGAGACCTGTGAATGTCAAATATTTAAAAACGTTTGGCACGAAAGTACACGTCTTGGAAAAGGAACCAGGTAAAGATAAGTTTTCTGCACGAAGTTCACTCGGTGTTTTTGTGGGTTATCCAGATGATGCTAAAGGTTATAAAATATGGATACCTGAGAGTAGAAGAATCGTAGTGTCGAGAGATGTAAAATTTCAGGAAGGTAAACCAACTGAAATTGAGTGTAAGGTCTCAAATGAATCATTAGTTGAACAAAAATCTGAAAAGAGTATTGTGAGAAAGACTGTTGATATAGAAATCCAAACTAAAGAACAGTCGGATATACCATTTAGTGATGAACCTTCAAGAGAAGAAATCCCATTTGATATTCAACCGAATGTACCAGTGATTGATGATGGAGGTGCAGAGAATACAGAACCTACTGGAATTGGTAGAAATGTTACTTTAAAAAGAGGTCCTGGAAGGCCAAGGATTCAAAAAGGACAAGTTGGCCGCCCACGTAAAATCTACAACATGGTTGAGGTAAGAGAGAGTAGCGACAATGAGTCATCGACGGAAGAATACGTTGATACTGATGATTTTGCTGGAGCTATTGAAATCACGTTGAAAGAAGCTTTAGCATCTGACGAAAAGGTCCAATGGGATGAAGCGATTCTTTCAGAAATAAGAAGTCTAATAAATAACGACACGTGGGAAATTGTGAAGAAACCTTCAGATCGTAATATCGTAGGATGTCGATACGTGCTGACTACAAAGCTAAATGTTGACAATACTGAGAAAAAGAAGGCCAGACTTGTAGCAAAAGGATACAGTCAGCAACATGGCCTAGATTATAATAAGACATTCGCTCCAGTTGCGAGAATTGCGACTGTACGTTTGTTGGTCGCCTTAGCTGTCGAAATGGGCATGGACATTGACCAGATAGATATAAATACCGCTTATTTAAACGGTGATCTGACCGAAGATATTTATATGAAGATCCCAGAGCTGCTGAAAGAAGGCCTAGAGAAACTAAAAAATGCAGATGGCGTTAATTCTGCAGTAGGTAAAAAAGCAGCTAAAATGCTTGAAGATATGAAAGCAGGTGGTGACACCTGTCGTTTAAAGAAATCTCTTTATGGTCTCAAACAAGCTGGACGACAGTGGAATATTAAACTGGACGAGAAGCTGAGACAAATGGGATTGAGACCTACGATAAATGAACCTTGTTTGTATCACAAGCGCAATAAAGGTGGATCAGATCTTTTTGTTGTTGTTTACGTGGATGACATATTAATCGCATCGACAGAAAGATTGTATATAAATAAATTCAAGCAGGAATTGGCGAGGAGGTTTGAGCTTAAAGACTTTGGTCAAGCAACCTTCTGTCTCGGGATAAATATAAATAAAAGTGGCAATGAGTATTTCTTGTCACAAGAGAAATATATAAAATATATTTTGAAGAAATTTGATATGGATAGTTGCAATCCTGTCCAGACTCCAATGGAAATTGGAAATCCTGTTATTAGTGAAAAAGGAGTAATAAAAGCGAAACAATTTCCGTATAGAGAACTGATTGGAGCGCTCATGTATTTAAGTGTAGCGACTAGACCTGATATCGCCAACGCTACGGCAAAACTTGCACAGTTTGCAGAAAACCCGCAGGAAACTCATTGGAGGGCTGCGAAGCGAGTTCTTCGATACTTAAAAGGTACGATAACTCACGGTTTATCTTTTAAGCCGACAGGGTTATGCATACAAGGGTATGCAGATGCAGATTGGGGTAGCTGCGTCATTGATAGACGATCCTTTACGGGTTATTTATTCGTTCTAGGAGGCGCAAGCATATCATGGACTTCACAAAAGCAACGCATCGTTGCGACTTCAACTTGTGAGGCCGAGTTTGTGAGTTTGGCAGAAGCTATGAAAGAAGCTGTATATTTGAACAGTCTGTTGAAAGAGCTAGGTTTACATCAACTCTGTAAGGTAAGAATGCATGCTGATAATATAAGTGCTATTTGCCTTGCTGAGGATCACGGTATACATCATGCGAAAAGTAAGCACATTGACATTAGACATTTCTTTATAAGGGATGTGCTACGTTACAATAAAGATATAACGTTGGAACATTTGTCAACTGACAAAATGCTGGCAGATGTCCTCACCAAACCTTTGCCTCGCGTAAGACACGAATTACTAACAAGTGCGTTAGGGTTGTGTGTGCGAAAGTAAAGATAAGTTTTTCTTTTTGTAAATCGTATCGTACATGAGTTGAGGGGGTGTGTTGAAGGTATATCACCTCCATGTACTTTGGTACCTTACACTGGCTAGGTGAAAAACTGTTTGTTTGGAATGACATAAGTTTTTCACCAGACTCTTGTTTCAACTTTGTTCCATGATTGTTCCTTTATAAACCTATACACATTCCCAATAAAAGCTTTACAGTATTCCTTGTGTATTTTCGCTCTGTAAACCTCCCCAACATAATCCCATGACTGCCTCATGTGACACGTACCAAATATCATGGGGAGAATTTATACGTGAATATGGAACGGCGAAGTTAAATCACTATTAAGTTCAAAGAAATTGAGACACATAAGTAAAGAATAACATAGTAAATACTTAATTTATTTAATAGGAATATCCCTCTAAAAAATTAAAGTGTTATGTAGTTACTTGATAGTGCGTCAACGTCACTTTTGTACGAAGACACGACTCGACATTTCTTAAAGGCCGACATATTAACTAAAATTAATATAACTGCAAAGATAAGGTCACACTATCTTCGTTTGAGAACGCTTGATTCAATTTTCGTCTTTCGTCGGTTTTCTTCGAATTTCGGATATTTTTGTAACTGCACTAAAGTACATCTCATTAGTATTCGAGCTTGTAAATACCTCATTAGAAAATACTTGGTCTGTCTGTATAGTTGCGAGCTCATGTAGTACTGATATTAATTAAGGCCAGTTTCAAAATAGGATCTAGGTACAATTTCATTGTAGTTCAGCATGTTTCACATTAGCCAAGACCAGTTTGTTGCTACTCTCAGGGCACTGATAGAAACTCAATGCTACAAAAATCTATTTATTGTTAATTAATTCATCTTTCCGAGAAAATGGTATGACGTTGATAAAACGTAGATAACATTTTTTTTGCGCCGAATCAGTCCAAAAGCTCGTGGAATCAAGTCAATTACACAAAAGCCGCACGCCCGCGAGTCGCGACCGGGTCATAAACAACAGTATCTCGTATTGTGTGTGGACGACCGTTTTTATTTGCTCCGCTGCCAATATTCGCATTGCCCGGCCGCTATCTGCAATGGCCGGGCGTCCCAGGGCTGCCCCGCATCACTCACGACGCTCAGACACGTAAATGCTTGTAGTTTTTCACAACAAATCCCGGTCATTTCTCAACGTTGAAGCCTATTCGTTATGTTTACCAGCGTTTTTTTGTGTCTTTATAAATAGTAAAATTACTCACCTTTCCTTAAATTGGGATACCTTAATCCTCAGTTTAATATTAATAAAGAAATGAGTTAGCTAAAACAGAAGAATAACGACGGATTAGTAACAGAGAGCCAGTTACATGTTCTCACGGGTAACAACGGACAAAATTAAGTATTGGAAATCTTAGGAGCACTAATAAGCCATTTGCCACAAACCCATATATCAACACGGTACGTGTTGATAAGGGTTTGGTGGTAAATATGTCTAATGAGAACTCTTTACAAAGTATATAAAAGTCTTAACTCGCTCGCACTATGTATGAATTATTTAAAAAAAAGGTTTATAGTGGTTCAATGGATATTCGCAGTTTATTTCAGTTAATACAATATTATCTGTGGCAGCCCTGAGCAAACTGCAGATACTGTGAAATCACACATCAAATACGCAGCACCTGGAGCGAGCGTTGATACTGCTGCACGGTGCGGATATCACCCGCAGCAGTTCACTCAAACATTTTTTTGGGTTGTTTCTGTCCCCTTTTTTAAAACAATCGTTTCATATCGTAGGGAATATTTGATTTGGAACAGAAAAGTAGTAGTTGGTGGTAATACAGTAAAGGCTCCCGCATATAGGCGCGATGCGACGATGCAACGCGATTCTGGTAAAATAATATCCATCTAGTTTTCATAGAAATTGTTCTACTAGAGTCTGTCTGCAGGAGCCTTAAGTGGAAGCAGCAGGCCATGAATCCGATCAATTTCCTCGAAGCAACTCAAACTCAAAGTATATCTTTCAAAATAACCAATCTCTCAGGATGTCGGAGGGCGCAGCCACACTGAAATCTGCCTTCTCCTAACGTGCAGTGCAACTGCATAAAAAACTATTAACACATTTAAAATAAACCGAGTTGAAAACTCTTCGCACCAAGTGTATAATAGGAAAACTTAAGAGCGGCAAGCACCCAACGTCAATCATCGATTAAATTACAATTATTGCCAAATTCCGGTTACCGGATCTATTTTAGTTCTTACATAAATATGATTGAGTTTGTGACGTCAATCAGACTATTAGATAAACTTGCGTCACAGACTTACGAAAATAAAAGAATCAAGATTGTTACAAAAGGAACTTGATTGATATTCTGTAATTAGACTGGATTCTTTCAGAATGTCCTAAAGATAGTACTATTAACGTCAACATTACAAAATGTTACATGCTATGTACATCGTAAAACGCCCTAAAAATTTAAACTTTAGAAACCGTTTTCCAGGTCTACTGGAAGTTTAATGTATAAAATATAAAATTATAAATATGTCCTATGGCGCCACATAAAATCATTAAACGATTCGTGTGAAAGAGCGTTCATAATGTAGTAAAACTTGGGAACCAAAGAGATTACCGTCCAATATAGATTGGTGTAACACTAAGTAACGAGTTTCTTACAACGTAAGTGATAACTTAGGATGTAAGTTTTTGCTTAGCACGATATAACCTCAGGATTATGTGGCAATATTCTAAGTTCTTTCGAACTTACAGGCTGTTTCATAGCATTGGTATCCCATTTGCGAAATTAATATTTTTTGTTTACGGAGAGTCTCTCAGATATCTATCTGAGAGACTCTTCGTAAACAAAAAATATTGATCGATGGCCTGAAGATGGCCAAGTAGATGTATTGTGAAATAAACACAATTTGTTATTCTGGCGATAGTTTAGAACGGTATATGTTACTATTGAATGCAGAAAAGTTATTAAAATGATGTAGTTGAGATTGTTAAGTCCATTTATACATTATGTGTAATGGATTGGATTAAGTTGCAATAAAAAAGGGATTTTTAATACCTAATCCTTTTTATTATAGAGGCTTTCAAACCTTGGTTAGAGAGATTGCTTATTACTAATATTATAAAGCTGAAGAGTTTGTTTGTTTGTTTATTTGGTTGAACGCGCTAATGTCAGGAACTGCTTGCCAATACGGCCAATAGGAGCGGAGCATCAATGAAAAATGTTGCAAAAACGGAAAAAAATATTCCTTTTGAGAGCTTCTGTTGCGTACGCTGCGTAAACGGTTAAAGTTACGCAAAAATCATGTATGACGGAAATGTTCTCCTTTAAAAGTTCTAAAAAAAATGTCCACAATAGCATAGGTCTATCTTTAAAGGTTGGCTCAGTCCTTTATTCTGGTAATCAAATTTGTTCTAAAGTAATGCATTATTTGTGAAGGTGTTTTTATAATCATTATATACCTATCCAAATAAATACGTTATTCATCACAAGTATTTAATTTTGAACAAAATTGCCCTTGACATCATTTGTTTTCAATTAATATGTTAGACATATTATATTTTTAAAATAACTCCGCAAGGCGGCCGGCCATGAGGGGTGGTTTATACTTTAGTAGGTTTTTCTCAAATTAACGCGGGTGAAACCGCGCGGCACAGCTAGTTAGATATAACAGTGTTTAGTCAGATCGAAGTTTCGAAACTTTCTGTTTTATACAATACTTCTTCATTCACTGTGTGCAAAGATGTGCAGCGTATGAGTGAAACCAATGTAGATCATTATAGATATTTCCGGTTCAGGAAAAAAATTTATTAAGTGTCCAAATGCTTTAAGTCGTAAACGCAATATATCACAATTTTACAGGACTCTTGAAACGGAAAAAGCTTCTGCACTAAGAAAAAAGTGTAGGTATAATTCTTTTAATTACCTTATAGCATTCTTATCTTCAAAGAACATCTTCATAAAATAAATAAGTGAAACATTTATGAGAAGATTTCCAGACAACTGCAGTATGACTTTATACAAAATGCTCATAATTATTTTATGCTCTTTTAATGCTCTTTGTATGCTTATTACGATGCTCTTATTTCCACTATGTGTATTACAACGATCCTTTGATGTCGCGAGTACAAAGTCGAATCACAAAGTATTACTGCCGTATAGTTGAGAGAGTTAATTAATATTCCCCGGGGCTACATTAATCATTGGCAGTGTAATTAATTTCAGATACGCAAATAAATTAAATAAAAAGTTGATTTTAATCGATGGCAAGATTTCAAAGTGCATAGGTATAAAATATGATTTTTCAGTTTCTAGGCCTGACGCAGATTTGGGTGGGCCGAACCGCAATGCCAAAATCCTCATCACTTTCGTACATTTTCTATCAACCATCACACAGTACTACAGACGGGCCACACCGCAATGCGCTCCGCTGCTGCAGTAATGTGCGTTTACTCGTAGCTTTATGCACCACATCACCTATACATAAAGTAGCTATCTTTAAATTAAAGATGTAAAATTGCTGTCACCGTTAACAATGCCGTTCCTGCAAAATTGCGACCTAAAAAGAAATCATGCTGCAAAATATTGCCAGGGCTGTAGCCTTTAATTCCAAACAACATTAAATATTTCAGTCGGTTTGACTTTATCGTGCACTGAAGTAAACTCGATAATTTGCGAGAACATCGAGTACAATGTATAAAAGTTAAACGAATTCACAAAACTAGGAAATAACAATAAGGAGAGGTTTGGTACGACTTGTTGTCAAGTTGTTGAGCAGTGTGGACTGTGGAGTCACTTGGCATAACGGTTGTTTTGTTTTAGAAGTTATCTAGTAATGTAGGTACTGATGAATACTGTTTGTTGTTGTTGTGTTTACAATCAAATTTCAAAGTGTTTACTTACATTTTTGGCTGTATTTTACTCCCGTTTTACATTCAAGTTTAGTCATTCCATGTGTAATGATTACTTGCTCTAAGTACCATTAAATCTTACGGTTCATCAAGGCCACGTGAATATAGACGCCATATCGACCCACCTCCCCATAATGACAAACTCAACTTTAGAAAGGGACCTCAACATCAGTTAAAACCACTTCAAATTGTGGGAAGGATTTCAAGTATGGAGATAGTTAGTCACCTTTTGGCATTGCGATTACAGTCAGTTATTATGCGTGAGAACGATGTCGTTCACATCGTTCTCACGCATAATCATTGCATTACTTTGGCATGAAAATAAAACCTGTGACATAAGAGAGGAGTATCTATGTTGTGTTAGCTACACACTCGTCAGCAATTATTTTGTTTCTAACGTCTTTAATCTATATCTATATTATAAATGTGAAAGTAACTCTGTGTGTTACCTTTTCACGCATAAACATCTTCAGACACACTGGTAGGCCATGACTTGAATTAGGACAAGGGATACTATGTATCGCTGTAGTATGTTCCCATGGGATAATTTTCCTGTAAGCGGGCGAAGCCGCGAGCAGATGCTAATCTTCTATAAATTGTGTGATGTCTGTGACACTATGCCACTTGTCTATGAACTTAAGCCCAGTAGGTTAAGAGATCCTAGTTTGACCCGGTTCGCTTGTTAGACGTTCACGCTAAACTTATGAAGGTCTTGCTTGCTGTGACACCAATAGTTGCTGAAGTATTACTTTAGAGCAAACCTGAGATCTTAATATCGTCTACTTCACTTTAGAAGCCTGTTCCAACACCTTTGGATAAGTTCCGACTAAATTACTTCAAATAATTTCAACCATATTGAGTTCCCAATTCACAATTTTATTGTCTTCGGAGGTGGGAAATGAGGGCCTAAGTGAAAAGATCACGTCAATTACGTAATCTTTATCTATGTTAGAAACTGAAGTCGCTTTACGTGTCCGTCTGTGTGACCACCTTGTTCTTCTAAACAACACAACGGGTTTTGATGCGGTGTTCACCATCATTTAGAGATTTATTTCCGAAAAGTTTAATTGTATAATATTAAACTTAAATTATTAAATGGTGCTTTATCAAGTCGTAAAAAGTAGTTACATCGTAAAAAGTTTAGTTGCATAAATTACAAGAGTAAAGAGAGAGGATAAAATCAGAACACTTTTCCCCAATGTCCATTGTCCAACTAAAATCTAATCGGCCTACTCAAAGGAAACATTCAGCTCCGTAAGGAGAAATGTCACATACGGAGTTCCTCAAGGCGTGTCCTAGGGCCGCCGTTGTTTATTATCTATGTATATCAACGACTTGCCAAATGCAACGACTCAACCTATGTCATTATTTGCTGATGACAGTACAGTTTCAATTGCATGTAAGGACATTAATAATTATAAATCTGACATAAATAATTCACTGACATGTACAATTTCTTGGCTTGATAATAATAATTTAAAAATAAATTTATCTAAATCAAATATAATGCACTTTGGACAAAAATTGCATAATCCATTAAATGTAAAGTTGATTCATGATAATTACACTATAAATGAAGTATATAGTAAGCCGAGAAAACGGACGTTGTTAAAGTTAAAGCAAACTAAACTGGAACGAACACATTGACGCACTATGTAAAAAAATCAGTAGTCAAGCATATGTTTTGTACCAAGTTGCTCCATCTATCAACACTAATGTGTTACTATCGGCTTATTATGGACTTGTTGAATCTGTCCTAAGATATGGCATTATCTTCTTGGGCAACTCATCAAATAAAGATATGCCATTTAAAATACAAAAGCGATGCATACGTGCTATGTTCGGTATCCAAAGTACTGTGAGCTGTAAGCCACTTTTTACAAAGCATAAATCCTCACACTGCCGTCACTTTATATTTTAGAAATCTCCTTATTTGTAAAAGCACGTATGCGTTCTGATTTCCTTCAGGTGTAATACACTTGTCACTTGTCACAAAAAAAACACAAATCACTTTGCTAATACTGAATTTAATAATCAACTTCAGTTAACACTTTTACACTTGTACACGTACACAATAGTAATCATCGACCTCACGAGTCGACGGTCCAGCCGATAGTGTGCTCCTGCGGCAATTTCTGCCAAAGGGGGGATTTAGACAACCGGAAGTCAGCAGTTTTATATTTATCACCGATAATATTTAAAACGTTATGATAACAGGAAGTCAAAACAGTGTTTGGTAGAACATTTGCTATTATTATTAACTGACAAAATGTACACCGGAAGTCAATGCACGCTAACAGCTTGGCCATCTGACATACGGTTACGTCCTCGTACCGAACAAAAATAATTCTAAATAATTGTAAATAATACAGGCTAAATTCAAAGAATATCATAAAATAATCAGATTTTATTTAAAAACATAAAATAATTCTTGATTTGTAATATTGTTAATTACATAATTCATCACATTTTGTAAACAATCATATATATGTAGACAAAAATAACTCTAATCATTATCACATTCAATATCCACTTCATCTGTCTCATCTACCTTACTGTTCTCCTCGTCAGAACTACTTGCTAAATCAGTACAAAGATTAAGCCAAGGCCGCAATTTATCTCTAGCTACAATTGTTTCGTATTTATGATTGTGTTTTCTAGTTATTGGGGTATCTTCTACTAGGAATCGGTCATTGGGGAGTATTTTAACAATACGATAGGGTCCTTGATATTTTGCTACTAATTTCTTAGATTTACCATCGTTTTTATTAATTTCCCTTTGTACTCTTACTAAATCTCCTTCTTTATAAATGGCTTGATTAGTTATTTTCCTATTTTTGTTAAAACGCTCTCTATCTTTTTCTTGTTGTTTTTTTATAAGTTCTCCTGATTTTCACGCATTTTTGATATTTGGTCTAAATTGTTATCTGACGTATCACTAATAATATCACTTAAAATTGACTCTGAAACATTTGTAACTTTAAATCCGAAAAGTAACTCTGAAGGACTTCTTTGTGTAGTTTTATGTTTTGTGGTATTGATCCCTATTTGTATATCTGGCACATATTCATCCCAAGTCCTATCATCTTTCCCATGAGTCTTAGTGGAAAGAGCGTCTAAAATCGTTCGGTTAAATCTTTCAACTTGGCCATTAGCCCTTGGAGTTGCAACAGCATTCAGAATATGTTTAATACCAGTCTCTTTAATAAACCTACTAAAGATGTTACTTGTGAAACATGAACCTCTATCGGTTACCAGTCTTGTGGGGGCACCAAAATAACTGATATGATCCCTTATAACTCGGATACTTGTGGTTGCTTTAGTATTCCTAACTGGTGTAATATTTGTATATTTCGTGAAGCCATCGACAATAACAGTACCTTTGTACTCAATTTATAATCATGTCATGTCCCTTTGTATTTTACTGTGTGTACATAAATTATAAAATAAATAAATAAAATAAATAAAAATAAATAACAAATAAGTAACAATTACCGCGTTTACTACGTACAAACGGTCCTAAGTGGTCCGCATGTATCGTATGAAACGGTTTTTCCACTTTTGGTATAGGATGAAGTTCACCCTCACGGGACCACCAGGTACTTTGTGATGCGCGCACTCAAGGCAGGCGGCAACATACTTTTTTACGAAACGTCGCATCTTTGGGAACCAAAATGTATCCTTAATCCGGGCTAACGTTTTATCAAATCCAAAATGACCAATATCGTCGTGGTTTTTCTTAAGAATCTGCCAACGAACTGCTTTTGGAACAGCCCATCGAAGACCGTTTTCTACTATGCGGTAAACACGACCATTCTTAATCTTAAAATTGTTATGGACTTCGACAATTTTATCGATGTCTGGATTAGTCAGAATATTTTTAATGGACATTATTTCATCATCAATGGATTGGGCGGTACTCAACCAATTATCTGTTTCAATATTTAGTATGTCAAAGATGTGGCTTTCTGGAATAGGTGGTTCGATGGGATGCCGACTCAGAGCATCGACGTGCGTCATTTTACTACCCGGTCTGTATTCGATATCGCAATCGTATTCCTGTATTTGTATCCACCAGCGCGCTATTCGGGGGATAAGATCGCGCTTGGTCAGTATCGTCCTCAAGGCACTACAATCTGTGTATATTTTAAAATGAATACCAATTAAATATACTCTAAAACGATTAAGACAGGCAATAACGGCTAATGTCTCCAGTTCGAACGAATGTAACTTTTGCTCATCAATAGTTGTTTTTCGACTATAGAACGAAACTGGTCGCAGCATATCATCTTTACCTCTTTGTAAGAGAATACCGAGTTTAGATGCATCTGTGTGTAATTGCGTTTCGAAAGAGGGATTATACAAAGCAATAACAGGGCGTTCTACTAATGCGTCTTTGAGAGTCTGAAAGGCGAAGGCCTGTTCGGAACCCCAGACCCACTCGCAGTTTTTGCGTAAAAGGTCTGTTAAGGCCTTGCCATTATTGCAAAATTTCGAATAAACCGTCTAAAAAAAACTCGCGAGCCCTATGAACTGGCGTATCTCATGGGGATTTTTGGGAACTGGAAAATTTGAAACTGCATTGATCTTTCTAGCACCAGGACGGACACCATCAGAGCCAATTTCAAATCCCAAAAAATCTATATTTCTGTAAAAGAAATGACATTTACTTAGCTTTAGGGTTAAACCTCCCACTCGAAGCAACTGCAAAACTTGACGGAGTCGGGAAAGACCTTCCTCAAAGCTATGCGACGGAACTAATATGTCATCCATATATATGACAGCAAACTTTATCTTTGCGTCAGCTAGGATTTTGTTTATTGTTCGCTGGAAAACGGACGGAGCGTTAACCAAGCCAAACGGCATTCGCAAATATTCAAATTGACCATCCGGGGTCACAAATGCAGTTTTTGTTCTAGACTGCTCGGAGATTGGAATCTGATAGTACCCTGAAGCAAGGTCTAACGATATAAAATACTCATGACCAGCCAATAGATCAATTTGATCGTCTATGCGAGGAATAGGATAGTGGTCCTTTATTGTTTTACGATTTAGTGCTCTGTAATCAACGCAAAGACGTTTTTCACCCGTCTTCTTTTGGACCAACACTATTGGACTAGCATAAGGGGATGATGATTCTCGAACAATGTTAGCATCCAGCATTTCTTGGACCATATCTCGGACTAGTGTTCTCTCAGAATAGGACATTCGATAAGGGCGGTAAGCAACAGGTTCAGAATCCTTAAGTTTAATTTCCATTTCGCTCACGGTCGTATAACCAAGATCTTTAAGATTTTTAGAAAAACAGTCTTTGTATTCACGTAAAACGGATTTTAAATTGTCGAGTTCTGTGTTAGTTAAAGAGTCACCATAATTAATAGAATCATTATCTTCGGTATCAGAAATGGTTAATTGAAATACGTGGCTAACCCTATTCAGAGGTACGGCGCGGGCAATTAAAATATCTTGTTTGAATACGATGGTATTTAGTGTTAAATTTTGTACTAGTAATCGTCCTACACCATTCATCAAGTTATATTCTCCAGGCAAAAGATAAAATTCCGATCCAATTCTTCCCCTCACAGAACCATTTATAAAAACCTGACCGGTGAAAGTCCCATCTGAATAAACTGGTATAGACTGCATCGCATGACTGGAAACATCAGTTTCCTCAGATATCATTAAGAATACTTTATTCGTCCTTTGGAATATAAGACGAGATGGTGTCTTAGTTATAAGAATACCAGGAAGCTCGGTAAAAGAATGACCCAAAAGCATTGGATATTTCAAAACTGAGTCATCCACGACAAGAATATCGACGGTTTCCCTAATTCCCTGAATCTCTATAGTCGCCCTAACTTTACCTACCGGTTGCACTAAATTATTACCTAGTCCTTTCATTAGGGGTAAATTACAATGGTCTAAATGTAAATTAAAATCTTTTGCTTCAGTTTGTCGCATTATCGAACATTCACTACCGAGATCCACGTAACAAGAAATGGGGAAACCATTTAGTTTTGCAATAACAATATATTTATCATTTGGGTCGTGAATTTTCGTACTACTGATGCTGGCGTTACAGTCCACCTTTAAAACTTGTTTTTCTTGGCCTACCCCGTCGGGCTTAGGATTTTCGCGGCCCTTTTGTGTGATATTTGAACAGTTAGCAGTGACGTGTCCGAGCCTATGACAATTATTGCATTTTTCGATAGGTTTAGGACATTTAAAGCTGGGATGGCCTTCAACGCGACAATTAAAGCATCTAATTGGTGGTTTAGTTGCCGTTGAACTCGGTTTATTGTCCGACTGATTTGTTTTCTCAGATTGTAACCCAAAAGTTTTCCTATTGTCGCTTCTACTCTTTAAGTTATTGCCATTGTTTTCTCTTGACTGACCTACTTTAACAGATTTCAGGTATCTAAGCACTTGCTCAGGTGTATCATATTGTGCTGCTTGAGCTCCTACTTTAATAGCCCGATCTTCTATGCCGTATAGTATGCAATCTACTGCCCTTTTCCCTGTTATCTGACATCTATGTAACAAGTTAAGTTTAGAGTAATAGTACTGTTCTAAAGGTTCTCCATATTTAGCTCGCAATGTAAGCATCTCTGTTAGTAACTCTGCGTAATTTTCTCTACATGGAAACGATTGGAAAAGTTTTGTCTTCCATTCTGACCAGGTAAATTTTACGCTAGGTAGACTTTGATACCATGATTTGGCCAAACCCGCGAGCTTTGGAAGTGCATAGTAAATGATTTCCCGTTCTTCCCATTCATATATGTCAGCGCATTCCTGAACTTTATTGATCCAATTCAAAATGCTCTGATTTTTGGACATGGGATCAAATTCTGGAATAACATTGGCCATATTGGCCAAATTATGGCTGCCTGATTTTGAAAACCCCTTAAGCGCATCAATAAATTGAAAAAACATATTATTAGGACTTGAATTCTCATACCTTGTTGTTCCTTGCCTCCGATGATTGTGATGACTGCTGCTCCTTGACCGCCTCTCGTCCCGTGACCCGCTTCTCGAACGCCTTCCATTGCGTGACCTGCCTCTCGCACGCCATTCGATGCGTGATCTGCTTCTGGAACGCCTTTCGTCCCGTGATCTGCTTGATCTTCTCGTGTCCAATTCCCTGTTCCTAGAGCGTCGCTCAAGCTCACCGCTCATCATATCATTTGTACGTTTACTGGAAAACCTCGGCCGCCGCTCAAGCTCATCGGCACGGGGCTCACCAGCAAACGCACGGCTTGTACTCGGCTGTCGCTCAAGCTCACCAGCACGAGACTCGCCAAAAATCAATTGGTTCTCACCCGGCCGTTGCTCAAGCTCACCGGCACGGGGATCACCAGAAAACGCACGGCTAGTACTCGGCTGTCGCTCAAGCTCACCAGCACGAGACTCGCCAAAAATCAATTGGTTCCTACCCGGCCGTTGCTCAAGCTCACCGGCACGGGGATCACCAGAAAACGCACGGCTAGTACTCGGCTGTCGCTCAAGCTCACCAGCACGAGACTCGCCAAAAATCGATTGGTTCCTACCCGGCCGTTGTTCAAGCTCACCGGCACGGGGGTTCCCTCTCGTTCTATGCAAATCATCATCATCACGTCCATGTCGGTCCAGTCTCTCAACTTCACTATCTAGTCGAGTTCGCTTTGATCCAGATGGTAGAACAGGGCTGCCAGATCTCGAATAATAATTATTTGTATTATTCATTTTGGTTATTTTCTTGGATGGCACAGAAGCAAATTTTGCGTTCCGCCCACTTCTGAACTAAAAGCACGTATGCGTTCTGATTTCCTTCAGGTGTAATACACTTGTCACAAAAAAAACACAAATCACTTTGCTAATACTGAATTTAATAATCAACTTCAGTTAACACTTTTACACTTGTACACGTACACAATAGTAATCATCGACCTCACGAGTCGACGGTCCAGCCGATAGTGTGCTCCTGCGGCAATTTCTGCCAAAGGGGGGATTTAGACAACCGGAAGTCAGCAGTTTTATATTTATCACCGATAATATTTAAAACGTTATGATAACAGGAAGTCAAAACAGTGTTTGGTAGAACATTTGCTATTATTAACTGACAAAATGTACACCGGAAGTCAATGCACGCTAACATTTGTAAGAAATAACCCCCATTTGTTTCCTTGAATATCGGACCTTGTAAAACGAAATCGCCGGGATAATAGTAAACTTCGTGTTCAGCCAGCTAAGACAGCACTACTGTATAAAAGCGTTATATGCAGAGCACCAATAATTTATAACAATATCCCTATCTGTGTAAAAAAAACCAAATACAGACCAGTTTAAGAAAACATTTAATAAAATACTGACAGGAAAAGCCTACTATAATATCAGTGAACTTTTAAATGACAAATTGCTCTGATATACTGACTGAATCTATTAGGTAAAATTATTTTGAATCGTATGAATATTTACCAATTGTTTTTATTTTTAGTTTAATATTGATGTTAATTGTTTTTTTTTTTCATTACTTAACTTTTTATATATTTTTTTTAAATCTTCTTCCGTCTAATTTGTACACCAGCCATGGTCAAACATGTTGTGCCAAAGAATATCCTGTAACACCTAAACATTATACCATGTTATTATCTACACATGTTTTTGCAATTAAATGAATCATTATCTTTATCAAAAAACAACACAAATGAACCAGTTTATCTGAAAATCAAACTAACATGACGGTATCGTCACTTCGGGCCGACAAAGGTCTTCCCGTGTTCCTTCCTTCGCCCTTTATGTTCCGGGCCAGCGGTAACCCTTTCGGACACCGACAAAGGTCTTACACGTGCTTCAGGGTTCATACTTAATATTACATACAAAGTTACATGTCGAACCTAACTTTGTATGAAAGTCGGTTTCGTTAGCTGTCTGTTTGTCTTATTAAGAGGAATTAGTCACAGGTACGCATTTACAAAAGAGAAGTTATATTTAATCACAGGCTTTATGTTTATATCGAATAAGAAGTTAATTTTTTACCTACATTATGAAAATAAATAAACCTACAGACATTTGCTACGCGATATGGCTTCGTAGCTATCTCGTAGTCGCGTTCGTAGCAGTTCGTAGCATCGCTACATTAATTTTCGTAGCGACCTTTTGAAGTAGTAAAGGGACATTTATTATGGTTGTCATTTCTTATCTATCATTATTTCGAAATAGAATCGCAATTATTATTCCTAAATTTATTCATGAATGATAGTATAATAAACTACGAAGGTTGTAATAAATCAGAATTAATTATATTCCACCCTGAACAACTACAGTGATTCTCTTCACAAATTGTTTGTTTATCGTAACACCGGCGAAGTAAAGTTGAAACATTTATCATAGTCCGGAGCGCGCCGTCAGCCGCGCCGTCGGCCGCGCCGTCGACCGCGCCGTAAAACGAATGTGCCAGAAACCTTTTGTTACGAACAAAATAAAATGATATCATTCATTCTGTTTTAATTTGAATAATAATATTATGAGGTAGCATGCAGTTTGTAGTGTGTGTCAGTTCGTAACTGTATGTATTTTTGTATATATTATGTTTAATTTATGTTTTCAGATACTGCTGTTAAAATACCTTTATCCATGCTATAATATTATAAATTCGAAAGTAACTCTGTCTGTCTGTATGTTACCTTTTCACGCCTAAACTACAAAACGGATTTCGGTAAAATTTGGCTGAGAGATAGATTGCATCCCGGGAAAGGACATAGGATAGTTTTTATCCCGATGTTCCCACGGGATCGACACTTATGCGGGTGAAACCGCGGGGCGCTGCTAGTAGCTCTATGATCATGAGTAGTTTAATTTTTTATTAATATTCTGGTATATGCAATTATGCATGATATTTCTTTAGTTTATTGGATACTAAATTAAATTATTTGAGTAGTTTATTACATACCCATATAATAATGTAATCATAGAATTTTATTTAAAATAAAATTAATTCATTAATTAATAAAAAATATTGTAATTGCATGCTATAAGAGACGATTTAAAGACCTTTAAACTGTGTTTGATTACGATGATTAATAATTTAGATAATTGTTATAAATAGTATTCAAAACCACGGTTAAGGTAACAACAATACGCCAATTACTCATGTTGATTACTGAAACGCAAATTGCAAGCATTGGATAAAATAATGTTCAAAATACCAACTCTCAAACATAGGCATGTGTGTAAATTAATATTAAAAGGCGCCAAGCATATTCCATAAAGAATGTCAGGTGAGAGTGCGTGTAAAGTGGTAATCTAAATTTATACGAACAGGGTACCCTCCGGAGGTATTTAGAAAGAATTCTAGAATGGCGGAATTCATATGTAAAAGCAAGAGGAACACAGGTAAATGCCGTAAAAAAAGGCCGAATCATGCACGACCGACTTAACTGCTTGATTGTGTTAAAGTTGTACCACAGCCCACTACTGGGACTGGGTACAGACAGCGTCAGTATGTGCTAACCCCTCAAGTTTTAAAATGTTATACATTAAATTCCTTACAAATAATCTAAAGAATACTTCAAAAAGAACCCACATTGTTTCGACTCAGATTCGAACCATCGCATCACCGAACGTCGTCATACTCATACCGGCAGTTTGACGAACTAGCCAGCGAGCCCATATGAATTGCGTTGAAATTGTTATCTACTATGGTCTGAGTCATTTTATCTTTAGGTGGGGATGCCTAATCGATAGATGTTATAATTTGAGGGTATCCATTAATTTTACTTACTTACGTTGTTTTTATAAAATTAATCCATACCCTCAAGTTATAACTACAACGTTTGATGTATACGTTCACTTAAAACGGCGAAGAGTAAACGACTACGATTTATCCATTAATTTTTAAAATGATTTATGATTTTATGAGAACTAAAATTGTAGTTGTTCTGTGTGAACAAAATGTGAGCATAAAAGGAATTGCGAGACAGCTTGGCATAACAGTAAGTTCATTATAATATTAATTATGTTCTCCGATTTTTTTCTTGTTGAGCTATTTGCGGTATCTTGTGTGTGGTATTTAATAACTTATTTAAAACCATGTTTTTCTATACAGAGACAAACGGTGCGCTTATGGGTGCGCAGATTTCAAGAAACCGGCGATGTTAAGACAATGTCCATGGGTCGGAGAACTACTGGGATCTATACGGACCAATCTGAACATAATCGGGATATTGTTAAGGTTCACACTACACCGCCGTTTACATCCACTCGTTACAGTTCGCAACGGCATAGAATATCTCTGTCCACGGTTCGAAGACATTTACACGCAGCGAAAATTCACAGTTATCGACCTGCAAAATATGTCTAACAGAAGAACATCGAAGAGAACCAGAAAAAGCAGTTATATTAATTAAGTATGACAAAAAAATAAACAACGAAGACATTTAACTCATTTGATTCCACTATTTTACTTTGTTATAGCAAAATATTCTAAGTAGATATCATGAGCTAATAAGAGATGTTAATTGATTATCTATTGATAACATGTTTATTCACTTATTATGCTCATGATTGTAATCCTGCCAAACTAACTTCTAGTTCCTAGACAAGTTGCAAATGCTTCAAAACTTGTCTCTTTCGATGTCACTTGTCAGACTGTCAAATGTCAAATTTGTATACTGAGACGGCATGACAGGTCACGTGACATTTCGTTAGGTTATGCCAATCTATAATATTTCTACCGCTTACTATTTTATTGTTTACGTTAATAGGATGCTACTTGTCTAGGAACCCAATTGTGTCAGTTGGTAAAATAGTATATTATGTTATATGTTGTTATATGTTATATTATAAATTTATAACTGTAAATAAAATTATCAAATCAAAATAAATCTTTGTTGTAAAATAAGATCATAGTTTTGTTAAATAATAGCAATAATAAATATTATTATATGATTATTAAGGTATTTTATTTTTCTTTATTTTAAAATTCTTTATAAATAATTACTAAAACAAAATAGAAAAATATATTAAAATAATAACACTAGTTTACAAAATTTTACTTTTTATTTATACCCCGAACCGAATGTATGTCAATATGTTTATCTACCTTCCCTAAACCTAAAAGTGTTAGCAGAAATATTTTATCACGTCGGAATTTTTTTCTGCCGTCAATTGTTTTTTTTTTTAACTACCCGACGTGGTGGTGATATTTTATTGTTTATTCGTTCGCTTCAAACGACAGTTACTTTGCTTTGGATTGATTTAAAATGGCTAGCAGAAAGTGCAAACAAAGTTCTGACCGTTTTTGTTATGTTTGTGGACAGTTTATATTTTCAAAAAAGAGAAGACCTATTGTAGATTCGTTAAAAACTGCATATCTTTATTATTTTGGATTTCCTGTTGCAAATCAAGATAAAAAGTGGGTGCCTCACGTGTTTTGCGAAAGCTGTAGAATCATCTTACTCCAGTGGTCATCAGGAGAAAAAGTTTACCTTCCATTTGGTTCGCCAATGCTATGGAGAAAACTTAGGAAGTATGAGTGACGAACAGGGTGAACGTTTCCACCAAGATTTAAGGACTTTCGAAGAACGATATCAAGGATTTTGGGATGAAAATATGTTAGGGGATTACTGTTGGTCTATCATAAGAGAAACTGATTCAAATAACTATAAAAAGAAAGCAAAAATTAGTCATTTTTAATTTATTTTTGTATTAATCCTAAAATTTTTGTATTTCCCTTCAAGAAAATAAATATTTTTTAAACCAGACGTGACAGAATTTTTTTATTATTTTTTTCTGGATAGTTCTACCTGAACACAAAATAAAATAACAACTTTCAGCTGGGGTATGAAAACCGTGTAAACTAGTGTAATTATAATGAACAAAAAGCACATTTCGTGCCTATGATTTGAACTCCCACTCATAGGCACGGCAAGCGGTCTTGAAACCTCTAGTCTATTTAGACGATGAATGAAACGTTCTTAAATGTTAACCCTATTTATTGCTTGTCGTTTTCGCAATAATAAAAGTATTAACGTTTTATTGAAAAAAACAATAATAAACACAGAATTTTAAAAAATAAATATTATCTTAAACTTATTTATTCACTAAAACAATAAATTAATTAAAATAAAATGTTTTTGCAAAATACAAAAACCAACTTGGGCCTATCACGGATTTGAACGCACATGTCTTTTGGAGGGGTAATCACTTAATGAAGCTGTGTGTACGTGACATTTGCACAACTATAAATTGAAACACGGGCTAATCACACTATAACATTATAAAGGTGAAAGTTTGTGAGTGTGTTTATATGTTTGTTACTTCTTCACGCTCAAACGGCTGGACCATTTTTGATAAAATTTTGTATGGAGATAGCCTTACACCTTGGATTAACATTATTTATGCTACTTTTTATCCAGACATCCCTACGGGATCGAAATTTATGAAGGTGAAACTGCGGGGCGCAGCTAGTTGTAGAATAAGGGTGGGTCACTCTGCCAGAGCTTGCGGGAATGTTGGCGAGAGAGGCCTTCATGTTACACTATTGACGTTTTATGTGCACCTAGTCTAGGTAAATTTCACTAACTACGAGCTCTAAAATAATTATTAAACGTGGTAGGTAAATAATAATATGAAGAAGGGGAAAGGAAGAAGGCTAAAAGTAATATTTATAATACAACAATATGATATTAATATTTTTTGTTAAAACAGTCACGATTGGTTGATTCTCGTTGCTAAGCAATCAAATAGTCCCCATATCAGAAAGTGATTCATATTCAGAATAAAAGAACATAGGCAAAAACATAAAAGTGAAAAGAGAGTGAGTGATGTGACTGTAAGTGATTCATATTCAGAATAAATTACATCAATTGGATTCATTTTGATCAACGATCGTTACTTATTTTGCTAAGCCAAGCCAAGGAAGGGTTTCCTTGGCTTCACAGTGAGTGGGATACACGCCGATTTTAATATTATATTTTCTTTATAAAGAAACTTCTTTTAGATTCAATACACGGCTAATTTATTTTAGTTGTTGTAGTTTAGTACAGTAATTATTTATAGTATAGCAATTAATAAGTTGTTTACATATGAGAATTATGATTTACACTGAAAGTGACTAAAGTTTTAATTATAGTACTTCAAAAATCGAGTCAACAATGACAAAAAAAAGGAAATATGCATTCAGGAAGAGCAGCTCTCGCTCTCTCGTTTACTTAGCACAGAGGCATCACATCTGTGCTGTTAGACTTGTCAGAACCTTATTATGCTCTTCACTTTTACACCTTTATCTGGCAGTAACTAACCTGTGTCCGTACTCTGACAAGTTCGTCGGATGAGGTACGGCTAAACGGTCGCCGAATAAAAAAATCAAATAACCCTATTTTACACGCAGACCTTATTTTGCAACATTTACCTACTGCTTACATTGAGAATAAAGACGACGGTTTGAAATGGTGACATAATATTATGTATCCCAACTTATGCTATTTATAATTATGCACGTTTTTTTGTACAATGAAACAATTTTCCTTTCTTCTCTATGTAAAGGCAGAAAAGGAATGTAGGTATTTCAAAATTGCTGTCGATGTATGAATTTGGAGGCTATTCTTTGGTCACTCAGTACATTACAACGCGCGCTCATAGGTTCGCGAGATGTTGTAGCTTAAACCATTACCTTCTCAGTCAAGATAGGCATGAGCCTATCTTGACTGGCTATGGGGTATGAGCATGTGCTCGTATGTGGATGACCACATACGAGCACATGCTCATACCCCATAGCCGTCAAAAACAGAAATGGTTACTGTTGAGACCGCTCGCTCGCGCTTCTCTCAACATCGCCGCGCGCTGGCGCGGCAGTGGACGAGGGTTGCGGGGACAGCGGGGAGTCAGCCGGCCGACGCGGCCGAGCGCGGGCCCCCGCGCCATGCCGCCAGGACAGTCGGCTGATCGGCTGTTGCTCTCCTTCGTGCACGGCTGCGCTCACGCGTCTTAATATCACTTCTTGTTTACGTATTTAACCGACCGTTGTAATTTTATTTCTTTTACTCATTATACTTGTTATACAGTCCGCTATCATTTCATTTTGCTCCACCACGACCTATCGTCGCGCACAGTTACCGTAACCGAAACCGGCATGGGAATATGTAGGCATATTATGTTACTATTATATTCCGATAGTTGGTCTGGCCTCCCTGTTCCCCAGCAGGAATGCAACATGTAGATGCCTAACCTACTAATGTACCGCTTGTAGCGAATTTCTTTACATACATTCTAATATTAGCATCTGTGGAGAATAAATCAGCTATACAAAGATTTCCCCAGCGCGCACTTCATCCTCGCGTCATGTGCGATGAATAATGATCATATTAATACCCACCAAAAGCTTTGATACCTAACAAGATATAGGAAACGGCGGCGTCTGATATTGACACAAAATTAAATTCAACGTAACAGTCATATACAGGAACATAACATCTACGAGTATTTGGAGACTGATAGCAGAGGCAATTCTCGTAATTCTAAGAACGTTCACAGTCTGATTTCAGTCTTAATCTGTCAAAAATACCTCTAATTTCCCTACATTTTTGACATTCGTTGTTGTTGAGATGAGAATGCGACTAGATTTTGAACGAATATATTTACGAGAATTGGCTTCTGGTACAAATAGGGGCAACATAACAGGTCACACTCAGCCTTCCTTGTCCCCACTGCTGGGACACAGGCCTCCTCTCGGTGAGAGGAACGTAACAGGTGTTGCTGCTGTTGTCGTCCCGCACCGTCGGGATCTGGAAATGAGAAGTAGGTAGTATTATTAATACGGTTGAGATCAAGTCCACGACCTGTTGACCTGTAAGCTTGACAATATTTTTCGTTTTTACCTAATTTATGTTTTCACAATTTTATATCCGTACCTATCTGTTAACATTACAAGATACAATGTCGCCAGTAACAGTCACAATACCCCCGTACTAGTTGATACTGTATCACAATGGGGTGTTCCTTATTGCTATAATCCGAAACTAACGAAAGAGTGAGAACTTAAGACAACTAAATTGCAATGTCTAAACACCGCACAATCACTTTCGCCTCAGATTTCGGATGATGACTAGAATCAATTCTATTTTGTTGTAATTTTTGACGTTCAAAAGTGCCTTTTATGTGCCTATTTGAAATAAATGCTTTGACTTTGATGTCCAGTTTCCGTAATGAATCCAGCGTGCATGGCCCATGTTTAATGAACACAGCGTGGGCGCAGCAGATGTGCAGCCATTCATCTCTGTCAGTTCCTATGTCATGGATATTGACCAGAGATCTTTTGTATACCGAGGTTAGGTGCGGTAACAGTTGATAACGACCTTGAGTTATCACGAAACATCATATACCTATAGCTAAGTAGGTGTAGGCTTACGTAGACAGAAACTACCCCAGCAGGCTGACTTAAAAGGCAGTAAAGGTAAGATTATAGCTGTAGTAAATTGCCAATACCAGTCCCTTTGCCAAGCGCTGTGATTACGGCAATCTTTTTATTATACGACCCTTTCCTAAAGCTCGATGATCAAAACGATTATCTTGCGGCAGTTCTGTGAAGAATAATGAAATAAGAACAAACGTGTTCAATCACCTGACATTTGAATCCACCCACTGCTGTATCCAACAAAACGTGAGATCAGTCAGTCTATCATCAGCATATACGTAATTGCATACAGGAAGTTTAATTCTAACCACTACCGCACGTGGAGGGTCATACGATAATAATATGTAGTTTGATAGCCAATCAAATCAAATTGTCAAATACATTATACTAACTATCCGATTTAATCTGATTGATCTCTCATATAACACGAGCTTGTTCCATAATATATGTTGTCAAAGTATCATTGTCAAATGTGTAACTAAATTATTTTATGAGCTTTTGTGTTTCAGGAATGTTCCAAACTGTTAACAATTAAGTAACGAGTATTATTAGCTACACGGCTTATTCAAAATAATTTATTTCAAATAGGCACATAAAAGGCAGTTTAGAACCTCACAAAAAAATAGAATTGATTCTAGTCGCCCCTTCCGCCGCCCGCTCCGGAGAAGAATGGCAAGAGACTCTTAATCATTAGGCATGCACGTTGAGGCAAACCTTCTGTAAATGTTGGTCAGGGAAGTAAATACTTGCAGTCCGGCCGCCGAGAGAATATGTTCCGGACACCTGTCAGTGCGGCAATTCTAGTAGCTAATAATGATCAAATTCGCAAAACACGTATTCATTTGTATGAGACAGACAGGTGTCAGGAGCGCATTCTTTCGACGGCAGTTCAGGGAGGCAATTCTCATAATTTTAAGAACGTTCACAGTCTGATCTCAGTCTCAATCTGTCAAAAATATTTCTAATTTACCTACATTTTTGACATTTGTTTGTCGCCGGGATGAGAATGCGACTAGATTTTGAACGTTTTGAATTACGAGATTTGACCTTCTGTTGTTCAAAGAAATTTTTGTGTTCTATTTTGATGACGAAGCTACAAGCCATATTGTTGCAGGTGTCAATGAACGGCGATAACTACAATCCATGAGCCACGCCATTGCACTATTTGCGAACCTATTCCACACAAAACCCTACCTATTAACACTTATGAAACTAGTTTCGTAAGCTCTTATACAAACTATTGCCCCCACGACTCATCAAGTTTCAGGACACATTCTCCATTGTTTTCCTTTCATCCATACAGCGATGTTTTGCCAGACACTGTGTAAACTTTCCCGCAACTTAGGTACTTTTCAACTTATGAGTGGTTGGCCCAAGAACTAGTTGTTACTATATCAGACTATCTCTATTGTTAGTTTGTCTTAATATTGAAACGTTTTGCAAACGCTTAGTGACTTTCATATTTATTTTTGGGACAAAAACTTGGTGTTGTCTACACCAAGTTTTTGTAAAGGCTTGTTTGTTACATTTGTTATAGATAAAACTTACTGGATGGGAATTTCTTAGATGGAATTACGAATTGTGACTTTGAAAACTGAAAGTGGCAAGCTATCCCCGAGGCGATGGTTATGTTGCTAATTTTTCATATTGAAATCTGCTAAATGCAGATTAGGTAACTTGATAGAATTTGACTTCGAACTTCATGTGCGTAGTTTGAAGTCAAACTGTTGCATTTGAGTTTTGATACATATTACAGCAATACTTGTCAGCTAGTTATCAAATAGTTATGTTTACAACATTCTTGCTTTGAAGATGGCATTATATGAAAACTGTTTAACAAGATGTAAGTATGCACTTCTAGTACTTTGAAAATAATGTTGTATATATGCACTTGTAGTGGAAGTATAACTCCATTATGTGACTATTTATACCCCAAAGTAATATTGCTGTTATTCGGTTAGTATGATGTTTATGCCAGTAAACACTCTCAGTCACATGCGACCACACTTCGCTAATCCCCGAGTAGTGATATGACACCAGTACCCAGATTGCGTGACACACTTTTAATCACAATCTGAATAATTTTGAAGGAAATTGGTAATCAGTTGCCTCATAAGTTCGATGAATTTGTCTACTCCACAATGTAAATAACGCAATGAATGTTGTTAAAGTTTTTTTTGGCTGTTTTATATATAATTATGTCGGAGTCATTCGTTTGAGTCGACGTTTGAGTCGGGGGTTCGACAGAGTCTAGCCTGAGTTGGTGGGTGGAGGTGGAGCGGCTCTCTTAACCATTATACATCGTACTGACAACATGTGTTCAGAAACTGTCTCGCGTTCTGTATCGTTGTGTACCTACAGTGTTTGATTCGCTAGTGTGATTAATTTGTTCGTAAAATTATAATCTGATTTGCAAACGGTCTTTCTATTGCGCAATGAACAACACTACCCATAGTACGCCCGTAATTAAAATATGGCTCATGATAACGAGACACACATAACTTCTCCGTCATATATGTACATACCCATCGCACCTGCGGGGTTTAACTAGCCAATTTAAAATAACCCTGTATATGGATTATTTTTAGAGTGAAAAGCTGTAAGTTGGTTCTACAAGGGTATTTTAATAGTTAGACGACAGCTATGGTTTTCCAACATATTTTACCACACAAAGGTTTCATTTAAAGTTTTATGCTCCGTTAACTAACCACTGCTTTGGGATACAAATACGGGAAAATTCCAAGAATATACTTTATTTTAAATTTGTCGTTCGGGTTCGTTAAAGTTAATGCTATCAAAACATACCTTGTAAAAAAAAACCAAGTCTCGCAACTCATTTCTTTTACCGTAAAAAGTTGTGAGATCCATGTAATACCAAGTCGGTTAATTTATTCAGTCCCTACTTAAGGGACCTTCTGTCTTAAGTTATTACGTAATTAGCTAACCAAACAACATCTTATAGTGACCATATCAATATTAAAAATCTTTTATGTTTTAAATAAATAGATTGACTTGGCCATCGCATCAAAACACAATGTCACAAGTAATACATACTAAATAATAATAAATAATAATACATATTAAATTAGATTGTTTAGTGAATGAGTGACAAAATTAAGAAACTTTGACTAGTTATAATTCTTAAACTACTGGTTCAAGTTGCTGCTTGGGTACCGAAAATTCAGGCTTGTAGTTTTATCCACAACGAAATTATAGGGGGTCGAAAATGGCCTGAACTGTTTCGAGAAAAGGATGGTACGGCCGTGCCGCTTTTTGCTCGACTTGGCGTGGGCACTCCCGTGCCCCCAGATGAATGGCGTTGCGTGATTTTCTTTTAGCAAATTCAGAACAGGTCTTTTTACAGTTACAGTTAGTTGCCATTTCAATCACTTTGAGGAAACTCTGCTATTTAAAATGTCAGTTGGCTCACGTGTCATTGAATTGAAATTCATTGGCAGTCGCGCTGAACTGAATCGTTTTACATGACATTTGAATGTCAGATCAGCTGATATTATCGTCTTTGAAAAGTACTGAAGCGGAGTAGGTAGGTACTAGTTGTTAACTTGAACACGTTTGAACGGAAGTTTTATGAATTGGTATTAAAATAATTAAAATGCATCATTTTCTCTTTTCAGATGATAAAATAATATTCATACTTTTAATAAAATAAATAAATTAGCGTTAGGTACTGTCTAATACAACAATACCGACATGTTTTTACAAAAAGCGTAATTTTTTTGCCACTCTAATATCAAATTCTAGTGCGTGATATTGTTCTAAAAACCTTTTTTACAAAAAAAAAAACAACCGTTATCAAAAAAAAACGCTACAAAGTGAAAAATAACTTTAAATTCGGAAGTCGGTGTCGTTGGTTCTGTATTTTCTTTCGAAATTAAAGTTATTTTTCACTTTGTAGCGTTTTTTTGGAAGTCGGTTGTTTTTTTTTTGTAAAAAGTTTTTATTTTTCACCATTTAGTTGTACCTACCTACCCCAAACAAATTCATATATCACTTCTTCTGTCTCCGAAACTCATCATCAGAGCTTTACGAAATTTAAATGGGACCATTTCGGAAAAAAGCCCTTTCGAACAAAAAAAAAATTTGCAAATCCGTCTATTTACGAAGGAGCCAAACATACATAAAAAAGAGAAACATCCGAATAGACAACCTTCTCCTTTTTAGAAGTCGGTTAAAAATACATGTGTATCAAAATTACTTACTGCATCACCAAAATTGTGTGTAGGTGTAACCTCGAACCACCTACGCACTTTCTGTTTCGTGAGGTATACAGAACTCTAGGCTCCCGAAATTATGATTATTTTATTAAAATATCAAGTTTTTCAGAATTAGCGGGGGCGTATATCCGTTCATCCCACGCAGGTTTGTGTTCTGGGGACTGAACAGGGCTGGAGGCTCTACCAACCCGTGTTGTGGTACTCAAGTCCACACGAACCACCCACGCTACTCCCACGATATAAATTTTACTCCTGAGGGAGAATACACAGTTGTCATTGTTTTCTTAATCTCTGAGCCCATTTGTCAAGAAATTAAATGAATTTAGCTACGTATTTTGTAGTGTTATAACAAAATGACCAGGAATAATGTTGTTAGATACTAGTTGTTATCTGAAAAAATATTTAAGAATTTAAGACGATGTTTTCATAAATTGAAGTGTTGTTAAAAATAATACTATAACACTTTTCACAAAACTACGTAAGCACACAATCTGTGTTCGTATAAATACTCGTATGATCTGGTGGCACCGAACCGATCATCTGCGTGGAGTCACCACTGGTAATTAACTAGTTATACGCTGGTAATTAAAGAGCTATACGCACTAATAATGAAGAACGCACAGATAAACATAATCTTACGTCCACGACAAGTCCAGTCTAACTCAAGGCTGCTGAATATCAATATTTTACATGAAGCGACTGTCTATTTGACATCCGCAACCCAGTTACTGTTGGTTACCAGTTTCGGACCCGTGCGGCTATTCCTTAGCCACAAGTTCCTCTCACCACCAACCATAACACCACGACCACCATAACCATAACACCACGACCACCATAACCATACCAACCACCGCACCATTAACATCTATCACCAATTATAAATAGCTAAAAAAATAACACAAAATGGAAAATAGAAGTTGTCAATGAAATGCTTTAGTTTACATAGTCCATGTAAGTTTAATCATTTACGTAGGTTCTGTTCATTGTATGCGACATGTTTTACATTCGTGTGCTCGTTTTGTAGTTACACCAATGCGTGGCTATACCGTGAATTGTGTTTCAAACATGTTCTAAACAAAACAGTCTGATGAAACGGGTTAAAATTGGATTACGTTATGCGCGAAAATGCAATTTATATCCGGTAATCCACGCGCACCATTAGCTTTATTACCAATGTATTGTATTTATTACCAAGTGATGATAAACTTGAATTCTACCACCTAAACAAATAAAACAGTGAGCAACGAAAACAGATACGCAGCTAAAAATTCAATCTATCAACTGACGAATCTCGCCCGCCAACCGAAAGCAAATCTAATAAATAATAATGAAAATGTTGTATAATATACGAGGTGCGGAGAAATAACATTAAATATTTACGAATGCTCGCCGCGGTGTGAGCGGCGGCCGCGCCATCGATCACCGGTCACTCGCCGCCCAATTTATAGTTATAATGAGTTTAAACAGACCTAGCGATGTACCCAGCCTCACTAGGGTTGTGATTCACATTACTCGCCGAGATTATATTTGTTCTAAATGTTTTTGTTTATAATCTAATACGTATACGACCTTTTTTATTTCATATGAAATTAAATTGGAGTTGAAAGTTATTTGCTTTAGATTTTACGAGTATTCTAGTGGTTTGTTTATTCATAATTTGAGACGAGGTTTTGTCAGTGTAATTATTTAGATTGAAAACTACTTGTAAAATACTAAGTTCGGTAAATAAAAAAGTTCAAGAAGTTTGTATAAGATGGAGTGTATAAACCAAAGATTTTATTCGTATAACTCTGAAAATGAGTTGTACGCGTACGTTTAAATATAATTAAACTTAGGCAGATATTCGCATAATCACTTTATAAGGCAAACAGATTGCTACCCAAAGTATGTTGTTGTTAGTACGTAAGTATGTACACAAAAAGACGCCTCTGACTGTTATTGACACAGTTCTGCACCCGCATAATATTATTATGGATAGTTAGTGATGACGTACAAACCGAGTGCTCGCACATAATTATCTGAGACGTAGAAACTAAAAGCTTAGTACTCGGAGCTTATTCTATTTGCTACCTAATTACTGTTTGCGAAACTAAAGCATTGCCGTCGCTCTCCAGATGCCATGACACTTTCTGAAACTTCGGATAAGAAAATTAAAACGGTAGCCACCAACTTACATAGCATAGGACCATTCGTTTTATCTGCAGCCGTTTCTCTTTAGTTAATGTACCTATTAATTAACATTTAGTGTCGTCTATGAGTGTGACGGTAAACAATAATTCACTTTTTTCTTTTTGACTTTACTCTATTTTCTAGTCCCATTAATGAAAATCAAACGGAACAAATATCTGCATTCACATTTTTACAAATGCATACAATCTACCAGCTGTATCGTTTACCTTCATAAAAACCGCTGCCAAATACCGGTCATTGGGGACTGCCGGGTCCGGGCAATAGGAAAATACAGTTGGCAAAGTGCCGAGACCGTATGTCCTTTCTCTATGCATCATAAACCCGGTCAAACGGCTAATTTTACGTCACGTCCGACCTACGACCTGTATTATTAAAGCAATTTGCAGCTGCACTAATGATAATGTTCATTAGTTGCCACCGCTGCCACTCGATACGGAGTGCATTAACACTCGCCCGTGTATAAGCACCAATGTACAGCGTACAACGCGAAAATGTTGTTCTGTGCGCGAAACTTCATTACAATGTTTATGTAGCTCACATTTAGTACCGACCAGGTATATTGCAAACGATATCCGACTTTAATTCAGTGTGGAAGAGTTTATTATTGATTGTTCATTCATAATGCTGAAATGCAAAATTGAAATTTCGTAGGTGTTAAAATATGAAGTGAGTAATGACTAATGCTGTTATATGCATTTGAAGATGATGTTATACATTGAAAAATATTAGCTCTATGATGTCATTTATAGGTCAAAACATCTAGGAAGTAAAGTTATTTTCCTATATGTATAATAGTAGATTGTTTGCCAAGGGACAAACAACTATTTTGAAGGCGAGAGTGAGCGCGGGATTCAAAGTACGTCACTCGAGCTTAAAATAGTGTTGCTCCCGAGGTGGACACTACTTTTTATCACCCTCTATGAAAAAATAAGTAAGTGTAACTTATGAATAAGAATAGTACGTCTATTTATTTAAATACAATTTTCAGTAAACAATTATTACGAATGAAGAAAGAATGCGCGTTTTTTATTTTTTCACAAACTTTTTTTTTTAAATTGGCTCCCGCACGTTTTACTTTATCATAATTTTTTTTTTTTAAACCTTTCCCCACACTAGGAGTTACTCCTGTATCGTGGGTGCGTTTACAAACATTTAAATTCACATACACATACTGCCTGTTACTTGTTCATACAATGTTCATGATTGATCTCTTTGGTGGTTGGAACTTTTACTTACAATATCCACATTTCAAATTCAAATCACTTTCAGTTCTTAGGGATTAAAGAGCTATTTTAGTCCCTGTTTAAGAAGAATACACTAGCTTTTTTTGACTGACGCAGACGCAGATCGTCACCGATTGCCTGTGAATATCGTCATTAAACATGATTTTGGACAAATCTATTACAAAAAGAGGAACGATAAAACATGTCCAACCTTCTTTCGCAGACATCCGTTATATGCGCGACTCACACCTGACGGCGTGATTACATTACAAAGCTGATTCAAATGACATACATCAGAAGTATAAAATAGGCTGCGACATAATAATCTAGCGGTTTAATTACCGCGTGAATTAGTCGCGCCGCGCCATCAGCCTTTGTCCGGTAAGACGCTGCGAGGCTGCTAATAGGAGCGCGCGCCTCGCGAACGTGGGCGGCGCGGCGCACGGTGCAGTGGTGCGCGACTGGTGTTTTGTCGCGCGATAAATTGATCCGCTCAATGTGTAGCGGGCTTAGTAGGAATGTTCTGAAGGGAGATAGAAATTTTCTTTAATTAATTTAGTTAAGAAGTTTGCTGAATTTTTCAAATATTATTCTAGTGTAGAGATAGATCAGAAAGCAAAAAACTTGAATAACCTAATAACGTTAATAAAACAAAAAATATTGACAGGTTTTTCTTGGGCTTATAAAAACTAGAAAAAGTTGTTAGTGTAGGTAACTATTTTTGAACAAAAAACTGCCTAATGTTAATTAATTCTCATATAATACAACTTAATGATTAAACACATTTTACCTAAGGCTTAACACACGGGTGCGTGACCTCACTCAACATATCGAGGACGGGTTTGGAACAAAGCTAGTGACAGGGCGCAGTATTCGTGGACTTGTCAAGTTCTGTCAACTTGACAAGTCCACGAATACTGCTGCAGCATACAGTACATACACTCCCAGACTCCTAAATCGAGTCACCGTACATTTTTATGTTTGATGAATCAGAGAAAAGATTTTTATGCAGTTTTGAAGCTAACTTACTTGCCATCATTTCGGTATCACTATTGTTCCAAAGAATTCACGAATTTAAAAAAATCTTTATATAACACTACTTGCTATGTGAATATCAGTGACAGGAAACTATAAATGATCACCAATATAAACTAAGTGGAAAAAATTCGTATTGTTGAAGCTAATTCAAAAACTACTCAAGCAAAGTTCATAAAATTTATATGGGACCACCCCTCAAGCATACCTTATCCATTAACAAATGAGAGAATTTTTAGTTTAGAGGTACCCCAATAACAACTTAGACAGAAATGAGGGTGTACCATGGTAAACTAAACACATCTGCGTACCCTTTTAGAGGGTACAGGCGTGATGTTATATTGTATGATTGCTTAAACAATGCATTCATATGCAATAGCAGCAATCGCGGTTGATTTGCTGGCATTTATTGATGAGTTCCGTTGTCTGTCTCCGAAACTCATCATCAGATCTTTACAAAATTTAAATGGGACCATTTCGGAAAAAAGTCCTTTCGAACAAAAAAAGAATTTTGCAAATCGGTCTTTATATGATGGAGCACGAACATACATAAAAATATAAAATAAACTCGCTTTTAAAGAAGCAACGAGCTTTGATTAGAGCATCTATAAGTCAATAGTTATTTCAGTATTTATTTTGTCACCAGTGCACTTGATGATCTTATGATTGCGTGTGCATCAGTAAGCGGAGTTCGCACAGCTGAATTTTGGGCCAAACATGTTTAAACTTTTTGTCATCGATACGCTAAAAACAAGACCCAATTTCTCAGGCATACTGTATCACCTGTAATTACAATTCAACAAACATGTTAGGTGGAACTACCCTCAAACTAAGTTGATCCAATTTGTCAAACTACCCTCGTAACATACTGTTTAAAGGGACCACTTATGTACATAATGTAGGTAGGTGTTTATCTCTCGTCGAGGGTCGTGTAACACTTCTCACTAATAAAAAGCAATGATTTTTTACAGGATAATAAATATTAACTACTTGTAGGTATGTCCCTATGTTTTCCTTTTTGATGATACACTATTTTTATAAGCACTAGAACCCTCAAAAAATGCACTAAATTGCCGCTGTCAACAGAGGCCTAGTGTAAAAATTTGACAACTACATATTAATGGAAAGAGAAATTGAGTGATTGGGACACAGTATATATCCTTCTTATTCAGTTTATGAAATATCTTTTAAATTGGTCTAATATTGGAGGAGGAAATACGCGAGAGCCAAACCTCGAATTATGACTTTTTACTTAGGCTTTTTTAAAAGTCTCTTCGACCGCATTTCCTCAAGAAAAGCAGCTAGAGGCCTATGCCTAGCTGTGAGGTATGGCGGTGGGTGATGATGATAGTGATGATATTTGGATAAAGTTCCGAACCCACTTTTGATCCATCAGTTCCGAACCCACTGTCGATCCATCAGTTCCGAACCCACTGTAGAACCATCAGTTCCGAACCTACTGTCGAACCATCAGTTTCGAACCCGCTGTAGAACCATCAGTTCCGAACCTACTGTCGATCCATCAGTTCCGAACCCTCTGTCGATCCATCAGTTCCGAACCCAATGTCTATCCATCAGTTTTTCAATCAACTTTATTTTTATATTTCCTGCCACTACAACTTCGATTAACTACCATTAAAAACGTAGTTCTAGGAACTCCAATCACATATCAGATACATTGCCAATACATATAAAACGAATGCTCCGTCCGTATCAGCAATTCATTGCGGTGGACGTGTGGCGGCGCGCGTTGCGGCCGTTGCGGGATATTTGCGGGTCGAAGGGAGGTTATATGCGGTGTGGGAGCCGCGCGGCGCTGCAACCGCACGGAAATTGAAATATTTATCGTATGCGACGCGCGTCCGATGCGGTGCGATGTTGCCAGATGTGCCAGTAGTGTGTGCGGTGCACTCCATACATTTTGTCGGTCAAAGAAGATTGTACAGGCTGTGAATTATTGTCGGAGTGAGGGAGATAAAGTCGTTGCAAAGCGAATAGTAGACCGCGACAGTTTTTATTGGGATGCAATTCTGTATACTAGATTACCTATTTAAGTGATTTCAGTTTCTTTTCTAAAGCTAGGATCCTTTCATCGATATTACCCAATTATGTAAGTAGAGTTGTTTAAAATAATATAATGTTACTATTCTGTGTTAGCGTATAAAAATAGCGTTCATGAACAATCTGTTACACTGACGGTTCGCAAAGCTTTTCTATTTCATTACCTAATATCACCCCAATAAATGCTATCGTTCACATAGAGGATCCACATAAAAAGGAATCCTGCAAACATAACGTAATAATAATATTTTTTGCGTTCCCTAAATCTCCGTGCCTCTTTGTGCTGGATCCCCTGGACGTCCGGACCTCAATCACGGTCGGTCTTAGGACCTCTCATTAAATTTGTTCGGACCTCTAATGTCGATGATGGGACCCCAAACAAGGTAACGTTGGATATTTCTTAGAGTAAATAGAGCAAAAGGTTCCACATTAAGTCACAACAGGACCCGCTAGGTTAAAAGGAGGTTTACTTAGGTAGCTTAGTCGACAATAATGACGCTAAAAGCATCCAGTTCTTACTACAGATAAGTCTTGATTGTGAATACAGATTAATGGACGCGAACGTTCGTAGCTCCAGAGCTTAGCAATTTTACACAATCTTGTATTTAGGTTGCACTAATTTACACAGGTAAGTGTGTTTATATAAATGAATCTGTTCAAAAGGTCCTGTTCTGTTCTTAGAGTAGGTATTCTATCTATCTGATCAATATCAAGGAAATGTGTAGGATCTAATTCGAAGTGGGTTTCATGATGCCAAAAGTATCATTTAGAGAGATTATTCAGTCTTTCATTTGAATCTAATAATAACTAATACAAGAACGTAACTACTGTTAAAGTCGCCTTTCTAATCACCTTGTTTTTATTTGTTGACAAATACAGAGAAGTCTAAACCCGCAGAACCAAGCCTATTAAATCACCATGTAATTCGACAGTGAAGCATTTGTCCAGTATACCAGGTAGCTCTCGGTACCGTCTAGCCGCTAGACAGAAACTTATGGCTCCTTAGCTCACCACAAACTGTACAATACACGTTATTTATCCTAATTTGTAGCAACACATGATAGGTATGTGCAGACAACACACATCAGCCTGAGGCATTACGACCCTTTGTATGAAATGTTGACGCATGAGTTGGATATTCAGCTTTTGGGAAACATTATTGTTAACATCTAGCTACTTAGTCTTCATTAGACTTTGAAATCTGTATAATACCAGCTGCATAAGTGATAAGCATAAGCATAAGTGTCGATCCCGTTGGAATATCGGGATAAAAAGTTTCCTATGTGTTAATGCTAGTTATAAACCATCTGTTTGCCAAATTTCATCTAAATCCGTTCAATAGTTTTTGTCTGAAGAAATAACAAACATACAAACACTCACAAACTTTCGCTTTTAAATATTAAGTGTGATAGCTATAGTGCAAATAATTTATTGTATTCTTAAATCAGTTTCTGCTACAAGAGGCAACTTAAATGAAAACTAGATTGTGCATTGAGCAGACGCGTAAGTGGAAAATGAAAAATATAATGAAAAACTATTCCTTAGATATGTAACGTTAGCCTAATTAAGCAAATTGATTAAAATAATTATACTACTTTTACTGGAAGACAGAACGAACCACGAGTGCTTTATTTAACAACAATTTTACATGGAAATCCGGACCAATACCACTTTAACATAATAATAATATATCTACTGTGCTCTTTGTGCCTTTTGACCGCTAATTACCCCACTATTGCAACTACAGCCGGTCATTATCGCCCATCAAATGGACGAGCCACAATATATCGCTTTTGACTGTCCATCCGACAATTTTCCGCGTGGAATAATTAGTACCGAACTACCCACTACTTCGCATTTGTATTTATAATTCCTTATAGAAAGTTAAGTTATTGTAGGTACAATAAATAGTAATCATTGCCACATTACAAATAAAATCAGAACATAAAAATCATAGAATCTAAAAAAAGTATAATGAATGGATAATTAACTCATCGATATTTTTCAACGTGTTAGATAATTATAGACTTCAATCATAGCTTTCCTCCAGGTGCCTCCAGGTGCCTCCAGGTGCCTCCAGGTGCCTCCAGGTGCCTCCAGGTGCCTCCAGGTGCCTCCAGGTGCCTCCAGGTGCCTTCAGGCGAGATCGAGTTCAAGAGTAAGCCTATTTAGGAATGCATGGAATTTGTATGTACTATATTATTTTAAAGGGTGACCAATTCGGAAGTATGCAACTTTAAATTAAGATTATTTTTATTGCAAACAAAACATTTGCAGATACCCTAATTAATATCCTAACTATAATATTATAAATGAGAAAGTAAGTTTGTTTGTTACATTTTCACGCCTAAACCACTGAACCAATCATCCTGAAATTTTGCATATAATATACGTTGTCAGGTGTACAGAAAAGGACATAGGGTACCTTTCATCCCGAAAACGACGGCGGCACGTGTCTTTCGAACGGGATCGACACTTACGCGGGTGAAACCGCGGGGCGCTCCTAGTTTCTCCATAACCATATTATACAGGCTTTCCAATTCTGTATGAAATATCACCAAATCTCCAACTTTTTGCTGGTTAAAATTACGTTCGATTTTCACCGTATTTTTCACAAAATTTTTGCATACTTTAGGCAAAAATTACAGAAGTTAATGCAGTCAATGTTTAATAAATGGTGAATAATGAATTTGCCACATTTTAACTAGATAGTAGATATCAAACAACCGTAAAAGCCTCTATCGAAATGTAGGCATAAAAATGTTGTATATATTCGAATTGGCCACCCTATAAGTAGTAAGAAACGGTTTTTTGGGAATTTAATGACTTGGCTACTGAGGAATTTAAGCAATGAACAGTTGGTAGAGACATATAACATGCAATAGATTGAACTCAACTTGCTACTTGATAATGCAAATTGAAACCTAAGAAAAAAAAAATAAGAGACTGAACCGCAACCGTAGACAGACCGCAACCAAAACAATAAGCTACTCATTACATCCTACAAACCAATGAGCTACTCATTACATTCTACAAAACAATGAGCTACTTATTTCATCCTGAACAACAATGAGCTACTCGTTATATCCTACAAAATAATGAGCTACTCATTAAATCCTACAAAACAATGAGCTACTCATTTCATCCTACAAAACAATGAGCTACTCATTACATCCTACTAAACAATGAGCTACTCATTTCATCCTACAAAATAATGAGCTACTCATTTCATCGTACAAAAACGCGGTCCTGTCATATTTTGACACAAGTAGGTACTTAAGTTTTCGCGTCATTCTCTCCACACCTCACCAAATATTTCCACTGGTTATCATCCGTCGCGCCGCCGGGTCCCGGTCTCGACAATGGCCCAGCGTGGCGCGGCGCACTTCCACTGACACCCACTTATATCCATGACAATGGCGACACAATACACTGATATATTCCTCGCATTGTACTACTGTATCTTGATCATCTAAGATAGCTCTCTTTGGCTCTGAGTGACAGGATGAATGCTAATAGACGAATGAATGTTTGTGATTTTGGTATTAATTTTGTGAAACTTCTAAAAAATTTAATTTTTAAGGATTTCTGAAAACTCCATTTACTCAATACAAAAAATAAATAATAAACTAGACTTGTGTCTAGTTTATTATGGTGGGATGGTAGCTTCAGTACGGTACTAAAATAAATAGAAACACAAAGTTCACAGTGTTTGTAATGTCTAAACTTTTCATTTACCTCCAGGTAATAAGTTACTAAAGCTACTTTTCTATTTCCACTTTCGTTCCTGTGGTTTACCGTAAAAAAGGACCAAAGAGAACCGTCTCTAATTGGTCCTTTTCACATTAACAACATCAGAACGTATTTTCCGTTTATCTTCAAATGCTTTCTAAGACTTATTAATTTCTTTTAATGAATGACATCGCAATATATTCTTATTTACACATTTTGTGTAACATCCTCCCAAATATAGTAGATTTTACAACAAGTGCACAAAACAATTTTTATCCTCGACATTACTATCAGCCCTCGCCTTCGGCTCGGGCTGCTAAAGGTCTCGGATAAAAATGGTTTTGTGGACGAGTTATAAACTCTGCTTTTCACTTCGATTGCGAAGAAATAAAACAGTACTATAACATAACATTTCTTCTCCAATTTACAAAATTATTGTAAACTTTGAGATATTTTTCCCGAGACTGGCGGTAATATCTGTTGCACAACTCTGTGCATTCATTTCCATAAGCGTATTAGGAGAGACTGTTAAATCCTGTTTTTCACTGGACATTTTTAACAATTTTAGCAAATTGAAGAAATTAATAAATGCACGAAAAAAAAACAAGAGCTGTTTCCCGCCGCTTTATTTTTTTTTTTAAATCTTACGACATTGATATTAGGCTGCAGACCTATACAGCCTACTATTAAATTAATTTTGTAATAATAATTTTCTTAAATCAACTAACCTACCTTACTTGAATTAAAATTTTAATATCTATTATATCTTAAAAAACACATAAGGCAAATAAATTAAAGTAAATATTATATAATAACAAATTCTATCTATGAACATTTTATTGCATTTAGCTGTATGGCTCATTTTCTTTGCCTTAATATAATACATTTATGAGTAGATACGTTAATGCCCTTGTGCACAAAATTCGATTTTGTGCAGCCTATACCCTGCACAAAGAAGCACTTTCAGAGCATGAGAAGTGAAATAGTAGATTTTACAACAAGTGCACAAAACAAACCATTTTTATCCGAGACTTTTAGCAGCCCGAGCCGAAGGCGAGGGCTGATAGTAATGTCGAGGATAAAAATGGTTTTGTGGACGAGTTATAAACTCTGCTTTTCACTTCGATTGCGAGGAAATAAAACAGTAGGATTTTTCTTTTCTCCAATTTACAAAATTATCGTAAACTTTGAGATATTTTTCCCGAGACTTTGGGGGTAATATCTGTTGCACAACTCTCTGTACATTCATTTCCATAAGCGTATTAGGAGAGACTGTTAAATCCTCTTCTTCACTGGACATTTTTAACAATTTTAGCAAATTGAAGAAATTAATAAATGCACGAAAAAAGAACAAGAGCTGTTTCCCGCCGCTTTATTTTTTTTTTAAATCCTACGACATTGATATTAGGCTGCAGACCTATACAGCCTACTATTAAATTAATTTTGTAATAATAATTTTCTTAAATCAACTAACCTACCGTACTTGAATTAAACATTTTAATATCTATTATATCTTAAAAAAACACATAAGGCAAATAAATTAAAGTAAATATTATATGATAACAAATTCTATCTATGAACTTCTTATTGCATTTGGCTGTATGGCTCATTTTCTTTGCCTTAATATAATACATTTATGAGTAGATACGTTAATGCCCTTGTGCACAAAATTCGATTTTGTGCAGCCTATACCCTGCACAAAGAAGTACTTTCAGAGCATGAGAAGTGAAAAATATATTTATGAGTCAATAGATAGCGCCATCGTATCTCAAAGCGTCTCGCGCCGCGCGCCAATGTTGTGACTTTTCCGTCTTCAGACCTTGAATATATAAGAAAAGTATTTTCAGTAATAAGTTTCTCCTTACTTTTCCTTTCTTTAGTAGAATTCGAGAAGCTCTAGCGTTATTAATGATTCACAATTCTGTAAATTGATTTTAACAAACACTTAGACACGTAAATAAAAATCATAATCACCCACTGCCTGGTTATAGGCCTCTGTTTTCTTCTGGATTAATATGTACTCTCCGGTTGCGTGTGGAACCTCATAAATACCTATGTCATAGAACGCACGTACTTATCATTATACATACGTCCATGTACAATATTTGGAAGAATAAGGACACACTCAACAAACATCACAATACATAATCGAAAAACTTTTGCAAGACCTCTCTCCCAGCCCCTGTTTATCGATATCTAAGAGCAGAATATGATCTATATTTTATACTTGGTTTCCATATGCTCCTCGGAGCTGCACATGGATTCATAAATTCGAAGGATTTTTCCATTGCGTGGTGATGGAGGGCTTCGCTTTCTGCTTCATGGAAGTTTTTCTGAGTTTGAACGAGTGAGGAAAAATAAGAAATCATTTGTGGCATTATTGATTATTGCCACCCGTATCTTAGGGCAGGTTTCTTTGAAGTGGCTACAAAGAATTTTAAAGCGGGATCAACAAAAACAATTACCTACTACAAACAATAATAATTTTCCCATTTTTTGCCAATTACTTTTAATAACCTCGACACCTAACTGTGGGTGAGTGTGTAAGTATCTGCTAACTCCCTGTCATGCGGAGACTTATAATCGTTTTATAAAACCCGTTGTTTTCAGGGTCTGGGTATGAATCCTCGTTACTAAAATATATGTTGATCTTCCGCCCTTGTGATCTGAAAACGAGGCTATCGTTTTTTCTATCATAAACGGTTTATGTTAATAAGGGCACCGCTGTTCGTTTTAATCTCAGTCGCACTTAATGAGGTTTTGATTCTACACAACGTGATTACAATAATAAATGAGATCGGGTTGTGACCGACTATGTTTTTGTACGAGAAAACGTGTTTAAGTTACATTTTGTTGGTAATATTTTTCTCGTTAGGATTGTTTTAGGGACGAGGAGCAGGTTGGAAATTGGTCCTGAACTGATAAATAGAAATAGGCTGCCATAGGACCATTTGCCAGTCTATGTGTGTAGGTAGCCATTTGAAACGTTTCAGTTCATGGTAATAATGATTTGAGTTAAAATGTTTTTATATACCTAGTGTTTTTCAATTGATCCCATATTTAAGTCTGGTAATAGTTTTAGTTAAGTCTGGATATTAAATTTTTATTTAATTGATTAATGAGGTATAGTTAGACCAAGGCGAAGGTGGCGTGACGATCTCATATCATTTCAAGGGCCAACATGGCCGGAGATCGCACAAGACAGGGAGGTTTGAAAGAAAAAAGGGGAGGCGTTTGGCGAACAGATCACAAAAAGCTAACAAAAAATAAATAAAAAGGTGTTAGGTATTTGTCATCTTAAGTTTTCAAATATCAACATTAATACTTACTAATCATTACTGTAGATTTTGTATAAGTCTACTTATATTGATCTAATGTAATTAAGCAAAAAAAATCGCATTTATGTCATTACGGTTGAACTTAAAAAAAAAAATACATTTGGAGATAGAATGTAGGTAGGTAGATATTATCAGATGATGTTAAAACTAGGTAGGTAGTTTATTACTGACCGGATCAATACATTATGTTGACAAGTTTTACGCCGAACATTGTTTTACAAATACACTGATGCTGATGTCAATATACATGTGTCGCATCCGGTCTTTCGTTTGACTATTCGGAACGCTCCATTTGGTGGCGCTCGAGTCTAGCCTGAGTTCGGGGGGAGTCGAAGAGAGCGTGTAGCGAGGTGGAGCGGCTCTCTTGACATTGGACATCGTGTGCGAACAACATCTGCTCAGAAACTGTCCCGCGTTCCGTATCAAGTTGGGTCGTGTACCTACAGTATGTGATTCGCTAGTATTAGTATTAGTAGTAATTTGTTCGTGAAATTATAATCTGGTTTGAACTGCAAACGGTTTTTCTATTGCGCAATAACCAACACTTCCCACAGTACGCCCACAGTAGTTTAAATATGGCTGATAATAACGAAACACACATACCTTCTCCGTCATCGTCAGCCCTTATTTTCAAGTCGTAAAAAACATGTGAAGATAATTTATAATTCAAACTTTAACTTTAGACAAAAAATTCATTTAATGTAGGTAAGCACTATTTTGAATGTTCAACAATATAAAATACGTCTCTATTTTATTTTTAAACTAAAGCGGGATAATGTCTTGAGCCGTCATTCCGACGTCCAGTGACGGTCGTACCTGTCGGGCTGGAATGGCTGAGGCTGTGAATTCTCTTTCGTAAATAAAAAACAATTGCATAAATACATATTTACGTTCCACAGGAAAACATCGGAAAAGTGCTACTTAATCTTTGTTTAGCAGTTCTGCAGATTAGTCAAATAATTATGTATAGTAGCAGTAGGTAGGTACTTGAATGTGTAAGTAAATGTAGTTTCCACCGTAACATAAATCCAAAATTCCATCAGCACCGCTCTCAAACATCCCTATTTTGGACCAATTTTCGAGAGACGATGCGTGAAATTCCTCAAATTACGTTCTGCAACCGTTCACATTGGACGTGTAGTGACGTCATAGATGGCCGCATATTCCCTACAAATTGTACATGCATGGCGCTGAATAAAATATGTGCAAGCGACTCAAGGATCAGCGGAGATTGTCGAAGATCGCCGGAGATGCCCGAACGGTTGCCAAACAAAATATCGCAGTATTTTCCGTAAAACGAATTTGAATAAAGTTTGTCTGCGAATTTTTCTTTGTGATTTTAAATACCTACGGAAGATAGGTCTGTCATATTTTATAAAGGCAGGTTTTTGTATTGTTTTTATTTTGGCATATATTGATTCAGTTAAAATCGACCCTGCTTGGGATTCAATTGAATATTTAGTATGAATGTTTTATTTTATTCTTATTGTTTTTCCCAAACGTTATAATTTAAACTAATACTGCTAATATGACGCGTAGCCTTCATAGCTTGAAAGGAGACTATTCAACATTACAAACGTTGACAGGTAAAAGTGCCTCAAGAGTCTTTTCAGGACACCAGTCAAAGCTTGTACCATTTTTGATCCGGCATTTTTTTTTATATTACACAAGGAATTATATTAATAACCAATTAAAAGCATCTCAGCAGGAAATCCGCGGCTTATTCACGGATATTCGTGGAAGTAAGTCTTTGGCCGGATATTGGGAATATGACTGTCTCTATCCTCGCCCGCCGGCTCGGAGAACAGTTTGCCAATATCTGATATTCTTTCTATTTTTAAAGCAATCTGTATTGGTTTTATTCAATTTTGGTTAGAACTTCCTATGATCGTAAGATTTGAGAAAATGTTGTGTTTTGATGTGAGCTTGTGTGCCTGCGAGTGCGTACCTACCAACATCACCAAATACCACCAAACGACCTACAATAAAAAATAAAATAAGTAGTAAACGTAATGAATAGTAGTACTTTAGTATGTAGTGTAGTCGTAATAAATATTAGGTACATAATTACTTATTCATAGACATTATTGTAAGTAAAATGCTTTTGCCTATAGATGTCTTAGTAGAGCAGTATACTGGACAGATCCACTCAATGTGAGTGGTTCTTTCCTCAAAAGACCCTTTCAGACACCAATCTACATAGTATTCACAAATGATCTGGCCAAGATTATGTCTGGACTTTAAAAAAAACTGTGACCTCTGAGTTTGTTTCGGCATTTCTTCTCAGAGTATTCAGATAGGAAACGCCACACTCATCTAGTTAAAAAAAATATGATTGACGTGTAAAAGTGTTTGTACAAACCTACTTATAGAAATAAAATCATTTATTTATATAATATGTTCCTCTGAGAGATCAACAATATTACTATAATAAGTTTAACTTTTACAGCTCACGCTTAGCGGGAAACACGAATTTTTAAACCTCTTTTTAAAAGCAAAAAGGTACAATGTAATCTAAACAAAACGCCATTTTTTCCCTTTAGAACAAAATTTCCCCGTTTTACAGGAAAATACGAGGAAGAAAACACTGATTAGCAGATTAATATTCCAATTTAGGGGAAAATTGAAAAAAGAATAGGATGGCACTGTGCGTGAGTGGTTCCCCTTAAGACTTATAGACTAAATTAGTTATTTACAATATTTTTAAGTTAATGAAAAAACGTATACTTTTTATGGTAATAAATTAATGTAACTAGCATGTAATTATTTATTTTGGCCACTGATCCCTGCAATACTGATGTAACAATTATTAATAGTGACGCGGTAGGTACTAGCTGTGGTACTGGCCTTGGCAACAATCATAATCAAGAAAGTTCTTCTCAAGGACCTTTACTTAGATTAAATATTTTTACACGTCCATACACAAAGACCAAAACTATCTATCAGCATGTAACAGTTTCCATTTGCAAGGTTTATTTTTGTATGTTATTTAAAATAACATAACCTTTCGAGTTTTCGCATCCAATCAAGAGTCAAGAGCAAACCCCTTTCAAATAAAAAATCACTGTTAGCCGTACCTAAATGTTGTTTGTCTGTGCGATCAGTGTGCGATGTAGTAAATTCAGCGCATTCAATTATTTAGTAGGTATTGGAATATTATAATGGTTAGAAATAACGATGCTTTATAGCAGCTTTTATATTAGCAGATAATGGACCGTCTAGGTACGGAATTAATATCTAAGCAGTCAATGTGAAACACTATTTATCTAACAATAAAAAGGAAAATATTAATGATGAAAAGATATTTAGTATCGCATTACGGTAACGAACCGAGTCCGTCTCGCACTACCTATTTCGTGAATGAATGAATCTAATCTAAACTAGTATTCATAAACATCTGCCCGCCTTTTCCCAACTACGTTGGGGTCGGCTTCCAGTCTAACCAGATGCTGCTGAACTAAACTAATACGTTATGTTAAGCTTTATATATTTAGATTAGCAAAGCCTAGCGCTTTGCTAATCTAAAATAATATCATAATAAAGAAAAAATTATTTGTATTTTTGTAAGTTTGTTACGCTTTGTCGCTAAAATAGCTAAACGGATTTAGATGAAATTTAAGACATTGGGTATTTTTTTATTCCCACGGGGTCGAGACTTAAGCGGGTGAAACCGCGGGGCGCAGGTACTCTGTAATGTTAACAAGAAAAATTGGGATAGATATACCGTCAAACTATTCCACCAAACTCGAAGCTAAAAAACTGTCGCCTGCAAACTCAAATAAAAATAATTCACTTTGTTCCAGACTTTTGCACATAAAACATAAAACGTTAAAGTTTTTTTCACTGAAAATCCTGAAAAATCTTGTGTTTCAATAAGTCTTGTCAAGCGAGACAACTGCTGGCAATGTTCTTATTGCAAACTCTGCACTTGGCCCCTTATTGAAACTTACACTTTGCACTAACCGCAGGAAATTGAAACCTATCTCCATTTACTAAAGACCATTTTAAATCAAACTGTAATTTTTCGGGCTACACATTCCACACTGTAAATTGAACTTAATAGTTGAAAAATTACAGTTTAATATCCTTTGTGGTGGACGTATTCAAAGCGTATGGATTTAGAAAGGATCGGTCGCGATTGTGAAAGAAGACGGATTAAGCCGGGAGCGATAAGCGCGCAGTCTGAACTTGGTGGCGGCCGGCCACGCTAGCAGAGCTCGTGACCAGCGACGGCAAGTTGCGAGGTACGGAGCGATCCAACAGATGTGCCGACGAGATAGGAAGGCGATCCGTTTTGTAATTAGGAGTTGAACACCGAACTATTCTCATGCTAGTTTGACGGCCATTACAATTGAACCAGCGGTGTGCTAAGTTCGCCTGAGCGTTTTGTCTGGGCTTGAAATTAAATATTTTCAATTGAGTTGCAAGTATTTTGATGGCACAGGTTTACTTATGCTAAACTTACCGTTCGAACAGTTAGGTAGGTACCTGTAGAATTTCAACGAAAATTTATTTTCTAAACAAGGTGCTTATTTGAAAGGTCCCTAACCCTACGCCCTTGCCGCACCGCCCGTCACGTCACCTGCAGAGAGAGAGGCTGGCGTGATTGATGGCCATGACGGCGCTTATCGTTAAATGAGCTTTTGGGAGGTTGCTAATTATATCGCTAAATATTCAGAAGTGTTAAAGGAGTCGGGGCCAGCTGATTTAATTATTTATTAATAACTGAAGAGAGGTCTTCTTGATAGTGACGTGACTGGGTAAATGTTTTTGTAGGTTTTTTGATTGATTGAAAGAGCAGAGAATGTTTAGATTTCTCCACTTTACTACTTTTCTCGTTTCGTATTGAGATTGAAACGATGTATTCAAATAGTTCATGATGTAACGTAGAGCCAGTCAGCAAGGTGCAGGCTGACTTCACTTGCTTTAGAATTATCTACATTAAAACCTACTCCCAGTCTTCTTAGCTATCATAACAACATAATGAGACAGCAATTCAGTAAGTTTTATATATAACGGTAATTAATCCGTAGGCTTATAGAGGTATGAGGAACAGGGTGGAAAGTTCATTCATACTTTATAGAAAAGGGAGGATCCTCCGACCAGACGGGTGTTGTGTCTGGCGGGCAACAGCCCGATGATTCATGTCGGGCCATTGTATCTATGTGAGTTGCGCGGTAAACTCTGCTTGCGAGATGCAGGATTTTGCGTGACGTCAGTATGACGCGTTGTTCGCATGTGGCATTGTAGATACCGCTACAGGCTCTTATTCTAAAGTACTTTCACAGGGGGATAGGTATTAAAATTAAAGTATTTATATCGGTCAAAAGAGTCTTTGATTTCCAATACGTTACATATCACGTCCATTCATGATAATATCATCGACACAACACCTGCTCGTTTCTTTCTGTGACGAATTTATTAGATTCGATCCAAAAATGTATTCGTGCAACCAGTACCGCATCTTAAATTAAAAGCCAATTTCAATATTAGGTATTAGCAGCAATGGGGCTTAAACATACTTTATAAACAACTAATTAAGTACTTCACCCTAATTGCGTAACACACTATTCACACTATTCATCACAATCTAAATCATTTTGAAGCTTATTGCGAATCCATTGCTTCATATGTTCAAAAAATTGTCTGCTCAACAACGTAAATAACGCAATGAATCTTGTCGAACTGTCAAAATGAAAGCCATTCCTACTGTTAGTGTGTTACACAATTACCCCGCTGATTAAATAAAGACTTGATGCATAGTTATGATTTACCAACTTATAAGAAAATTTCTATTAAATCATGCGCTGATGCCATCCTCTATTTTGTTGACACAATTTTCGTGGTAGCATTTGACCCCTGAAACCATAACCAATTTTAAAATTATAAATCTGATAAAGATCTGCCCCATGATCCCCAAAACGGGTTCCATAATTAATCTTGTCGGTGATCCTCTCCAGGAATGAAAAGTATATACAATTTCACGCTGTTGCCCACTTCTCCATAGAGTACAGAACAAACCAGAAGGCGCGAACGCGTATAGGACGGAGACAACAGTAACTGCTCTTAAATAAAATGTAATAGTGTAGTTTTTGCCACTTGGCCGACACCTTTTTCTTAAAGCAGCTGCCTGCTTTATTAATATCATTTACTATACGTACGCCTCTGCCTAAACCTTCGAAGAAAATAGGCGTGATATTGGGTTATGTTTATTTTGTAATAAATTCTACGTTTTACACGTAGAATACAAGGATGATAAGGACAATATTAAACCCCAAAACAGTTAAAAATGCTTCCGTATTACGCGGAGAGGGGCAGGAGCGGGATGTATGTTGTGTTTTGTTTTTAAGCACAGCCTGCGGCGCGCCTGGCCTTCTGGTTTGTTCTGTATTCTGTGTGTTTTCTGTAGAGTGGAACAAACATAATGACCGCGGTGTGAATTTGAATAATGTTATTCATGGCGAGACTGTATGGGGGCGCCCTCTGGCCTCAACATGGGAATTACTTGTGCAGACGCGGTTGAGAATTTAAAACTCGGGGTCGTATCGCTATTGTGGCAGATGAAGTTATGCCTACAATCTGTTTTGTTTGTTGTCATGGTAGTATTTATGGGCAATTGATGCGGAAGAATGAGGAGCGTACCTTGAGGAACGCCTTGAATATGAGTTCTATAGGTGAGAAGGCCAAATAATAAACAATGGATAGATTTGAAATTAGAATGTGAAAGATGATTTGACTCGAAAGTTGGTGAATCCTAAGATTACTGCTAATAGAAATGTATGGAAGAAGGAAAAATGCTCCGACCACCAACACGCCGGGATAAAAGTAAGAGGGTGATGATGATGGTGTAGTAGGTATATTGAATAATGTGCTGTGCATATTAATGCCAAACTCTTTTACGTACGAAGTAGATACAGTCTTAATTACGGAGTATTCTTGGTGTAAAGTTTTCGTAGTTCAGACTGAGTAACAATCTGCTCCCACAATATTTTTAAAATACCTCTAAAACAATACGTTTAAAAATATTTTGCAGTGTAAAATGCGTCAATAAGCGCGTACGCCGCGAGGCTACAGAATCAATGTTCTATCTAAATCGAATCGGTCGATGTTAAGCTCTACAATAGCGCATTTAGTATTCAGAGCAGGTGCTGAGTGTTTTAAGAAAGAAAATATTCTTCTTAAAAAGTATTAAGGACCGAGCATATTTTATACAAAGTAGTTTATTTATAGTACCTTTTATGTACAGATCGCTTCAAATGATTAAAAACAGCATAAATTTTAGTTATCATATTAGATATCTTAAATACATATTTACGATTTACCTACCGTATAAACTGGTTGTTCTTTATTACAATCAATCAATCTGCCTAATCTATCAAGATGCCTAGTCTTCCAGTCTAACCGGATGCAGCTGAATACCAGGATTTTATATAGACCGACTCTGACCTCCACAACCCAGTTACTGGTATAATACAATACCCTTTCTTGGTACAATACAATAACAAATTGTGTTGTTACACGTGTCATGATTTTAATTTTACCACAAACTGATTTTAGTATTTCTATTGTTACAGATTTCACCGTGATGATTCCAAAGAAATTCTCTATTCATAGGTCAGTGTATACATGGTTTAAATTATAAAACTCTTTAGAAACGAATATTGATTTATGTTTAAAGAACGAGATGATTAAATGCATACTAAATTGTTTATGCACAGGGTGCATACCACCCCTTTTAACGTTACCAACACCTTCCTACTAAACTTCTATACATATAAAATCTTGTCTGTCTGTGTGACCGCATTGTTCTTCTAAACTACGCAACGGATTTTGATGCAGTTTTTACGTTACATTAATATTCAACCTATAATAATGAAATCACATTTTGTCAAGTCGTAAAAACCGTGCGAAGCAGGGGTGCATCGCTAGTGTTCAAATAAAAGCAACACATATTGATGTTTCGATTTGTCTTCGTCAGATTTTCATTAAACTAATGTACCTTTCTATTATAATCTGATTTGAACTGCAAACGGTTTTTCTATTGCGTAATAACCAACACATATACGTCCACAATCGTTATAATATGGCTGACGATAAGAAGAGACACGTACCTTCTCCGTTAAGTACCTATAATATAATTTCTCGTCCGGCTGTGCCGACCCGAACAAGTGTGTAACGTGCTAGTACTGGGTAACACGCCGAACTTTCGTCCGCAAACACAAATCACGTTCAATAAGAAACAAAAGCAGATCACTACTCACCAGCCCTGTCAAGCTGTCGTCCAACTATTACTATCTAAGATTGTGCACTATTCATACCCGTGACGTAGCTATTAACAGTGGATAATAATGGAAGCATGCGTCATCAGCGGTGGACGTTTACGGCCTATTATGTAACTCGTATATTAATTATGTTGCCTCCATGGCTTGTAAACATAATATAAACCTGCCATGCGAGACTGCTTCCTGTATCTTGGAGGCTTTAGAATGTATCTATACATATATCAGTGTCTGCTTAATAAGCTTTCAAGTAATTTTAAATACTTGTATTTTGTTTAATCCCTAGCGGTCTTCCCTCATGTACTTCCCTGATGTGCTTCTCTCATGTGCTTCCTTCATGTGCTTTCCTGTTGTGCTTCCCTCGTGTGCTTCCCTTACATGCTTCCCTCATATGCTTCCCTCATGTGCTTCCCTCATGTACTTCTCTAATGTGCTTCCCTCATATGCTCTGGGGACAATAATTATTTAACACAATGTTACATCACGCCTGCTTCCCGCAAAGGGTTAGGCATCTACCTATTAGAAAATTGAGTTTGCCCACAAGCCGTTCTAGATATTGTATGATTTTAAAAAGGTGTATAGACCTAGGTACCAATATTACAGTTTCACAGAATGAAATTGAAAATGTTTATTTCAGACCAAGCATACATTAATTGATACAAGTCCATATTATGCTAGAAGGTAGATACTTATAGCTATGTTAGTAAAATAATTATTAAATGATGAAACTTGCCAGCAATTTAAAATCCAATCACAAAAAACTACTCCGACACAACATTCAAATTGCACCTCTCGATATTTCCGAAATTGATACGAAACGAGTTGAAACAGACACCAAATAAAAATCTAAATCTTTGCACTTGAAATTACATTATAAATTCAATAAGACACAGCCCTAGATAGTAGGGTTGTCTGGCTTGAAAAACATTTTTATTCCGATCTATAATTGAAAAGAAAACAACGTCTGTCTTGTTGTAGACACTGTTCACTTGTATTTGTTCACGTGGGCGAAATGGTACCTATTGTTTATTGGTTTGTAAACAATTCTATTTTAGAAATGCTATCTACTTTACCTTTTTATTTCATTTTAATAGGTTGACGTCTTATCGGTAGCGATAAAAGGATTGATTGTATAGTGTATATCTATATAAAGGAGCAATATAAAATGTGATGGATGTGAAGATTATGTTTTTTTAAAATGAGAAAAAGCATTTGCTCTGCAGCGGGACAGCCACGGGACCATATTGTACCCAGAAGATCATAGTTAGAAAACAACGCAGATGTCTATTACTGACCCGCAGTTTCATATTACTAAGAAAACCCACTTATAAGTAGACTCTCGTGAAAAGGTCGGACAATTCGAAGTTAGTAACCTAATATTCTTACTTTTTTTCGGATAACGAGCATCGAATGAGTTATAGAAAGTCCCAAGAGATTTTTTATACTTATTACGTAAGCAGTTTATACGTAAAATACTATTACCTAGGCAACTCTAGACAGTTTCTCGAATTCTTACGAATTCTTTTCTGCTATTGTTATAGTTATGAAGCCTTATGTTTCATTAGTTTCTAAATTGGTTCCAACAGTAGACACGTAGGCAAGTTTTTATTCTTTTTAAATCTAGCTTTTAATATTTCTCTTGAAATGTGTATCTACAACATTTCGACGCCGACATTATTCTGAAAGAGTATTATTACCTACAGAAAAGTTTTGCATGGTCTCTGTTGCGCACGTGTCAGCAAATTAGATCTAACTCCAAACAGTAGAATATCGCCAACGATGACACGTCACATAATAAAACCCGAATTTGAAGAGAACAATTTTATTGTTATAGTTTACACATAAAACATACATAGCCCTGTAATCCCAAAGGTCGCTCGTTTGTCCTATACTTTTTAAAAGCTTTTCTTTTTTATTCTTAAAGCAAAAAGTACCAAACCATAGATTATCTGAAAAATAACCCCTTAAAAGGGGACCCATGGGACATCATGATCCTTCGTAATTGTAAACCGCGAAACATGGGCTTCTAAAATTTTCGCTTCGTCAATGGGCGCGGTCCACTGATCGAACTGTCTCCTCGGTTGGCGAGCGACACGCGTGATGTATGAGAGTGAACCCATGGCTTATGCTACGGGTTATTTATACCGTTGGTAAGCCTGATGCCCGAATAGGGGAAAATCATAATAAGGAAAACTAGAATTAAGGATTCTTTGTCTCCTAGTAGTTCCTTCTTATTTATCAATGATCCCTATACTTCTAGAAATAATCAATAACAATAATGCAGATATAAAAATATGCCTATAAGCCATTCCAAATCGCATTAAGTTCCTTATGAAACTTTGTTAATGTCGTCAAATTATCGCAGTTTATAAAGTTGTCCGTATGAAGAGGCCTGACCGCGTAGTCCGCCATTATTGCCCAATGGACCACTAACACCCATCTTAACTCCAATTGTCTCGTAAACATTGGTATCAGAAAACGATAACTTTTATATTCGATTTTATGCTTTGTTTGTATAGTCAACTGCATAACAGTGGTAATACTTGCACCACAAAAACCACCCTTACTGCTACGATATAAAGTCAATATCAAATTAAAAAATAAATATCATAAATATTAATATCAATATAATAAATATCTTAATAAGAACATAAACTATGGTATGGTGAGGATGTCGGTACGAAAATTGTTCTGTCTGAATTTCATGACCATATTTACTCGCGTAGCTATTGAAATGATCAAAAGAATAACGTATTGGTAAGAATAGAATAGAACAAGGTTGCAGGTTTGCATCAGGTTTGAAAATCCAGGTGTCAACTCAGTCAATCAACTCAGCCTGTCGCAGTCCACTGCTGGACATAGGCCTCTTCCAGGCTGCGCCACAACACCCTGTCCTCCGTCTGTCACAGCCACCTTTTTGAGGTCGTCTGTCGGTGGCGACCCACACTACGCTTGCCGATCCGCGGTCTCCACTCCAGAACTCGTCTGCTCCACCGACCATCGGTCGTTCGACAAACATGGCCAGCCCACTGCCACTTCAGCTTGCTTACTCTGCAAGATATGTCGGTAACTCCGGTTCTTTTCCGGATAACTTCGTTTCTGAAAATCCAGGATGTGGACTTACTTAAATATTGACATTCGTGGAGGATTATTATCCCGCCATCTCATCACCACTGCTCTCAAAACGATAAATAAAACATCGTGAGACAGAAAACTGGTATGTCCTAGAACCAAACGTTCTAAGAAATTATGTGACATCTACCAACTGGCACTGGGCCCGCGTGGTGGATTTCGGCCCACATCTAGAGGAGGCAGCAGTGGGCACATTGTAGGCTCACTATGCTATGCTGCACTGTACATTTAACAGTGGATGGATTTTATTTGTCTGAACGAAGTCGAATCGACATTGTTTGGAAACATTTCGTCTAATATTAGATGTTTGTTATGTTGGATTAGAACTTCTGTGGTTCTGTTGTGCGCCTCGACATTAATGTTGTACAAACAAAACCAATTTCGTACGGTTTACGACGGTGAAGGAAAGACTTAAGATTTCAAATTTAGAACGAAGATTAATCAAAACGGTTTGAAAACGACTCGTATATTTATTGCTATATATTTTACTAGCTACGCCCCGCGGTTTCACCCAGGTAAATGTCGATCCCGTGGGAATATCGGGATAAAAGTAGTCTATATGTTAATCCAGGGTGTCAGCTACCTCCATACAAAATTTTATCAAAATTGATCCAGCCGTTTAAGCGTGAAGAAGTAACAAACATATAAACACACACTCACAGACTTTCGCCTTTATAATATTAGCGTGATTACCAGCTTTTGCCCGCGGCTTCAGTTTCCTGACCCTCAGGAACAGTGTTTGTTTTCAGGATGTAAGGCACCTTATTTATTTATTAATATATGCTTTATTGTAGGTATTAATTCAAAATTTACTTTCGCATTTATAATATTAGTAAGGATTTGGTCAAATAATATAAGAAAGTAACAATGAGTTAGTTCTACATATGTTAAGTGATGTAGGTTAGCAGAACTATTGCTTGTATTGTTGCTTGTTTTGTTTTTGTGTCTGTCATATTTTTAATGTTAAATACATTAAAAAATATATAAAAAAAAAATCTAGTGACAAATAAACATTTTTTGGGACTCCCAAGTCCCAAATCACGATCTAATATGTGGAAGTCATATTGTCTTGGCAATAAACGAGAAGCAAAAACTCGACCAAATATTTAATATTCCATCCCCACAGATACGAGGAGAAGTCAATAAGCTGAAGAATGATAATATCTTATTATAAATGTAATGATAACGTTAGTTTGGTATTCCAAGCACGTTCATATTCTCATTATCTGTTTTGTTGTTGTTATTATCAGTTTCTCTAAAGCTGTAGTGTTTTAGGTGTGTTCTAAATAGATTTGACATAGACTTATGAAACAAATGCTTGGTTTTGATTAGCATGATTTCTTACTATCTGAAAGAACTTAGATCTATAGATTTTACACGTTGATGGCGTTGGAGCTTGCTTTTTCATCATGAAAACTTATCCCACGACCTAATGAAAGTGGAAATAACACAGTTGAGGTTTAAGATGGCTAGGTAGGTAAGTGAAAATAAGAAGCCTGAATTTTTTAATAAAATGAACTCTCCTCTCATATACCTAATGGCAGTTGTAAGGTGCAGAACTTATTGAGGAAACAAGACCAGTCTTATGAAGACCGAACAACTAAATTAAAAAAAAAGGTCAACATACTAAACTACCGGCACAAAAAGTAATCTTCTCGCCGCAAACAAACCCCCAACCCCCAGTCCACAGTGAACGTGACAGATCCACCTAACGAACATTACAACATGCAACGAACACAACAGACACAAATAATAACAACAGAGGGCTGAAACAAAAGAACAGCAAAAACAACTCACTGTATGTGTATAAAGAGGTGTCTGAAGCCGGATGAAGCTCGGATCATGTGCTTTTTGGGGGACAAATAAACTCCGTTTGTGGGACAATTCAACCCTTTTGGGGATCTTTGTGTTCTATTTTTAATATTGTTCTATTTGAGAAATGTAGGTATAGAGGTTTGTTATCTAGTTTTACGTACACTAAACGTACGTTTGAAGCGGCAGTTACCTACATTCTGTGGTTAAATAATTAAAAAAACAAAACATTCCAGCCTACCCACAGATGCAGAATTATTATAGACCTTAAATCATAATAATGGTATTCGAAGCGAATTTACGTACAAATCACGTTTATAGGCAGCTCAGCTGCGCAAACCGCCGCAATTTGCGCGTGCGCAACGCATGTTTGCGCATTAAATAAAATGTACGGAAATATTGCGTGATTGTGTATGATTGATATTCGATTATGGTTTTCTAAACGATTAAACTGTGTCCCATGAAACTGCTAATTTTTACATAGTTACCTTTACTACATTTCTAAGAAAATTCCTATGTTATGAGATCAAGAAACTCCATTTTATTTTGAGCAAATCCCACCGGCCATTGTTTGTTTAATTTACGATTTTATTTTATTGTGAGCTAACTTAGCGTTTAAAGATATCTGTTTTAAAAAAACGTGTTCAAATTGATTTATTACATTTCCTATGCTTTGATCTATTGGAATCTCACAGCTGTATTGTATTGTATGAAAATATTGCTGAGTACTGGACAGGCCGATGAGCAGAGAGCAGTAAGGAACACGTGTGTATTGTGAATGGTAGCGATTTGGCATCGTATGCGCAGACCGCTAGCGATAGTGCTGTTGAAACATGGCGTGTCTAAATGACGAGTTAGAATATAATATACAGATCGAGGGATTGTTACAATTTGGTTTGTATTATTGACGATTGTTTGTACAAGCTTGTAATGGTTACACTGTAGGAGAAAATATTCTTATTATACTGAGAATGAGCTAAACAGAAGAAAATTTCTGAAATTCTTCAGGAGACGATCTTGCAAAGGATAAGGGGCTGGACTTTGAAGAGTCAGGGCCATTACCTGCTGTTCGGTTGAGAAAAGAAAATGTGCTTTTTATACTGTATACTTCGCTCCATTTCTTTCTTACGCTGGATTAAGAAAAACATAAAAGAGGTGCTGGTAGACCCCCAGGCAGGCAGTGGCGTGCGGTCTTTATAGGCCAAAAGACACTGCAGACCTCTGTACATCTAGATCTAGACCAGTTACTAATATTTTCAAGAATATAAAAAATATACTAAGTAAAAAAATTATTCAAACACCTAATATAAATTAATAGCAACGTTCATACCGCGCGTTTGTACTATTAAGTTTACTACGGCAGGCGTTCGTAACTCTTTGCGAAGAACGCGAAAGGCAGCGAACGATTCTGCCTACAATCCATTCATAAATGTACGCATGTAGTGGTATAATTTCGTGTCTGTGCACTGCACACAACTATGCGGTAACAAGGCCATCTCCTGCGGCAGGAAACCCAATCACGGGCCAGCTCGTCTCCGTATTGGCTCATCTCAAGTATTATACGAACAAGTTGAATAAGTAGTTAGTTGAGTAAAATTTCGATTGCATTGTCAATTGAATTTAAAATGCTATTTGCTGCTAAATGCTATTTTATCTATTTATAATGCTATTAAATACTATTTTATCTGTCAACGTTTTACTTGTCAAAATTTAGAAATTATTTTTTCTCTATTGAGTCCATATTGCTTTTTTTCATGTAAAGTGTACCTACTGTATAACAATATTTTGCAAAACAATATTTTGATTGTGTTTTGTGATTAAGGCGAAATGGTATCGTAGTCACGCAGGTTTTGAGGGGGTGAAGCAGACGCGGACGGGTAAGAGGTGCGCGGGGCCCCGCGCTCTGCCGCACTCGGACGGCAAGCTATAGTCCGACCGCTGTAAGAGCGACCCTCTCTCGTGAACCAAAATACTGGCCTTCTTATAATAAAATAACTACTTATGAGTTCCTATAACAATCCCAATTAGTTCGCTGTTTGAAAATGAATGGGTACTAGTATGAGAGGTAGAATCCAAACCGGTTTTACCAAAAACCGGTTCTTACACAGGATAATTTTTTTTGTCACTACCCAAATTTTCATAGGGTGTCCTGTCCTACCCATGAATATGAACAACTTTCACTATAGGACTAACTGTGAAATCACGAAATAAAATCTGCTGTTTCTTACAAAAGTTTGATACATAGGTACTCGATCAAAATGTATGAATCAGCAGATGTTTTCGTGATTTCAGAGTTGTTCCCATAGTAAAAGTTGTTCATAATGATGAGTACAATGACCCCGTAGAGTTATGGGATATAAAGAAAGAAAGAAAGAAAATACGTTTATTTGCGGCAAACATGACGCATAAAAATAAAAAAACACAAACAACAGAAAAACAAAGTAACAATTTGGGAGAGAGTATGCGTCACATCTACGCAAAACGGCCAACGCTCAGCATAATGCTAAGACCCTATACGAGACAGAGCCCCAGCGCTGGTTTTCAGCGACAGCCGGTGATTGACGTGATGACGTCAGCCAGTGCAGCATACGATTAGATATAAATAAAAACAAAAAACACTATGATATAAAAAAACACTTTGTATTTTCAAAGGCTTTTTCTAGTACACAGAGTCAAATTAAATTAGCTAGCGAAACTCCGCAGACGTGACGGTTATAATAATAGGGCATAAGTAGATAAGTAAGCGAGCTTACTCAACAAACTTAGGTGATGCTGATTGAAGTTGTACTAGTCATCTAGCTGCAGCGGCGCCGCTGCATCAGTCACTCTTGGATTTGTATGAACCTCACAGGGGCGCCGCGCGGCGGCGGCGGCGAATTTTGATAAGACCTATCAAAACTCGCCGCCGCTACCGCGGCGCCGTGTGTCGGGGTCCTTACACTCCCAAGGGAAACCAATACAGAGGCACTGCGGCACTGCCGCAACCACGGCATATTGTGTAAAGGGACTTTCAAAACGAAAGTTGTGTGCTTATACAATAAATACGAGTTAGTACGTCAATGTCAAATGTCAACATTTGTATTTTTTGGGATAATAAATAATAAAATTTATCTATTCAGGTTCATCAATTTCTGCTTCTTGAGCTGAATATATATTACTTTTATTCACCATTTTTATGACTAAGGTATAACTTTACATTTCAAACGGGCGCAATAAAGTTGTACACGGGTGCTCTCATAGACGCGCTGCGGCCGACTGACGGGACAGCGGGAGCGGTGGGATGTCCGAACTGCGCGCCCGCTTTTTATAAATATTTCTTTTTAAAATCCTATTTGCTCTGTTATATTAAAATAAAACCATAATCCCCTAAAGTCTTTAATGGTGAATGTATAGACGAAATTTCATTGAAATTGCTTTATTTACAAACGAATAAAACCGTTTTTTCTCATAAAAAATGCTAATTTTGAGGAAACTTTGCGATTTTTTTGTATCGAGCCAAATTCTGTCAATCGTGTTTTGGTCCTCATAATTCACTAAAGAATATCTTCAATTTTAATAATCATGAAAAAATATACGGCAAATTTGTAGTTTTTGAGGACAAAAATTGATTTTGCGTGAAGCCGAAATGCGTCAAAACATCTTCTCTGGGACACATTTCGCCTTAATTCATTTTGAAACGTAAATATTTAGGTCGAGTTTTTGCTAATTTCAATCAGTTTATTGAATTGTTTTTACAATTACTTCTTGTTTGTTTTATTCAAAAAGTTGTTCGATTGTTTAGAGCGTTTAGAATGCAGAAGCGTGCTGTGAGGGCAATTACGCGTTCACAGTGGGATGATACCGCCAGACCACTGTTCAAAACGTTGAAAATATTGACTGTTCCCGCCATGGTGATATTGCAGGCGGCAGTATATGTAAGACAACATTTGAGTGACTACAGTAAACGTGGAGATAGGCATAACTACTGTACTCGTGGTCGAGACAAATTAGCTGGATGCCCACACTCCCTAACTAAGTCTGGAAAGCTGATTCATGTTATGGGTCCAGCGGTATATAACCGACTACCAGACAAAATTTTAAGTGCGACATCTGAAAATGCTTTCAAAGCTAAACTGAAAGACTGGCTAACCGACCAGGCATTATATGACCTAAAGGAATGGTTTTAGATACTTCATAACGTTAATTATTACTGACTTGGTTCGTCTATCATAATTATATATTGTTGTATTCCGAAGTATTATTATGACCTGGGTAATTTTATTATTATTATTATTTTTCTTTAATGTATGATTTGATTATTCAAAACTTGACATGTAATTTATATAATTATTAATAAATAAACTAAACTAAACTAAACTAAACTAACTAAAGGGAGATGTGTACCTGAGTTACGAGAATTAACCCAGCAAAGAGGTATCTAATGTAACTCGTAAGTTTCATAGTAGGTAATAATTATGACACATACAACTGGCTGTGTGGTTGTGTAAACACAATTAAATTATTTTGTTTTCCTTGCTTATTGTTTAGTAGTTCGAATAAGTATTGGTCGAATTAAAACGAAAACCAACTTTTTATGACGATGTTTTAAAATCATATTTAATAAAGGATAGGCGCGTAGATTTAATTTCAAAAGATAATAAATACGTTGGTTTATTTTATTTTTTTTACTGTTAGCAAACCAGTAGTTTATTTACTTTTTAAATATAGGTATTTATATAATGCAAATCACATGAAGAGCCTTTTTCAAGGCCACATCGGATATCTTTCAAGTGACGTATTCTGTAGTTATCACTCACTTGGATTAGATATTTGAGGTGGCCGAAATCTTTTATTTGCATCATTGGAAAGTCGTCGTTACAACCTTTTAAATCCCTGGTGAGTTTTATCTTTACTAACTAGTGCAATTGCGAAAGACTTTATTTATTTTTTTGCGAAAAAAAAGCTGCCTACGCAGGCATAAAATCCTGTGCACGCCACTGCAGGCAGGGTACGCGTGATGAGCAGACGTTGATCCATTGCGTGTTAATACTTATTGTGATCTCATAAACACCGCAAACATTGACGCATTTTCTGTCATTGCGCAACAAGCCGCGCGACGAGAAACCCTCGGGACAGACATACTTAACAATAGATTTATATTTTGTTATGTCTGTGTCACGTTTGCGTCACGCGTCTAAATCTCGTCCACTCGGTTGAACTGTGCCGGTGATATACCTAATCATGCCAGCGTACCGCTATATTCATGGTGTCGCAATGGTTGAGAAGCTGGGCCAATCTTTAGGTATGAGATTGCAATCAGTCTAATCAGCAGAGATGATTCAGTGATAACTTACTGCAGATATACATACTGCGTTTGAAAATTACTTTTTTTAAAATTTTACAATAAATAATGTAAAAGATGACTGTCATTATCTATTAAAATGTTTAATGCGTTGACCCATTTTTTTTTCCTTAATGGTTAAGAGATAACGTCGTTTTCTTTTATCTTTTCGAACAACATTGAAATAAAAAAGCCCATTTTAATGTCTTAGTCGCCATTCCTTAGAAATCTTCCTTTGACGATGTTTTAAAGTCTGCCTTCAAACTTAAAATTTGAATTTACTGTAAGTACTTATCTATCCATATTTTTATCTTGAATTGTTCGCAAAGTTTGAAAACCTACTAAATCTCATTAGTATGAATCTTCTCGTAATAAAAAATGAGTTTTATTATTCAATTAGGCTGAACCAAAAAAATTGAGATAACCATAGAAATGGATCAATGGAGATAACGAATTAAGTATAGTTGTCACGCGAAACAAATGCTATTCATAACATAACACACCACTTAATTATATGGGCCGACCTATTCTGTGAAAATCTCATCATAAAACCCTCTAGGCGAATTAATATAGAAGTGAGCTGTCATTACACCTGGTGCTAGGGATTGACATTATTGACAGCTCAGTATCAATAGTATCAATCCCTAGCAGTGGATGAGATGGCATTTCACTAGAAGCTCACTTCACCTAAGTTCTCACGGTCAGAATTTTACAGAAGACCGGAATGAGAAGTTCATAGTGGATAAGACCGAAATTAAAACAGAAGAAGAACTAGCAGGGGATTGAGAAGGGGGGGGGAGGGAGTGTTCAGGGGATCACATGTATCAAACCGGAAAGGGATCGGCAGATCGGCTGTTCTTTCTTTTGTTTTGATCCATTTCCAATGTGACCCTCTGTCTAATCTTCAATAACATATTTTATACTGACTTCCCGGAAGCCATCAAACTTGGAACGGACCGTAAAGTCGTAAACTAAAATGCAGTAAGTTAATATCTCCGTAGATAATATAATCAGTGCTTTACTATCGTTCAGCGTATATAGGGCGGCTTTAACTATTACCAAAGGCTTATGTTACACAGTAAGCTGACACAGAGGAGCGGGAGCAATCATCATGGAGGTTTTATTCAAAGTAAAGAACTCGTTGTAGCTATGTTGCAGTAAAACACTGTAAAACAACATATTTTATTCATGGGTTTGGCAACTATTTTATAAAGAAACTTTCCATAGTTTAAGAAATTAGAGAAAAATAACATCGACATTTTCCGAGAAGTAAAATAACAGTGAAACAACCATCGAGATATAAGTACTGTTAGTACTTATATCTCGATGGAAACAACAAAACAAACAGGTTTTAGTAAAAACTTTAAAACTGGGATTAGGTATTTTATCTATTATTTATATACATTCTATTACTAAAAAGTCATCTAATATGTCGAAATACGCATCTCACCAAGCAGTCCTGTCGAAAAATGGTTTATCGCTCCGCTACGCTTATAATAAGACCTCGCCCAAACATAACAACCTAATCTCCCCGCGTTCTATGAAGCAGAGGGTTTATGGGAGGTACGACATAAGCTAAGAATATATTATTATATTTTATTAGGAGCGATGTGAGACATAAAACAGTGTGTCATCAATGACCGTCCATGATGAGTTCCAAATTCATTCCTTTTTGTTTTCTGTTTGTTTACTTGTATTGTAACTTAATTATTTAGTTTTGTAGTTATTTCGTGTCGGAAGATAAGGAATTGGCGATTAGATAACTTCCCTGATCAATAAAATTAGATATGACACGATAAATTTTATCGGTCAAACTCTGATACTGAATGTAGCAACTTTTGATTTGTACAATGCAATCACATGTCATGCATGTCCCAGAATCAAAAATTCGAACATGTGACATCTACCAACTAACACTGGCTGGGCCCGCGTGGTGGATTACGGCCCACTCCTTTTCACAGAGAGGAGGCCTGCGTCCCAGCAGTGGGCACATTACAGGCTGATTATGTTATGTATGCAATCACACCAAATTGTTTTTAAAAAGCTTAATGTGTACCGCTTCATATCTAAGCCTCTACCTTCAATTCATCTCCAAAAATATAACCTACATGCTTTAAGTTCGCTAAACAAGCAGCCCCGCATGATCCGAGCCGCACCGCAGCCGCCACGCACCCGTCCCGCAGACGCCACGCAGCTGGATCTAATTCTAAACTAGATATTTTCTCCGCATTAATCACGTTTGAGTAAACACATGCGTTTGACATGTTGCCGAGCTCACAGCAGACAGGCTGCGGCTGAAACTGAAAACAGGAATATTCTCCGTTTAATGTTATAAAAGTTCACATTAATGTGCAGAAGGTTCACGCAGACTTGGCTAGTTCTAGTCTGATCTGAATAAAATTCGTACCGCGCGTGGCTGTTAGGTTAGCCGTACGACAGCCGTTAGTCGTTAACACTTAAAACAGACTCATCTTTTTGTGTGGCACGTATCCGGCGGGTGATTACGTCACACACTAACAGTAGAAATTAGTTTCATTTTGACGGTTCAACAACATTCATTGCGTAATTTACGTTGGTGAGCAGATATTTTTTTCTAACTTATGAAGTAATATGTAGATTACCTATCCTTCAAAATTATTCAGCTTCTGATTTATAGTGTTTTATGCAATTAGCATGCCACGTGCCGCCAGTCTTGTTGAACTGACGTAGATTCGTCTGTTTGTACTGATATCTTCAAGATATCCTAGAGTGGGGTTTTATTTTTATAGGTTTATAGATGTCTCCTAAACAGGTGGTAGCCAAGATTTTTCTGCGTTAGGAGTAGTTTTTCTGCGGGTTTACTTTATCAGCATGTCGTAGAGGTTTCAAACCGATGTTATGGCTCGGATATTTATGGACGTTTAACACGTCATTATTCTGGCGAGGATGTTTTCTTTACGGAACAAACATTGTTCTGTAATGAGTTTGTTGTTACAGATTTTTCTCGAGTACGAGACGAGTATTTTCTATGCATAGAATTTTTAACGAAAAATAACAACATTGCACTCAGACAATTATGGAGCAAATAATAGAAACACTGGTTTCGTATTTAAATTATTAATTTGATTGTATGAAAATTTTCTGTAAAATTAAGTACTTTTTTCCTGAGGCAATACTGAGGAAAATGAAAACGTCCCTATAGATCTGTAGATCTACCAGAATCTCATGTAATAAAAAAATATAAAAAAATTGAGATTTTCGTATGGATTGACATTGCCAAAATCATAATTTTTTATTCTTTTTATGCCATGAGATTCTGGTAGACCTATACACAGCATAATCAGCCGATAGCGTTCCTACTGCGGGACACAAGCCTCCTCTCAGTGAGAGGGAATGGGCCGTAATCCACCACACTGGCCCAATGCGGGTTGATAAATGTCACGGGTTTTCGAACTTTTTGGTTCTAGGACATGCCGGTTTCCTCACGATGTTTTCCTTCGGGGTTTTGAGAGCAGTGATCACATAGATCTACACGTTTTATGTATATCAAATTAGAATTCTTTCAAGATATGAAATGTAGGAATTCATTGATTTATATGTTACTAGGAACTAAATCCTCACTCTCAATATTTTTGAATATCGTACTGTAAAGGAATTTTGACAAATCTCTATCTGTACCTTCTACATGAACTAAAAGCTAACAATGTGTATATTTTTGTTACAGATCTACCCCGGTGCCACGTCGACAGCTCTCCAATTAATTGTTTGCTGACACAAAATGTGAGTATCAAAACTAAACTTATTAAAAATGTATATAACAAAATCAACTTCCCTGATTTTCCTTATAGTTTTCCTTTTAGTCGAGGCCTATGACCCTTATTTCGTAACACACTATCAATCTCAATCTGAATAATTTTGAAGGATATTGCTAATCAATTGCTTTATATGATCGAAAAATTTATCTACTCAACAACGTAAATAACGCAATGAATATTGTTGAACTGGTGAATGAAAGCCATTGCTACTGTTAGTGTGTCACGCAATTAGTCAATCACCCCGCGGATGTGGTTATCTCTCTGAGATGATTTAGACTTTGTTTGGGAAGCTAATCGGAAACTATCATGTACATTTTCCGCTTACCTAATGGAATCTGAATAGATGTCCAACCTTACTCAAAGATAATCCACAATAACATAAGTTGAACATCCGTCCGATTCATGACGTAGGTGTATCCCACGCTCATTGTATCATCTTGCTCCATTACGTACATATTCCAGCAGAACATATTTATAATAACGAGTACACGTCAATCATTTATCAACCTGCTTTCAATCCCAACAATAACCGGGCAGTACGTGAAATAACTACTGTCTGCAAACACCGATTAATCATGGCGATGTGAAAATAATGAGAGTAGCTGTGTACCGTTCATGTGGACTTTCGATATTGAACTCGGGATGAATGTGGACATTTCATGATGAGAATGTTATATTGGAAATTCTTTGCAAGGTTCAATAATTTCATACGCTTGTATTATTTGAAAAAATTCTTAACAATTTTTTTGAACGAAGTTCATTAACGTGGCTTGTGGTAGGAGTAAACTGGTAGAAATCGTCAAGTAACGAAAAAGCGTTATGCCGCCTCCATGCGGTTTTTTTTGTAAGCTAGGCGGTTTTAGGCTTGGTATCTGGCTATCATAATAGGAAAGATAGAGAGAGAGAGATATATAGTTTTCGTGGTTTGCAAATATTGCAGTCAAAATGAAAATCCTAAATGGCGGCAGCGAAAATTTTCAAGTTTTTTCATGGGTCATTCTCATAGTTTCTAAGGGTGCTGGAGCCAACAGTTCGGTCAAAACAATAAATCCAAGATGGCGGCTGCGGAAATTTTCAAATGGTTCGTCATGGGTGTCGTTTTCATGTCTGTTGAGTTTGCTAAAGCCAAGTCGATAACCAAGATGGTGATAACTTTATAAGACCTTCTAAAAACTTAAACTACATGGCTCTGTATTAAAAACGCGTATTAAATTCACTCTTTCTCTATCTCACTGTCTCATTCTTATAGGAGTGTATATGCATGCGAGTATCGCGTAAGGAACTTCGATCCTGGCGGGGGTCCACCGACCGGACACGTTTATATTTTCATATTTTCTCGGTCATGTGATTCATGTAGTGAGTTTCACAATACAAATGGATCACGTTAAATTGTTATTAATTGTTTATTCATACTTAGTACTTATTCCGCGAAATATTTATCTCCACCACATTTCTAGTAACCCGAGAACGTAACAGACTCTTACTGATTACGTTAATAGTAATTTTATTACTGAATCACAAATATAAATCCAAACATCAGTCGACTGTCACTCGTACCGACATATCCAGTGATCTAACCTATTAATATTTGTTATTTCCAGGTAAATATCCTCTACGAGAAGCTACTTCTAAACCCATCACAATGGAGTTGGAAGACGTGGAAATGTTCCGAGATGGTAACTACTCTTACGACGAAAACGGCACGTACAATGGAACATTTGAGAACTGCCCCAACATCAACCTACCAGTTGTGTACGTCGTGACGCAGGTCCTGTATGCCCTCGTCTGCGTGGTCGGACTGCTGGGCAACACTTTGGTCATCTACGTCGTCCTCCGCTACTCCAAGATGCAGACAGTTACCAACATGTACATCGTAAACTTGGCCATCGCAGACGAATGCTTTCTCATCGGAATACCGTTCCTGATCACCACCATGTCGCTGCGATCCTGGCCGTTTGGACGCTTCATGTGCAAAGCGTATATGATATCCACCGGGATCAACCAGTTCACCAGCTCCATATTCTTGTGCATCATGAGTGCGGATCGGTACATAGCTGTGTGTCATCCAATAGCCGCGCCGAGACTTCGGACGCCGTTCGTCTCACGCGTCGTGTCTGCTGCGGCGTGGACGGCGTCAGCGCTGGTGATGACACCTATCTTCATGTATACGACGCTGATACCGACGGACAATGGTCTTTCGTGCAACATCGTGTGGCCTGAGCGAGAGTTTAACAAAGGTCAGACGTCCTTCACACTGTACTCCTTCGCTCTCGGCTTTGCCGCCCCTCTCACTCTTATCTTCGTATTCTACTGCCTCGTCATCCGTAAGCTGAAGACGGTTGGCCCCAAGAATAAGTCCAAGGAGAAGAAACGATCGCACAGAAAAGTGACCAAATTAGTTCTGACTGTGATTGCGGTGTACGTGTTGTGTTGGCTGCCATATTGGGCGTTCCAAGTGGCGCTCATATACTCTCCACCGAACGAGTGCGCCAGCCGCATCACTATCACGGTGTTCCTGGTCGCAGCATGCTTCAGCTACAGTAACTCAGCTATGAATCCGATCCTCTATGCTTTCCTCTCTGACAATTTCAAGAAGAGTTTTCTAAAGGCGTGCACTTGTGCGGCCGGGAAGGACGTGAATGCGACTCTGCATGTGGAGAACAGTGTGATACCACGGAAGAGAGGAGGTGGAGCAGCGCGAGCGCAGCTGCGAGCGGCGGAGTCGAGAGGAGGTCTGTCAGTGGGGGGAGGTGCGGGGGCGTCGCGCTCCGAGGCGTCCACGGCGCTGACGTCGAAGTCAGTGGCGGCCAGCGAGGCGCTGCCGCTGGAGGCGCGGCCAGCCACGCTGGCACCGCTTATAGCTCCCAACGGACTGTCGCACACAAAGCTCTGAGTGCGGGCCTCGCGCCGGTGCCGCGAGCCCTCCAGCGCGCTGCTGGAGGAGGAGACGCTGATCGTGTCCATCGACTAGACTAGAGACTGTGGGACGTTCGCCGGCGGCCGCAGAGACCCGAGCCCTGTCTCTCGGCCGCCGACCTGCCTAGAGTCCAGTTTTGTACGGTTCAAGTGTTTAGTATTACGTGCAAGGTGTGCTGTGTGGACCGATATGTGATGAACTTATTCAGTTTCTGTATAAAGTTAAAATTGTATGGAATCGATTCGGCCTAGGGTTGTAACGATGAATTTACTAAAATGTAATTTTTTATCGCATAGCGAATGTAAGGTTACTGTTTGTATACTGTGTAATTAAGATGTAAAAACTTGTACATATCGTGTAAATATTCGTAAATTGTCATAATGTCACAGTTGTAATAAAATTACGTTCGTGAAAATGTGTTAGTTTATTTTATACCCATTCTCACCTTATGCCTCTCTTAATAAGAAACCAGGCTCCAGCCCCTTTGTAAAGCCAAGCAGTTGATATGAATAAACGACTACTATCTGGGAAATGGTCTCACATTTCGAGGCCGTTGTGAACACTGTTTATGGCTCAGGTTCAAACAGCTCGTTTAGTTTGAACGACTTGAATATAGATAGAACACTTATACGTGGCTGGTAATCTGGTAATCTAGGTTTACTGCCTACTGACGGACAAGTCTGCGCTATTAATCTAGGTTTACTGCCTGCTGACGGACAAGTCTGCGCTATTAACAATAGAAACACACTCACTCAACTTCATCTGAAAACGTTTCGGCCTGTCGCTGGGTTAAACCAAATTGACTGCAGATGAACTGATCGTAAGTATGAAATAAACACTGAATTAATAGTTATATTGTCATAGTCAAGTGACATATGCTACGGTCACACATCTGAACAAACGGATATGTGACTGCAGTATGAAATCGCAAAGACGGAGGAAGATATGGAGGTGGTATTGAAAGGTGCAATTATTCATTCAAATCAATCAATTATCTACTACTATAACCTAACATATAATCGCTTTACGAAAAGCACATGGGCGACTCATAAATACTCCTGAAAAATTATATCCGTTTCAATAACCACCCAGGGAAGTCTCAAAATGATCTTTCCGCAGTTAACGTATAACTCCACGAACATTTGCAAATGACTATTGACCAGATCTGGGCAGCTCTTAACGCTAACATAAATCAGATGTTAAAAACTAACACATACAAAAATATACGTTATTATTTCTGGCTCCGGCGTTCACGCCGAGCTGTTGGGAAACTTTGCCAACACACACAAGAGGGCAAGAATAACGCTTTCCGAGTGAGTTTGTGAATGTATTGTGTGGGAAACACATCACTCAAGATAGTCACAGTAAGTCCACCGACTTGGAAAGTGCTGTTTAACATATAGGAAAAATAATAAATCGCTTGCTTACCATGGCGACTCAGAGTAAATGCATTAGATTATCGCTGAACCAGTCTTTCAAGGAGATACTAGGTACACTACTATCTGGTACTCAGAGTTCATTTTAGGTTGGACTAGTCGATGAAGATGAAGGTGAGCAGATGTTTTAGAAAATTGGTATTGTATCCCTTAAAAACTGAACAAAATAAAATCTGCACTGTTATATTTAATATTTCTTGTGATGTTTGTAGAACCACAGTAAGAACTGAATAAGTTCGTCGAGGATGTTAGGAGTGATACTTCTGTATCTTGCTGTTATGTGTCTCATCCTTTCGGGTTACGACCTCATTTCGGCTACAAAGAATATCCAGAGAGATTTTGCCTAAGTAATTAATTATTATTACATGTTATTTTTCCAAAGTATCGTATTTGTTATTTGAAGTTCATTTCGCAAAAAAAATAATATTATAACACATTTTTAGCTAATAAGTTCTAAGTAACGGGGTATAAGTATGCAGGAGTGAATCGGGACGAAACTTTAAAATGGATTTTAACGTTGAAATAATATAGTTTGTTGCCAAAAAGGACAATGTTAAATGTTAATTTCAATGTTAAAATCCTTTTTAGGGTTTCGTCCTTATTCACCTCGTTTTACGGTAGAAACAAAGTTTATTACTGACACTACCTCCTCCTCATACTTTACTAGACCATAATATTATCTTTTAAACCTCAGTTAAAACGGAAAGTTAAAATAATCACGGAGTTAATTGTCGGAGTAAGTTCACAAAGTTTGTTTGAAGTTCATTAGTATTCACAAAAGAGCTGTAGGTAATTGATGAGTGTTTAAACTTGAGAAAAGTGGTCGCTCGAAGAAAAGTGTTGATTTTGTGAATTCGTTAAACTTGAGTTAGAAGCCACGGTTTCCTCGAAAGGCGGTAACCACACTAACCGCGCAGCTGCTGTCATGAAAATTATGAAAGCGGCAAAAGATAGTCGCTTTTCTGTTTTGTTTTGACACCTCTGGCTCACAATGACGCAGTGATTTGACTTGTCATGGAAACGCTACAATTATGTTAGAGCTCATTCTTCTCAGTATGGACACTTTTTCGCGTGACTAAGTACGGTGAGGGCAAATCTAGCGATTTGAATCTTTGGGAGTTTGAATCTACGGTGTCATATACTCTCTCTAGGAAAACACACCAACTTACCTACTTTCATAAACAACGTTTCACTGACGTCATTCACCGGTATATTGCGGTCGCTATGTGAGGAGTGTCATTTCAAAAGGAGTTATTTCCAACTTATCCAATTTTTCAATAAATGCAGAAAACCTCAATGTGTATTTTTATGTTATATACCTAGTCTTGCCATAAATGTTGTCACGAAGAAGAAAAAAATTAATTGCAAAAAATATATTTATTAATTTTACAGTGTGGTAGTTTAATACATAAATACTTGTAAAAACAATTTAAAATATAAAAAGCTTATTCGAAGTGGTCTCCATTGGCTGCAATACAGTCCTTTAAACGTTGAGGCCAGTTATCAATAGAAGCACGCACTCTTTCCATGGGAAAATTCTGGACTCCAAATTATCATGGCGTTTAGAGCAAGCCATACTCTCTAAAACTGGCCATAAATCATAATCCAGCGGATTAAGATCGGGACTAGACGACGGCCAGTCTTCAGCTCTGATGAAGTCCGAATCGTTCACTTCCAACCAAGACTGCGTGGACCGAGCTTTATGACCCTGCGCCGAGTCTTGTTGGAAGGACCATACTTGGTTATTGAACATGGTGTTGTTAAGGGGCTTAACTACCTACTCAAGAATGGTATCTTGATACACTTGTGCCGATGTTTTGATAACTTTTCACAAAATATGGCTCAGTCACTCCTTCATAGCTAACACCCCACCAAACCATCACTGAAGTCGGATAATGCCCACGTTGCACTCTGTCGACTAATTGGGAAGCTTCCTTAGAGCTTTGAGCATAAATACGGTCATTTTGTTTGTTAAAATATTGCTCATTGGAAAGATTTTCTCATCCATAAACAAAATTTTTCTGTGACCTCCCTTTGCGTACCACTTTAGTAGTTGTTTCGATTTTACCACCCTATTCTTTTTTAATTTATCAATAAAAAAATTAGCGTCTCTTATAGGCTGCAAGTCCTAAGTCATCTTTTAAAATACGCGACATGGTTCTGGGTGCTATCTTCATCTCCCGAGATAAAATCTTTTGCTTTCGGACGGGATTTCTTCGAATTCTTTCCCTTACTGCTTTGACCACCTTTTTCGTACGAACACTACGTGAACGGCCAGATCTTTTTCTGTCACAAACAGAGGAGATCTCATTGTACCTATTAATAGCCCGGTACACAAACATTTGACAAATACCAAGCGTATGGAGAGTTTTAAAAATTGCATTTGGCTCCATACCAACTTTGTGTAATGCAATCACAGCGATTCGGTTCTCTTTATCACCCCACTCCATTTTAATATCGCACAATATTGTATAATGTATTGGCGCCAAAATTAGAAACTTAATTATTATTATTATTTATTTATGTCGAACACACGTGATTCATATTGTTGTTAGTAATACTTACAAACTATGTTAGCAACATTCTCATTATATAATATTAACCCATTAAAATAAAATAAAAATAAAATAATCAATTCAAAAACCTACAGCTATAACTAAGTCCGCCTCCCGGTGCACCAGACCTGCAGCTGTGTATACGGGTCCAGTATACACAGAATGAACTTATTAAAAACTCAATGAACAAATGACAAATTCCAAATTCAAATGTAATATCTTTCTTATTTTTAATTGTCACAGTATTTGTGGCCAGACTGTGTACATATATACTTTTTTATTTCACCATAAAGAAGCTCATATTTAGCTGATTTTGACAGTAGCACATTCATTTTAAAGTTTATTTATAATAGGAAAATATTATTCAATAATTTGGAAATAAGTCACTTTGTTCAGGGAAATAAGCCTCTTTGTTAGATACTCTAAAAGAAATAAGTCACTTTGTTAGGTACTCTAATGAAATAAACCACTGTCTGTAACTCACGTCAGTCAAACAATTAGGATCTAAAAAAGTTTGCTCCGTTTTTTTTTGTTTTACGGTTTTGACTCCTTAGGTCTTTTTGCTCACTTGAGTTGCCAGGTATTTTATGATAAAACCACACAAAGCAATGGTGTTTTTCAACTCTTTATGATGTATGAAACGGAAATAAGTCTGTTTACTAGAGAAAACTGACTAGTCTAGAATTATGTATTGGAATTAAGTCGGTTTGTAAAAGAACTTTTTTGTCTTATATGATGTGAACAAAATGACATGGAAATAAGCGTCTTTGTTTTGAATACGTGAATTGGAAGTCAAGTTTAGAGAGAACTTTTGAAATGACGCTCCTCATGTGTCACCGCCCTTCTAGGAAAGCATAGCTTTAGACCACAGTTTATTAAAGGGTCCTAATTATACATAGTCAATTTTTCATTGTTCTGAAATTTGAACCCTTCAAGCCTCTTCAATAAAAGAAACGTGATAAATAATTTTCCAGTAAATTAAAAGATTTTCTAAAACCTTTCCAATATATTTTTAACTACGAATCAACAAACAAAACAATAGGTACTGAAAACGAAAACTCAATATTTTGACCAACAAAGTATATATTGTAGACAATGACTTTCCTATTATTTCTATGCTGGAACCACACAAATAGGATGCACAAACATAACCACTATAATTACTTATTGATAGTGGTTGTTTTTGCAACCTATATATGATATGGTAAAAATAGGAAAGTCAGTGTCTACAATATAATATACTACACATCAAACTATACAATATTTAGGTAACCATAGGACGAGTGTACCACCGTGTCGGCATGCAGCGCCTATCTCAAGAATCCCACTCAAATTCCATTCGTTAGGATCCCACTCGCCCGATGACATAAATCTTCGGCCAGACCATAAATAATAGGGGTACAGAATATGTGGGTCTATGGTAATAAACAGGGTGCATATTTAAGCCCAAAGAGGCGGTTGGAATATTTGATTTTGGAACTGAATTAAATAAAACGGATTGTTGGCAGACATCTTTGTTTGACATAACGTTGTAGACTGGATTAGAAGGTTGCATTGCAAGATACTGTGCTTCAGTTAGAGAAATTTTACTTTAATTAATCATATCGAGTAAGAACCTGTTCATAAGTAAGTATTCAAAACCAGTAAAGTTAATTGTCTCGTATACATAATAAGCTATGAGAGCCTAGCGTGAAATGCTGCCTAGCTTGATGGCGTGACGATTTCAAGAAGTAGTCTTTCGGAAAAACTTGGTTTAAAGACTTGACTGCAAGACTATCTGGTAAAATATAGGGAAATTTAGCAAAACTAACTTGAGCCAAGCCAAGCACAAGAAGACGGGTATACAGGCTGATTTTATTGCAACATTAAGTCAATAAGCTGGTATGTTACAGTAAGATAGCAAAGATGTATGTATTCACTTAGAGCGCAAGATCAGATTCAGAATCACCTATTACGCTTGTCCGGGCCTAAAACACACCCTGTATAAGCAAAGTGATACTTATCTTTTATGTTAATAACTACATTGGACCGCCTGTATACTCGCACAGTTTTGCTAAATAGAGCCCTAATTGCAAGCCCTTTTCTTTGCATGATAAAGAAAATAAATGTACGTAGATTATATCAAAGGAGGGTTTTCAGAAACTTATGCAGTAAGTGAACGTTGTTTACATATTTCACTACTTACGAACAAAGATAATAAAATGTAATGCAAGTGTATTAAAATCTAAACCATAAGATATTTTCTAAATCAGAAAGCTTTTTTGAGAGTTCTAAATCTCTTTTAAGTTTATGACATTGAGGTTTCATGCGTGTGAGCGTTTGATCGTTAATATTATGGTATTTTACGATATACCCGCGCTATAAAGAACGCCATGGCTTCCCATCATATAGGAAATACTGAAATACCCCATCAATATATTGGTATGGGGTTAGCGTGAACATACGTTTTATATTATATGGACACGTCCTACTTTCCTAGGGTGTTTTTGAAGTCAGTAGCAATATTTTCTAATATTTCTACCATGGTGAATTGGTAGTTTATAGTTACGATCTTAGTTTATCATTTATCTCTCTCGGAGATCTGTCATGCGTCTGAAAAGGTGGAGAGGCGAAGAAGTGAGCTGTCCTTTATAAAAGAAACAAATGTCTCGGTAGATATGTGGTTTATATCCATCAGTTCTACAGATTATTATAATATCCACATTAATATTATAAATGCGAAAGTTTTTCTGTCTGTTACGTTCTCATGCCTAAACCGCTGAGCAGATCCAAAAATCTATAGCATCCTGCCTCGAAGAAGTTAAATTTCTTTAGACAATACACACGGAAAAGGAATTTATTTTACCTTTAACTTATGCAGAAAGCTAAAAAACTAAGAGAAATATGATGCAAGAGCGAGCGAAGCGAGCTCGACAATATTTAGCATCCCGCAGCGGACTGGTTAGACTTCTTTTGATCATTCACACATAATATATTCCATTGGACCAACCGATAGTAGGTACCATGGCTTAATGTTTCCTTATCCCTACGTCAAAGCACGGGCCCTCCAAAGTGCAGTGAAGCACGTAGTTTTTGCTGCAACTGCTGCATGGCTAATCCGGCCCTTCTTGAAATCCGGAGCACATTTGAAAAATAGCACCACAGACTGGAAAAATTTGTCTTGAAAGCTTGGGAGCATAGGCCATTTATCATCCTCGATATTCTTATTATTTAAACACCTAGTTCACTATAAACAAGTTTATAATATTTTGATATCAAACATCCTTAACTTATCCAAGGTTAGTGGACTTTAACGTATCCATCAAAATTCTTGCAAAACTAACACTCACGCACTTTCCCTCACAACCTGCGTACAAGGGCTATCATACGACGCTACAAAGCGTGGTGATCAATCACCGCCTGACAAGCGGCGGCGGTGCTGGCGGTGGCCGGATGACGCGTCGATGGCGTTCCATGAATATGCAAAAATGCGGAATTGTCGCCTCGCACCCGACGACGTGTAACATGATTTTGTATGGGAAGGCAGTTTTATTTATAAATATCTTCACTTCGGCTTTTTTGTAGGGGTGTAGCTTATGACTTTAGCATGTAATTGATCAACATTGAGATTTATCGGCTAGTTTGAGTGAGCAGACAGGATCCGTAATACACATTTTAGTAAAGTTATTAAGTAGATAAGCATCACAATAAAATGGGGAATTAATAATAGCCTGGGAGACCAATTTTGGTTACGGTGGCCAATCTCAACGGAGATTAGGCAGGTACGCAGGAGATATAACAGTGCACAAGTGTGCCGTGCGTGCGCAAACATAGGAGCACACTCTATTCCTTCACTCTTATAGTGCGATGCGACGACGGCAATCCCAGATCAGGCGCAGGACCAACGGCTTTACGTGCTTTCCGAGGCACGCGGGTGTCACACCACCAACTTCCACTCCGGGCTGCTACTGAGAAATTCCTAATAGAAAAACCCAATAACACTTTGCCCGACCTAGGAATCGAACCCAGGGCCCACATGCACAGCAGTCGCGCTTGCGACCACGAGACCAACGCACAGCAGTCGCGCTTGCGACCACGAGACCAACGCACAGCAGTCGCGCTTGCGACCACGAGACCAACGCACAGCAGTCGCGCTTGCGACCACGAGACCAACGCACAGCAGTCGCGCTTGCGACCACGAGACCAACGCACAGCAGTCGCGCTCGCGACCACGAGACCAACGCACAGCAGTCGCGCTTGCGACCACGAGACCAACGCACAGCAGTCGCGCTTGCGACCACGAGACCAACGCACAGCAGTCGCGCTTGCGACCACGAGACCAACGGGGCAGTCAATAATAAAGCAGATTTACCAGTATATTGGGAAGCACATATTTGACAAGTTGGAGAAGCATGTTGATTGTTTTTTTTAGTTTTAAAATTACAGCTTTTGTCGCCGACCATTACAAAATAACTAATACAAAATGGAGGTGGCAAAATGACTAGGAATGTACCTATTTATCAAATCATAGACCCAGAATGTTGGCAGTAAGATGTTATATGTTATATGATGGAAAATATAAAAGTAATAAAAATGTCAATAGCTTAAACGAATGGCGGCTAGCTATGTGAATGTCTAAAAATACTGAAACAATTAATTTCCTAGCGAAGAATCTTTAGACGCGAGTCTGGTTCGGTGGAATGCGAGCAGATTAATCGTTAATTTCGTAACATTGCTCTACAAAATAATTTAGGCAAAATAACTTAATGTTTCACCAGTAGATACGAATCAATAAACAGCGCCTCACAAAGGCTTGACATTTTTAACTGTACATTGGCGGAATTCGTGAAGGTGACTCTCGATTTATTTATTAACTAGTAAATGATAATCATATAATCACATTATCGCATTGGGTGTAACCTGCAAGGTTAGTGATTGTATAAATAAATAAACATGAATATATAAATATGAATTCCGTATTTTATCTAAGTTAAGACTGCCATTCAAATATTAATTGTTTCACTGAAAGCCAAAAGAGGAATCCAAATGTAAGCAGTAGAGTCGGACAACACCTACCTTTTTTATTGCTAAATTATTTTAACTACTATCGCTCTTGTAGACATCTACAAACTTCTTTTAAGGTTTAAAATATTTTGTTTGTATTCATGAAACGAAATACACAATTTCTCTAGAATTCTGTTTGAACTAGGGCTGAAAAAAATCTAAGCGAACAGCAGACGGCATACCTACCAATATTTAAAGTGTACTTAAGGTGAATCATTTAGTAGTTTTAGTTGTAGAAAACTAAATATTATTAGAATGCTCTCTGAAAATATCTAATAATATTAGGCACAGACAAGACAGAGCTTTTAAAACCGACTTACTTTATTTTATTTATATTTAATAACAAGCAACAAACGACCCAATTAAGTTAGTAACAATATTTCTTAACAACTACGATAGGTAATGGAAAAAAAATTGAATTTTTTCAAACGAAATGATTAAGTATACAAAATAGCGAAGCATTTAAAACTTAGGCTCCAGTTTGCAAGTAGCATGCGTATTCAAATGAACTACATATATATTATGAGCAAACGGATTAACGCCCCACTTTCACGTCTCGACTCAGATAGCGCCGCCATTTTGAATTTAAGAGAATCGCTTGAAGTACATATAATTTAAATGTTATATCTTATATGCGATTGAGAGTTATGTTTCTAAAAGTTTTAGAATTTTGTTTTGTGAAAATTAGCGGCATGCGAACGTGAGATAAAGTGGTTGGATTTCGAGCACCAAATTTCTGACAGAATTTTCAGAATAAAATAAGTTCATACAATCTACTTATACATAACTCGAAGTAGTGTAGGTATCTTATAAATATGATTTTGTCTATTTGTGTAGACTGTAGAGAGAGCGGTAAAATCTTACATTTAATTAATTATTATTTTGTATGGTTTTATTTATCCGATACGTAATAGTTGGAATTAGTTTACTTCACAGCTGAACTGACCCAATTAGATTGTATTCGAAACGAGAACAACCGCGCACCCGCTGTACGAGCACGTGGCGTTACAGTACAGCCGCGGAATGCATTAGAACATTGTAAGTTTATCGAAATCAGAGCTATGAGAAAGTTTTTAATTTGTGAAACTGTCCACAGTTTATTGCTAGGTGGTGCTTTGAGCAACTTTCTGTAGAGCACTAGGGCAAAATTCATTAACCATAGCAAATCTACCTAGAAAAGAGAAAGCTTCTCGATAGATAGAATTTGTTAAAACTTATTAATTTATAATCTGTCTATCTTTGAATGACGATGTCTAAACCTTCACCGAAACCACCCTCTATATACTTGCTCGCGATTTCACCTGCGTAGAGCTCGGAAATTATTCCAAGGGAATGTACTACCGGAATAACAAGTATTGTGTGTGTTAATCCAAGTTATAAACTATATGTCTGCCAAATTTCATCCAAATCCGTTCCGTAGTTTTTGCATGAAAGAGTAACAAACATCCATCCATCCTCACATACTTTCGCGTTTATAATATTAAGTAGGATACTAATATAAAATATAATAAATACAATAATGTAACATTTATCATACAGGATGTCCCTGGAAGTATGGATCAAATTGAATAGGGGCGTGGGCAAGGTCATTTCCAAACTTTCTAACCCTGAGGATGTCGGTGATTTTGTTTTGCAGTTAAGTTATGACCAACTAGCTGACCCCGCGAACTTCGTACCGCCCCGCCCCCGCTTTTTAATCTCTGATATCTACTAAGATATTCATTTATATAAATAACTAGCTGAGCCCCGCGGTTCCACCCGCAGAAGTGTCGATCCCGTGGGAGTATTGGGATAAAAAATAGCCTATATGTTCACATATAGGCTATTTTTTATGCCAATACTCCAGGGTGCCAGCTACCTCCAGACAAAATTTTATCAAAATTGGTCCAGCCGTTTGAGCGTGCCAAAGAAGAAGTAACAAACATAAACACACACACACACACACACTCACAAACTTACGCCTTTATAATATTAGTGTGATTTTTGTTTTTTTCAATCACTTCGCATAGTGCTCAAACAAAAAAAAACATAAAAAAACTATCAGGGCTATCAATTGAATTTTTTTAGATAGCTCTGACAGTTTTTTTTTAAGTTTTTTTTGAGCTCTATGCCAAGTGATTAAAAAAAACAAAAATTGGTCATAACTTTTGAACCGTAAAAAAAATCTGCGACATCCTCAGCGTTAAAAAGTTTGGAAATGACCTTGCCCACGCCCCTGATCGATTTGATCCATACTTCCAGAGACACCCTGTATAAATAGTAGGATAGGATATTATTAGTTTTTTAGTAGGCTGTACCACTTCAATACAGAAAATTAGCGGCTCATACGTTATCCATACTAATATTATAAATATGAAAGTGTGTCTGTCTGTCTGTTACCTCTTCACGCTTAAACCGTTGAACCGATTTATATGAAATTTGGTATAAAGATAGTTTGAGTTCCCGGAAAGGATAATGTACCCAGGATTTTGTAATATCTTGATTTAAAAGAGTGTCCATGGAGTTTCTTGCCCGTTCTTCTCCATAGAGATCTACGTTTTGGAATGGGAGTTGCCCATTCTTCAGCTTCAACTTTCTGACTAACTGACAGACTATTTAATTTTGACAATTCAAAAGTGCCTGTACAATGTTTAATTTAAATAAATGCCTTGAGTTTGAGTTTGGACAAAGGATAGTTTTTATCCCGATATTCCCACGAGATCGAAACTTACGCGGGTGAAACCGTGGGGCGCTGCTAGTAAATACATAATATGAGTCCTTCTATTATATTATCGTTTCTTAATAACTTGAATCACAGTCGTGTTATCACTGTCTATTTCTGTTATTCCTCTCTTCAGCAACACCCACACAATGTTGTTGGAACATAATTTTTAACCTTCAGTCAGCGCTGAATTTACATGCACCTGTTTGAAATCCTTTACTAGAGAACGAATCCTTGGATTTTCCGCTTCATAACTAACTAAACATAGCCTTTTAATCTTAAGGTTGGATTTGTTTAGCGTGAATAGCGGTTGGTTAGTGTTATCCTCTAAGGTCTCAAGATATAGGTATTGATGGAGATCATCATCATCATCATCAGCCTATAATGTTCCCACTGCTGGGACACAGGCCTCCTCTCAGTGAGAGGGAGTGGGCCGTAATCCACCACGCGGGCCCAGTGCGGGTTGGTAGATGTCACATGTCTTCGAATTTTTGGTTCTAGGACATGCCGGTTTCCTCACGATGTTTTCCTTCACCGTTTTGTGAGCAGTGGTGATGAAATAATTTACACAAAGTAAAGCGCCTGTCTGGGTTCGAACCTACGACCTACAACTCGTAAGTCGCGGCCGTTACCACTTGGCCACCACTGCTCCCATACCATGCTTGATGGAGATGACTAAGATTTTTTTTCAAGATCAATGCAAGCAAGCAGCAAATTTCATCTTTCAAGTATGAAACACCAACTTTTGATAAGAACTCTTGTCCTTAGTACAATGGCTATTGTAACTTGCCTTTGACCATGCATAAAGCAGCCTCTGTACCAGTAGCGCGCGCTCCCCGCCCTCCCCTCATAAACATAAAATAAGAACCCCGAGTTAAAACTACTTTAAAACACAAAAGTTGGCATGTTTAGCCGCAACAGCTTAACAAACGATAAAGTTCAGGCCGGAGGGAAATGCATCCTTTATTATTCATAAACAGCACATTTTCGTAATATAACACAGTTAAAATCAAAACTTGCTCCGTATATGACGATAACGGGTAAGCAGGCCACATCTACATATGTATGAGACATTAGCATATAAATGTGGCCGGGATTGAGACAATGTGTCTGAGACTGGACTGCCTGAGGCCGGCCAGGACTGGACTCGACTGGACTGGTGCGGCCACGACTTATGAGTTAAGTGGTTAACTTTCTAACTCAGTAACTTTGTCAGAAAGTGGGCATTGAAATATAAAAAAAATATATAAACAAATTATAGATGTAGGTATCATTAATTTGTTTATAATTATGTTAATAACTTTTTTATGTAACACCCGGGGACAACGATACGACTAAACTACAACAAGAATATCTTTAAACTATCAAATATGTAAACATCGAAGTTTAATAAATGACTTTTCCAAACAATTATAAATAGTAGTGATGAATCAACTATGGGTTTTTATAGATATGTAAAGTACGACTGACGGCCAAAAACTGCCTTTTCAAAGTTAATGACCACAATAATATTTCTTCTTTCTCTGACACCGAAAGCGACGAGATTTTGCTACAATGTAAATGATAAATGATTTTATTTTGTAAGTAGGTTTGTACAAACACTTTTACACGTCAATAATATTTTTTAAACTAGATGAGGTCGGCGTTTCCTATCTGACTACTCTGAGAAGAAAGGCCGAAACAAACTCAGAGGTCATAGTCTCTTTTAAAGTCCAGACATAATCTTGGTCAGGTTATATGAAGACCATGTAGGTCGATGTCTGAGATGGTCTTTTGAGGAAAGAACCACACAGATTGAGAGGACCTGTCCAGTCAGTGCACGCATTTGTCAGAAATCGTGCAGCTCAACTCAAGACTTAAGGAGCTCAACGATCCGACGAACAATACCAAAGAAAGGACATTTGGGTAGGCCACAAAAATTACTCAAACTGCCAGACCATGGAGAGAATAGTAAGAAATATAAAATGAATAAAATAAATGACCCACATCGTCTTCATATTCACAAAAATTAAAATAATGTAATACTTTACAAAGTAAGCAAATGTCATTGTTTTTTAAAAAAAAATATTAATGTCAATGTGTATATTATATAAAAAATAAACAACAAAAGAACAACAAAAACACTCAAAATGCATAAATTGGAAGCAGCTCAATCCCAAGCCTTTTTATCCTCAATATAATCTTTAACAGTATAAAAGGCTTTCTTGCACAACTTACGTTTAATGAATAATTTAAATTTATTAAGGCTAAGATCTTGAACGTGGCTTGGTAGTTTATTATAAAAGCGTATACATTGGCATCTGAACGAGCCACCTATTTTCTTGAGCCTTGTTGCAGGTACAACAAATTTGTGTTTGTTTCTAGTATTTATATTATGGATATCACTGTATTTTTTGAACAATTTTATATTTTTATGGGCATATAAAAGATTTTCATAAATATACTGAGAAGGCACAGTCATTACATTAATCTCTTTAAATTTGTCTCTGAGAGAGTGTCTCGGACTTAATTTATAAATTGATCGAACAGCACGCTTCTGCAAAACAAAAATAGTCTGAATATCGGCGGCATTTCCCCACAATAGAATGCCGTACGACATTACACTATGAAAATAACTAAAGTATACTAAACGGGCAGTCTCTATAACAGTTAAATTACGAATTTTTCTAACAGCGTATGCTGCGGAACTTAGCTTTTTTGACAATTTATCTATATGTGGACCCCACTGAAGCTTAGCATCCAAAGTTATGCCCAAGAATACTGTGCTGTCTTCAGGATTCAATTCCTCGCCCTTTATCAACACATTAGTTTTCACCTGCCTAACGTGGGGTAGTGTAAACTTAATGCATTTGGTTTTCTTCTCGTTTAGAAGCAAATTATTAACATTGAACCAGTGGACTACTTTCGAGATCGCGCTATTTACATCGTCAGTAACCAACTGCTGACGTTTAAGTTTAAACAAAAGTGAAGTGTCATCTGCAAACAACACTATATCATGATTATCCTTTATGAGGTACGGCAAGTCATTAATATAAATAAGAAACAAGAAAGGACCAAGAATTGAGCCCTGTGGGACTCCCATCGTTACTATAGATCCGGGTGATCTTTCTCCATTAACGTCAACGCTCTGAATCCTTTCACTCAAGTATGAAGTAAGAAGATCCAGAGCAGTATTCCGGATCCCGTAGTGGTGGAGTTTCCTGATTAACGTTTCGTGAAAAACGCAATCGAATGCCTTGGACAAATCACAAAAGATGCCCAAGGCATCGCATTTATCTTCCCAGGCATTATAAATATGTCCTAAAAGTTCAACACCGGCATCAGTAGTTGAACGACCCCTTGTAAAACCGAACTGTTTACTATGTAATAATTTATGTTTATTAAAAAATCTTTGCATTTGGTCTAAAATTAGTTTCTCAAAAATTTTACTAAAGGTAGGTAGTACAGAAATAGGTCTATAATTTGTGGGGTCTGATGTACTACCTGATTTAAACAAAGGTATTATTTTACTATGTTTCATAAGGTCAGGAAACTCCCCATTGTCAATACAACTATTAAAGATAAGAGCAAGAGAAGGTGCTACAATGTCAATAATAGACTTAGCAACTTCTACAGAATTACCCCATAGATCTGTAGTCTTTTTTACATTTAAAGTGTGAAAGGTTTTAATTATATCTCGACATGTAATATATTCAAAATGAAAATCCGAATCGCAAACATTAACATGTAACTGACTCCCATGATGTTCCGCTACTGAAATCGCGATATAATGTTTCGCAGCGGAATTTTTTTGCGGTTTTACATCATTATTTTCGCGGCGGAGCTGCGGAGGTGTGCCTTTAAAACTTTCAGTCAACAGTGAAAACTTTGATGATAGTAAATTACGAGTATTTTTTATCAACATATGATTTGTTTTATTAGCGTGAGTGTTATTTGTTTGTTTTATTTGTTTTACTGTGCGGTTTAATTACCGACCGCTGTCGAGTTTATCGCATTAGATACTTACTCACTTCCTGACATACGGTGTGCAAGGATAACAACAAGCAATACAATTATTTTTTATTGCCTGTTGTGGGTAACCCAACCCTAATGACCCTTTATAATTAATCGACTGAATACTATTGTGAAGCCACAATATTACCAGCAATATTTATAACAACAGGTACCTACTTCTTATTCTTTCCGTGTCGATGGTACCTACTCTTCTTCGATATTTTAATACTACTTTTTTGTGTGGCCTCCTACTGGATTATTACTTAAATTATAAATTCGTAAAAGTACAGTCACGAGCGTAAATATTTTTCCTAAAGTACTGTGTTGCAATATTACGAAAATGGTAACTATTATCAAAATCATACTTAACAGTCGCTCTATGTAAAATACTGGTATTCAGCCGCATCCGGTTAGACTGGAAGCTGACCCCAACATAGTTGGAAAAAGGCAGGCAGATGATGATTACATTTAACACTCGTTTGGGGTGACTTCAAAAAAATTGGTATAAAGGCAAGAGAACGATTATATTGACAACTATTATAAAAAATACGTCTTTTCTCAAAGTTGCAAACGATAAATGTTTTCACGAGAAGATCACTTTTGAATTTTGAGAAAGTGTGAGGTATTTCAAGGTCAAACACACCACTCTGCGCTCCAAAACTCAAGTAGCGGAAGTTGGAGAAAAAAAACCAGGCTGAAGTGGGAGTGGGCCGGACACGTCGCGCGATTGCCCCCGGAAAGATGGGCAAAGTTTGTCACTCACTGGACACCTGAAGGAGGACATCGCCGTCGAGGTACACCACGGCGAAGGTGGTGTGACGATCTGACGAGGTTTGCAGCGCCAACATGGCCAGAGATCTTGAAAGGAAAAAAGAGAAGGCTTTGCCCAGCAGTGGGACACAACATGGGCTGACAAAAAAAAGGTATTAATGTAGGTACTTATGCTCGTGACAGTAAGTACCTAGTTTGATGATAATTTTAATAAAAAAACTCGCCACCCGACCTTGCGGTCAGTATGTCCCTCGGATACGCGCAGCTCTTTCAGTCGGTTTCATCTCTGAAGTGCGCTGCTTCAAATGATTGCCCACTTCACAAGTTTGTAGCGTGTCGGCAGTAGGGAGGCTCATCTGCTCATTAATACGAGCATCATTTGTCTTCGTTTCAGGGGTATAGGCTGTTTTTATCTGTGTTCCAAACTTCCAATTAGTCTTATTTTTTTGAAGTAGTTTGGTAATAAAAGGACAAATCACAAATACTAGAGACATTAGTTTGTCTCTGGTATTTTTGTTTTGTCTGCTGTATTACCTTTTATTTTCAAATAACTTCATCTAGACCTTACGGTGTGGGGGTAATCATTTACCGAATAACTACCCTGACACGAACGAAAAAAATGACAATTAAAAACAGAAAAGAAAAACAAAAAAATTAGAACGAACCTTACCTCAGACGAAAACTAAATTGAAACAACGTTTCCGTTAGTAATTGAGCTTGTTTTGATATGAAGCTTTTAATCTTAACTAAAAGCAATAAACACGCACATTTAACCTGAAAGCAGTTATTTAACATACGATCAATTTAGCCAAATGGGCCACAGTCTAAGTAGTGAAATATGGCTATATCACTAAGTAATTAACTGAACACCTCACTTTAAGTTTGGGAAGTAGGCTATTCGCGTTCTGCGTAGTCTAATTTATTGACGTTGAAATATAGGATTAGTTATATATGATATACTTCTACCAACCCGCACTGGGCCCGCGTGGTAGATTACAGCCCACTCCCTCTCACAGAGAGGAGGCCTGTGTCCCAGCAGTGGGAACATTATACACTGATTATGGTATAAGTTATTAATTAGGAACATAACGAGTGATGTGATCTACTACAAAGAAGGAACTTTATCAAGAGGTGACTTGTTTTCTAGTGAGGGGCACACTTTATATTGAACTAGGTTTTGCCCGCGGGGAGGTCCGAAATTATCAGAAGGCCAATTCTCGTAATTTAAAACGTTCAAAATCTAGTCGCAGTCTCATCTCAGCGACAAAGAAATGTCAAAAACTTGTCAAAATGTAGGGAAATTTGAAGTATTTTTTGACGGATTGAGACTGAGATCAGACTGTGAACGTTGTTAAAATTAGTAGAATTGCCCCTCAGATGGGATAGTTTTACGGGGATAAAAAGTATCTAATTCGGTAATACATTGTTTTCATGTACTTATATAGGTATGTATATATATGTATATATTTTTTTAAATATATGTATTGGTTTACGTGGCGCACGCCAGTAAAGCTGAAGTCGGCATGACTTTTTCCGACATCTTCACCAGTCATCGTCAGCACAAAACTACCCATGAATCACTTGGACCATTTGCATTGGTGAAAACCGTATGAAATCCGTTCGGTAGTTTTGAGTTTATCGCGTTCAGGCAGACAGACGTGGCGGGAAGACATTTTTTTTAAATAATATCTAGTAGGTACTTAACAAAATAATTTTTGACTATAATTGGACAGATAGAAACAATAAATAGTTTTATTTAAATAAACTTATTGTTTAATACTGGTTTTCAACATGATGGATCGCCGACTATTAATGCTATTATTCACTTTGGACTATAATTGGTATTTTGAATTTAAGATTATAACTGACTAATACGAAATAATATTTTCAATGTATTGTTAGAATTGAACATGTTTGTAAAGTAGGCCCCTGCTGAATTCTTAACTGATACTTTAAGTGATTTCAGCAAGTTTACAAAAACATTTTAGTTTACAACTTCAGCTATTTATTTATCAAAAACAAACCAAGTTATCAAAAATCAAATCAACAAAAAGCACTGATTCGAATGTTTTCGATGTTTTATGATCGAGAGCTCAAATTCATAATGTACCTACAATTAATCGCTTAAAAACTACGATTCGATCGCTCATCGGCCCGCCACGGAGCGGCACGTCACGGCACGGATCCGGTTATCGGCTTTTATCTTCAACTCAATTTAGAACGCAGATTATCAATTTTGCGAAGTTTTCACCAAATTTAATAATTAATAATTTCGCGTATTATTGTATGTTTTCTTACAACGAGTTTGTTTTGTTTGTTTAAGCTCATTTACAAACGGTTCTCGTATGTTTATTTTTAATATGTGTTAACAAACAAACATTAAATATTTGAAGAAACAATCCCCATTGTAATTGGTAGCAACTTTTTGCGTTCTATTCTTGAACTTATCATAAAGTCAACATAAGTTCTTACAAGCAAAAGTCTTCATAATTAACTAAAGATATCATGTAAGCTATACATATAGGTACTTATTTATATCGTATCGTCTAATTAGAACGTTGTCTATCTTCAAATAGAAGAAACCATTTCCAAGTAAAAGTTCGTCCTGTAAAAAATAATAAATATGCTGCTTGTGAATATTGTGTGTATGATGTGTATCTGGGTAAACATACATCGGTCATACCGCGCGCCCGTCTAGACTGCGTTATTCAGACGTACGGTGCGCTTATCAGACGTATGGCAGCACATAGTTTTGAACACTATCTACTTTGATGTCGCAAATATGGTGGGTTTGTTTGTGCTTATGAGATGTTATTTTTTCTCTCAGCTATGGTGAGATAAGTGTCACGTAATCTAAATAACATTGTATGAAATCAATACCATTCAGTGTGGCGATGATGTTATCAGTATCACATTAAATGAAACCACGTTTATGAAAATACACAAAAAATAACACATTCTATCCGTGGGACCTTTTTTTCGTTCGATAATTAAGTATTATACGTAGTTAAGTATTGTATAGTTTTATTATTTGGTAACAATAAGTTTGTGTTGAATTTTTGATACCATCGCTCCGCGTGTCTAGTGCCTTATTATCAAGGGTGGTATATTTCGTGCCAATTTTATTATATCTATCTATTTATTTTGTTTGAAATATTCCGTTTTCTTGTTTTTAGTAAAATTGTTTATTATATTATTTGAACAGACTGATAACAACTTGTAATAACCGCTGTACTGTTTAATGTGATAGCCTAATTGTCACTCTGTTTATGATGATTTTTTCAATTTTATGTGGATCGATTGATAAGGATTACAAGTGCTGTAAAACATAACAGTGTTTGACCTGACAGTAGGTGGGTGGTACTAGCAAATAAATACTTAGATAAATAATTTAAGTCAATCTTCAACTGCAGCCACATTTAATACTTTTCGGTCTATAAAAGTACATACTTTAATACTCCTATATCTAAATAAATCTCAGCGATCCTTTCGTAATGGCATCCGAAGTAGACACCCGAGTCAGTGGTTGCTAAAATTCAGCCGACGCGGAGTAATGCGCGCGCCTCCCAGACGTATTAGTTCCTTCACCTTACAGCAGGTAGAGGCAGAGCGTGGCGGACAGATGGGAGGATTTGTTTACTGAGCTTGGATGTGGGATCGTTTTCTTTTGTGATGTTTCTAATCAAAAGCTATCGAAGTTGTGTTGTGTGTCGGCTAACTAAAAAGACGTTTTATTTACTACCCTCTATCTCTCCTCGATTACTTTCCCTCTTTTTTATATAATTATTTTAAGATTTGGATTATAAATTATTTAAACATGTTATTTGTAATTTAATATTTGCTTGATTATCCAGTCAATTAGAAAAATCAGACATGTCCTAAAATTAAACAGCTTATTTTTACATCAGAGTTTTTGAAAGCCTGAACAAAATCTCATGAAGTATTCAAAGACCCACCCATTGTGTCACCCCAAGTAAAATTTCTACATTTACTATATATCTGTAATTTCAATCAACTCAGCCTATCGCAGTCCACTGCTGGGCATAGGCCTCTCCCATGCCACATCACCCTGGCTTCCGCCGTCCGCAAACAGTTTGTCCCAGTCACCTTTTTAAGGTTGTCTGTCCATGTACCTGGGAAGCGCCCCACACTACGATTGCCGAATCTGTAATTTATCCGTGCACATAATAAAGAGTTGTATAAAATTTATCTTTAAGAAATAAAAAAAACCGGGCAAAAGCGGACTCGCTCTACATACGGAACCCTCGGTGCGCGAGTCCGAACGGACTCGCGCACCGAGGGTTCCGTAGGTACCATCATGTTTTTAAATTTTTATCGGCGAGGCCTATATTTGTCAGAGAACTTTAACACTGTGCACTGCGGTGTAAAATATTGCAGTGTTATGTCAGCGCCATCTCTTGACCGAACTAATATAACTTTTGTTGATGATTTCTAAAAAAGTGTGTTATTTAGAGACTTCGTTTTATTTTTCCTGTAATCTTTACATAAACTTCTATCAAATAGAATAATTTCAGATTTTTCTCTTTACAAACTTAGGAGATAAGGAGGGGGGGGGCGGTATTTTTTTTTATTTTTTATCAAAAGTTTAAAACTATGCGGCCTAAAACAAAAAGGATTTTTTTTTGAGAATTTGCGAATTGCGCTCTTTCATATGATACCCCACATGCCCTAGTAGCCCCACTTCGAATTTTTCAGACCCCCTTTCAGTCCCTGTTGCAAAAAATATACATATATCTTTATTTCTTTCTTATTTGCAAAATAGTTGAGCAAACGTCACCTAAAACTATTCCAAATTTCAAGTTGATAGTATTAGTAGTTCTTCAGATATCCAGCTGTGACAGACAGACAGACAGACTGAGTCTCACCATAAGGGTTCTGTTTTACCATTTTGGTACGGAACCCTAAAAATATCTCATTAATCTCATGTCAGAATGTGTGATCGGCACTGATAGGTAATCTGAAATATCAACAGCCTATCAAATCTCTTGTCAAGAGGTTTAAATACTAAAATTATGTACTCGAGTGATTGAGGCCTTTAGCTATCAACCTGTAATACTAAGTTACGGCTCTTTAAAGTGACTTTAAGGGCCAACGTTTTTGCCTTGTGTAGGTAGCTCATTGTTCTCAATAAAGTAAATACCTAGACCTGTCTACCTTTGGGTAAATAACGAAGACTGATTTGAACCATAATTTCTCGTGTATTTTAAAACCTAATCGTGGAGATACACTTACATAAAGTGTGTAATGAATCATTACACACTCACACAATCATTACTAATGATACTATTTCATGTAAGTAAATGATCTACCCTAATAATTATCAAACAAATACCTACATAAATTAGGCCGGCCTATTTCCATTAATCACACTCAGTTATAATCTTAAATTATAATCTCAACATTTAGCAAATCTGTTCGAAACGGCATAAAGCCAATTTTGCACGCGCAACGACGCTATGTTACCCACATAATACCTACATCTAAACAAGTATTTTTGATTGGATTCTTATTATAAATAGGGCACCTATGGGTACATTTTACCCTATTTTACTTCTTCAAACAGGCGCGACACGTGATAAAATCGCGCGCGACCCAAAGGCACCGCAAGTCGCGCGGTGCCTTTGTGTCGCGCGCGATTATATCGCGTGTCGCGCCTGTTTGTGCCTTAAAGGCATTGCACGCGATAGTCCTCCACTTTCCCCTGAGTGACTCTCCAAGCGCTTACGGAGGACTTACCTTATGTCTGCGAGGATTATGTTGAGAGAGAAACTATAACATGTTTAATTACAAATATTTATGTTTACTTAATTAATTATATATTTTAATACGTTATTTACTCATCACATTTGTTAGGTTTCAATCTAACAACACATAGGTATGCCAACATGAGATTAATCAAATGAGTTCAAATTGTAGGTACAGTCAGCTTCAGAGAAAAGGAACCCCCTTTGGTAATGACATCAAACCTATTTAAGTTTTTTTTGTAATGTAACGTAAATAGCGTGTTGGTCTAGTGGTTAAAACTGCGGCTTAGCAATACGATGGCCACGAGTTCAAATCCGCAGATGAGAATTTTTTTTTCTTTATTTTATTTGTTTATTTACCTTTATTATTTTTTTAGTTTCTTTAATAGTGATTTTCGTGAATTATTATTCAAGAAATCAAATGGAGATTTGTAATAAAAGCTAGGCATTTTGCATAAACAATGTTCATTTATTTTTCTAATTGCATTTCTAGGACTTTATGGAATCCACTTCCTGGTTGAGTATACAGTTTTCTATCTGTGTTAAATTGGGGTTATTTACTTAGAATATTTACTAAACACAAAATAGATACCCTGGATGAGGTTTAGAACGTTTAACATTAGATAACGGTTTATTTATAGATATTTCTAGAAACATAACTACAATAATATTTATTTATAGTTGTGAAAACATATTTTTTTTTATATTCTGTATGGTTTTATCGGAAAAAGCCTGGTTAAAAAATTAAATGTTGTCATTTGCGCCTGTGAAATACAGAGAAAGAAACAACATGCTAAACTATAAAAGAATAGCAATATAAATCTTTCTCTTCTATAAAGAACAAAAAAAAGGTAAGGGTAAAGGTAAAGGGGAGGGGGGGGGGGGTAAAGGTTGTTTATTTTTGATTAACTACGAGATAATATCCCATAAATATTGGGAATTATTAACACTTGCTCATATATGTTCCAATGCAATTATATCAGATAAGTTACACAATCAATCTGCCGAAACGAAACCATTTGAAAAGTAAAAATACCCTCAATCACAGTTTAGTTAATAAGGCGAAGAAGTATATTAAATTCAACCTTAACTCGCAGTTCATACAGCAGTTAAGTTTCTGAAGTAAAATGTGAATGAAATGAATGATGAAAATGAAAAAAAGAAGAATGTGTTGATTCCCATTGTTGCACCACCCTATGGTGCAACAATCGGAATCAACACATTCTATTCAACCAAACAAGAAATCTATGCTAATTTCAACCTTATCTTTTAGTTAATTGAGGAGTTGCGTATTGCATTTTGTAGAACAACACGGTAAGGTGCTAGTATTAAATATATCACGGAAGATGAAATTTAAACCTTAAAAACTAGAAGATTAAACCGTTAATAACCTTGTTCGATAAAAGGAGTAATGCTATTCCAATTTTTGTTGAGGTTGATAACTGAGCCAATAGCCTAGTGATATAAGGCACGGTCTAGATGATCGGTTGGCGCCTGGTGATGCCGGTTCGTATCTTTATCGCACGCAAAGTGTCTTTTTGTAAGTTATTCTTGGTACCTATACGGTTCAGTCAGAAATAAGCCAAAAAAATACCATATAAAGTGATTAAAAACTTGCAAATAATATTTGAGGCGGATCGGTGGATGCGCTCAGGCAGAGATAGGTGCGACGGTGGGGGAGAGAGCTCAAGGCTCACGTGACGCGCCCGCCGCCGCTCGAGCGACGAGCGACGACGGCCGGCCCGAGTGAGCTCGGATGATAGATAATCTTTAAGTCTTGGTGGGGTTCATTTTATCTGCCGCTGTCTGTACCTACATTCAATTTAATTAGATAAAGCGAACAAAAAATAACAACAAACAACTTGAATAAACATTTGCATTTATATTCGTTTAAAAAACAAATGATCATGCATATTCATGTAAAAAGGTCGGTTTATTGAACGTAACAGCAGCAGTATAAAACTCAATAAGGCGTTCTCATGCCGTTATTCTATCTGAAAGCATTATCACGATTTCGGAGCATTGTACTACAATCCGACGATTTATAACAGAACATGTTTTTACATTTTCACTAAAAATCCCCACCTGTCTCAACCGAGCAATAAATCCCGGTGAATGACTGTCCCGCTGTCCGGGATTATGCACGAATCCCGGCATTCCCGGGATTTGCATAGGAAAATGTTTAGAACCGGTGTCTCTGTTCTAAGTACTTTATTACCTCTTTGTAGTAGTAGTGGTGTGTAGGTAGTGGTGTGCTTGAATAATACATGACGTTTAATAATCTTTTAATTTTGCATAATCATTCATAATGTTAGGACCGGCAGGCAATGTCAGGAATAAAGCAAAGTGACGTCACAGTTCAAGATTCAAACAAATAAATCGTGGTTCTGTGGTTTTACATAATAGGTAATAATGTTCCAGATAGGTATAAATAAATAAGAGTTGGTAGATCCTGGAATTTCCTGTAAGCAATAGTAGGTACTTCAGCCATACATCGTTACCTACGTATTTATTTATTTATTTATTTAAACTTTTCGCACAAAAAAGGTACAAAGGCGGACTTAATGCCTTAGGCATTCTCTACCAGTCAACCAAGGGTGGTGAAGAGATTGGATGGCAGGTGCTTTGTGTGAGAGGAACAATGATAAAAAAAAAATCTATTAAAACTAGGTACACAAATACATAAATAGGTTATATACATTTACATACTATTTACTATAATATATACTTATAATATATATATATATATAAAATACACAAATTCAAAGGAGAGAGGTTATGAGATGACTCTACGCTATTTGTTTCGAAAATAACTCTGCAATTTCCGCTTAAATGCATACCGACTGGTGGCCGTCCTGATATCAAGAGGAAGTGCATTCCAAAGAAGAATGGACTGAATATGAAAGGAAGAATGAACAAAGTCAGAGGTATGAGAAGGACAGAGTAGGAGAAGATTGTTAGAAGAACGTAGATTCAATTCAATATAATGCTTCGGCTCTCGGACAGTACGGACGTGTTTCTGATTAACTCAAAAAAAAATCAAAAACCCTATTCCCAATAATAAGTCATAAAGCTTGCAGTACAAGAACGAAAGTGGTGTCAAAAAGTGATTAAGTTACGACCATCTATCATCACACATCAACGAGTAGCACCGCGTCAAAGCGGCGCGCGCGCCCCCCGCTCCACCTCGGGTAAAAGAGATAGTTGCATTTTTTAACCTCTTCCCACGCGTACTTAAAACCAGCCAACTCATTATGAATGTTCGCCACTCGCCACAAGCCACGAATATGACAGTAGGTCAAAGTGGTTCACAATCAGATTTTTCAAAAACTAGTGGAGATGAAACAGATAATCGCGTCACATATCGGAAGAGAAAACAAAGAGAATGCTGTGACATATTAACTGCCATAAATAAACTTCGAGATGAAATGATCGCATCACTGGAGACAAACTTGAAGCCAGTGCGCGATGATATCTCTTCAATGAAAGACCAGGTCAATGATATAAAAAATTCAACTGCAAAGATGGTAGCTGAACATAACAACATGAAAGCTGAAATTTCGGAACTGAAGAAAAATAACCTCTCTGCAGAACTGAAGATATCTAACCTGGAAACTCAAATTAGTGAACTCAAATCTATACCACCAAAATCAAATACACTTCAAAACTATGATTTCGCCAATGAAAAAGTTATTAATGAACTACAAGAACGGACGAATAGAAGCAAAAACATAATAATCGCTGGTCTACCCGAACCAACAATATCTGATAACGCCGCACGCCAGGCTGAGGACATAAGTTCGGCCCAAAGCATTCTACAAAATGTATCAACCGAACATGTCAAGATTATAAAAACAATTCGGCTTGGAAAATACACCACAGAGAAAAAACGCCCACTGAAGATTTGTTTTGGATCATCCGAAGACGCGAAGACAATACTGCGAAACAAAACTAAACTGCCGGAAAACATTAAAGTGTACTCGGACCAGACCCCCACCCAAAAGGCCATAATGAAAGAGCTCAGCCAAGAACTAACCCGTCGTAAGGAAAACGGTGAGGATAATCTAATTATTAAATACGTCAAAGGAACCCCAAAGATTGTTCAGACTCAGCCAAAAAACTAATACCGCTAAACCCACCAAACATCCTAACTAACTCAGATGAGACAATTACTTACCAGCTCTGTCATACTTACCATGAACTGCCATCTTTTAAATCGACCCTAACTTTCTTCTACGCAAACGTAAGAAGCATAAAAAGACAAGGAAAATTCGACGAACTGCAATGCATAATAGCATCGATCAAACACACTACTCATATCATAATATTAACTGAGACATGGTTCAAATCAAGTGAAGACGCCGATCATTTCCAACTACCCAATTATACCCACTATTTTAATGTCAGAACAGATTCAAGGGGTGGTGGTGTCTCCATTTATGTACACAATACTCTTAATCACAGCAAAGTCGATGAAGTGTACGCCGGAGGCATCAACTACCTATGGATATGCCTTGAGAAACACGCATTAAACATAGGAGCTGTCTACAATCCAGGAAACAATAATACAAGAGAGTTTCTTGAAGTATATTCATCGCAGCTAATTAAGAAACCCCGATCTATTGTTTTCGGCGATTTTAACATCGACCTCCTGACTAAAAATTCAAAGACTAAATACTATCGAGATGCAATGAAAGAGTCTGGATACGGTTTCCTTAATAATATCCATGAAGACTATAGCACGCGTGAGACTGCTTCCTCAAAGACCATCCTTGATCATGTATGCACCAACCTTAAGGACAAAAGCTTTCATATGGTCATTATTGACTCGCCTATGTCTGACCACAAGCAAATTTATCTAAGTATAAAAAAATATAAGAGACCACCAAAAAAGCGTGTAAAATACGAAGCGATAGACTATGAAAAACTGCACGAAAGTATCGCACTCACAGAATACGCGTCAATTGACAACAGCTACGAAAACTTTGAGAAATATCTAAAGCGTGGCATTCATAGTAGCACAACGGTCAAAACTAAAATCTTAAACCTTCCGCGCCAAGATTGGATATGTAAAGAAGTAACAGAAAAAATTACGAGACGAAATGAAATCTGGCATCGATTGAAGCAAGAGCCAAGTAATGAAGATCTAATGGAAAGTTTTAAAATTGAAAGAAATATTACAGCTGAAACAATTAGGAACACTAAGAAGAAGTACTACTATGAGGCATTTATGAAACATACTGCAGACCCTAAAAAGATGTGGAACTTAATAAGTACATTGTCTAATAATAAAATCAAGTCACAGTGCACTCCCCCTAAACTTCTAACTGAATCTGGACCCTTAACCAATGGCAACGAGGTTTGTGAGACATTCAACCGCTTCTTTTCTACGATTGGTTCCACCTTGGCCAACCTCATTGCTACACAACCACAACGAAACAAAACTGTAATAGCGCCAGATTCGCAACCATATAACAGAGAACTCACAAGCTTCACACCATGCCAAGCCAGCGAAGTATCCAAAATAATCAAGAATCTTGATTCGAACTGCAGTGCCGGTATCGATGGTATAACTACCAAAGTCCTCAAGTGCGTAAGTGACTTAATCGTGAATAAACTGACCGACTGTATAAACATCCATCTTACCAGTGGAACCTTTCCAGATCAATTAAAGGTAGCCAGAGTTACTCCAATCCACAAATCTGGTATCAAAACGGATCCTAACAACTATAGACCTATCTCAGTCCTTCCGATTATTTCTAAAATATTTGAAAGAGTCCTTTATACACGCTTAGATGAACACCTCACCTCAATAAATTTCCTCTTTGAAAGGCAATATGGGTTTCGAACACATTCCAATACCCTGTCAGCTACTACAGATCTAATTACGAAAATACAAATGAACATTGATCAAAAAAACATGGCGCTAGGCTTATTTATAGACCTTAAAAAGGCTTTTGATACAGTTAGCCACCTTATATTACTACAAAAGCTAAAAGACATAGGCGTATCAGATGTGGCGTATAAAATGTTTGAATCATATTTGAATAACAGGCTTCAGGTGGTTAAAATTGGTGAACACCAGAGTAAACCACATAATATCACGTTTGGTGTTCCCCAGGGATCAGTGCTAGGTCCACTATTCTTCTTAATATACATAAACTCCATCCATAAGGTTCCAATACATGGACATATCTCGCTATATGCGGATGATACCTGCCTTTTTTATTTTGGTAGTTCTATGGCTGACATGATAAATCAAGCCCAAGGAGACCTAAACTCATTATTCATCTGGTTTCAACAAAATCTTCTAACAATCAATGCTTCGAAGACTAGTTACGTCATATTAAAAGCAAAAAATAAGAAAATACCACCTCATCCACCTCTTACAATTGAAAATCAAATACTCGAACTCAAACAACACGAGAAATACCTTGGGTTAAGACTAGACTGCCATCTAAATTGGAAGGTTCAAATTGAATACATCAGATCCAAAATAACATCTTTATTGGGCTCACTACGAAATATCGTACACTGTCTGCCATACAGTGTACGCCGGACAATATATAACTCTTTGATAAAGCCACACATACTGTACCTAATTGAAATCTGGGGCAACGCACCTAAAACAAACTTAAAAGACCTACAAATTGCACAAAACAAAATTATTAAATTGCTTTTTCATTATGACTACCTAACACCTACAATTAAAATATACAAGGACACGAAACTTTTGAGCATCAACCAACTTCGTGCATACTGCACCTGCATACTCATTCAAAAAATACTTAATAAAACCATGCATACACAAATTTCATTCACCAAAACACATCAATTGCATAACCGTAGCAGTCGTAGAAAAGATCACATAGTTCTTCCTCGAGTGCGAACAGCTCAAGGTAAAAGATCACTTGTTCACGAGGGAGTGCAAATTTACAATAAATTACCAGATGAGATAAAGGGTGCGATTTCGATCAATATTTTTAAAACCAAACTAAAAAAATATGTTCTCCAAAATATCAGTATCAGTTAACTATAACGTAACTTAACACAAAACCAATTAAAAAAAAATAACAATAAGAGAAGGAAAAAAAAATAAGATAGCAGCTGTATACAAAAGTTGTACTATTGACTGATTTTTCTGCATTGTGACAGTGGGATCGCACTCTGTATCTCAAAGCAGGGTAGTTATGCATAGTGGCGCAGTGTTGGATTTTGGGAGTACCCGCGAACCTAAATAATTCCGAATTCGTAATACCTACTAATGTAATATAATAATAGTCGAATACGTCAGGTAAATTGTGAGTCCGAGTGTCGAAGGACAATGAAGTAGTTTTTACTTTGTTTAAATTTGTTCTCATGTAAGTGAAATGTAAATTTCTTTATGAGAAATAAATGTCTTTAACCAGAGATTCTTAGCGTGAGAAGAACATAGATATTGGAAGTGAGACACGAGATAAGAAGGAGGAGTGGGAGAGTTGAGAAGGGAGAAAAGCGTGGTCAAAGCGCGCAAACTTCTTCTTTGGCGTATGGACATCCATTTGAGCTCAGACCTATAGCTCGACACATGGTCATATTTCCTGAGGTTGAATATGAACCGGATACCATTGTTGAGCAATCTGTCGAGCTTATCCAGCAAAACCGCGTTCAAGTCAAAGTAGCACACGTCACCATAGTCGATTATAGGGAAAATTAAAGTCTGCACAAGCATGGTTTTCGTCTTAGCGGGCAAAAAGTTTCTCAGACGGTACAGGGATCGCAGAGTACAGTTGACCCTTTGGCTAACACTAGAGACCTGGCGTACTGGCGCAGAATTAAAATTCTCAATTATTTGGAGTATTTCCACGCTACCACCGAACAAAACAAAAATATAGCTTGCAAAATATCAGTTTGTTAAAGTTTTCGACATTTTGTACAATGAGAATTTTATTTCAGTATCCAATTTAAAAAAATCCAATATCCATGTTACTTTTACTATAAAAATATGCTGTTTTCATAAAGGTTCGTTTCAACGATTGCTACCTAACGACGTGACCCTGATGAAGCATTAAGTATTTAATTATTGCCAACATAAAATAATATTATCTCTTTTCTCGTGCAAAATGTGAAGTCGAATCCGATAGAACTTTTTTATACAAATTGAATAAAATTCAATTCAATTTTGTACCTTAATGCTGTCAATCAGCATCGCTTTGAAAATACTACGTTTAAAAGGGAATTTGAAGTAAAATAATGCGTCATTAAACTAAACGTTTTTACAGATATTTTACTATCACTATCAGCTCAAACTGAGCTGCCGTGAGTCTTCGGTCAGCTGGGCCCGGTCGCTTCTGGACCCGCGGGTCCAGTTGACCACATCATTTATTTTCTGTATTTTTATTGGTTAACTGAGATAAGATGAAGCTGCTGTAACGTGTCACCGTGTCGATATATCGTTCAACATTTTCTATCGTTATGTGATACAGGCTGTAGCGCGTATGAGAGTGACGCGTACGTCATCGTAAGCCGATGTGACAGCGTGAGGTCGCGACTGTTGACAACAAACCTTTACAGAACTAATTCGAAGTAGGGCTGACACGGGAAACAGTTTTGGCATCCACTAAAACTATGAGTTAATATTTTTTTGTAATAGACTCGATTTGATAGTGGCAGCGCTTTATTGTAGTACCTACCAATAAGTGCGATGTTCATAGTGCAAGTGTTACCACTGATGTGTGGTTAACTGTGCCTTAGTGTTTCATCATCATCATCATTTCAGCCGAAAGACATAGGACGCTTGACATAGGCCTCCCCCAAGCACCTCCACTTCGACCGGTTCTGTGCTTCTCGCATCCAACGGGTTCCTGCGGCCTTCACAAGATCGTCGGACCACCTTGTGGGAGGCTTTCCAACGCTACGTCTTCCGGTGCGCGGTCGCCACTCCAGAACCTATCGGCCCCATCGGCCATCTGTTCTGCGAGCAATGTGCCCTGCCCACTGCCACTTAAGTTTGGCAATTCTTCGGGCTATGTCAGTTACCTTGGTTGGACCTCCTCATTTCTGATTCGATCACGCAGGGAACCTCAAAGCATAGCCCTCTCCATTGCCATTTGGGTAACTTTTAGCCTTCTTATAAGGTCCATTATGAGCGACCACGTTTCAACCTTAGTGTTTACAACAATAGAAATTAAAATGTAATCCTATCCTGCCTGAACGAGCTGCTTTTAATAGAACAGTTTGTACCTCGTAGTGAAAAGATTTGCCAGACTACAAGGTCAAAAGCGGAGTTAAATGAGTTGTGCCAGATTTATTTAATGTCGTAGAGAATTTTTTCGGCTATTGAAATGGGCTTTTTTAAATTAAACTGCCATTCAAATTAATAGACTTTGGAAAAATCATCTCCATTATTGTAATTTAAGCGCACTGAATAAACACAAACAATACTCGTATATACAAAAATTGCCCAACCCTAGCGTGACCCTAGTCGCAGACCGTACGCTCGCGGCGCCATCCATCAAAGCGACACGTTGATGGACGAGTTCAAACACACTCCCAGATTGAATTCGACGCAATATCATTGTGCCGAAAGCCGAACCTCCTGTTTGCTTAACCGTTTGGGATGTTGGCAGAATAACAACAACCTGTAGATACATGTTGGTACACTTTTTGCCGTTTATATTGACAGATTGAGTCCGTTTTTAGCGAGTGTGTGAACTGATCAAAACGTATGGAGGACAGGGGTCATTCTAATCGGCAGTTGATGAATCAGAGATGTATTATTGCAATGTACCTCAACTTGTATTCTTTGTAGGCACTCATGAGATAAGAACAGACTACTTACTAAATTGATTGATTGACTTCTTCGGTTTCTTACTGTACACAAGGAAAGAAAGTGCGGTTTTCATTTCACACATACGGGTTATTGTCACTCTGTGCGTAAATTAATGAGTCGGTCAGTCGGGTACGAATAGCAAACGCTAAACTATCTGTGTGCGTATGATATACCCACATATACCAATAACTAATATACCAATGTATATAGTAATCATAATTGAAAGAGTTCCAATATAACTGGCATAGATAACGACTTAAACTTCGTGTCGCAAGTTCAAACCCCGGCAGAGGAATATTGTTTTACAGGTTTTTATTTTTTGTCTTATAATAAAACAGCAATTTTGTTATTTACGGTATTCTTGTAAGTATCTCATAATATGTGCACTTGTGAGGCTATGTCGAAATACACAATAAACAGTCTGCATTGAATCTCGGTGTTTCATTGTCACGAACATAACAAATTTTATGTCAAATAAAATTATTCAAACAAAAAACCTTTTTGTTTTTTGTTTGAATTTAATTAAATCATCTGCCTAGCCTTTTCCTAATTATGTTGGGGTCGGCTTCCAGTCTAACCGGATACAGCTGAATATCAGTATTTTACATGGAGCGACTGCCTATCTGATCTCCACAACCCAGTTACTGGGTAATACGATACCCCTTGGTAAGATTGGTTGTCAGACTTTCGGGCTCCTGAGTACCCGTAACGACTGTCAAAGATCCACGAATGACAGCCGGGACCAACGGCTTAACGTGCTTTCCGAGGCACAGAGGGGTCTCAGTATGTAAAGATGGTCACCCATCCACAGACCAACCACGGCAACCGACCTGATCGATCGACCTGTGCGGCTGTTATTATTTAGCCACGGGCCCCTCTAAGAAAAAGGTACTGAAATAAAATCAATAAAATAAATTGAAATATTTTAATAAATAAACTAGGCGTTGGAATGCGGGCGTCTATTGTTCCATATCGCTTGGTCATTAGTGAATGAGCTAGCTCGTTTCGACTATTATGTTTCTTCCAATAGTTGGCTTAAGGTTCAATTTGGCATCACACACGCGGTCGTCTGGCGCCTATGTGCTGATGGTTTGGTCCCTGGGGTGGTCACGGCGTGCTATGTGTTCTGGTGCGCCGGTGATGGGGAGTACTCCCCAGAGGAGGGTCTGGTAACGGATAGCCGCGGCGGGTTCACGGACGTGTTCCCGCCGTAAGCGGCAGAGGAGGACACCGTGGAGTTTTAGTGGGTTAGAGTCCCACATTACTGCACTATGTCCCCGTGGTAGTGCAGAATGCATTCGAGCATTTCTCCAGGTTAAAAAAAAGGTTCAATTTAGCACGAGCTATATGTTAGCAAATAAAAAACTATGTGTGGCCAATACAGTAAGTAATGCCAACTATTTTAAACATATTCCCAAACTTTTGGATGAGTAGAACTCTGCTGGTAGCTTCTCTATCAGTTTATAAGACAAGACAAGGTATTTTGTTCAATAACAATGGACGAAAATATTTTTTCAAAGAATACAAATTTAAAAAAAGTGAAATTGGCGGTGAAGTGAATCAACATGTTAGATAGTAAATAATTAGAACAATTTCTAACTTTATAACAATAACATCCCTTACACTTCATACTTAATTACTTAAAACATTTTTCATCACTAAAAATAACCACAATTATTTTATTATTTCAATTAAAATGTATATAAGACCTAGTGAACAGAAGTCATTTTTGTCGGTGAGCGGTGGACAGCAAAATCTTCCTTGCTGGCTTACTATAGCGTAAACCAGCTTCATCTTCTTGCAGGTGACTTCGCATTTTTTGTAAGCACACATTATGTGCTTACAAACAGGCGCGACGCGCGACGCGAATCTCGCGCGACACAAAGGCACCGCTAGTTGCGCGACTTGCGGTGCCTTTGTGTCGTGTGTCGCTTCGCGCCTGTTTGAAGGAGCCTTTATGCGGGTGGATAAAAACGGATTAGTCCTGTGCCTTGCTACGATGTCGTAGTGACGAGCAGGTTCGGTTTTGGCCCACGTCGATGATGGTCTACTTCTCCAGAATCCGCATACCGATGGACCCATAACTGCACGGTTCTCCTCTATGGATAAAAACAAAATAATACTTAAAATAATGAAGATAAACAATGGTGGATTGGTAGACAAAGCATAGTTAATGAATTACTTATATTGCCTCAAAATGTAATAAAAGTTAACATCGCTTCACATTAGTGGCATTAGATACCAATAATAAATGTGTATCATAACTATTTTATTAATATAATTTGTATGTTTTTCTTTATTCCGACTAAAGGCCCACGCAGATGTCTGAGACAAAAATGGGCTGGCCCAAGTATATTTTATCAAAATCAAATTATGATAAAAAATAACGTTAATCTAATCTGATATATTAATATTATGTAATGCAATACTTGCAATGCAATACTATGTAATGCAATATTTAGGTAAACATTGA